>CM059426.1:77622013-78222013 GCA_030390025.1 Squalus acanthias | reverse complement strand
CACGGTCTCAGCATGTTTTTCTATCCTCCTGCCTCATAATAATTTCAGATAAGCAAAGCTATGTACGCCTTATAAAATCCAAATACAAAGCTGTTTGAGTCAGCTCCTTTATAAGGTGACAGTACTTTGATCAGTCTCTAAGGGGGAGAAATTCACTATAGCCCCGTTTGGTGTGCTAAAACTTTAAAAATTGAAGAATTAGCGCTAGGCGCTAATCATTGTCGACTCCTGCGAAATTCATTGTTAGTGCTCCAAGAGGGAAGTGGGCGCTAAATCAAGCGCTACACTCCTAACTTAGGGCGCTAACCTCTGAGAGCGGGGCGCTAACAGCAGAGCGATAAAGCAGGTCATGCGCAGTCCAAACAGCACTCTTTAATCACACAGGCTGATTCCATCTCTTAAAGGGAAGGGCCAATCACGCTGCATCATCTCATAGACATCAGTGGTGTTTTTCAACACGATCTGGGCGACTGCCATTGCAGCCCCCATCACTTTCAGAAAGTACAGCATTTGGAGATGTTTGCGAAAAAAGTGTAAAAAAATTTGCGCAGGCAGCAGACTGGTGCAAGTAATAAACGGTGCGATCACTGAAAGCACCTTTTTCGCGATGTTCAAGCGACACAGAAACATTTGCCTTAAATTACCAATCCTGCAGCGCACTTCCGAGTACACAATGCCTCCTCTTACTGATGTTGTCGGCGCAAGGCGCTAAAGCAGGGGCAAAAGGCAATTGACGTCACCATGTGAGAGGCGCTGGAGGCAGTTAGCGCCAGTGCTAATTCGCCACTGAAAGTCACGTGCGGCGTTGGATTTGCCGCGGCTGGGCGCTAACCCCTTAGCGCCCCATTAGCGACCCGGTCAGGCGCTAATGGGAGGCACTAACCTAACGAATTGCATGGCCTAAACTTCTAACTTGTCAAAAGTGATTTCAAGCCATTCTTGATCTGTTTTGGTTTGTCATGGAAAAGTTGTGATTTGCAACAATCTCAGCTATCACTTCTAAATTCTGTTTACCTTCTGAGTAGTGCAACTAAACTAATGACTTATATACATAAGGTCTACGATAATAGTTCTACCGTTGGTGCAAATCAGTGCTATCATAGTCTCTCCTTGGTTTCTGAAATTGACAACTGAAATGTTGAAATGATACTTTCCCATTGCCTGTCTCAGTTGGGAAGGGGGCAGAAAAATCACTGCAGCACCTTGCAAAGTAAGTGGGCCTGAATTGTAGTGGCAGTAAAAAAAAATTGTTAATGGCTACGTCCTGGTTCTGCCGGTGTTGGTAATGTCGTTGATTGATCTGTATGATGAACTTCTCTCATATTATGCATCCGCCCCCACATTTGATGGGCAGAGAAAGGTGGGGACGCGAGATAACTGGGTCATGCCCCAACTTCCATCGCCACCTGCCCAGATTGCAGAGTTTTCATGCAGCAACAGAAGAGGAAAGTGGGGACCACTCTCTTTCATGTTTGTCTATTTCAAGTGAACATTAAGGTTGGTGCTATTTGACAAAGAGCAGGGAGTCCTCCCAGAGTCCGGCCAATATTCTTCCCTCAACCAACACCACCAAAGCAGATTAGCTAGCTATCTCATTTGCTGTTTGTGGGATGTTCCTGTGTGCAGATTGACTGTTCTATCTTTTTTACTTTTACGACAATGGCATTAATTATGAAATGCTTTGGAACATCCTGAGGATGTGATAAAGTGCTATATAAATGCAAGTTTCTTCTTCTTTCTAAAATAAATGCTGGAAACACTCAGCAGGTCAGGCAGCGTCTGTGGAGAGAGAAACAGTTAACGTTTCAGGTCGATGACATTTCATCCAAACTGATATTCTTCTTTCCGTTTTTATTCCAGTTTGCCCGAATTGGGAGTTCCAGGATTTTGACCCCGCGACGATGAAGGAACGGCGATATATTTCCAAGTCAGGATGGTGTGTGACTTGGAGGGCAACTTGGAGGTGGTGGTGTTCCCATGTGCCTGCTGCCCTTGTTCTTCTAGGTGCTAGAGGTCGCGGGTTTGGGAGGTGCTGCCGAAGAAGCCTTGGTGAGTTGCTGCAAAGCATCTTGTAGATGGTATCCACTGTAGCCACGGTACGCCGGTGGTGGAGGGAGTGAATGTTTAAGGTGGTGGATGGGTTGCCAATCAAGCGGGCTGCTTTGTCTTGAATGCTGTCGAGCTTCTTCAGTGTTGTTGGAGCTGCTCTCATCCAGGCAAGTGGGAGTATTCCATCACACTCCGGACTTGTGCCTTGTAGATGGTGGAAAGGCTTTGGGAAGTCAGGAGTTGAGACACTCGCTGCAGAATACCCAGTCTCTGACCTGCTCTTGTTGCCACAGTATTTATGTGGCTGTTCCAGTTAAGCTTCTGGTCAATGGTTACCCCCAGGATGTTGATGGTGGGGGATTCGGCGATGGTAATGCTGTTGAATGTCAAGGGGAGGTGGTTAGACTCTCGCTTACATAGGATTACATAGGATATATGGCGCAGAAACAGGCCATTCAGCCCAACCAGTCCATGCCGGCGTTTATGCTCCACTCGAGCCTCCTCCCATCTTTCCTCATCTAAATCTATCAGCATAACCCTCTATTCCCTTCTCCCTCATATGCTTGTCTAGCCTCCCCTTAAATGCATCTATGCTATTAGCTTCAACCACTCCCTGTGATAACGAGTTCCACATTCTCACGACCCTCTGGGTAAAGAAGTTTCTTCTGAATTCCCTATTGGATTTCTTGGTGACTATCTTATATTGATGGGCTCTAGTTATGCTCTTCCCCATAAGTGGAAACATTCACTCTGTATCCACTCTATCAAAACCTTTCATAATTTTAAAGACCTCTATTAGGTCACCCCTCAACCTTCTTTTTTCAAAGAGAAAAGAGACCCAGCCTGTTCATCCTTTCCTGATATGTATACTCTCGCATTTCTGGTATCATCCTTGTAAATCTTCTCTGCACCCTCTCCAGTGCCTCTATATCCTTTTTATAATACGGCGACCAGAACTGTACGCAATACTCTAAGTGTGATCTAACCAAGGTTCGATACATGTTTAGCATAACTTCCCTACTTTTCAATTCTATACCTCTAGAAATAAACCCTAGTGGCCTTGCTAACCTGTGTCACAACTTTTAGTGATTTGTGTATTTGTACTCTGAGATTCATTTGTTCCTCTACCCCACCCAGACTCACACCCTCCAAGTAATAAGTGAGCACCCTATTCTTCCTACCAAAATGTAATACCTCACATTTATCTGTGTTGAACTTAATTTGCCAATTATATGCCCATTCTGCAAGTTTATTAATGTCCTCCTGAAATTTGTTGCAGTCCTTCTCAGTATTGACTATACCCCCCCCCCCACCCCACCCCCCAATTTGGTGTCATCCGCAAATTTAGAAATTGTGTTTTTGATTCCAAAGTCTAAATTGTTAATATAAATTGTGAACAACAGTGGTCCCAGCACTGATCCTTGTGGAATACCACTACCCACCTTCTGCCACTGTGAATAGCTACCCTTTACCCCTACTCTCTGCTTTCTGTCTTGAAGCCAGCTAGCTATCCATTCTGCTACTTGTCCCCTGACTCTGCATTCTCTGACCTTGTTCATCAGTCTATTATGGGGTACCTTATCGAAGACCTTTTGAAAATCTAGAGAAATTACATCGACTGCATTACCATTGTCTACTCTCTCTGTTAACTCTTCAAAAAATTCAATGAGGTTGGTCAAGCAAGACTTTCCCTTTTGAAATCCATGCTGACTATTAATTACTATGTTTTTGGTTTCTAGATGTTCTTCTATTTTCTCCTTTAGTAGGGATTCCATTATTTTTCCTACCACCGATGTTAAGCTGACTGGTCTATAATTCCCTGGACATGTTCTATCCCCCTTCTTAAATATAGGTATTACGTTAGTTATCCACCAGTCCTCTGGCACTACACCTTTTTCTAATGAATTATTAAATATGTGTAGTAATGCCTCTGCTATCTCTTCCCTAGATTAGTTTAAAATGCGTGGATGCAATCCATCCGGACCAGGGGTTTTATCCTCTTTGAGTTTGATTAGTTTATTTAATATATCCCCTCTTTTTACTTTAAATGCACTTATCTCATTATTAATCTCATCATCCAATGTCATGTCCACCTGTTCTATCTCCCTGGTAAATACTGAAGCAAAATAATTATTTAATATTTCTGCCATCTCTCTATCGTTACCTGTGGTATTATCCTTTCCATCCCTTAATGGCTCTATTCCCATCTCAACCTTCCTTTAATTATTGATGTGCCTGTAAAATATTTTACTATTTTGTTTTATGTTCCTTGATAATTTAATTTCATAGTTCCTCTTTGCCTTCCTAATTGTTTTTTTGACTTTCTCTCCTAATCTCTTCGTACTCTCCCTTATCATGCACTCCCCTGCTTGTTGGAGATAGTCATTGCCTGGCACTTGCATGGCGCAAATGTTACTTGCCACTTATCAGCCCAAGCCTGAATGCCGTCCAGGTCTTGCTGCATTCGGGAATGGACTGCTTCATTATCTGAGGAATTGCGAATGGAACTGAACACTGTACAATCATCAGCGAACATCCCCATTTCTGACCTTATGATGGAGGGAAGGTCACTGATGAAGCAGCTGAAGATGGTTAGTCCTAGGACACTATCTTGAGGAACTCCTGCAGTGATGTCCTGGGGCTGAGATGATTGACCTCCAACAACCACAATCATCTTCCTTTGTGCTAGGTATGACTCTAACCAGTGGAGAGTTTTCCACCTGATTCTCATTGACTTCAATTTTACTAGGGCTCCTTGATGCCACACTCGGTCAAATGCTGCCTTGATGTCAAAGGCAGTCACTCTCACCACTGTGTCATGTACTATAATACATAGAATAGTTAGATCTGGTGTTTTAGATTGTGAGGTTTGAAAAATATTGAATTGATATTATGAAGAGCTGTGTAAAATCAGAACATATGTAAGAATAAAGAAAAGTCCTTTACTTCTCAGTAATAAATGTTTGGAATAATCTACCAAGTAATACATAGATACATAGATAGATACATAGAAGATAGGAGCAGGAGTAGGCCATCCGGCCCTTCGAGCCTGCTCCGCCATTTAATGAGATCATGGCTGATCCTCCAATTCAGTATCCCGTCCCCGCCTTCTCTCCGTAACCCTTAACCCCTTTTGCCTGTAGAAATATATCTAATTCCCTCTTAAATATATTTAATGAGCTGGCGTACACTGCCCTCTGTGGCAATGAGTTCCACAGGTTCACCATCCTCTGAGTGAAGAAATTCCCCCTCATTTCTGTCCTAAATGGTTTAGTCCTTATCCTTAAATTATGTCCTCTAGTTCTGTTCTCACCCGCCAAGGGAAACATTCCTTCTGCATCTAGTCTGTCTAGACCTGTCAGAATTTTATACACTTCTATGAGGTCCCCTCTCAATCTTCTAAACTCCAGTGTGTACATCCCTAAACTACATAGTCTCTCCTCATAGGTCAATCCCGCCATTCCTGGTATCAGCCTGGTGAATCGCCGCTGCACCCCCTCCATGGCAAGAACATCTTTCCTCAGATGAGGCGACCAAAACTGTACACAGTACTCGAGGTGTGGTCTCACCAGTGCCCTGTACAGCTGCAGCAAGGTATCCCTGTTCCTGTATTCCAACCCTTTTGCTATGAAGGCCAGCATACCGTTTGCCTTCTTGACCGCCTGTTGCACCTGCATGCTCGCCTTCAGTGACTGGTGTACAAGAACACCCAGGTCTCTCTGTACTTCCCCCTCTCCCAATTTATTGCCATTTAAATAATAATTTGCCCTCCCGTTCCTGCACCCAAGGTGGATAACTTCGCACTTGTCCACATTATAGTGCATCTGCCATTTATCCGCCCAATCACCCAGTCTGTCCAAATCGCTCTGGAGCTTCCTGGTCTCCTCCTCTGAGCCCACCCCCCCTCCTAGTTTAGTGTCGTCTGCAAATTTGGAAATGCTGCATCCGACTCCCTGATCCAGGTCATTAATGTAAATTGTGAACAGCTGGGGACCCAGGACAGATCCCTGTGGTACCCCACTTGTTACTGCCTGCCATTCAGAAAATGAGCCGTTTATTCCAACTCTCTGTTTTCTATCTGACAGCCAGTTCTCTATCCACG
The DNA here is from genome assembly GCA_030390025.1 of Squalus acanthias. NCBI lineage: Eukaryota > Metazoa > Chordata > Chondrichthyes > Squaliformes > Squalidae > Squalus > Squalus acanthias. The sequence goes on along the minus strand of CM059426.1, from coordinate 78,215,862 downwards.
TCAATACTTTCCCCTTTATCCCATGAGCTTCAATTTTCCATGCTAATCTTTTATGTGGGACCTTGTCGAAGGCCTTTTGGAAGTCCAGGTACACCACATCTACTGGCTCTCCCCCATCTATTTTACCAGTTACTCCCTCAAAAAATTCCAATAGATTAGTCAAGCACGATTTACCCTTTGTAAATCCATGTTGACTCTGTCCTATCCTGTCCCCATTTGCTAAGTGCTCCGCTATTTCATCCTTAATGATGGACTCCAGCATTTTGCCCACAACTGATGTAAGGCTTACAGGTCTGTAATTACCTGCTTTTTCCCTACCCCCCTTTTTGAATAGTGGGGTAACGTTAGCTACCCTCCAATCCATGGGCACTGTTCCCGAGTCTAATGAATTCTGAAAAATCATACTTAGTGCATCCGCTATCTCTAGGGCCACCTCCTTCAGTACCCTAGGATGCATGTTATCAGGCCCTGGGGATTTGTCCGCCTTCAATCCCTTTAGCTTCCTTAACACCATATCCTTAGAGATATTGATTTGCGTCAGTTCCTCCTTTGCCAATGTCCCTATTTTTCCCGATATCCCAGGGAGGTTTTTTGTGTCTTCCTTCGTAAAGACTGACCCAAAGTATGCATTTAGTTGGTCTGCCATTTCCTTATTTCCCGTTATATATTCCCCCTTATCTGACTGCAATGGACCAACTTTGGTTTTCACCAGTCTTTTCCTCTTGATATACTTATAAAAGCTTTTGGAGTTAGTTTTTATATTTTCCGCTAGCTTGCTTTCGTAAGCTATTTTGCCCCTCTTGATTAAGCCCTTTGTCCTCCTTTGCTCTATCTTAAACTGTTCCCAATCTTCCGCTCTGGCGCTTTTTTTGGCTATTTTATACGCCCTATCTTTGGATTTTATGCTGTCTCTAATTTCCCCTGTTATCCACGGTTGAGTCACCTTTTTAGATTTCCTTTTATGCCAGATTGGTATAAACAATTTTTGCAATTTTGTCATTCTATCTTTAAATGCTTGCCATTGTTTATCTACCTCCAGTCCTCCCAGGAACGTTGTCCAATCAGACCTACTCAGTTCCCGTCTAATGGCATCATAATTCCCCTTGTTTAAATTCAGGACCTTAGTCTCTGAGTCAATTTCTTCGCTCTCCATTTCGAGTGAGAAATCGATCATGTTATGATCGCTCTGACCCAAGGGTCCCCGTACAACAAGATTACTAATTAGTCCCTTCTCATTGCACAGTACCCAGTCCAATATAGCCTGTTCCCGAGTTGGTTCCTCGACATATTGATCCAGATAACCATCCCTTAAACACTCAAGGAATTCCTCCTCCTCATTATTTTTACTGATTAGGCTAGTCCAATCTATATGTAAGTTAAAGTCACCTATGATGACAGCTGTGCTCTTATTGCACGCTTCTCTAATTTCCCTCGTGATGCCCTCCCCAACCTCTATTTTACTATTTGGAGGCCTATATACCACTCCTATTAATGTTTTTCGCCCCTCGCTATTTCTTAGCTCCACCCATATAGATTCTGTATTAACTGAGTTAATATCCTTCCTTTCAATTGCATTTATCCCCTCTTTTACCAGCAATGCTACCCCTCCTCCCTTTCTTTTTTGTCGATCCTTCCTAAATACTGAATACCCCTGTATGTTAAGCTCCCAGCCCTGCTCACCCTGCAACCATGTTTCCGTAATCCCAATTAGATCATAATTATTAACCTCTATTTCCACAGCTAATTCATCTACCTTGTTCCTGATGCTTCTCGCATTAAGGTATAAAACCCTCAGGCTTTTTTTATGCTCACATTTTTTATGAATTAGTTTGGCCCTTTGTTTTTTGTTCCTCACCCTTTTACCATTTATTTCTGTCTGCCTTTCACTTTCCTCTATTTCACTACATAGGTTTCTAGCCCCCTGCCATACTAGTTTAAATGCTCCCGAACTGCTTTATCAAAAATTACCCCGAGAACATCAGTTCCATCTTTGCACAGGTGTAGACCGTCCCTTTTGTATAGGTCACACCTACCACAAAACTGGTTCCAATGCCTCAAAAATTTAAAACCCTCCCTCTTACACCACTGCTCAAGCCACGTATTTAGCCTAACTATCCTGTTCTCTGTACTCTTACTAGCACGTGGCACTGGTAGTAATCCAGAGATTACTACCTTCGAGGTCCTACTTTTTAGCTTGGCTCCTAACTCCCTAAATTCTACTTGTAGGACCTCTTCCCTTTTTTTAGAAGCAAAATAATTAAGTTATTGAAAGCATAATTAGACCTTATTTTCGGGGAGTTAATGTACTGAAGGGTTGAGCTTTGTTGGGTATAATGAACTTAACTCATTTCTGACTGTTCTTATGTTAAAAGCTGATTTTCTACTCATGGTGCAGTACCAATTAGCCAAGCCAAATGACCTTGTCATGATCTGATCTCACATTTGATCTTGGACTGCCCTACAGTTGCCATCAAAAACTATTGCCACCTTTTCTACTCAGTTTAATAGCAAAGTTTATGCACATTAATGGAATATACATATCCCATCAATATATCCTGACCTTTAAATTGTCGATGAATTGTCATTAATTTAACCTCTAGATCATAAAGCAATGATTTCCTGTATTCTACCTTGTACAAATTTAGCCATTGCTGTGTTACTGAGATGCAGCTCCCATATAAAGACAAAAGGGCTGAAAATCTGTGGGGATGAATGCATCCTGGTATAAATGCTGGGATGAGCCTCCTGGTAACCTCAGCTGTTGAGCCACCGACAATCTGGGGTCAAGGTGAAGTTTCCTATTTTCAATGCCACTGACAGACAGCCATGCCACCCGGATGCATCTTGGGGGTTCGCTAATATAGAAACATAGAAAATAGGTACAGGAGTAGACCATTCGGTCCTTCGATCCCCAGAGTTTGTAAAATGCAGATGCCACTCCAGGATCGGGAGTGTCAGTACTTCATTCCCCAGAAAGTGGAGAGATGTACTGTGTCGTAAGAATGAGCCTTACGCGTGGTGAACTTAAAGTAAGCTTTAATCAACTAAAAAGGTGCTACATACAAAAGAGGTCTTACTCTATGCCTCTCCAGTATCCAACTGATCAGTCCAGTATTTATCCTGGACTAATCACAGGAAGTGATGCAATAAAGTTCGAGTCACAGGAAGCTGTATTGTGTTACCACATTCTCCCCCCCCCAAAAGATTAGGAGGCTGGGATGCTCCCTCCATTTCGTAGCCGCCGGACGAGGGAGAGCCGCACCCGTTTGGGTTCTCGTAGCGGTAGAGGGCCCCTAGCCTGTTTACCCGCTGCGGGCCGTGGACCAGAGTCCGAGTGATCCAGCCCGCTCTGTGAGAGGTCAGGACGATCCTGACTGTGTACTGGTGCCCGAACGGGTGTCGGGCAGGGCTGTGGCAGATCCGTTTCCGAGCGTATGGTACGGGGTGGATCGTGGCTGCGCGTGCGAGCCCCGACGGGCTCATAGTCAGTCTGCCCCAGGTCGGCACGCTGGAGTGAGGTACCAGCCGGCGTCAGATCCAGATCGTGATGAGAGTCACCTGGCGAGCCCAGAGATGTGCCTGGTACAATATCATCCCCTGGTGTTCCTCTATGTTTCGGCGGGCAGGGAGCCAGATCCCGCAATGACACGGTAGATTCCCGACCGTCAGGATACCGAATATAGGCGTAGGTAGGGTTGACATCAGTGAGCTCAACCTCATCTACCAGGGGGTCATTCTTAGACGCCCGGACATATCTTCGGAGTAGCACTGGTCCCGGTGCAGTCAGCCATGACGGGAGAGATATCCCATAGGATGAGCGACGCTGAAATCGGAAGAACCGTTCATGAGGCGTCGTATTTGTGGCGGTCGAAAGGAGGGACCGTGTGGAGTGTAATGCGTCTGGAAGTACTGCTTCCCATTGCTGGTTGGGTAGGCCCCGAGATCTCAAAGCCAGACGTACCGCATTCCAGATGATAGCGTTAAAACGCTCAACTTGCCCATTCCCAACCGGATGATAAGGCGTCGTTCTGCTGGCAGCAATACCCCGTTCCGAGAGATAGGCCTTGAGTTCTCCTGACATAAAAGAAGGGCCCCGATCCGAATGAACATAGGATGCCATGCCACAGAAAGCAAATACCTGCTCAAGGCAGCTGATAACCGTGGTCGTCAGCATATTGGGGCAGGGAAAGGCAAACGGAAAACGGGAATACTCATCGACCATGGTCAATAGATAAGTGTTGCGAGTTGAAGAAGGCAACGGCCCCTTAAAATCGATGCTAAGCCGTTGCATTGGCTGGGTCGCATGTATGAGTATACCACCCGAGGGGCGGAAAAACTGAGGTTTCAATTCCGCACAGACTCTGCAGTCCGAGCACATCTTCTTTACATCCCCGGTAGAGAATGGGAGATTTCGGGACCGCACGAAGTGTAGCATGCGAGTAACGCCCGGATGACACAACCCATCATGGATGTCTACGAGCGTAGAGGGTGCCATGGCGGAGCAGAATGCTCGTGTGAGGGTATCCAGAGCCACATTCTCCTTGCCAGGTCGATAGTGGATGGTGTAACCAAAAGAGGCCAATTCCAGCCGCCAAAGCTGGATTTTATTATTTTTAATTTTGGTCCGTTTTCGATTATCGATCATGAAGGCGACCGATCGCTGGTCCGTGATTAAGGTAAAGTGCTGGCGAGCTAGGAGATGAGTCCACTTCCGTACTGCCTCTATGATGGCTGTAGCTTCTTTCTCGACTGGAGGATAATGTAGCTCAGCCCCTTGAAAAGTCCTGGACAAAAATGCCACCGGACGACCTTCCTGATTCAGAGTGGCCGAGATCGCCACCTCCGAGGCATCACACTCAACAACAAAAGGAAGACTCTCATCGATGGAGTGAAGAGTCGCTTTCTCCAACTGTTTTTTCAGGAGGTTAAAGGCTGCAACAGCCGCTGTGTCTAGTGGGAATGTGCTGGCCTTCAGTAGAGGTTGGATTCGGTCCGAGAAGTTAGGAATCCATTTAGCATAGTATGCAAACAGGCCGAGGGCCCGGCGCAAGGAGGCCGGATTCTTAGGTGGCGGGAGTTCTTGGAGTGGGCGAAGCCTTTCAGGGTCAGGTTTAATGATGCCATTGCCCACACAATAGCCAAGGATGTTGATGGTTGGTTGTGACTCAATGGATTTAGCCGCATTTAATGTCAAATTACGGTGCTGGAGTGCATCCCAAAATCGTTGGAGATTGGCGTCATGTTCCCGCTGATTGCGACCTGCGACAGTAATATTGTCCAGATAAGGAAACGTATCCTTCAAGTCTTCCTGTTTGACCAGGTCATCCATTGCTCGCTGGAAGACAGCCACTCCATTAGTGACCCCAAAGGGGAGGCGACGAAATTGATACAGCCGTCCATTGGCTTCAAAGGCCGTATACTGCTTGTCTGAGACCTTCAAGGGTACCTGATGATAGGCACTTTTCAGATCATATGTTGAGAACACCGTGTACTCAGCCAGTTTATTAACCATATCATCGATGCGCGGCAATGGGTATGCGTCCAAGTCCGTATATTGATTGATGGTCTGTGAATAGTCAATGCACAGCCGTTTCTTGTGAGGTTGTAGAGGGTTCTTAACAATAACGACCTGGGCGCGCCATGGCGACGAACAAGGCTCGATGATATCCTCTGCTAAAAGCCGAGAAATCTCAGCCGCAATAAAAGACTGGTCTTCCTGACTGAAACGTCGTGACTTTGTTATAATCGGTTTGCATCGAGGAGGGATACTGGTAAACAGTGAGGGTTCATCCAGTGAAGCTGCTGACAATGCACAGAACGGTAATCGAGGTCGTATATTAGAAATAGTGAGTTCAGGTTTGGATCCGCCGAACTCAATGGTGAGCTTCTTATGCTGCTTTTGAAAATCCAGCCCTAAGATAAGATCACTACATAAGTCCTTGAGCACCGAAAGCCGGGTGGAGTGATACCTGTGACCATTAAGTGTTATTTCAACCATACAAAAGCCAGAAATTCTGGTATTAAGTGATGACTGAGCCATCGCAATTGCCTGGTCCGATGGGAAAACATGTAGCTTTAACTCTGCAACAATCTGTTCCCTAATGAAACTATCAGTGCTACCTGAGTCAATTAAGGCATCTAAAGTATGTCCATTAATTGATGCTTTTGTAGCTGCATGGAATAGGTTCTGAGGACAAGCAGCTGTAATTGGTGTCGTTGCACAAAGAGTGGCTGAAACTCTAGGTGTGTTTCTTCGAGAGAAAACCCGAGAGGAAGCACGATAGATTTTAGCCGGAACATCTTGATAGGCCCTTACCGGGGCAGTTCGGTAGGACTTAGCTTGATAAGCCCTCGTAGAGGCTCTTGATAGGCAAACCTTTGCAAAATGACCCTTTTTGTTGCAATGACTGTAAAACGCATTGCTAGCAGGGCAGAATTTCCGAGGGTGAAACTCATCACCACAAAAGAAGCATTTCTTAGATTGCCAAGAGGCTGCCACAGTGGGGTCATCATCCTCTTCATCAGTGAAGTCATCAGATTGATCGTCAGGGATAAAGTCCTCCCTAATAGAGTTCACCTGTGGCCTCTTAAATTGCCTGACTGTAGTTAAGGCAGCAGACCGAGGTCTGGGCACTGTATAAAGGTCTGTATTTCTTTTTGCCAGATCTAGAGAGCAAGCCATGTCATAAGCTCTCTGAAGCTCAAGGGGGAAAAATTCAGCTGCTTGCGCCTCCCGTTAGCGCCTTAAGAGGGGGCTAATGGGGCGTAAAGCAGCTAACGCCCGGGCGCAGCGCCGCCCACGCCTCCCGAAAAATTCAGCGGGAGGTTAGCGGCGGCGGCAGCCGGTAGCGCCCTGTGGCGCTGCGCCGCCGGCGATGACGTCATCGCCGTGCGCAGCACCCCGCTCGCGCCCCGGCCGTGATCTTCAGTCGCGCCCCCTGATTTACCGCCAGACGCTATGTCCGACGGGTTCAGGGAGGCGTACGTGCGGCCGGGGCGGCGATATTTAAAGGGGAGGTGGCAGGCAGCCATTTTTGTTGCTGGCCGCCTGCCAGCACCTGCCCCCGTTGCTGTCCCCGGCCCCCGTGAAGCCCCCCCACCGTGAAGTGCCGGCTGCGCTCCAAGAGCCCGGCACTTCTCTTGAGTGCCGGGCTCTTTTGCCGGCACTCCCGATCCCTGGGGGCCCAGCTGGGCCCCGGTTCGCGCTGCGCAGGGTCCCTCCCCTTTAAGAAGGGGAGGAAGGCCTGCAATACCGCGGCGCGACGTGCCGCAGCGCGTGGCGCTGCGGCACGTAGCGCCAGGATATTCCCTCGCAGCGCCCCAAGAGGGATGCGGGGTGCTTCCAGTGGCACCCCGCTTCCCTCTTGGGGCGCAACCACTGAAGTTCCGGCGCGGGGCCGCTAATTTTTTCGGGGCGCTAAAAGTCGCGCCCCGGCGAGGTTAGCGCCCCAAATGGGGCGCGACTCAATTTTTACCCCCAAGTGTCTTACTTTCCAGTAGACGCTGGCGTATAAATGGGGAGGCAAGCCCGCAGATGAAAGCATCACGGATCATTTCTTCACGGTACAGCTCAGCTGAGGCCGCCTGAAAGTTATAGTCCATACTAAGTCTGCGAAGCTCTTGGAGGAATTTATCAATGGATTCCTCCGGCCCTTGTTGGGCTGTAGCTAGTAGATGTCTGGCATAGACCTCATTCAGTGTCTTAGTATATAGTCTTTTAAGCGTCCGAATTGCCTCCTCGTAACTGCCCCATTCCTCGACATACTGAAATACATTCGGGGTGACACAGTTGATGAGTATCCGCAACTTTGAGTCATCAGCAGCCTTGCAATATTCGAGAAAATTGTCAAACGTGCGATACCAGTGTTTCCACACCTTACCGGCTGCTGGGGTGTTTGGGTCCAAGTCAAGACGCGATGGTTTAAGGATGTTTTCCATGATGGGTGATTCCCTGGATCCTTAGTTCCGAGTTCGTCCAAAAAGTTTGAGTGCGAAGTTTTTCAAAGTTGATTAAATTGTCGTAAGAATGAGCCTTACGCGTGGTGAACTTAAAGTAAGCTTTAATCAACTAAAAAGGTGCTACATACAAAAGAGGTCTTACTCTATGCCTCTCCAGTATCCAACTGATCAGTTCAGTATTTATCTTGGACTAATCACAGGAAGTGATGCAATAAAGTTCGAGTCACAGGAAGCTGTATTGTGTTACCACATACTGCCTTACCATTACAAAAAAGAAATCCAGACCTTAAATCTTTGGCTACCATTTAGGCCCGGACCCCCAGGTAGGGCTCACTTTTGCCGTTTGGTGGCCTAGTACGACTGGTCTTTCTAGATTTATCAGATCATAAAAGGTATGGCAAGTCCTTCTCAGAGCCAGAGACGTGGGAACTTAGAAACATAGAAGATAGGAGCAGGTGTAGGCCATTCGGCCCCTCGAGCCAGTTCCGCCATTTAATGAGATCATGGCTGATCATCCAAATTCAGTACCCTGTCCCTGCTTTCTCCCCATATCCCTTGATCCCTTTAGCCTTAAGAAATATATCTAACTCCTTCTTGAATATATTTAATGAATTGGCCTCAACTGCCTTCTGTGGTAGAGAATTCCACAGGTTCACCACTCTCTGGGTGAAGAAATTCCTCCTCATCTCAATCCTAAATGGCTTACCCCTTATCCTTAGACTGTGACCCCTGGTTCTGGACTCCCCCGCCATCGGGAACATCCTTCCTGCATTTAGTCTGTCTAGTCCTGTTAGAATTCTTTAAGTTTCAATGAGATCCCCTCTCATTCTTCTAAACTCTAGCGAATATAAGCCTAATCGACCCAATCTCTCTTCATACGTCATTCCTGCCATCCCAGGTATCAGTCAGGTGAATCCTCGCTGCACTCCCTCCATGGCAAGAACATCCTTCCTCAGATAAGGCGACCAAAACTGGACACAATACTCAAGGTGTGGTCTCACCAAGGCCCTGTACAACTGCAGCAAGACATCCTTGCTCCTGTACTCGAATTCTCTCGCTATGAAGGCCAACATACCATTTGCCTTCTTAACCGCCTGCTGCACCTGCATGCTTACCTTCAGCGACTGCTGCACAAGGACACCCAGGTCTCGTTGCACTTGCCCTTTTCCCAATCTATTGCCATTCAGATAATAATCTGTCTTCCTGTTTTTGCCACCAAAGTGGATAACCTCGCATCTGCCATGCATCTGCCGAATCACCCAACCTGTCCAAATCATGCTGGAGTTTCTCTGCATCCTCCTCACAGCACACACGCCCACCCAGTTTTGTGTCGTCTGCAAATTTGGAGATATTACATCGAGTTCCCTCGTCTAGATCATTAATATATATTGTGAATAGCTGGGGTCATAGTACCGATCCCTGCAGTACCCCACTAGTCACTGCCTGCCACTCGGACAAAGACCCATTTATTCCAACTCTTTGCTTCCTGTCTGCCAACCAGTTCTCTATCCAAGTCAGTACCTTACCCCCAATCCCATGTGCATTAACTTTGCATGCTAATCATTATGCGGGACCTTATCGAAAGCCTTCTGAAAGTCCAAATATAACACATCCACTGGTTCTCCCTTATCTATTCTACCAGTTACATACTCAAAAAATTCCAGTAGATTAGTGAAGCATGATTTACCTTTTGTAAATCCATGTTGACTTTGTCCGATCCTGTCACTGTTTTCCAAGTGCTCTGCTATTACATCTTTTATAATGTATTCTAGCATTTTCCCCACTACCGATGTCAGGCTTACTGGTCTATAATTCCCCATTTACTCTCTACCACCTTTTTTAAATAGTGGGGTTACATTAGCTACCCTCCAATCCATGGGAACTGTTCCAGAGTCTATAGAATTTTGGAAGATGACCAGCAATGCATCTACTATTTCTAGGGCCACTTCCTTAAGTACCCTAGGATGTAGATTATCAGGCCCTGGGGATTTATCGGCCTGCAATCCCATCAATTTCCCTAACACCATTTCCCTACAAATACTGATTTCATTCAGTTCTCCCCTCTCATTAGACCCTATGTTCCCTGACATCTCTGGGAGGTTATTTGTGTCCTCCTTTGTAAAGACAGAACCAAAGTATGTATTTAATTGGTCTGCCATTTCTTTGTTCCCATTATAAATTCCCCTGATTTTGACTGCAAGGGACCTACACTTGACTTCACCAATCTTTTTCTCTTTACATATCTATAGAAGCTTTGACAGTCAGTTTTTATGTTCCTTGCAAGCTTACTCTTATACTCTATTTTCCTCCTCTTAATTAATCCCTTTGTCCTCATTTGCTGAATCCTAAACTGCTCCCAATCCTCAGGTTTGCTGTTTTCTCTGGCCAAATTATATGTCCTCTCCTTGGATCTTATGCTATCCCTAATTTCCCTTGTTAGCCACGGTTGAGTCACCTTTTTTGTTTTATTTTTATGCCAAACAGGGATGAACAAATTCTGTAGTTTATCCATGCGATCTTTAAATGTTTGCCATTGCCTATCCACTGTCAACCCTTTAAGTAACGCTTCCCAATCCATCCTAGCCAACTCGCGCCTCATACCATCATAGTTTCCTTTCTTTAAATCAGGACCCTAGTCTCTGAGTGAACTACTTCACTCTCCATCTTAATGAAGAATTCTATCATATTATGATCACTCCTCCCCAAGGGGCCTCGCACAACAAGATTGCTAATTAATCCTTTCTCATTACATAATACCCAGTCTAAGATGGCCTGATCTCTAGTTGGTCCCTCGACATATTGGTCCAGGAAACCATCCCGTATACACTCTAGGAATTCCTCCTTCACAGTATTGTTACTAATTTGGTTAGCCCAATCTATATGTAGATTAAAGTCACCCATGATAACTGCTGTGCCCTTATTGCATGTATCTCTAATTTCCCATGTAATGCCATCCCCAACCTCAGCATTACTGTTTGGGGGTCTGTATACAACTGTAACGTTTTCTGCCCCTTGGTATTTCTCAGCTCTACCCATACAGATTCCACATCATCAGAGCTAATATCCTTCCTTACTATTGTGTTAATCTCCTCTTTAACCAGCAATGCTACCCCACCTCCTTTTCCTTTTTGCCTGTCCTTTCTGAATATTGAATACCCCTGGATGTTGAATTCCCAGCCTTGGTCACCCTGGAGCCATGTCTCCGTAATCCCAATTATATCATGTCCGTTTACATGTATTTGCGCAGCTAATTCTTCCACCTTATTACGAATGCTCCTCGCATTAAGACACAAAGCCTTCAGCTTTTTTTAACACTCTTAGTCCTTTTAGAATTATTATTTACTGTGGCCCTCTTTGATTTACACCCTTGATTTCTCTGCCTTCCACTTTTGCTTTTCTCCTTCCTGCCTTTTGTTTCTGCCCTTGCTTCCCTTTCCTCTGTTCCCAATCCCCTGCCATTTTAGTTTAAACCCTCCCCAGCAGCACTAGCAAACACTCCCCCCTAGGACATCAGTCCTGGTCCTGCCCAGGTGCAAACCGTCCAGTTTGTACTGGTCCCACCTCCCCCAGAACCAGTTCCAATGTCCCAGGAATTTGAATCCCTCCCCCTTGCACCATTCCACTAGCCACGTATTCATCTGAAATATCCTTCTATTTCTCCTCTGACTAGCATGTGGCACTGGTAGCAATCCTGAGATTACTACCTTTGAGGTCCTATTTTTTAATTTACCTCCTAACTCCCTATATTCAGCATTTAGGACCTCATCCCATTTTTTACCGATATCGTTGGTACCTATGCACCACGACAACTGGCTGTTCACCCTCCCCCTCCAGAATGCCCTGCAGCCGCCCCAAGACATCCTTGACCCTTGCACCAGGGAGGCAACATACCATCCTGGAGTCTCGTTTGCGGCCGCAGAAATGCCTATCTATTCCCCTTACAATAGAATCCCCTATCACTATAGCTCTCCCGTTCTTTTTCCTCCCGTCCTGTGCAGCAGAACCACCCATGGTCCCAGGAAGTTGGCTGCTGCTGCCTTCCCCCGATAAGCCATCTCCCCCAACAGTATCCAAAGCCTTATATCTGTTTGAGAGGGGGATGGCCACTGGGGACCCCTGCACTACCTGCCTGTGCCTACTACTCCGCCTGGCGGTCACCCATTCCCTTCCTGCCTGTGCAGCCTTTACCAGCGGTGTGACCAACTCATCAAACGTGGTATCCACGATGTCCTCAGCAGCGCGAATGCTCCAGTATGCATCCATTCACAGCTCCAGCGCTGCAATGTGGTCTGCCAGTAGCTGCAGCTGGATACACCTCCCGCACACATGGTCGTCAGGGACACAGGAAGTGTCCCTGATTTCCCACATAGTGCAGGAGGAGTATGCCACGGGGCCAAGCTGTGCTGCCATGACTTACCCTTTAATTAATTTGAATGAAATTAAATCAAATCAATACCACTAATTACACTACAATTAAATGATATACTCAAGGGCCCTTGTTTACTAACACTTCCTGCTACACAACAGAGACCTTAGAAACTATAACCACAAAAATTAAGTCCTTCTAAACTTTATAAACTATTAACCTTAACTGTCAAACTATAGTAATATAAGTACTCACCCAATCAGCTGCTTCCTCTTGCCCGCATCACTTTTTGAATCATGACGTGGCTCTGGAATGCCGCCGCCGGTAAGCCTCTGAGGAAAAAAGCCCGCGAAAGTGAGTTTAAATACTCACTGTACTGCTGCTCTCCTGCTGCTCCCAACACCAGTCTCTGAGGAAAACAAGCCCGCGAAAGTGGCATTGGGAATCGCTGACCCAACGCACACCTCCTCCTATATCACTAACCTTATAAGAGGCGGCTGGAGGCCCCATGGAAATCCCAGCATTAGGCCAGGACTCAGCATTTATAGCTTTTGATCTAATTTCTGTCACTTCTCCAACATCACAATGTAACTCAGCTTCTTTTCATACGGCTAATAATGCAGTTTTTAATCTAAATTATGTATTTGTTCCAAGAAACCATGCTAAAGATTACATAAAAATCAATTACCAAGGTGTCATCCTTGGCTCAGTGGTAGCACTCTTGCCTCTGAGTCAGAAGGTTGTGGGTTCAACTTCCACTCCAGAGTCTTGAGCACATAATCTAGGCTGACACTTTAGTGCAGTAATGAGGGAGTGCTGCATTGTTGGAAGGTGCCACCTTTCAAATGAGATGTTGAACCGAGATCCATCTTCCCTATCTGGTGGACTATAAAAGATCCTATGCAAAGAAGGGGAGTTCGCCCCACTGTCCTGGCCAATGCGCTTTGGGACGTCCTGTGGTCATAAAAGGTGCAATATAAATGCAATTTCTTTCTTTCTTTATAAATCACAGTACTACTTTGTTTTGATTAGAACTAGTTGCCTTCCGTGCACTCTGCCCATGCAGTAGAACATTGAGACAACATACAGTGACACTTTATACAGTAGGTTTTACTTTTTAAATTTCTGCATTTCTAACCAAAGGTTGTGGAGGATGCATAGAAGGAAAAGGGAAAGGGGGAAATTATAAAAAGCATGGATAAAGAAACTAAGCAATTAAATACAAAAATGAAAATAAAGCATAAAAACAAACAGGAAAAAATGTAATGGAAGTGCAAAGAAAGCAAAAAGAAATTAATCATCTGGCTCTTCACCTGCTGTTAACATTGTTAATGCTGCACTTGAGGGCAATGATTTGGAGGATCCACAATGGTTTCTTCTGCTTCTGGAATTATCAATTTGCACAGAAATGAAAGATAAAATTGCCCTGAGGCAAGGTACGAATATGATTAGTCAGAATCTGAAAGAACTGGAGGTCAGAGAACAAATGCCCAAACAGCAAATGGAGGCTACAGTTCAACAGACAGCAGATTTTAAAAATAGAGAAAATGAAGAATGGATGTTGGTTGGAAGGATCATTTTAAATGTGATAATTTACATCTCGTTAGTACCCCTGAAGGAACAGAAGGTCCAAGTGTGACATCATTTTTCACATATTCTACTTCCTAAACTATTAGATCACCCAGCAGAACAGAAAAGATTTGAGTTGGAAAATACATATAGAGTCGGCCAGATATTTTGCAGCAGTCAGGAAAACAACGGATCCTCAGTTTTACACTACAGCAGTTTTCAGACATGTTAGTCTTTCAAAAAGCTGGAAAACGGGAGTTACATATGAGTTTGGACTGAACTTCAAAGGGAAAACACACATTTGATAGTACTAAAAAAAACACTTTGCACAGCAGAGAGTCTATTTTGCACTGTTTGACTGCAAGTGGAGATAAGTGAAACCTCATTCATGTTAGTTTGGTGCAGAAAGCAGAGGTCACATTTTAGATACAGCAATCGATGCTTCTGATTTGTTCTTTACATGTTGGGACTAAAATACCGGGTTGACAACAAATTGGACACAGCATAAAGGGTAATGAGTATTAGAGATAGAGAACTTCATATTCATTTGAAAGACGGTACAGTTTTCAATTCGGATGTAATAAAACTGCATATTGATTGCTAAAAGATTTCAGGATTTGGGTTTGAATTAATTTATGGGACAATTTTCCAAGTTTGGATTTTAATGGCCAGAAACTTGCAATGCTTGCAATTTTTCAATGGTCACTTTTGGTGAGCAAAGTCCCTTCCCCCTCCCCGACAGCGTGAAACCAGAAAAATTAGCCCCTCAGTGTTTATAAAAGAATGAATAAAATACATGGGGCACAGTGCTTTGAAGCATTAATAAGTGGTAGCTCTAGTGGTGGGGTCAGGTTCCACAGCACTGAGTTCCTGGTCACAGCTTGGTGCTGTATGGCACCACCTGCATGCATACTCAGTTGTTCTCCACAAGAGGAGAGATATTCAGCATCAGGCATCTCTTGGGCACTTTGTGACAGCTGGTTTCAGAATGCCAACCTGACAGGAAGCTGCCCATCCATACCGTCTGCTTCAGCTGATGCATTGCCCAGGGACACGAGGTAATTCAAGAAAAATAACGCAAAAGAAGAGTTCATATCACCACAAAAAAGAGAAGTAGAGTGCTGGAGAATCATATATTTATACAATATTATAAAAATGGTACATCTAGCATGCACTTCCTGTCCAAATCAACGTGAAATCTGCAGTTACAATGGACACTGACATAATTTAAAAAAACCTCTTCCACCTTTAGGAGGTGTAAGTCACTTCAGAGTTAAAAACCAAAAGTTGAACAGACTGTTAGAGCTGAATTTTCCTCTGCATTCTTGCCCGAAATCAGAGAACTGGGCAAAATCAGGCAGTGAGTCTCACTCTTGCTTGCCCTGCCTAACCTTAGTTTCCCTCCCCCCACCCCCCACCATTGGACACCCCAACCACATTATTCACATGCAAATGCTGGCAGTGAGGTGGGGCCTGAGTTCCTGAAGAATTTTCCTGTCATCTGATCTTTTTCATGCCTCTCTCCAATTCTACAAGGTAGAGCCAAACTGCAAGGATATATAGAAAGGGCCTTATAGTAGTCTCCACTCTTCTCAATTGGACCCCTTTACTTACCGCTGTAGACCTTCATCTCAGCACAAAGCCTGTATCCTGTTGAACTGTCCTTGATTTAAATATTCAGAAAAATCTGATTTTAGTCTAATTGGAGCCAATCTAGATTTTCAGACTTGTTCCATTATAAATATTCGAAATGTACCCTTAGCATGCATAATGCCATTTTATTTACCATTTAAAGACATTCCTTGATGCTGGCCAGAAGTGAATAAAAAAATATTTTATGTTGTTTCCCCAGGTAAGTGTTCACAATGGTTTCAGTTATTTTCACTTACCTCACCACTCCTTCAGGGGTGTATTTGTTTTCGGTGTCAGTAGGTCCTCACTTAAGTGTGAGCTTAGGGCAATGAGTGTGGACAGACAATGTGACCAGGGAAGGCAGTATAGCTAAACCTAATCCTGTTATCATACAATGTCCACGAACACCTATACTTTCCAGTGGGGGTTTCCAGATAACAATCAGGGGCTGAACCCTTGCTGGGTTTTTTTCTTCCTAGGTCAGCGCACAGCAACTAATTGTCACTCCCTTCTGCCATCTCAACTAAGGTTGGCTAGCTCAACACAGGCGGAGGATCGAAGCAAAGCCCTTTTAGTATATGGTTCAGTTCCTCACTGGATAAACTTATTGAGCCATCAGTGGACCCATGAAACTTGGATTGGAAGTGCTCAGAGAATCCAAATCTTGGACCCTCCAACTTAAAAACTGAATTGATCCAAATACTAGACTATCATGCTTACATTAAATACTGTACTAAAAATAAATTGTTAACAAAAAATCTGAATCACAAATGCTCAAACCCCAATACACAAATCCATATGAATTAATTCCAAAATTATTTTCCATATATTGATTTTTTAATTCACAAATAACAAATACACACTTACAGTTTTCAAATGTGTTTATTAATAAATACATGGTGTCAGTAATTTAAGATGTTGTGAAAAATGAAGTTTGCAATTGAATTCTAAATGCAACTAATATAATTCACAATATTCCCACAGTATCATTTGGTACTTCACTTCTCACTTCTTCTCATGGTAAATCAAACATGGCATACATACTAAAGACCATTCACATATTGAAGCAGTAAACTGCAAGGCCATGAAGGACTCTGTGACAAGGCACTTAAGACTTTTTCCCTGATGAGACCAATACGAATGTGGTTTCTTCTCCCAGCGATTCAGCAGGGCATTTCCTGCCAAATGAAATGAATCAGTGTATGTGTACTCAGAGTAAGATGAGATGGTTGAATTGATGATGTATCTGAATGAAGGATGATGGAAAATGCTGCTAAAGCAGAAAAATAGAAGTGGCAAGTACCAAAATATCATATATCTGGTCAAAAATGCAATCTTATTTGCAATTATAAAACCTGCATATTTACATGAAAAGTCAAGCTGCCACGATTGAACTGACAGTCTACAGCAAGGACTGAACTGAGTAATGGATAAAAAAAATGTATTTTTGCCTCTGGGATTTAAGGTAGAAATCAGTCCAGACAGAAGGAAAAAATATCTCTTTTCATTGATGGCCGTTAAGGAGTCTAATGAGGTCAAACAGGCTTGCTGCAGCTCCCAGAGGATGTGATACCATAGAACAAAATGTTGTAATTTATAATAGTTCAACAGCCTTGTTTACATCACAGTTAGTATGAGTTATTCTTTAGACTGCAATAGAGGCAGATGAAGTGCTTTTGAAGTGTAGTCACTGTTTTAAGGTAGGAAACACGGCAGCCAAATTTGCACATGCAAGCTCCCACAAACAGCAATGTGATAATGACCAGATAATCTGTTTTAGTGAAATAACAACAGAAAGTGCTGGAAACACTCAGCAGGTCAGGCAGCATCGAAGAGAGGAGAAACAGAGTCACGAAGTTCTGATGAAGGGTTCGACCCGAAACGTTGACTCTGTTTCTCCTCTCTTCGATGCTGCCTGACCTGCTGAGTGTTTCCAGCACTTTCTGTTGTTATTTCAGATTTCCAGAATCCGCAGTATTTTGCTATTGAATCTGTTTTAGTGATGTTGATTGAGGGATAAATATTGGCCAGAACACCAGAGATAACTCCCCTGCTCTTCTTCAAAATAGTGCTAATGTCTTGAATCTAACCACTGACATGATGGTTCACTTTGCTGCTGGCTCCAACAAGTGAAACTCACTTACTATTTCAACACTGTCATCTTTTACCTTGCCTTGCATTCCTTGCATTCAACCCCAAATAAAACTACATCTGCTTTTGTCACAACCTGGTATTCAGCTGCTATCTGAAGGACATGAGCCCACAGGTGGAAAACAAAACAATTAGATAGAGAATTCACATTCAAGTATTTAATGTATTTGTAACTGGGTCTTGTGTGATTTATAGTTTAACTCTATTTCACCTTGGTATAGTCTTCAAACTACTAGATCTTTTAGACATCGGTGGTCAGCTAACTTATAAATCTGTGCTGTACAGTTTGCCTATAAGGCACATTCTTTAAATGACTACTATCACAGCAAGAAATCCCTTACAAAGATCTATGTGTTGTGGTTGCTAATGGAACACATTGAGCAAATTGGTTATTCAGTTTTACTGAGACAGAAGGACAAATGTGCAGTTTCATGTTCCTATAACATGTATTGAATATTAAAACAGCTTATTGAGGAATCAAAAACCTTATATAATTTTAGGTATCTGCAAACCGTAAAACTTTTCCATGAAATGAATCCAGATGGCACTATAAATTCAAACACATTGATTAGTAACATCTAGCCACTAGAATTGAAAAGAAAATTCATGTTATACACCATCCCACACAAACCCAGATATGAAAATGTACTCCCTGTTCCTTCAGAATGAATCACAGTATTACTTAACTCATTTTGACGCTAGTTACTTCAGGATTTTCAAAACTGTGACACCTAATTTATGTTTCTACGATATCCCTTTACAAAAATGTCAGTTCTTAAATAATATAAGAAAAAACGTATTGAAGACATCTTAAAATATATACATTAAAACATTGCTAAAACAGGAAGTTCTTGAAAAATAACTGCAGATTCATTCCAGTGTAACCGTTAAAAAAAAACTAGACTGTAGTAAATTAAAATCTAGCCTAGTCTCCAAAGTCACGCCAGACCATACAGGATTTTATATTAGATTTTGGATAAGAATGAAAAAAACATAATACAATGCAGCTCCAAAGCAGGCAATCAGTCCACTGCAGTCTCATTAATTCTGGCAGACATTGCTAGGTACAGAAGGAACAGAACCATCAATGCATAGAACAAAATGCAATGTAATAAAGGAAAAATTATTGCTTCGCCATATTACAAAAATAGACCAATATGGAAACATTTTAATCTTCTAAAATCTGAGAGCTGTAAAAGACTTTTAAGTAGAAAGAGAATCAATAGAGTCACACATATACCCAAAATACATTAATGTTAAGTAGGCATTCCAAAGAGCATACAAATTGGCTGTCTTAGTATGTCAATAATACAGATAAAATATTAGAAAGAATTAGCAAAACATCTTTCTTTAGCCTATGTAATAATATTTTGTTACTAGAGAATTCTTGTAGATGGAATTTTGAACAATTTACTTACTGTATATAACTGGTATAAGGCGACTCTTGAATATAACAACCCCCTAGTTTCCAATCATGTATGTGTGCCCTTTCTCCATCATAGCTCCTCGCAGAGCAGGAAATTTGAATTTTATGACTGTTCCATGTCCTTCTACCACTGCTCACAGAGTGGGAGCAGCGGATCAGATGCCTGAGGAGAGCACAGGAAGACTGAGAATCTGAGAGAAGTGAGTGTCTGACAAGGAGCCTGAAAAAGTGGAGTGGGATACTGGGAGCCTGAGAAATGAAGCGTAGATTGGGACCCTCAAAATGGCAAGCGATGCTGGAAACCCAACCTAGACAGATGAGCGGGACTGAACCAGCAGCAAGTGAGCTACTGTACCATCCACCAACTTGGCCTCTCCCCTTCTTTCACCCCTAAAACAAGGGGGAAACATTCTAATATACATACAGTATAATGTTTGATTTTAAATCAATATTTACACATTAATATCAGAAAGTGAAGGTTATATTTTTGTTATAAAGAAAGAACTAATATTTATATAGCACATTTCCCTCTTTATTGGAGGAGGATTTGTACAGAAGGGACCAAAGACGAGTGAGGCAGCATCAAAAGGGGATGAGGACAACCCACTATTACCAGCCCCACAACTAGTATATAGGCCCTGCAGATCTTATGAGATACTGAGTGAGGAGCTCTGCTTTCAATTCACTAAGGAAGCCCTTAATGAACTATGCCACCTTCTGCATACTGACTTACAGTCCTGATTAGGAACCTAAATGGCTTTGTCCGTGGCTGTCAAAGTTAGCACAGTTGTCAACTTTTATGCCACAGGAACCTTCCAAGCTGCAATCAGGGACTTAGGTAACACCAGCCAGGGAACTAACTAAGCCTGCATATGCCAAGACACCTATACCATCTTCAACAGAGCTGAAGAATTCAACCATTCTGGGTTCATTCCTGGGCAGCATCATGAAAGGTTTATTCAGTCTATTGTATTGCTGGATTCCCTAGAGTTCAGGGCACAATAGATGGTACCCACATTGCACTGCAGGGTCCTACTGTGTAGCCATTGAATTTCCTGAATAGAAAGGCATTTCAAAGGCAGTCACATCAGAAAAATGCTGGGCTCCCCTCATTCTGCCACCACTAGCGTGAGGCACTTCCTCATGAGCCATTGGTGCGTAATGTGCAAACTGCGATTAAGTCTTGAGGAATCACAAAGGAATCTTCAATGAAGAATCACTATGGTTGAGTGTGCTCACATAAGCCAGGGGAAAAAATATATTACTTACCTGCTGCACATCCAGGAATCTGTTGTCACCTTAAGTTGTTGTAGGCTTTTAAACCCTGCAGCAACAGATTTCCTCCCCCTCTCCGAGCAATTTACTCTACTGTTACATGGGAGTAGTTCTGCTGGCAAACCAGTCAATATTTAAATGAGTTGGCTCTGTAATTCCCGGCAGGGTCACGGTGGGTGGAACTCCTGCCGTGTCGATGCCCATGGTAACATGGATTTTCAGAGAATAGTTTTATTACTGTACCATTGTGATATTTATTTCAGTATTTTCAGCCCCAGTATTGTTCTGCTTCTCTGGGTACCCAAGAGAAGAAGATGCTAGAGCCCAATATACAGTCTTGGCCAAGCACCTCATAGCCGCCTACATCACCCATTCCTAAAGGGACAAGTACCTGGACAAATATATCCATTCATATACTTAGGAGAGGAGTCAGTGAGTTGCAGGAGGCGACACTTGGTGAATCATTCAGTAAGAGTGAAGAGGGTCACATGGAGGTGGAATTGGAGGAACCAGCTTGGGAGCTTCTTCAGCTACTGAGTACAGGGATTTGGACCTCACAGGGCCTGTCTACGAACACAGTTTGGTACCTCAGCATCAGGAATTCATGCAGTCATGTAAGAAGATGCCAAGCAGCCTGTACGGTTTGTGAGTGTCAATGGATGAGTCCACAACTCGCATCTATGCAGTGCTGCATGACTGTCTGACAACTGCAGACTACCATGGAGAGCATGGTCACTCCATAACTTTCTGCACTGGATCCTCACTTGGCTGAGGTCCCAAGCTCAGCCCAACATCCTTAACAAATGTTGTGACTGGAGGTCTAGAAGCATTGGCTATAATATACGGCAGTGTCTTCTCTGCACTCCAGGGCCTACTTCAGTGTAGCACCCCTTGGCTGAGGTTCTAAACTCAAGGTTAACTTCTCTCATGAATGCTTTGGCTGATGCTATGGAGACCTTGAGCTCTAACCTACAGCTGTCTGCCTCCTTTGGATTCACTATGTTGGGCAATCATATTAAGACAGCACTAATGTAGGATTTCAACTACCACTTGCTGCCCAGTGACCTACTCCAGGGCCTACTTCAGTGTAGCACCCCTTGGCTGAGGTTCTAAACTCAAGGTTAACTTCTCTCATGAATGCTTTGGCTGATGCTATGGAGACCTTGAGCTCTAACCTACAGCTGTCTGCCTCCTTTGGATTCACTATGTTGGGCAATCATATTAAGACAGCACTAATGTAGGATTTCAACTACCACTTGCTGCCCAGTGACCTACTCTCACACATATCTCTGGTCATACTGAGGGAGTGCCCAGCAGCAGGATAATGGCATGAGTTGGCAGAGATGATGAAGAAGTCTATCAGGAAAATGCCACATCCAACCTCCCTGCCACCCCACTCATGATCACAGTTGAGTTATCAATCGTCCAGGTAATCACTTCATCACAAGATGTGATGCCTTCATTTGTAAGACCATCTTTGGATGCAGAAAGAGGGTTAATAATGAAGAAGAAGGCTGCAGACTGCAGGAAGATATCAATGAACTGGTCAGGTGGGCAGAAAAGTGGCAAATGGAATTCAATCTGGAGAAGTGTGAGGTAATGCATTTGGAGAGGGCTAACAAGGCAAGGGAATACACTATAAGTGGTAGGACACTGAGAAGTGCAGAAGATCAGAGGGACCTTGAAGCGCATGTCCACAGATCCCTGAAGGTAGCAGGACAGGTAGATAAGGTGGTTAAGTAGGCATACGGGATACTTGCCTTCATTAGTCGAGGCGTAGAATATAAGAGCAGGGAGGTTATGCTTGGACTGTATAAAACACTAGTTAGGCCGCAGCTAGAGTACTGCGTACAGTTCTGGTCACCACATTACAGGAAGGATGTGATTGCACTAGAGAGGGTACAGAGGGAATTTACAAGGATGTTGCCTGGGCTGGGGAATTTTAGCTTTGAGGAAAAATTGGATAGGCTGGGGTTGTTTTCTTTGGAACAGAGGAGACTGAGGTGAGACCTAATTGAGGTGTATAACATTATGAGGAGCCTAGATAGAGTGGATAGGAAGGTCCTATTTCCCTTAGCAGAAGGGTCAATAACCAGGGGGCATAGATTTAAAGTAATTGGTTGGAGGTTTAGAAAAAGAAAAAAGAAAGACTTGCATTTATATAGCGCGTTTCACGACCACCAGACGTCTCAAAACCCTTTACAGCCAATTAAGTACTTTTTTGGAGTGTAGTCACTGTTGTAATGTGGGAAACGTGGCAGCCAATTTGCACACAACAAGCTCCCACAAACAGTAATGTGATAATGACCAGATAATCTGTTTTTGTTATGTTGATTGAAGGATAAATATTGGCCAGGACACCGGGGATAACTCCCCTGCTCTTCTTCGAAATAGTGCCATGGGATCTTTTACATCCACCTGAGAGGGCAGACGGGGCCTCGGTTTAATGTCTCATCCGAAAGACGGCACTTCCGACAGTGCAGCACTCCCTCAGCACTGCACTGGAGTGTCAGCCTAGCTTTATGTGCTCAAGTCTCTGGAGTGGGACTTGAACCCACAACCTTCTGACTCAGGGGCGAGTGTGCTACCCACTGGGCCACAGCTGACATACACCAGAGGGGAGTGGAGGAGAAATGTTTTCACCCAGAGGGTGGATAGCTCTTTGTCAGCCAGCGCAGACAAGATGGGGCCGAATGGCCTCCTTCTGTGCTGTAAATTTCTATGATTCTATGACGGGGCCATTTCCCTTCCTGAAGCCAAACACTGACACCCAACAGCCATCTACCTCACTTCTTCCTCCCACTGGGAGAACGCTTGGAAGTAAAATACATATACTATGCATTTTGACTGAAGGGAAACATGCGGACACAGCACCACCATGTACATGGGAGGCTGCAGGCCTTTGAAGGCTGCATACACCTATCAAACTTGCATCATAGACCATTGTTACACAAACAGTTTCCTTTTTATGATGGATGACCATTCGTTCTCGGGGGGGGCCAACTTCAGAGAGCATTTTCTGTCCAATCATATTCAACAATGTGCCTTTACTACCGTTAAAAGGTTTAAATGAGGACCCCTTATAAATGAAGTCATTACAGGGGGGGGAGGTGAGAGAGGTTTAAATGAGGACCCCTTATAAATGAAGTCATTACAGGGGGGGGAGGTGAGAGAGGTGAGAGGGTGATGTTTCATTCTTTCTGCAACACCTCCCCTGAGCCGGCCACTGTTCTGCTGCAATTTATAGGCTCTTCAATGGGCAGCGAGATCAAAGGACCTCTGCCTGACTCGGCCAACTTTGGCGGGGTCGGTGCTGGAAGTTCCAGGCAGGCGCATCCTACCACCTATATCAGGATGTGCTCCTTCCCTCGTGGTTTGTTTATACCCGATGCCTATACATGATGACAAAAAGCGAGATTAAATTAAATGCATTGAATTTGTTATCCTTCTTGTCAGTGAACAATTTTGCCAACCTCCTTAACTGTCAACTTGGCTTGTAACACAACAACGAGTGTATCACCTCCTCCTATGCTCACAGTCAATGGGCCTTCATGGTTGTGTAACCTGCCAACCCAAAGATAAACTGCTGTGAGCCAGCACTCATCCATAAGCACTTCTCCAATAGATCTGCTGAAACAGGTTTCTGCCCTCTGAGATTCAGCTGTAGTGCTACTAACTCAAAGTTTTCACCTCCCACAGCTGTAGCAGTGGTGACAGGCACTTTAATTCCAATTATGAGTGCTATTAAGGTAGTTAACAGGTGCTTAATAGCCATACTCCTTGTTGTTTTCTTGCCACTAACTTAATGATTAACAGATCATGAGTTCTGCTTATAAAGGAAGGGAATATCATAACCATTATGATAAAATTAACAAAAGTCGGAGCAATACTGATGCATTTGACATGTCACTAAGCACTTTTTGCATTCATTTAGGACATTACAAACTACAAAAATGACTGACAGGAAAAGACCAGCTGGTCCACTGAGACTGTAACATATTGTCATGGTGCAATTGAGCATCATGATGACCCCCTCACCAATCAGCAACCAATCAGGAAAAATTTTCGCTGAGCCCTGAAGTTGATCAAAATAAGTTCAAGGAGACCACATGACCATGAGGCAATACCCCAGCTATCTTTTGTACACAGTGCATTCAGCCACAGCCAGGAACTCGTGCAGCTCTCTTTTGAAAGTTTACAGTGAGTCCACACTCACTGTATGAGCTGGCAACTTGTTCTAAAGGTTGATGCACCTCCGGAAAAAGAAAAACCTCCTGACATTTAACCTAATTCTATGCTTATATCCATGTTCCCTAGTTCTTCCTAACCTATCTAATTCAAACAGTCTATACAAATTACCCCCAATCTCTCAATTTGCTGAGTGTAAAAAACTTCCCTTCGTTGTTTTTAAGATCTCAAGCAAATTGTCCCAAAATCTATTACTTGTTCTGGTATTCAGAAGGTATTTTTAGCTTTTATAATTTTCTTTCAAAGTGCTGCAAACTTGCTTAAGATTGCAAAATGTTATAGATTTTTGCTGAAGCTATTGCAGATGTGTAATCATGCTGAAAGTGAATAATAATTGGATATTAAAATCACAGGCACATATGAGCTTTTGAGACGTGAAGCATTTGCCTTTCTGAAATGTACAACAGAAATTGCTGTTGCTGAGAGCAGTGAGTGGAAGCACGGACTACAATGAGGAGCCTGATGTCTTCACTTGTGAGGTCTCCAGCCACTAGAACCAGCTCTTTATCCTCAGATTATCTCAGGGAGGCAGCCGTAATTGTTTAAATCCCACAACATGTATCCTGAATTCCAGTCAATTCAGGGAAAAGAGCTGTGCTCAAAATGAAGTAATCTCCTAAAGTATTTAATTCTTACATCTGCTTTTTAAAAGTCAATAGGCTAGAAATTCATTATAGCTCAGGAATGGGCGGTATCTTTAGAAAAGTTTGAGAATTAACGGCAGGCGCTAATGCTTTAGACTGCACACAAAATTAATTCTCACTGCTCAAAGAAATGATTGGGGTGCTAAATCAAGTCTTAAAGGCCTATCTCAGTAGACCAATACCGGGTGCAGTCTAATCTCAACTCATCATTGCCACAGGCTTTTCCCAGTACTTAAAGGGGAGGTTCATTGATACTGCAGCACCTCATTCTCAGCATTGCTGGCTGTGCAGCTGCCTCAGCAAGGAGAAGGAGCCAGAGGACTGAAGCAGGTGTGCTCATGGCAAATCCACCTCAGTTGGGTGGTCAGGGTGATTGAATGCTTCAACAAATGCTACATACCACCATCTGTAACACAAGCTTCACACACTGCCCAAAGCACCAGACCCCCAGCACTCACACACCAGCAATCTCTACCTACCAACACTCACACCCACATCTCACATACAATGACAGCTTCAACTATGGGAGGCACAAGGGTCATTAGTTATTAGAATGAATGTGATATATGTAATATGCTTATGCATGAATTTATTAATGGATTTTGCAATATTTTGTGGTCTCTCTCATTTCACCTTTGCGACCAGGAGGACACTGTGATATGGCATGACACAGGGATGGTATGATGGGCATGAGGTGAGCCAAAGGGATCTGGGGTTTAAGTCATCCTGGTGTGAGGCTGGAGGTCTGTTTGGAGGAGGTGGCAGAGTTCTGTGATCACCACCTTGGTGATGTGGGGCCATCTAATACACTGCTCCTTGCTTAATTGAAGGTAGGAGAGGTGCGGTCGGAGTACCCTCGGAGGGTAAGGCCTCCTGGTGAGAGCCCTGATGTCCCTCCTCATCCCTCTGTGCACATGTTCCCGTATTTATGGCTGCCTATGCTCCCTCCGCCGTAGATCCTGGAGGGTGAGGTGGCGCCAGTACAGCCCCCATTAATGTTACCAAGTGTAGCAGTTTGATTCTTTGAACAATAAATGTAGGCACTTTGTACTTGCCAGAACACTGCTGATAAAAAAGAACCTTGAAATTACTCATACAAAGGGATCCACTAGCTGAAACTGACAAGAAATCACTGAAACTAACCTGCCCTGACAGCTGCGAGTGATTAATGCGGATGCCTTTAAATAATGTCCCTGGAGCCGGCGTCCTACAGCTGTGCACCTCCTCTCCCTGTCGCTGTCTGGTCGAGGTGCAAAGGTAGGTGGCGAAAATCAATTTTGCAGATTGGGCGCCCAGTGAGCATTGCACGCTCACTGAAGTCACGATCTGCCTGATGTTGAAGTCCCCGGCAGTACCTTGTACCGGCGGCGCAACGGGGGGACCGGATTTGCCGTGCGGTGCTGGATTCGCCTTGCCCTGGCGCTATTGCATCAGCACCCCGTTAGTGCCAGCTGCTGGCACTAATGGGAGGTGCTAACCAACTGAATTTTTCCCCCAATATGTCATCACATAGTGGGTGTACTTCATCGCATACTGAAGTGAATTAGGGAAATATTTCCCTTTGTTCACTAACTTTAATGAAAAGTGAATATGACTATAAAGTGGTATTCTCTACTTCACACTCATGTCCACCTTCTTGGACTTACAGGCACAAGTCCAATTTCTAGCCCTAAGCAGTCAGAACCCAAAACTAGAACCAAATTAATAGTTCCTCAAAAGTCAAAGGGAAAGATGATACAATTGCCACTTAATTACAGCAAAGTTTTGCTTAAGAACAAATACATAAATAATACAGTATATTATGGAGCGAGATCTATAAACTGATGACTTCAAGATTTTATTTGTCTTCACCATTACAGCCATCAGGCAATGCCACTTTTATCCCATTCACCTCGATTTGAAAACAAGTCCCAGCAGAGAACGAACAACACTGAACCACACAATCTCCATGTCTTGCAGTCTCCATTTATTTTCCTGCTTCCAGTTTCTTTCATTTGTTCAACTAGTTCAGAAAGTGTATCTCCTACTTAGATTATTCTAAAATTTTCTTAGTTACATTATTTTGGTCCTTTATTGGTATTAACATTGAAATAACTATTTGGTTACGAATGTTCATATACTTTCATTGAGGGTTGTGAATGAATCACTTGATTGACAAGTGGAGATGCTAAATTTTCTGTTAAGGGCCTGTCTTTGTCATGGAGTGAGTCATTACAAATTCAGAGTGTTTATTATTCTGCTTCTCTTTTTTTTCTCTCTTTAGTTTTGCTTTTGTTCTGGTGCTAACCTGTCTCTTTGTTCCTATTGTTCATAACTTGAACTTGTTTGTAGATTCCAATTCTGGAAATGTTCCAGCTGTGTTATATAAGACCATATGTTGAATACTGTTAGGCACATACTTGTTGTTCGTGTAGTTTGTTGTTGTTTCTTCGAGTTGAAGTCAATTTTTATCTGTCTTTCCAGTTCATAGGCTTTACATTTATTCTGCTAAACTTTTGCTAAGTTTTTTACACTCAGCAAATTGAGAGCTTGGGGGTCATTTTAACTTGTGGCAATAGTGTAAAAGGGGCAATATTGGCTCAGTCGCCTGTTATGCACCACTCCCAATTTTCATTTCCATTGAAGTCAGAAGTTAAAAGTACCCCATTTAAGAGAAAATGCTGGAAATACACAACAGGTCAATCAGCATCTATAAAGAGAAAAGACAGAAGCATCTTGTTTTGGATGTGTGTCCTTCTTCAGACTAAAGGCTAAGAGATAAACAAACATTTTGTTAAGGTTGCAAAGATAGTGACAAAAGATGAGTAGAGGGGTGGAGAACCAGCTGATACACCAGAGAAGGAGTTAAAGTGCTAAATGACCTGTAAACTGCAAAATCATTTTTTTTAAATATTCGTTCATGGGATGTGGGCATCGCTGGGAAAGTCAACATTTATTGCCCATCCCTAATTGCCTTGAGAAGGTGGTGGTGAGCTGCCTTCAGAACCGTTGCAGTCCAGAAGCGTTTGCAACCACCTTCAGCCAGAAATGCTGAATTGATGATTCATCTCAGCCTCCTCCTGAGGTCCCCACCATCACAGAAGCCAGGATATAGAAGATATTCAGTGAGATAATGCATAGCTGTTTGGCACTACTTCCTGTTCATGTTCTGATCTGGAGAATTTCATTAACTATGCTTCCAATTTCCACCCATCCTTTACCTTCACATTGTCCATCTCTAGCTCTTCCTTTCGTGTCATGGACTTCTCTTTCTCTGTTTCTGGCAATGGGCTTTCCACCAACATCTATCACAAGCCCACTAACACTGACAAGTATCCTGATTATGCATCCTCCCATCCTGCCTCCTGTAGAGACTGTGGGAGAAATGTAACAATGTAAAACAGGCGCAACAATGACGAATTTAGCAATGCAACGGCCCATGTCCTATCTTTCATCACCCTCACTTCCAGCCGTTCTTCCTTTGGCACCTTTTCGGGCAACTGCAAGAGATGCAGCATCTCTGATTTACTTCCTCCCACACCACTACCCTGAGCACTCCTGTACATGTGAGTGCAATTCATGTGATTCATTATCTAGATTTATGTTATTGTTTCTGCAGAATATTTCATTGCCAAAGCAAGTTAGTCAATGTGAACTACCTATAAACAAATGATAATGCATCAATAGGAGCTTTATTTAAATTGTGGAAACTAGGTGAAGGGCAAGGTAAACAGCACAGGACACCACCATGAATGAAAAGAGAAGGTGACATTAATTAGGAAGTATTTAACTTATTGGACTCAGAAACAATTGGGATGATTTAATTACTTCCTTCCCTCAGTGGTGAACTAAAATAATTATGTATTGCCTAATGACAAGAATCCAGCTAAATAATTGTTAAGAATAAACCAGAGATTACCTGGATACCATGGGAGTAACAAAACCAACTCACACCAAACATTTTACACAATGATGCCAGCAACATCAATTGAACAGACTATCATGGTCACTGTTATTATTTACCTTGCTCTTGCTCTGATAATTGGTTCCCATTGATGAAGACCAGAAAAATGGAAAGATTTTACTTGTGGACGTTTGACATAAAGTCCTAGAAATTCGATTGCACCTGAAAACGGGCGTGCAGGAGAAAGATGCCAGGCTGGTGATGGGGAGCACGCAGGACAATGTGATTCCAGTTTAAGGCCCCTTGAACCCTGGGGAATACTGTAATTTATGCAAAGCCATGATCTAATTGAATGGCATAACAGGCTCGAGAGGTTGAATGACCTACTTTTGTTCCTATGAACATGTGAAGTTTAGTGCTCTCTCCTCATGCTTCACTTGGTCCATCGGGAAGGAGGTGTTCCTTCTGTAGTAGAGAGCCTTAGTCACCTCCCTGATGTAGCAGTGTACAGCGAACTGGGAGATGCTGTTGACATCACCTGCTGAAACCTAGAACAAGCCCATGGGGTAAAAGGTAAGGCCATGGAGACAGTAACCAAAAAAAAGGCATAGAAATTGACCAGAAATCTAATAGGACAAACCAGTAACTAACCTCTATGGTGAGCCCTGTAAATAGCACTCCTGCAGGGTCCTTGCTGACTTAGCTCCATCATTTGCTGGGTGACTTTATCACATGGAGAGGCAGGCATTGGGGAAACCAATTTCACAAAAGGGTGCAACAACCAATGTAGGACCCTGATTTTAATATTATACTGAGGTCTTTGAATACTTCCAGTGCGCACCCTGAACCCCTATGGTGGCACCCGATCCAATCTGATGGGTGGTGCCTTTCTGGTGTGGGATGTGTGCAACCCACCATATTGAACTTTTAGGTGCCTGTTTCATGCCTGAAAAATGAGCATGGCGCAATCAAATTTCTAGGTCAAAATTTGGCAGTGGGAGAGTGATGTTAGGGGATGGGGTGTCAATCACACTAAGGAATAGAGGAAAATAATTGGTTCAGTAGGAAAGCACTGCATTGTAAGTGAGTGGGTGAAGCTACTGTTTATAGAGAAAAGAAAATACCTCTGAGAATCAGGACATAGCAGTCAGAGCGAGTGTGTGCAACACAGAGATATGTTTGAAAAAAACTCATGGCAACTGCCAGATAATTGCCAGTGGCTCACCTTTACTGCCACCATCAAGTGGAAGATAATGGGACACTGGTGGTACCATCACTTCTAATTATTGTCCAAATCAGTATTGTGATCAGTGTAAAATATATTTTGAAATAAAAACAGATAATACTGGAAATACTAAGCAGGACAGGCAGCATCTGTGGAGAGAGAAACTGAGTAAATGGGTTGAATCTTAACTCCCACAAATGGGTGGATTGGGGTTGTGTCAGAGGTTAAAATTCAAAAAAGCTGAAACAGGAACCCAACCCGCCTCAAACTTGCCCACTTCCGGTTTTAACGGCAACAGGATGAGGGGCAGGTGACCAATCTGCTCGCAGGAGGCGGGTTGGTCATTTAAATATTATAATGAGGCTGTCTGCCTTCATTTTAATAGTCATTCTATTTTTAACTCATGTAGGCCGGGTTTCCCAGGCTTCAGGAAACGTGGCAGATGAAAGGAGGCGAGAAGGGCTGAATCCATGATGTAAGTGCCTTTATAGCACTGCTTGTGGACCAGAAGGAGTAGCAATGTTTCCTCCAGGCCCAACAAGCTATCAGACCCCCCGACCAGCATTGGATCCCCCAACCAACATCTGGCCCTTCAGATCACCATCGGACCACCACCCACCACCCCCCCCTCCTCCCGCGATTGGGACACCCCTCTGCGATCTGGACCCCAACCCCGCGATCGGGATCACCCACATGATCAGAAACCCCCCACACGATTGGGAACCCCCATGATCGGGACCTCTCCCCCCACCCCCACACAATCTCTAACACCCCCCTCCCCCCCACTAGACCTACCTGGTCTCGTAGGCTGCGGCTTTGTGCTGTAGGCTTCCCACCCGACAGGCCTCTAGCCTGTCAATCAGGCTGCCTGTGGGCGGGAAACTGACAAAAGAATTTAAAGGAGCTCTGCAGTTAAAACTGTCGGACGTTCGGGGAACCCAACCTCAAAACAGCACCCCCGCACGGAACGCATCTCCAGGCTAAAATCCAGGCCAATGTTTCCGGTTGATGACCTTACATCAGAACTGGCAAAAGTTAGAGATGTAGCAGTTTTTAAAGCAAGAACAGAGATAGGGAACGGTGGGGGGGGGGGGGGGGGGGGGGGGGGGGTTGCTGTGGAAGGGAGGAAAGAACAAAAGGGAAGGTCTGTGATAGGGAGGAAGGCAGGAGAGATTAATGACAAAAGGGATGATGGTGCAAGGCAAAAGGGGGTGGTAATGGGACAAGTAAAGAAACAAAAGATGGGTCTAGAAGAGGTGTAAATGGCA
The DNA here is from genome assembly GCA_030390025.1 of Squalus acanthias. Taxonomy (NCBI): domain Eukaryota; kingdom Metazoa; phylum Chordata; class Chondrichthyes; order Squaliformes; family Squalidae; genus Squalus; species Squalus acanthias. The sequence continues at coordinate 78,184,216 of CM059426.1, read as the reverse complement.
ACAGCAGAATCATTACCTGCATCTGCTGTCCAAAATTGTAACACAATAGCAAAATACTGCGGATGCTGGAAATCTGAAATAACAACAGAAAATGCTGGAAGCACTCAGCAGGCCAGGCAGCATTTGTGGAGAGAGAAACAGAGTCAACGTTTCAGGTCCGGGACCCTTCATCAGAACTGGAAAAGGTTCGCGATGTAACAGATTTTAAGCAGGTGCAGAGGCAGGGAAAGGGGGAGGGGAGGGGAGGGGAGGAAGGAACTGAAGGAATATTCTGTGCCAGGGTAGGAGGCAGGAGAGATTAAATGTTGCAAATGGGGATGGCAGAATCATCAACAGCCTGAAAAACGGGGGCAGGGGTTATAGTCTGAAATTGTTGAACTCAATGTTGAGACCGGAAGGCTGTAAAGTGCCTAATCGAAAGATGAGGTGCTGTTCCTCGAGCATCCGTTGAGCAATATATATCCCAAAGCTGACTTAGCATACACTGTAATTTGTAAAAATAATTCAACGCGTAATGACAATCTAAACACTGTCTTCTAAATATGTGAAGCTTCCTGTTCAGAGACTTGTCATTCTAATACACATTTTTAAATTTCTAGATCAGAATTTACAGCATTTTCTCTGGTTTTAACATTCTGAAAAAAGCTGAGTACTGGAAATGTGTATGATGCACCCAAGGGTGAAATTCCTGAATAGCTGCATTAAACGAAAGGTGCAGTTTTGTCCATGTTACACTAACAAACTGTCATTTTGGAAGGCAAATTCAAACTCAGCAACGGTTGCAAAAAAAAATCAAAGTCGATACTATAAAGCTGGCTAACTCATTACTTAATCTCTTAGAGGAAACAGTCAAAGCTTGGCCTCAGCAGAGCTGTCACAACAGGTCAATGTTCTAGAGGGAAAAGTGGCTGAACTTCACAGGATAGATTATCAAACTGCCCCACTAATGTTCCTTCAGACATGTATTAAACATCAAATAGAGTGAGGCTCTGCTGATAAAAATGTAAAGTGTATAACAACTATTCAGAGCAATGTGCGATCATTCTAATCTCGTTAGAATTGTTATCATATGCAATGTTCTTTTCATCTCCTCTTCAAAAAATTATGGCCCATTGTGCCTCAAGTACTGTAACATGCCCCATGTGAGCATACTCTTCAACTTTCCAGTGGGAGCAGCAAGTTTCTAAGCAACAAAGCATAAATTCTGTCATTTAAAATAAAATTGGTGTCCATGTTCACCTAGAACAAAGTCTAGTATTTGGTTAGGCACAAACAAACCAAATTCAGATCAGCTTGGATTTATGATACAGGTTTTTGTTTGACATTTCACAAATCTAAATTTAGCTTCTTCCAAATTAGAAGATCAACACCAAACTACATTCTAATCCATATTTCCATGATGATGTAGTAGTGCAAAAAATAATTGATAGCATCTACTGTAGCTTATTGGACCATCAGAAGAAAGGTGTGGAGTTATTATGAATGAATAATGCTTCTCTACTCGTCTCTGACATTTGATACCAATATTGCATGAAAGACTACAGGCTTGCTTGCTGTGTTATGGATGTATAAAATTATCTCCCATCTAATCCTGGTGACTGAATAAGTATTGAACTCAAATACGATAGCAAAATACTGCAGATGCTGGAAATCCGAAATAACAACAGAAAACGCTGGAAAAACTCAGCAGGCCAGGCAGCATCCGTGGAGAGAGAAAGAGAGTTGACGTTTCAGGTCGATGACCTTTCATCAGAACTGGGAAGAGCTGGAAATCAAATAGATTTAAGGCCAGGGTAAAGCTGGGAAAAGGGGGAGGGGATAAAGGAACAAAAGAGGAGATGAAGAGACATTAAGAGACATTAAGAGATATGCAAGGCTAGAGGTGGTGTTAATGTGACAGATTAAGGCTGAATGAAGTGTGAAATCTACTGGCAGAATGAAGGACAGCTGCCAGCTTCTAGGAGGAAAAAAAAGGTGGGGGGGACAAATAAAAGGGTGGATAAAATAAAATATAAATGTGATTGGAGCTGAGGTTATGATCTAAAATTGTTGAACTCGATATTGAGTCCAGAGGGCTGTAGCGTGCCTAAACGAAAGATGAGGTGCTGTTCCTCGAGCTTACGCTGAGCTTCCGTGGAACAGTGTATTAGGCCGAGGACGGTGAGGTCAGAGTGGGAGTGAAGCGGTGAATTAAAGTGACAGGCCACCGGGAGCTCGGGGTCCCCCTTACGGACTGAACGGAGGTGTTCCGCAAAGCGGTCACCCAATCTGCGTTTGGTCTCCCCAATGTAGAGGAGTCCACATCGTGAGCAGCGAATACAGTATACTAAATTGCAGGAAGTACAAGTAAATCGCTGTTTCACCTGGAAGGGGTGTTTGGGGCCCTGGACAGTGGGAAGAGGGGAGGTATAAGGGCATGTGTTGCATCTCCTGCGCGTGCACGGGAAGGTGCCGGGCGAAGGGGAAGGGGTGCTGGGGGTGGTAGAGGAGTGGACTAGGGTGTCGCGGAGGGAGCGGTCCCTGCGGAATGCTGAAAGGGGAACTCAATATGGATGCTCATTGTTCTGTACATTTCAGATGGTTTGGGTCGTCTATGGAGCTTTCTTCCCCACAGTCATTCTACCGTCACTTTATAATGAGACTAAGGTAGCGTACTGTCAAATTCTGACTAACAAAGGTAGTTTACTGTCAAAAAGGAAACCATTCCCTTATGCACATAAGCTTACAGCCCACATAGTCTTTTGGTGCTTACGGAGTAATCATGGTTATTGTCAATTCTGTGACTTATTATAGAAGGCACAAAAAAACACAAAGGGCTTCCTCTTCATACTGAGCAGCCTGCTAATGGTAATATTGGAACAAACAATACGAGCTGATGTATGTATTTACTGCACCAATAATTATGGCTCTTTTTTACAAAGCTATTTTCTTCCCTACAATTCTGAGTAAACATTGCACATATAACAAGGTGCAGTCTGCTTTTACTTATTGTCATATACTAAGCAACAGTCCTGACTTTTACAGACTGCATAAGAACAGTTTAGAAAACTGCCATATGCACAAACCAGAAATATCATAATTGTTGGTACAATAATCATGAAAATGCTATCAAGACTTACTAATAATTATAATATTACACAAAGTATTTATTTATAATATCCCAATTGCTTATATTATTTCTATAGCTTCACAGACTTCATCCTCAGTTAACATTTTTTCTGTGCAACATTTTAAATAGCCTGGGAAAATGTAACATATTTTGTGGCAGCTCTGTATCATTTCATAATGCCGGTTTTAGACAATGCTGTGATAAGTGCTTTCCCTCCACTCAGACTTTTCATTATTGGCTTCAATAGCAAGTGATCCTCTTTTTGGGACAGGAATAATCAGAAATACATTTCAAAGGCAAACACATAGAAAAGCATCAAAATAATATAAGCCTGCAGCACTTCTAATTTTTTTTAATAGAATAGAAGTTCATTCACATAGCTAGGCTGGTATGAACTAGGTGAAGGGAGCGACCCCTGCACCCAAACAGGTAGGCCCAAGGCCCAATCGAATTTGGTTCTTGGGTCTCATCTGAATAATGGGGGTGAGCTGCCAGTGCCTGTCACACCTCCAGAGGCAGCTCACGTATGTTGATGGTTATTTGGAACCACCTCGTTGGCAGTGACCCTCAGGTAAGGCCCGAGGGGGAGAGGAAGGAGAACAGGAGGGGAGGGTGATCGTGGGCCTGTGGCAGCCCTTACAATTTCTGTGGAGTTGGAAGGAACACTCCTGCTCCTCTTGGCTCCACATCAAAATAATATTTAAAAAAACACTTTTGTTGGTGGCCACTTGTTAGGCCACATCTATGGCAGGAAAACCGTCCTCCCCTAAAGGTAGCACAACAAAAGGAAAGTGTCCTAGAACGGGCGTAAGGCCCCTTATTAACAAATGCAAACAGCCTAACACCTGTTTTAGGTGGCTGACAGGATGGCTGAAAAATCATCCGACTCAGTATGGGGTTGGGCCTATTTCAGGCATCTTTGAGGCGCAGGACATAGCCCCATAATAATGGTCCTTTTTGCCCCCATTTTGCACTGGAAAACAGGAGCAATGAGATCCAGTTTCTATTCCAAAGGTTTTTTCAGTCTATCCGATCTGCACCAGCATTATTTTCTGAAATACCCTTAAAACACTCCTAACCTATTGCTTAAGTCTCCGTGCTGCTCACCATCACCAGTAACGGGGGAGAGGGGCAGGGACAGATGATCCAATCTCCAGTTTTCAGCAGAGCTACTCTGAAATCAGCAACTAGGAGACACAAAAGAGCTGTGTAAGGTGACTTTGTTCCCACCCCTATTGGAAACTACCTGAACATGTCACTGGTATGTTTGAGATCAAGAAGTATCAGCAATCTGCATTATCAACACACGGCATCACAGAAAGACCGGCTGGAGGTTCAATCCCCACTCAGTTATCGATATGATCCGTTCAACTTTGGGGAGGCAACATTGGAAGAAGAGTTGTCCTTAGACCATTCTTGTGTACCCCCAACACCTCATTCAGGATTGGCATTGGCAGAAGCCTAGGACCAGGTGCATCAAAAAATAACTTGCCCTCAAAATGAAAAATGGACCCATATTCTATCGTTACATGATACAGAACCCTGATATTTCAACAAGTAACGTTACAGTGCTATCTTTTAGATTCCTATTTTAAGCCATTTTGAAATCTTTTCAGCACCAGGCCTTTGGTAAAATGATGTGACTTTATGAAAACCAAGTTATACTATGCAGCATCCTCCAGCCTCTATTATAGCATCTAAATGCAATGCAACTGGTCCTCTTCTGAATCAATAAACTGTAGCTACAACATTGGATTAAGTTAATGAACATATCAGCCAATCACCGTTATCAGAGAACAGTAAGAAATCAAAGTTACTTGCAAAGAAATTCACCTAAAATCAAATCCTTGTGGGTTCATGAATTTATTATACAGGCTGGTATGATAACTGCCTCATATTTTTAATCTTTATTCATTCATGGGATGTGGGCATCACTGGCAAGGCTAGCATTTATTGTCCATCCCTAATTGCCCTTGAGAAGATGGTGGCGAGCCACCTTCTTGAATCACTACAATCTGTGTGGTGAAAGTACTCCCATAGTGCTGTTCGGGAGGGAGTTCCAGGATTTTGACCCAGCGGCAATGAGAGAACGGCGATATATGTCCAAGTCAGAATGGTGTGCGACTTTGGAGGGGATCTTGGAGATGGTGGTGTTCCCATGCACCTACTGCCCTTGTCCTTCTAGGTGGTAGAGGTCGTGGGTTTGGGAGGTGCTGTTGAAGAAGCCTTGGCGAGGTCCTGCAGTGCATCTTGTAGATGGTACACACTGCAGCCACGTTGCACTGGTGGTGGAGGGAATGAATGTTTAAGGTGGTAGATGGGGGTGCCGATCAACTGAACTGCTTTGTCTTGGATGGTGTCGAGTATCCTGAGGTTAATGCTGCACTCATCCAGGCAAGTGGAGAGTATTCATTCACAGTCCTGACTTGCGCCTTGTAGTGGAAAGGCTTTGGGGAGTCAGGAGGTGAGTCACTCACCAAAGAATACCCAGCCTCTGACCTGCTGTTGTAGCCACTGTATTTATGTGGCTGGTCCACTTACGTTTCTGGCCAATGGTGACCCCCAGGATGTTGATGGTAGAAGATTCGACAATGGTAATGCCATTGAATGTCAAGGTGAGGTGGTTTGGCTCTCTCTTGTTGGAGATGGTCATTGCCTGGCACTTGCGTGGTGCAAATGTTACTTGCCACTTATCAGCCCAAGCCTGGATGATATACAGGTCTTGTTGCATGCGAGCACGCACTGCTTCATTATCTGATGAATTGCGAATGGAATTGAGTATTGTGCATTGATGAAGTTCATTGATGAAGCAGCTGAAGATGGTTGAGCCTAGGACACTGCCCTGAGGAACTCCTGCCGATGTCCTGGGGCTGAGATGATTGACCTCCAACAACTACAACCATCTTCCTTCGTGATAGGTATAACTGCAGGCAGTAGAAAGTTTTCTCCCTGATTCCCATTGACTTCAATTTTACTAGGGCTCCTTGGTGCCATACTCGGTCAAATGCTGCCTTGATGTCAAGGGCAGTCACTCTCACCTCACCTCTGGAATTCAGCTCTTTTGTCCATGTTTGGACCAAAGGTGTAATGAGGTCTGGAGCCAAGATGTCCTGGCAGGACCCAAACTGAGCATCGGTGAACAGGTTATTGGTGAGTAAGGACTCCTCCCATCACTTTGTTGATGATTGAGAGTAGGCTGATGGCGCGGTAATTGGATGGGTTGGGTTTGTCCTGCTTTTTGTGGACAGGACATACCTGTGCAATTTTGCAATTTGTGGGGTAGATGCCAGTGTTGTAGCTGTACTGGAACAGCTTGGCTAGAGGCGTGGCTAGTTCTGGAGCACAAGTCTTTAGCACTGTAGCCTGGATGTTGTCGGGGCCCATAGCCTTTGCTGTATCCAGTGCATTGAGCTGTTTCTTGATAACATGTGGAGTGAATCCAATTGGCTGAAGACTGGTATTTGTGGTGATAAGGACCTCAGGAGGAGGCCGATATGGATCATCTACTTGGCACTTCTGGCTGAAGGTGGTTGCAAACGCTTCAGCCTTGTCTTTTGCACTCAAGTGCTGTGCTCCACCATCATTGAGGATGGGAATGTTCATGGAACCTCCTCTTCCAGTTAGGTGTTTAATTGTCCACCACTATCCACAACTGGATGTGACAGGACTGCAGAGCTTTGATGTGATCCCTTGGTTGTAGAATCGCTTAACTCTGTCTATAGCATGCTGCTTCTGCTGTTTAGCATGCATGTAGTCCTGTGTTGTAGCTTCACCCAGTTGACATCTCATTTTGGGATACACCTGGTGCTGCTCCTGGCATGCTCTTCTACACTCCTCAATGAACCAGGGTTGATCATCTGGCTTGATGGTAATAGTTGAGTGAGGAATATGGTGGGCCATGTGGTTACAGATTGTGGTGGACTACAATTCTACTGCTGCTGATGGCCCACAGCACTACTGGCACAAATTCATGAACTCATTTCTCTTATCTGGAAGGAGGAGAGCATTCCAGAGGATCTCAGAGATGCCGTAATTGTGACCATCTTCAAGAAAGGTGACAAGTCCGATTGCATTAATTACAGAGGAGTTTCCCTGCTGTCTGCCACAGGGAAAGTCATTGCAAGAATCCTCCTCAATCGCCTTCTCCCAGTGGCCGAAGAGCTCCTCCCTGAGTCACAATGCGGATTTCGTCCACTAAGGGGCACAATGGACATGATCTTCACCGCGTAACAATTACAAGAGAAATGCAGGGAACAGCACCAACCGCTGTACATGGCCTTCTTTGATCTCACAAAGGCCTTCGACACTGTCAACCATGAGGGATTATGGAGTGTCCTCCTCAAATTCGGCTGCCCTCAAAAGTTTGTCACCATCCTCCGCCTGCTTCACAACGACATGCAAGCCGTGATCCTGACCAACGGTTCCACCACAGACCCAATTCACGAACAGACTGGGGTCAAGCAAGGCTGTGTCATTGCACCAACGCTCTTCTCGATCTTCCTTGCTGCAATGCTCCATCTCACCCTCATTAAGCTCCCCTCTGGAGTGGAGCTAATTTACAGAACAAACAGGAAACTGTTCAACCTCCGTCGCCTCCAGTCCAGATCCAAGGTCCTCCCATCCTCTGTCATTGAATTACAGTATGCAGACGACACTTACGTCTGCGCTCACTCGGAGGTTGAACTCCAAACCATCGTCAACACCTTCACTGAAGCATACGAGAGCATGGGCCTTACACTAAACATCTGTAAGACAAAGGTCCTCTACCAACCTGCCCCCACCACACAGTACTGCCCCCCGATTATCAAAATCCACGACAAGGCCTTGGTAAACATGGACCACTTTCCATACCTCGGGAACCTACTGTCAACAAGGGCAGACGTTGATGACAAAGTCCAACACCACCTTCAGTGTGCCAGTGCAGCCTTCAGTCACCTGAAGAAGAGAGTGTTTGAAGACATGGACCTCAAACCCAGCACTAAGCTCATGGTCTACAGAGCAGCAGTGATACCCGCCCTGCTGTATGCCTCAGAGACATGGACCATGTACAGCAGGCACCTCAAAGCACTGGAGAGGTACCACCAACGCGGCCTCCGCAAGATCCTGCAAATCCATTGGCAGGATAGGCACACCAACATCGGTGTTCTCGCTGAGGCCAACATCCCCAGCATCGAAGCTTTGACCACGCTCGATCAGCTCCGATGGACGGGTCACATCGTCCGCATGCCCAATACGAGACTCCCAAAACAAGCGCTCTACTCAGAGCTCCAACATGGCAAGAGAACCCCAGGTGGGCAGAGGAAACGCTTTGAGGACACCCTCAAAGCGTCCTTGAAAAAGTGCAACATCCCCACTGACACCTGGGAATCCCTGGCCCAAAACTGCACAAAGTGGAGGAGAAGCATCCGGGAAGGCGCCGAACACCGAGTCTCTTCGCTGGGAGCAAGCGGAAGCCAAGCGCAAGCAGCACAAGGAACATACGTCAACCCAAGCACCCCACGCACCTGCCTCTTCAACCACCGTCTGCCCCACCTGTGACAGAGACTGTAGGTCCCGCATTGGACTCATCAGTCACCTGAGAACTCATTTTTAATGTGGAAGCAAGTCATCCTCAGTTCCGAGGGACTGCCTAAGAAGAAGAAGAAGCTCTTCTACACTCCTCAATGAACCAGGGTTGATCATCTGGCTTGATGGTAATAGTTGAGTGAGGAATATGCTGGGCCATGAGGTTACAGATTGTGGTGGACTACAATTCTGCTGCTGCTGATGGCCCACAGCACCTCATGGATGCCCAGTTTTGAGCTGCTAGATCTGTTCTGAATCTAACCCATTTAGCACGGTGGTAGTGCCTCCATAAACACTGTGCGGTGGTCACTCCTACCAATACTGCTGTGAACAGATGCATCTGCAACAGTAAATTGGTGAGAACAAGGTCAAGTAGGTTTTTCCCCTCATGTTGCTTCTCTCACCATCTGCCGTAAGCTCAGCCTGGCAGCTATGTCCTTCAGGGCACTAACAGAGTACAGAGCATTCCAGGGCTCCCCACTATTTATTTTTTAAACCACTTTGAGTGAGGTGGTTGACATATGTAATTTAATCTTAGGATTTTCTTGAGGTTCATAAACTATTCGACTGAAGCTCTCAGTGTCGTTCAATTGAATTACTGTGGTCTTAAAGCTTCCTCCAAGGCATCTATTCGTGTCTGTTTAGTTAACTATTAATCTTAATAGGCCTCTGCAGTCAAATACCGATTAATCATCTTAGATTTTTTTGAAACACAAATTTATCTTAAAAAAAATCCACTTTTATCAGGGGTGAACATGTATTCAGATAAACTGAAATTTCTAGCAAAATTGCTTTATAAGAGCAAATTGATATGAACAGAGTTAAGTCTATGCACTGACAGTGCTGGAAAGAATGATCAAATTAAGGAGAAGCAGCACATTAAATCAGCAGCAAGTAGAAAACAAAAGGTAACAACTTATCCAGTCAAATAATACATTACATCAAGCTTTTTGGACCAGCATTTTTCAACAGAAACTACAGCTTCACACTCTATCTTTTTGTCATGTCATGGAGAACAGATTGGTGGACTGCTGTGATGCCCTGGAAGACCCTTTGAACAATGGCATTCAGAGCCATGATAGCAACATTTTGAGCTTGCAAGGCTGCAAGGCTGCAGTCTGAGCTTCCACTGCAGCACTCAGACTGTTTGTGCTGCAATGGAAGTTGTGGCATCGGCCATCAGACTGTGCATCATGGTGGGTTCCACAGGTGTGTTAACAGAGGTGACCACCCGTTCCATGTTGGAGAGGATAGGCTTCAAGCTCTGCACAAATACCCGTAGCAAGTTGGTGCTGGACTCCTCCATGCTCCTTGAAATTGAGCGCAGGCTTTCTGGCAGGTTTTCCAGTGTACCAAGCATTTGATTATGTAAGAAATAGCTGTTAGATTCAAAAATGGAGTTTTAATTCTTAGAACAGAGACTGACAACAAAGATGCGGCCGGGAACGGATAGCAGGAATGTTAGCAAGGTCAGATAACAAGCACCAAAAGACAAATGGCCAAGGCCAGGGCATGGAAGTCATAAAATGCAAGACAACACAGGATGGTAGAATGATAGTTAGACAATATGGAGCCAGAAAGTCATAAAATGTCCTTAACGAAACATAACAAGACATTCCTCAGAAAGATAAGAGGAAGGCCTTGTCAGCTATGCAGGAAGGGATGGTGAGGGATGCCCTCCTGCTTCACAATTGGATTATGGATGGAGAACAAATGATTGACACCAGGTAATCACCAGCCCATCGAAATAAAGTATAAAATAGGGGACCGAGAAGGAAATAGTCAGACAGCTAGGGGCGAAGGCTTCCTCAAGGTGAAAATCATAGAAACATAGAAGATAGGAGCAGGAGTAGGCCATTCGGCCCCTCGAGCCTGCTCCGCCATTTAATGAGATCATGGCAGATCATCCAAATTCAGTACCCTGTCCCTGCTTTCTCCCCATATCCCTTGATCCCTTTAGCCTTAAGAAATATATCTAACTCCTTCTTGAATATATTTAATGAATTGGCCTCAACTGCCTTCTGTGGTAGAGAATTCCACAGGTTCACCACTCTCTGGGTGAAGAAATTCCTCCTCATCTCAGTCCTAAATGGCTTACCCCTTATCCATAGACTGTGACCCCTGGTTCTGGACTCCCCCGCCATCGGGAACATCCTTCCTGCATCTAGTCTGTCTAGTCCTGTTAGAATTTTATAAGTTTCAATGAGATCCCCTCTCATTCTTCTAAACTCTAGCGAATATAAGCCCAATCGACCCAATCTCTCTTCATACGTCATTCCTGCCATCCCAGGTATCAGTCTGGGGAATCTTCGCGACACTCCCTCCATGGCAAGAACATCCTTCCTCAGATAAGGCGAACAAAACTGCACACAATACTCAAGGTGTGGTCTCACCAAGGATCTGTACAACTGCAGCAAGACATCCTTGCTCCTGTACTCGAATCCTCTCGCTATGAAGGCCAACATACCATTTGCCTTCTTAACCGCCTGCTGCACCTGCATGCTTACCTTCAGCGACTGGTACACAAGGACACCCAGGTCTCGTTGCACTTCCCCTTTTTCCAATCTATTGCCATTCAGATAATAATCTGTCTTCCTGTTTTTGCCACCAAAGTGGATAACCTCGCATTTATCCACATTATACTGCATCTGCCATGCATCTGCCCAATCACCCAACCGGTCCAAATCATACTGGAGTTTCTCTGCATCCTCCTCACAGCACACACACACACCCAGCTTTGTGTCATCTGCAAACTTGGAGATATTACATCTAGTTCCCTCGTCTAGATCATTTATATATATTGTGAATAGCTGGGGTCCTAGCACCGATCCCTATGGTACCCCACTAGTCACTGCCTGCCACTCGGAAAAAGACCCGTTTATTCCAACTCTTTGCTTCCTATCTGCCAACCAGTTCTCTATCCAAGTCAGTACCTTACCCCCAATCCCATGTGCTTTAACTTTGCACGCTAATCTCTTATGCGGTACCTTATTGAAAGCCTTCTGAAAGTCCAAATACACCACATCCACTGGTTCTCCCTTATCTATTCTACCAGTTACATCCTCAAAAAATTCCAGTAGATTAGTCAAGCATGATTTACCTTTTGTAAATCCATGTTGACTTTGTCCGATCCTGTCACTGTTTTCCAAGTGCTCTGCTATTACATCTTTTATAATGGACTCTAGCATTTTCCCCACTACCGATGTCAGGCTTACCGGTCTATAATTCCCCGTTTTCTCTCTACTACCTTTTTTAAATAGTGGGGTTACATTAGCTACCCTCCAATCCATGGGAACTGTTCCAGAGTCTATAGAATTTTGGAAGATGACCAGCAATGCAATTGCATCTTACAATTATGTTCACCCATCAATGCTGGCTTATGCCTAACACCTCCAACAGCTCGAGGGACAAACTAACAGAAGTGACTGTTGCTGCAGGCTGCAGTATCCGCTGACCCGAGACCTCCACGCTGTCTCATCGGTCATCTAACCATCCGGTCGTGGCATTCCACTTTGGGGGTCGTAGATCGCTCTCTACTGTCACGGGTTGTATGTCTATTATGTAGAATTCGCAATATTATCGCGATTTTATAAATAAGGAGGAGACACATAGTTTCGTACAAACAGCTTTATTTCAGCAAAATGCTGTCAGGTTTCAAAGTGGACACAAGCAGCCTGTAAAATGGCCGCCACGCCTCGTGGCAGAACATTCTAGACTTTTCGATAAGCAGACAAGATGGCGTTCCAATAAACATTTGTGCGAGATCGAACAAGACTCAGCACATTTGAGATGATGCACAAGACATAATGGGTTTGCATTTTACACATAAATACTGGAATCGGTCTCCCAGGTGCGAATAAGGGCTATTGTACCAAGCGATCAAGAACCCATCCAAAGACATTAATATGCAAAATCCCCACGACTCTACGATGAGTGAGCCGTTTGCGGGTAGTTACAGAAACATTTGGAAGCCCCAAAAGCCCTCCAGGGAGAATACTGACCAGTTACACAATGTGAGAAGTATTAACGGGTACTCAGGCAGTTACAAGTATCACCGAAACCCATTAAAACGGAGATCACCCTATACAAGAAGTTTGAGCGCCAAAACCCTGACAAAAGAAAAGACATTAAGATTGGGCGGGAAAAGAGGTATCACAGCACTATAACTGTAAAGGTACAACCGTCCATCTGTCTCTTGCCTCTTGCATCTGCCGCCTGACTCCTTGCCGCTTGCCTCGTGCCTCTGCCTCTTGCTGTTTGACTTGCTGAAAGACTATTGAACTTTCTGATCCGCCAGGATCAACCTCGTGGCTTGCCGCGAAGATCTGTGAAGAACTGGGCTGTGAGGCCTTGAAACGGGCACACCATCCCGAGAAGTCGGGAAACGGTGTTGGAACCGAAGCCCCGAGAGGAGATGAGATGAGATGAGAAGAGAAGAAGACGACAATACGTATCGCCACGGTCAGTAAGCCCCGACCGCGCCTGTAGGTCGAATAAACACTTTCCTTGCCCAGGAAGACTATTCTTTGAGTTTTACAAACTGGCGTGAGGGCACAGGAAGACCATTCTTCGAATTTTATCGCATCGGGGCGAGGGCACAGGAAGACTATTTTTTGAGTCGTGTCGGAACTCCGAGGACAACACAGATCTTCATGACAGCAGACGGTCCAGCCTGCTAGCCGGAGCAGCAACGAGTAAACAAGTGGGGTACAGAGACCCCTGATCAACACGTGGGTGGTCAGGTGCTGCGGTAAAAACATCCGAGCAGAGTTTCGGAATTCTCCGAGTTATCACGAGTGGTGAGCATGAGTCTCGATCCTACAAATCTAGTTTAGGTCAGGTATTGATAGGGGAGGGTTTAAGTTTTAAGGATAATTGTAATGTGTGCCCCCTTTTACGATGTGTCGTGCGCTCCTCGTTTCCCTAAAATTAGTTACATAACTGCGTGTAAGATTGTACTGTCATTAATCTGTGCTTATGGCATGTATTTCGTAATCTTGAATAATATGCAATAAAGATTTTCCATTTCGCACTATTCAACCGGGTCTACCTGAGTTTTCTCTGCATTATTGCTCTCGCATCTAAGTCCAGTGTCAGAACCGTAAGGGCGAGTGGGTCGAACCACTCACAGGTGTCTAGTGCTACCAGGCTGGCTGGAGACCAGAACAGGCAACAAGGCCTAACCTCGCACTAGCACCCAGGCTACGCACAGAGCCTCAGGCGTGTCACACACAAAACCCTTACAATTATACTTATCTTAACCACATGTAATATCTGATTATGCTTTAAACTGTAGATCTTTAATAAAAGCCTTATAACTCCTAAGACCCTTTGGGTAATCTGTGTGTGACCTGTGATCCAAATCTTACAATTATGTTCACCCATCAACCCTTTTCTGTAGCCTGGCCCATCGAAATCCTCATCTGAGTCCGCTGCAGCAGAACTAGAGTGCGACCTCGCCCTCTGACGAATTGGCATCGACGCTATCCTTTCCGGTTGCCCTGGCTCATGTGCACTTGTGCCCGGTGTCTCATCACGTGCAGATCCCTCCTCTATCCTAACCTCTAAATATGTGCAGTGTCAGTATCTGAGCTGGTGGCTGTTAATGTAAGATCGAGTAATGGTGGGGGAGAAATTCGGTGACACCCCCTTTGGGGCACTAACCTCACCAGGGCACTACTTTTAGCACCCCAAAAAAGTTAGCGCCCCTGCGCCGCAAATTCAGTGGTAGCGCCCCAAGCAGGAGGCGGGGCGCTACTGGAAGCATTCCACCTCTTTCCTGGAGCGCTATAACTGAATATTGCGGTGCTATGTGCAACAGCGCCATGGTGCAGGCCTCCCTCCCCTGATTAAAGGGGAGCGGCCTAGAGCTGCGCGCACTGGGGCCCTGCTGGACCACCGGGGAGAGGGGTGCCGGGCTGAGCAATCACGGCCGGCACCTCGAATAAAAAAGGGGAAGGGGGCAGGTGCTGGCAGTTGGCCAAAAGAAAATGGCCACCCAACACCTGCCCTTTAACTTGCGCCGTCGCGGCTGCAAAAACACCACCTTGACCCTGTTGGACATATCGTCTGGCAATAAATCAGGGGGCACAACCCAAATTTGTGGCCGGAGTGTGAGTGGGGCGCTGCGCATGGTGATGACGTCATCACTGGCGGCGTAGCACAGCGTCGCGGGGCGTTACCGGCTACCGCTGCCGCTAACCTCCCGCTGAATATCGCGGGAGGCATTAGTGGCGCCACACCCGGGTGCTAGGGGCTTTGCGCCCCGTTTTTCCCCCGGTGTTTCTTCATCTTCACTGTCTTCTTCCTCTTCCTCCACTGACTGGGAAGGCTTCAGTTCTTGGCTATCAAATGTAAAAGGGACAAGGGTTGGGTTTTGGTAAGGGAAGAGGAAAAAGTAAGAAGTGCGTGCTTACACCATCTGCAGCTTCTAAGTCAGAAGAGATTGAGTGATGAGGGAGAAATGGGATGAGAGAAGGAGGATTAAGTATGCAGATAACCTCATCATTGATCGCTTCAGCACCACCCGTGGCCACAGCCTCAGCGATGCCACTTCCCATGATGGCCAGCACTGTCTCCTCCATAGGGGTTAAAACATGCAGGTGCACTTGTCCTCCTCCAGTTCCTTGCTGTTGCCTGCAAGAAAGAGGGAAGTGTGTCACTGAGTGTCATGCAATATGTTTGGGTGATGTGGCTGTCATGGTTAACTAGCTGTCAGTGTATGCACGCTGTGAGTTGTGGGTGTGAGGCTTGCAACAGTGCTAAGTGTGTGAGGGTGAGGTAAAACAAATGAATGTTAGGATCGAGTCCTGATTGATAGAGATTGTTGGTAGGTGAGTGATGGGGGTGTAGTGAATTGAGCAGTGGATGAGGCTATTGGTGCAATTGGTAGGATATGCCATTTGAAGATGAAGTCACTGACCTTGACAACTCATGTGAGATCGTTCTTGTAGCAACACTCCTGGCATTGACCACCACCACTACTTCTTCCCACTGCCTCCTGAGCATCTCTCTGGAGGGCCTCCTGCTCCCCTGCGGATATAGGACGTCTCTCCAAGACCTCCAGTACAGTGTCTGAAAACCTTGGTGCCCGCTTTCTCACATGTTCAGCCATTGCTCAAAGTTCCAGAGCACAGATTCAGTTTTCAAATGATTACCACCACTTCTTGCAGCCACAATGCACCTCCCCCTTAAGAGGTGCAGGCTGCCTTTAAGTAGCACTAGACACTCACAATATTGGGTCCCCTGCTGATGTGTGCAGCTAATGAACACCGCGGATAGCTTTAAAATAGCATGACGTATTTGTGTTTGCCGCAAGAATTTTGAAGGAAGCGATTACTGTGGGTGATGTTCTCATATGAACATTTAGGCTGTGAATTTAATTCTGGAGGCGGGATGGGGGCGGGTCAGCTGGTTTCCAGGTTCCGGTCCCGCCCCCAGCTGCCTTCGCTCTGCAGACGTGATTTTCCCTTGATTGGCCTTGTTAAGCCCGCCCTGTGGGCTTACCGGCCAATTAACAGAAAGCAGGTCTGATGACGTCATTTGATGACACATCATTAGTCGGTTTCCTTAAAGGGACCATGCACAATTTTATTTTGACAGTTGATCTGTCAGTGTTTAACAGCATGGAGGTGCTGCAAACACTGACAATCGGGTGGGGGCGAGATGGAGGCAGATTGGGTGTCTGAAGCCATTTTTTCCGATTTTTGCTGCTGACCCGCCTCCAAACCCGCCTCCTCAGGGCTATTAAAATCGAGCCCTTAATGTACTTGTCCCACGATCCCCCCCTCTGCTACTTTAACAGAATCATTAACATAATTTGATGTTGGCACATTAAATATTCGTATGATAACAAGAGTTTTTTTTTTAGAAGTATGGTACTATAAAGCACACATTCCAACTAATGGAGGTGAAATTGATCTAAGGCAAATGCGCAAAATGGACGATAGCGAATCAACAGCCCATGTTGCTCTGCGTCCAATTTTCTATTCCAATGGAAAAAAAATGGGTGTGTGTAAAACGAGCTGCCGATTTGCTGTCACCCGTTTTGTGCATTCACGGAAGATCAATTTCACCTATATGAACTTTAAGTTGAACCTGTGATTATGGCATCTAATATACACGTATGAGTTTTATTTATTTAGATTGTCTCTTTGATTATGTTGCTTCACACTATCCATCAGCCACAAAGAAAGAAAAACTGCACAACAGATATCAATATAATTTATTTCACGATCAGCTAATTTAATTGAGGTAAGCTGATCTATATCACTTTTTTCTTTTCTTCTTTTCTAAGTTAAAACATATACCTCTGTCACGTGTTCAATCCAGCTGTCTAGGCAAAACTGACAACTCATCAAACAGAAGCAAGTGAATTGGACTAACAGGCAGATTTGGTAATTAACCATTGCCTTAAGGACGTGAAATTCGGTTACACCCCGTTTGGGGGCGGTAACCGAGTTAAGGCCGGACATTTAGTGCCTGGCGAGGAAGTACAGCCCTGGCCGTTAAATCCGGCTTACTGCCCCGCACAGGAAGTGGAGCGCAATCTCGGACGCTCCACTTCCTGGTGGGGCGGTAACTGAGGCGATGTTGGTGCGCGATCGGCAGCCAGTTTCAGGATTAATGAATCTGCTCAAATAGAGACCATGGAAGGTGAAATTCACCTTGGACAGTAGTGCAAAACGGGCGATAGAAAATTGGCAGCCCGTTTTCCATCCCGCCCGATTTTCTTTTCCATTAGCGGAGTCTATAACGGGCTGCCGATTCGCTAGCGCACATTTTGGGCTACTGCCCAACACGAATTTCACCCCCACGTATTCCTCTCAGAAACAAAATGGACAGATGTCCCCAAAAGGACACATGCTCCTCCCATCTAATTGAACTATCCAGGAGGGATTGCAATTGCCTTTTTGGAAAAGGAACAAATTGCTTTTAAGCTAAAAAAGCTCAGAAAATCCAGGATCAATATTCAGTGGGAAATTGCAACCTGTACTAAAAGAAAAGGGGAAAACACCCCAGATATGCTTGCTCCTAAAATAAGTTCACTCTGCCACCAGAGACAGACAGAACAAAGAAAAGAATGATGTTTACCTGTGCTGGCAATAACAGAAGACACACTTTGTGACACTAACCACACACATACACCTTCACAGTCAGGAAACTGAATCTGAATTGGTCCAAATTCAGATTTGTACAAATTAATCTGAAGAGGATCACTTTGGACTAGTTCAGGCTTATGCTTTCAATATGATGCCCATTTGTAGTTTTTAAATGTGAAGTTTGGCACCAAGTTTGATTAGCTTGAGCTTATTTGAATCTGAACCATTAATCTATATAAAGTTAAATTGAGATGAGAGGTAAATCAATAGAAGAAACAGATTGATTAATTGAATGAAGTGTCATTCTTTCTGTTTGAATAGTTACTTGTTCCTTTTGGCAAATGGAGGAAGTTACCTGAATAACCCCAAACGTTGAAGTATTTATCTCATTCCGAACACAGCAAGAAGTATATCACAATGACAATAGTCAGGGATATGATAAAAAACAGCAAATTGGATGTTTTATCAGCAATGTTACTGTTGCTAGTGTCAGTGTTCAGTGCAACATATGGAATTCTGGATAATTCTGACCTCAAGCCCTGCACCTCATGTCTGATAGAGATTTACTTCTGCAAGCCTATCACAACTGAGATAATTTTGGATGAATGACAGCTGCACTTTGAAGCCTATCCTCTAGTCAAGGGCACACACATTTTTTCAGATATTTTGCACAGCCAATGATGGCCATTACAGCCAGTGAAGGGCCAACAGTTAATCAATTTGACAGCTACTTCTGTAAGGATAACAGGTTAATTTTATTATAAATAATGGCTTTTTGAAAATAGAGTTAGTGACAGTTACATTTTGTCTGTGTGTGAGAGAGGAAGGTGAGTAACTATATAAAAAGCATTGTGAGTAATTGTTTCTGAAACTTTTCTCTTACAATTAACCACCTTAATATATCTTTTATATTGTGACTCAAGTTCAAATGAAAATAAGATTAAGAATCATCAGAACAATATGAAAAGCTACGTACCCTCCTGTATATTTTACAAGCTTAAATCCAAGTGCAACAGTCTTTCAAAAAACAAAATAACTAATGTATCAGCAATGCTGCACACTGGGCTCAGCATCCAATTTTCATCAAGCTTTTAAACTTACTGTTTGCACAGAACATTCCTAGTCATTCTCTAGAGGCTTTGACAGAGTGGAACTTATTTCGATTGTTCACTTGATATCCCCCTTTCTATTCCTTGGAGCTGTCAGTTCTACCTTGGTTGAGCTCCTAGAAACTCTGAATAGATACTTTCTTGTAATTATTTGAAGCTTGATAGCAATGCTACTAATTGACACTTGTTGATTTACCACTCGTTTATGCTGCAAATCCCCTTTCCTAACTTATATAATTATTGAATGTACCTTGGCCAGAATTGCCCTGTGTGTGGTACGGTTCTGGTTCCGTTGGCAGTAATGAAACTATTAGTGTAATCACTGGCAAACCATTTTTCTGATTGAATTAAACGCGGCCAAATGACTAAAACACCAATTAAACCAATTATTGGGGCAGACCTGCCCAAATTAAGTCAAATTGAAACTTTCAATATTAAATTTGCTCCTATTTCATGTGTACTACAAATGATTACTAAAATAAGTTTAAGTAACAGCAGCAGTAGCATAGTGGTTATGTTACAGGACTAGTAATCCAGAGAACGTGAGTTCAAATCTCACCATAGCAATTTGAGAATTTGAATTCAGTTAAAACATTTCTGGTAATAAAAAGCTACTCTTTGTTAAAGGGACCACAAAGTGGTCAGATTGTTGTAAAAGCCCAACTGGTTCATTAATTTACTTTAGGGAAGGAAACCTGTTGTTCTTACCCAGTCTGATATGTGACTCCAGTCCCACACTAATGTGGTTGACTCTTAACTGCCTCTTAATTGATCTAGCAAGTCACTCAGTTGTATCAAATCACTATTCAGTGGTTCAAGAAGAAGGCCCACCATCACCTTTTCAGGGCAACTAGGAATGGGGAAGCAATGCCCAGATCCTGAGAATGAATTTTAAAAGAGCACAAACACTGCTTCAGTGTCCCCGGGAAATTCTGATATGTCCTGCTCGTAAGTAGGGTTACCTTGACGTAAGAAAACTACTAGGCACTTGGTCTAAGCTTTAATCAACTGTTTTTCAACATGGAGGTCTAATTGTGTCCTTCACTAGTTCATGTTAAAGAATGTCCTGAGCAAGTTGGGCCCATGCCCGAGTATTTATACTCTCCCTGGACAGCGCCACCAGCAGGCCGCCCAGTATTATTTCATAAGTCATTTCCACTTGAATGACAAGATTCATGTCAGTGAGTGTCTTAGGAAGCAGGCTAGCAGGGAGATAGAGTACCTCAGGGAAGGGTGAGTGGCTCAAGGAGAGGAATAGTAAGATGGTAGAGTGAGAGCGTACCTCGGAGAGTGAAGTAGAAAGTAGGGAGAGTGTCAGGGCAGGGAAGACCACGCAAAGCAGAAGAGAATGCTCCTGGGAGGGAAATAATTAGAATGAAAATCAATCTGCCATTGAACAGCTGTTGGTGAGACAGCTATTTATGCAGCAAAGTAACAGTGACTAAAAGTAGCTAATAATTCTCAATTTGTAGGTCACAGTAGGTGTGAAGACTTATTTAATGTGAACCAGTCTTTGCAGCAAAGTAAAGTTATGGCTGAGATTGGGAGGAACAACAATTGTAATATGTAAATACAACCTCAAATATCTGATGGTTCGTGTTACGTGCAATGCATTAGTAGAAATCATAGAATTGTCTGTATTGTCTGCAGCAGTGTGACAGTGAAGAACAACATCTTGAGTTTGCATAGTGCCTTTAATTTAACAAAACTCCCAAGTTGCTTCTCCCAGGGGCATAAGGAAATGCATGGTGAGCCAAGAAGAGAGAGATTAGATGGGGTGATTGAAAGCTTGCTTGAAAAAATAGGCTGTCAGAAATGTTTAAAGGTGGAGAGAGGGGTTTGGATGTGGAGAGGTTTAGGGAGAGAGTGCCAGAGAATAGGACCAAGGTAGTGGTTGTCTTTGCCACCAATGGTTGGGGGAAGGGAGCATTTGAGATGGATAATAGGGCTGAGAAGTAGGGTGGAAGGAGGCTACAGTGGGAATTATAGATGAAAACAAAGATTTTAAATTTAGTGCTTTGGGGAAGAGGATCCCTTGAAGGTCAGCGAGGACCAAATAATGGGTGAGCAGGACAAGACAAGAGCAGCAGCATTCTGGACAAGTTAAAGCTTATGAAGGGAAAAGGAAGGGAGGTGAGGAAGGAAAGCATTAGAGTAATTGAGTCTGGAAATAACAAAGACATGTATGAGGGTTTCAGTAGCAGAGGAACTGAGGTAGGAGCAGAGACAGGCATCATTGTGGAGGTGGAAGTGCTTCTGGTGATGGAGATGATGTGGTATTTAAAGCTCCACTCAGTATCAAACAATTCACCAAGATCTCAAGCGAATGTTTAAAGCCTCCAAATCACTATTTGGATACTAAACATCCATCTCATCAAGGAAATCCTGGCCTGTTTTTTTCAGTGGTAACTTCACAGTTAAAAATCAGAAAACCCTATTGCTATGTGCCAGTACATCGGATAAAAAGTTCTTCTTGCATCCTATTTATTGTCATGGCGAATTGAGAAACCTGACAAGCCAAATACTATTGGGAAAACATTGAACTTGCCCCTGTTTCAGAAATGTAGTTATTGTCACGTTGGAATGTGCTGTCATCAGTTAAATCAATATCATTCCTGTCTCCATAGGCACAGTCACTCATGAAATCCATGACATACCCACTGATGCTTGTGAATAGCTGTTTAATCATGTTCAGGAAAGCATGTGCTCTGCAACTCAACCCAATGAATCTATTAATGCAGTTTTAGCAGCCCAGCTGGTGACCTTCATCCAGTATAAATGGAAAAAAAACTATATGTGAGCCATATTTTGCCACTCAGTTCCCAGTCATGTTATAGGGGAGCAGATTTTAAATAGCGCTGGTGAGGGGTCCTTCCTGCCGGTTAGCACCATGTGTGGCTGTGCAAGTTCAGCACGTTGCAATTCAGGCACTGAGGCATACCAAAATCGGAAAAGGGCCCTGCAAAAAGCTCAGGACCTTAATTTTAATAATGTATACAACACTTTAAATTCTTCTGGCATGCGCTCTTGACACCACCGGAGAAGCCCGATCCAATGTGGCGGGCGGCAAACTTCTGACTGGAAATGTGCGCGTGCTTCCTGCACGCCATATTGGTTGCTTAGGAGGCCGAGAAACAGGCCCTGCATGATCGAATTTCTAGGCCTTGAACTCTTGTGAGAAAAGGCATTTCCTTCCATAATGTAGTCCAGCCTTTGCAGAACAATTTATGGACCCTGTTGATTCAATTTTTTTAAATCTCTTTTATGAACATCACAATGAAACTTTAAGCCAAAGTTCCATTTGCATGTTCCACTGGTTCAGTTGGGTATTAAAGATCCCATGGCACTTTTTGAAGAAGAGAAGAGAGTTCTCTGGCCAACATTCCTCCCTCAGTACAATAGCAGGAGAAAAACAGATTAGAAAGAAAGAACTTGTATTGAGATAGCGCGTTTCACTCAGGACTTGATTATTCATCTCATTGTTGTTTATGGCACGTTGCTGGTGTAAAATATCTGCACCTTATAAAAAGCACAGTCAAACTTCAAAATAATTCATTTGTGAAGTACTCTGAGACATTTCAGTGTGAATAGTCATTATATAAATCAAACTATTATGATATTTTTGTATTTAGTCACAGGCACTTTGGCCTCAATATTAAGCCTCCCATGATAGGCTGGAGGAGACCATGGCGGGGGGTGCATTAAACCCTAATAAACAAGGAATGCATCCCCAATCGTCCACGTATGTGCCCGCTGCCATTTTTAAAGTGCCGAGTAGCAAGGTGTGCAAGTGTCCCTCCCTTGAGAAGCAGGACACTTCATTAAGATATTTAAATCAGGCTCTCACAGTGCAGTTGGGAGCCTGATTTAAATTTAACTGCTGACGGCTGGATCTCCCAAGTCTCAGGAAACCCAGCAGCGAAATGGAGCCGGTAAGTGGTTTGCCAGGACTCCTTGTGGGCCAGGAGGAGCGCGAATACTCCCCCCAGCTCCTCAAGGAAGTCTTCAGCCTCCCTTCTGCTGATAGCAGCCGCTTTCTAGCCCCTGCCATGATCGCTGACCCCCCCCCAAGGCACCACACCTGATCTAAAGCCTGCTCCGCCATCCAGTCTGACTCCCCAAGCCCCGATCTGCAGCCTGCATCGCCAGCCGATTGCCAGGAACCGTCCCCAAGGGTCCTGTTGCTGGTTTACCCACCCGGCAGCAGCAGCCCAGCCTATCATTTTGGCTGGCTGCCAGTCAAGAAATGGAATAAAATAATGGCCCAGAAATTGATCTCGCTCTGTTCCCGCGGGGGTAAGGAGCAGGCGCGATCTCTCACTCCGCGTTGGCTTTTTCAGATCCAGCTCGCACGAACTTGATGTTCCAGACATCAGCTGGGCAGTGCTTGCGTATCCCACCGGCGTAGTGAATTCGTGCGAGCTGTGGGATCACGTGACTCAGTTAGAGCCAATGGCAGCACACCATCTTCCATTCATAAGTTTCACATACGTGCTGTGAAAGC
The DNA here is from genome assembly GCA_030390025.1 of Squalus acanthias. Classification (NCBI taxonomy): domain Eukaryota; kingdom Metazoa; phylum Chordata; class Chondrichthyes; order Squaliformes; family Squalidae; genus Squalus; species Squalus acanthias. Next base: position 78,160,828 of record CM059426.1, on the reverse strand, counting down.
TATGATCTTACACCCCCCCAAAATAACAGCTAAACCTCAATTAAATTTTAAAAAAAAACCATCACATTAACAAAATAAGTATAGTTAAATAAATTAACCATTTTAAATAAAAAATTAAATTTTTGAAAAAATTTAAAATCTTTTAAAAAGTTATAAAAGTAAACTTACCTGTCTTTAAAGTCTCTAAAAAAGATATACCTGTTAAAAAAAATTCAAAAAAATACTTAATTCACTACTTACCTTGTTAAAAGTGGGTCTTACTCCTCCTTTTTCCATTTCTAAAATCTTCCGTCCTTACCTGCGCGTCCAAAGCACGAAGTGCACAGCGTGCGCGCAGCCTGTAGCGCGCACGCGATGCACCAAGGAACCGCCCCCTTTTCCAAAGACCAAGTGCCGGTTTTCAGCGCATGCGCAGGGCATGCAGAAAACTGGCAATTGGAGAGAGAATACGCGAGAGTACGCAGTGCGTACTCTCGCGCAGCGAGATCAATTTTTGGCCCATTATGTGGTTCTGCCGTTAAATTTGGCATAACGTCTGTCTGCCCAGTCTCGCAGGGTTTCCCCCGCGTTACCTCACACCCTCCCCGCCTCCACATAAATATCCGGGCCTTTATGATTATAGGAAAAAAGCTCAGAAGATCTTTAGGTTTTTCAAAAAGGGTTGCCAATATATAAAGTTTTTTGGAAACACTGACCTGGGGGGAATTTTAACCCCTCCTCCCCACCCATGTTAGTGTCAGGTGGGTAGGTTAAAATATCAAAAATTGGGAAACCCAACCTCTACACGTAGTGGAATTTGAGGAAGTGCATAGAAAGAGAACAATGGGTGCTCTTGAAACTTAGGTGGGTGTGAGGAGTGATTTGATTTGTACACTTGATAAGACTGAGTAAGATGGGGGGTAGTGTGCACTACATGATGCAGGTGCATCTGCAACTGTGCTCACCCTTCTTGACCTGGTGAGGTTATTAAAGCGCTTCCTCCACTGGATCCAGGAATGCTCCTGCTGCTGACCTCCTCAGCCACCTCCAACCACGCCTTCTTGGTGACAGCAGCAGGTTGATTCCTCCCATTGCTGGGGAAGATTATCTCCTTCCTGCTCCTCACTGCACCCAGCAGTACATCAAGTGATGCGTCGTTAAACAGCGTCCTGAGTTCATCTTTGAACTTCGCTGTCTCTTTGCACAAACTCCTCCAAATGCCATCTTTGAATTGGCCCTTTAAATAGTCGCGTTCAGATCGTGTCATGCGAGTACCCATCAGGCCCGCTGTCGCGTATTCCGGAAGTAAAATTATAATTTGGTAGCCATGTTGAATGCCGATACGCCGAAATGTCTTCTGGGTTTTGTGCCTGTTAACTCCCCTCCCCCCACCCCCTCCCCCCATCAGAACCTGCCTCTGGGTTATTATTGGGCCCATTGGCCAAAAATTGCAATCGGCAGCGTAGCTACATTGTACCTATGAAAAGAATACGAACTTACCTTGAGCGAGGCCCGAACCGGAGACTTCCTCTTCGGCGCTGCAGAGTTGTGCGCAGCGTATGACGCCAGTAAGGCCAGGAGCGCAGCGTACAGCCTATTCATAAGGGAAGACACGCCCGCAAAAGCTGTCAAAACTAAGCAATGCCCACAGAAACTTCTCTCAGTCTCTTCTATTGGAATTACATTTTAAAAACTTTTAAATCTTTTAAAAACTTCTAAAAACTTTTTTAAATTTAAAAACTTTTAATTAAACTGGTACTTGGACTTACTTTATATATCAGCATTTTGTTTTTTTTTCATCCAAACTCACAATTTATTAGTCCCTATGTATACAGCTTCCTGTTTTGATACTCAGTAAAGGTCTAACAATGTTTTATATCTCCTACAAGTAATGTTGAACTTCAGAAAGAGATTCCAAGCCATATATATTAAATGTTAATTTTCAGGATTAATATTTATTATTCAGACTTCATTTAGACCGGTAATAGATAAATCTAGTTTCCCTGTTATAGATGCATTATAGTAACCCTAAGCGTAGAGTGTTGCTTCAGCACATGCTGGCCTCAATCCTAATTGTGAATCTGCTGTCTGAGTTAAACCAAACCGAATGGTAAGTCTGCTGTTGAAGCAGCTGTTCTACTACTATCCGTATTTTTTCCACTGCTGACTCAAAATAAGTATCTCAGCAATGAGAATTTCATAATTGTCTCACTTCTTTGTATCCGACTCTCGTCTTATATGATCCATGTCAAAAGATCGTACTTGCTATCAGTTAACTTTTGCATTTACAATTCATAAACTATCGACTAGCATGATGTTTAATTAATACTGTCGATAATATTTAACGATGGTTTACTAAGCCAAAAAAAGTAGGTACATTAGAGAGGCTGTAAAGTTTTCGCCAGCAGTTTATGACCCGTTGGGTAAGGATTAGCTAGCTGCTTTTCTGTCTGTCCTGCCTCTGCCACGGTTCAAGAAATTAAGGATAGTATTCGACTAAAAACAAGGGCATATAAGGTAGCGAAATCTAGTGGGAGGACAGAGGATTGGGAAAACTTTAAAAGGCAGCAAAAAATAACAAAAAGATTGATTAAGAAAGGGAAGATAGATTATGAAAGTAAATTAGCAAAAAAATATAAAAACAGATAGTAAGAGTTTTTATAGTTATATAAAAAGAAAAAGGGTGGCTAAAGTAAATGTTGGTCCCTTAGAGGATGAGACCGGGAAATTAATGGTGGGAAATATGGAGATGGCAAAAACACTGAATGAATATTTTGTATCAGTCTTTACAGTAGAGGACACTAAGAATATCCCAACACTGGACAAACAGGGGGCTATAGGGGGAGAGGAGCTAAACACGATCAAAATCACTAAGGAAGTGGTACTCGGTAAAATAATGGGACTCAAGGCGGATAAATCACCTGGACCTGATGGCTTACATCCTAGAGTCTTGAAGGAAGTGGCGGTAGGGATTGTAGATGCATTGGTAATAATTTTTCAAAACTCCCTGGATTCCGCTAAGGTCCCGGCAGACTGGAAAACTGCTAATGTAACACCCTTATTTAAAAAGGGCAGTAGACAGAAGGCTGGTAACTATAGACCGGTTAGCCTAACATCTGTGGTAGGTAAAATTTTGGAGTCCATTATTAAGGAAACAGTAACAGGACATTTGGATAATCATAATTTAATAGGACAAAGTCAGCATGGTTTTACGAAGGGGAAGTCATGTTTGACAAATTTGCTGGAGTTCTTTGAGGAAGTAACATATAGAGTGGATAAAGGGGAACCAGTGGACGTAGTGTATTTAGACTTCCAAAAGGCATTTGACAAGGTGCCACACAAAAGATTATTGCTTAAGGTAAAAAATCACGGAATTGGGGGTAATATTCTGGCATGGATAGAGGATTGGCTATCTAACAGAAAGCAAAGAGTTGGGATAAATGGTTCATTCTCAGACTGGCAATCAGTAACTAGTGGTGTTCCACAGGGGTCAGTGCTGGGTCCCCAACTCTTCACAATCTATATTAACGATTTGGAGGAAGGGACCAAGTGTAACATATCAAAATTTGCAGATGATACAAAGATGGGAGGGAAAGTAGTGAATGAGGAGGACATAAAAAACCTGCAAGGGGACATAGACAGGCTAAGTAAGTGGGCAGAGATTTGGCAGATGGAATACAACACTGGAAAGTGTGAGGTGATGCACTTTGGCAGGAAAAATCCTAGAGCAATTTATTATCTTAATGGCAAGAAACTGGAGAGTACTGAAGTGCAAAGGGATCTGGGGGTCCTGGTGCACGAAACTCAAAAGGTTAGTATGCAGGTGCAGCAAGTGATTAAGAAGGCAAATGGAATGTTGGCTTTCATTGCTAGGGGGATAGAATATAAAAATAGGGAGGTATTGCTTCAGTTGTACAAGGTATTGGTGAGACCGCACCTGGAATACTGCATACAGTTTTGGTGTCCTTACTTAAGGAAAGACATCCTTGCTCTCGAGGCAGTGCAAAAAAGGTTCATTCGGTTAATCCCGGGGATGAGGGGGTGGTCATATGAGGAGAGGTTGGGTAGATTGGGACTCTACTCATTGGAGTTCAGAAGAATGAGAGGCGATCTTATTGAAACATATAAGATTGTGAAGGGGTTGGATCGGGTGGATGCGGGGAGGATGTTCCCGATGACGGGTGAGACGAGAACTAGGGGACATAGTCTTAGAATAAGGGGCTGCTCTTTCAAAACTGAGATGAGGAGGAACTACTTCACTTAGAGGGTGGTAGGTCCATGGAATATGCTGCCACAAAAAGCTGTAGAAGCTACAACATTAATTAAATTTAAAACAGAAATAGACAGTTTCCTAGAAGTAAAGGGCATTAAGGGTTACGGGGAGCGGGCAGGAATTTGGACATGAGTCTAGGTTCGGATCGGTCATGGCCCTGTGGGTAGTGGAGCGGGCCCAGGGACTGTGTAGCCTGATTCTGCTCCTATTTCGTGTGTGCAATTCTGTTAGATGCAGGAGATGGTTCTGTGATAGATAGTAGATTGGCGGTTAGGATCAGATCAGCCATGATCTTATTGAATGGCGGAGCAGGCTCGAGGGGCCGATTGGCCTACTCCTGCTCCTATTTCTTATGTTCTTATGTTCTTATAAGAGGGATCAAACCCAATGGTGTTTGCACATCCATCCAAAGAACAAGACCTGAACCAAACATGAAGGTCAGTAACTAGCGCGATATAGTTATCTCACCATGTGAAAGGCTGCTTAATATAATACCCGGTATGACCACAGTCAGATGCAAAGTTTTAGCCAGTGGTTTTAGCTCATGTCGGATTCATCTCATAGAAATTACAAAAATGTGTTTTTTTCCTTTTTTTGTGGTTTCACTATAACATTTTGCAAACCTGAATTCCATTCTAATTCTATTGGGTTTTGCAGACTTTTGAGATTTTAACCCTGGATGTCTCTGCTGTGCATGTTACGTTGTTCATTTTTGAGTTTAAAGGACAGAATTGGTCACTGAAATCTGATAGATGTTCACTTTATTTAACTTTCTTATTCAACTACCCAAGCAATTAAAATAAAACTCAACTGACAAAAAACATTTCCTCCACCAAAACGTACATAATATTCACACACAGACCTTCTTTTAAGGTGTGAAATAGGCTCCTGCACCCGCTTTCACTAACCTGACAGACCGCAAGTTGGGGATTTAGCGCATGTGTAAGCCCCGAGCTTGCGGTATACTTCAAAGCGGTATGACAGCGTACTCTGTCATACCCACCGCAAAATCCAGCCCATTGTTTCTGTAAACATGCTGATTACTGTTTATGGCTTCTGTGCTCTTTAGATGAATTTTAATAATGTCCTTCAAGATGCGCTGGCATTTCTCCCACGACAAGTATTATAAATTATAGGCCATTTCAATTTCTCTATTGTGTCACATTTTTCATTTGAATATTGAGACATCTGCTGGATTCCAGTCCCAGTTACAGTCCTAGAGCTAGAAATTCTCCGGGGGGCGATAACAGGGAACTAACGTCTTACCGCCGCCTGCGAAATACACCTGCCGGTTTGGAGGGGCGGTCACCCTTATCGCCACGCCTGCCTGCAGCTGGAGATCATGACGTCATCTGGTCGCGCATCGCCCCGGTATCGCCCCGGACCCGAAATTCATTTACACCCCCTGAAGCATCGCCGGGCCAGCTTCAGGGGATGTGCATCGGGCGGCCGGCCACTTCGGGGGCGATGCTTAAAGGCGAGGTGGCCGAGGTAAGTAAAAAAAAACTAAGCCTTTTTGATCCGTTTTTTTTCGCGGGTTCCTGCCTGCGATCGATCGGCCCGGCACTCTGAGTGAGTGCCGAGCTGATCGCGTGGGTTCGCTGCTCCCTGGGTGATCCAGATAGGTGCCTTTGCTTTTGCAGAGCCTGCAGCGATGGCCAATCCCTTTTAGGGAGGGAAGGAGCCTTCCAACGCGGCAGTGCTGCACGGCCCAGTGTGCGGCGCTGCCGATTGCGCTCCAAGAGGGAAGTAGAGTGCTTGATTTAACTCTCCACCTCCCTCTTGGAGTGAGAAAAACACATTTTTTAACAGTTAGAAAAACATAGCGCCTGGCGTTAATTTTTCAAACTTTTAAAAGTTATCGCCCCAAACCCCCCCCCCCATAGTACTTGTCAAGCTTCTAAAAATAATAACCTATGCTTCATATGATTCTTTTCAACTCATTTCTTTTGAGGATATGATGGTGTATCCCACTTGGTCCAGAAGCTCTGTAGGCATTTAAGTAGATTGTGTTCATGCCACATGTGTATTCCAGAGGTGGTATGGCTGGGGGAGCTAACAGATGATAGAGCCTCTCTCTCTGGGACAGTAAGCAGTCTACCATCTCTAACGGATGTGAATATGATTTAAAAAGTTGGCTAGCTTTGGAAAGAGAATGCATTTTCGATCTCTAGTCTCAATCCTTTGGATAATGTTTGCACTGGGGATACTGCTGCCCCTACTTCATCGAAAAATGAAGCCCCTAGTATTAGATTAGAAGGGTTTGGAGGTAAATTAAATCTGGCCGAAGTGAGTTTTAACTGCAATGTACTTTCCTCATGTGCTTCATAGTTTTTTTTTTATCACATCAAAGGATGCCTTGTTATTATGTTTGTTCACCACAGTAGATTCTAAAAAATCAATAGGTGTTGTAGCAGCAGTTTATTAAAACCTTTCTCTCACTGCACAAGTGATGAATGCAATGATGCAGACTGAAAACAAAGATCCGCTGTGTGGCCAGTTAGTTAGAATATTCAAAAAAGAGATTCACAAAGAGAAGGAGCAGCACAATATATTTTATTTAAGTGACCTGATTGCAATGATGTATTTTTGCCTTAATTCTTCATAAAGCTAAAATAATGATTTAGTTAAGAAGCTGGGAGAAGACAAGGCAGTGACTGCGTCATGATGCACAATTTGCACAGCTCCTTAATTAGCAGGGAACTATCTTCATGTACAGAACATCTCTGTGGTAATAATGAGCATATCACTATCACATGGTTTCCATAAGGCTATTGAAGGAGGTGTCACAGTCATTGGGAATTTATATTGCCATCACAGCTATATTGTACATTTAGCAATTTAATAATAGCTTGAAAAGCATTACAGTAAACAGTGATTTTTTAACATAAGTGTTTTGCCAAGTACAGCATTTAACTTACTTTTAGAATCACGAAGAATTCAAAGGTCCCTCCCTTTTGTGTCCCTTTAATGTCCTCAAATAACTTATTTGTTTTTGGCTAGTATCTGTTTTAAAACATTGACTGGAGTGGTAAAATATTGGCTTAAGGGGTTATGATTTAACCATACACCTGAAAACTGTAATCAGTATGTATTTTATGTTCTTAGACTGAATATATAGTTTAAAATAAAGGGGGCATTTTAACTGGGGGCGGAAGCCATGCAGGAGGGGGCCGGGCAGGTGACAAACCGTCCGGGCCTGTGTTGTGTGAGGCCTGGGAGATTTTAATTCCCAAGCCTCATCTGCATAGGCCTCGTCAGTCTTCTGCCCTGGGCCATTGTCTTTTGTTCCTGTTTTATTTATTAAAAAACATAAAATCCACTTACCTTTCTGGGCCTCTTCTGGCCCAGCTCCTCTTACCACTAGGTTGGCCTTGCAGGGAAACCACAACAGCTTCCCCACATAGGCCTCTGGTTAAAATTGCAGTGAGGCCCTCATGACATAATCGGAGCCTGATTAGCATAGTGAAAGAAGGACCCTCCTGCCTTCTATTGAGTGTGCCTCTCGCAGGCTCAGGAAAGCAGGTTAAGATAGGTGCAGGTAAGTCACATGGGCCATTTTAATTGCCCACCCGATTGGTTTCCCCCAGGTGAACAGGGTTAAAATCGGTCCCACAGTGTTTTCTATACTTTATATAGTGATGGCATACAGAAGGTTACCTGAATAAATTTGAGCTAGCAATGTGAACATTGTCACACACACATCAGGCATAACAGAAAAAGCACCTAACAATGACGTAAAATGTCTTTTTACTAGATCTGTTTTCTTCAAAATGTAATCTGTTCTACTTCTTCTCAGCCAGTTTATTTTCTGCTATATTTTTCATCCACCTTCAAAGAGATGCAGGTTAAAAAAAATCAAAGGAAAAATAAGAAACAGAGACAAAAAAACAGTTGAGGTAAACGGTGCTGTAATGGCATTGGAGAGGGGATACTTAGAGCAAATATTTTAAAGTATTCTATATGCAGCATAATGTCTATAAACCACCAAGGATAACTAATTTAATAGAAACTCAACACATGCAGATATAATTGATTTCCTCCAGCAGAGGTTACCAGTTTCCGGCTTAAATCTTCTTATTAAACAACCAACGTAATTTACTTTAGGGAATTGCAAAAACTGACACTACCTCTTAATAGGAGCACTCTGTGGATCTTCCAGCTAATCTTGCTAATGATTTTCCAACTGGGGAATAAGCTCTAGAGTGAAAATTCTGGATGATTTTTCAATATAACTCTTAGGCCCCGATATTAATCTGAAGGCGGTTTCCATGCGGTGGGTGTTGGATGGGTGGGGTGGGGCTGGGGGCAAGGGATTGCATGGGGGAAACCTGGAAGACAACTGAGCAGGTCAGAATCTGTAGTCTCAACTCAAGTGAACCAATTAATTTTGACTTCTGGATTTCGTGTCTCCAAGTCGCGCAGCGGGTGTGATGCGCACCCACATGACGCGATCTCAGCTGTATTTAAAGGGACAGTCCACAAATGTAAATTGGAGGTGTTTAGGATCAATGCTGGATATAGAGCAAGGGCAGCACCCAGATTTAATGATGCCTCGCTGGAATTTCTGCAGGGTGCAGTCAGGAGGAGGAGGAGGGGCATACTTTTCCCCAGCAATGGGAGGTGAGCAGTGTGCCCAGGTCATGGATGCAATGTAGAAAGCAGTTTAATGACCTAACCGGGTCAAGAAAACTGAGGATATTTGCTGATTCAACTATATCCTGTACTTTAAGCTCGCCCCCTTTCACTCTGTCTTGCTAAGCGTTCTCCATCACATCACTCCTCACATCCACTCAACTTTAAGCAGCACCCAGCCTTCACTTTCTATGCACTTCAATATCTCCCCATTTATCCATCCACCATTGCCACTCACTCCAATTCTTATGCAATGTGATGCATGTGTCTCATAGTCACCCTCACTGAATGTACTGCATCCATCAGGTAAATACTTGACTTCAGTCACTCACAGGGCTGTTTTTTTGCTCCTTATAGAAGAGAGTACAAAACGCAAGTGAGTGGAAGAGGACTGGAGGTGGGCCGTCACAAATAGTACAGAGGAGGACGCCCTGGAGTTAAGTGGCACAACTGCATCCCTCTCAGTCGGAGATAAGAGAGACAGGGAACACATAGATAACTGGTGACAGAATTAAAAATATCTCTGACACACATATGCTGACTTTATTTTATCAATGACTGAACTATAAGAAGACTGAGTATGGTCAAGGTTGTGACTTTGCCACGACTAAATGATGTCCTTTTCTTTTGTCTTCCAGGGCCTTCACGTGTACCACAAGTGTCGCAGGACATCCATGAGGATGATTCCTCAGTGGACCTCATTCCTTTTGAGGGTGCACCGTCACAAGACCTACAGTGATGCACCAGCGCAGATACTCGCACTTTGGTGGGGCCACTTAGAGAGTTATTTGGGTTTTCACCTGGTGTGTCATACCTCACACGTGAGCATGAGCAGACACTGGTGGCAGGGACAGCTGTAGAGAGTCGGGGGGGGGGGGGGTGCAATCCTCTCCAAGCTCGACTCAGCTGGATACAGATGCTGAACCCCGAGGACTATTGTTGAGAAGGGAAATGCTAGAGGTGCATCAGGAACTTACAGATGTGCCCCGCACACTCTCCAAAATAGCAGATAGGATGGAGGCATCCAACTCGGTCGCTAGTGGATTGGTGGTGCAGCGAATTGTGAGAATGTCTGCCATGGAGAGAGAGTTCGCCTCCATGGAGCTTCAAGCACAGCTAACAAATGAGTCCATGCAGGTTATGACCACGGCTGTGCAGACTTTCGATGCCAACATGTCGACTGCCTTAAACAGGATGACAGATACCTTATCCGTGGCCTTTCAATGTGTCACTGATCTTCACAAAGCTGGTCGAGAGCAGAGTGGTAGGAGTGACTTGGCGCTGGCCTAGGAGAGGGATGATGGCGAAAGGGGACATGGAAGTGGGAATTCCACTCAAAGCACTCCCGCTTCTCACCCATTGCCCATCCCCCCCCCCCCGACCTCAGTCAGGACCTGACATGCTGCCTCATCTCCTGATGGCCGAGTCTGCCCCTGCACAAGTGCAGGTGGAGCAATCTTTGGCTACAGGGGCTCCGAAACCCAGAGGGCATAGGCCAAAAGCATCTCAGCAGTCAGGGCAGGGATCTGAGCAGCCTACCTCTACCTCTGCTGAAGCCACACAAGATACACCAAGTAGAAGCAGTAGGAAGCGCAAGTTGAAGAAATTGTGATTTACCAAGGATATGCACATGGGTATTTGAAAAAAATGTTATGTTGTTAAGTTTCCTTTTTTTTTTATAATGCCACATAAAATGTAATGATTTGCACCACTTCTACGTCTTGCCAATTATTGCATCCCGAGTGCCAACTGGCCCTTTCACTTGTTTCATGTTGAATGTCAATACATGCCAGGTTCCACTGGGTGGCTGTGTAATGGGTGTATGAGTGGTTGAAGGACTGTTTAGTGCAGGGGTTGGTGCTGGTGGTGGGAACGGACCCTGGAATTTCATGTGTTAAGTTTCACACTAGGTGAACCTTCACGATATTAGGGTATCCCGGGCAGCAATGTAAGCGGCTGGTCTGGCGATGGATGCTCCATCTTCAACCTTCTGTTCCTCCTCCTCTATGTTCTCCTCATCCGAAAATAAGTGAGGGCCCCTTTGTCCCCCTCCACCTGCAAACCTCCCTCGTGTGGACCTCTCTCCTGTGTACCTGCAGATCCCATCACAGCACGTCGTGGCTGCTGTGGATGGTGATGGTCTTCCTCTTCTGATGTACTGTCAAACACATCCAAAGTGCCTCCCATCCTGATCCTGTCAAATTGAAATGCTCCAAGGTTGACAAAAGCTGTATCCACACAAGCACTCTCTGCCAGACACTTGCCAGAGGGAACTGAGACAGCAGCTGCAATAAGTGAGGTTTTATTCAGATGGGACAATGACGAGTTTAAATACCCACCTGAACAGCTGCCCAAACTCGCCTGTTTCCCTTGTCAGTTTCCTGAGCCCCGGGAAACCCATCCTGCTCATGGAAAATTTGGAGCCAAGTTAAAAACAATTTTAAAATACCTCATTAACGTCTCCCAAGAATGTTAATTGAGCCAATAAGTACCCGCCCACATCCAATACGGAAATCCCCGACTTCAGCAAGTCTGTTTCTCGCTGGCATCAAAACCAGAAGTGGGTGCGTTGGAGCCGGGTTTCACTCCCGCTCTTTACCCCCCACCCGCTCCCAACCCACCCATTCTGAGGGGTTTATATTCCTCCCTTAATTGTAGAAGAAACTGTGGCAGCGGTAAGATAAAATGGCCAGCAGGTGAGCAAATAGTTGGACTGTGTGGAAGAATAAGGGAGGAAACAGGCTGACTACCCGACAGGGTGGCATTATAAAGATTCTTTCCATAAAAACACTTTCCATTGAAATTATTAGAGCTTGAGATCTGAGACCATTGCAATAATCCCTGCAGTTTAGACATTTCTGAAGGTTTAAGAGATGACGATGGCCCACATGTTTTTATCCTACACATGTGCTGAAGGAACTATTACATTCAATTGAGAAATCCTGCTGAATATCTAAACTGATGACCCCCAACTGCTTATTATTATTAAATTGCTATGTCACAGTATAAACATCAAAATATATAAAGGCCTGAGAAATTAAATGAGAGCAACTGGCATCCTGTTGCTGTTATTGTGCAGAAAAAAATTGTCATTTGTATATATATTTTAGAATGGTTACAGCACAGAAGGAGGCCATTCGGCCCATCGAGCCCGTGCCGGCTCTCTGCAAGAGCACTTCAGCTAGTCCCACTCTACCCGCCCTTTCCCCGTAGCCCTGCAAATTTGTTTCCTTCAGGTACTTATCCAATTCCCTTTTGAAAGCCACAATTGAATCTGCCTCCACCACCCTTTCAGGCAGTGCATTCCAGATCTTAACCACTCGCTGCGTAAAAAAGATTTTCCTTATGTCGTCTTTAGTTCTTTTGCAAATCACCTTAAATCTTGTCCTCTAGTTCTCGACCCTTCCACTAATGGGAACAGTTTCTCTCTATCTACTCTGTCTGGACCCCTCATGATTTTGAATACCTCTATCAAATCTCCTCTCAACCTTCTCTGCTCTAAGGAGGACAACCCCAGCTTCGCCAGTCTATCCACTTAACTGAAGTCCCTCATCCCTGGAATCACTCTCGTAAATCTTTTCTGCACCCTCTCTAAGGCCTTCGCATCTTTCCTAAAGTGCGGTGCCCAGAATTGGACACAATACTCCAGTTGAGGCCGAACCAGTGTTTTATAAAGGTTCATCATAACTTCCTTGCTTTTGTACTCAATGCCTTTATTTATGAAGCCCAGTATCCCGTATGCTTTTTAACCGCTTTCTCAAGCTGCCCTGCCACCTTCAATGATTTGTGCACATATACCCCCAGGTCTCTCTGTTCATGCACCCCATTTAGGATTGTACCCTTTAATTTATATTGCCTCTCCTCGTTCTTCCTACTAAAATGTATCTCTTTGCACTTTTCTACGTTAAATTTCATCTGCCACATGTCCGCCCATTACACCAGTCTTCTTGAAGGCTATCATTATCCTCCTCACTGTTCACTATACTTCCAAGTTTTGTGTCATCTGCAAGTTTTGTAATTATGTCCTGTACACCCAAGTCCAAGTCATTAATATATATCAAGAAAAGCAGTGGTCCTAGTATCGGGGCGGGCCGTGGGTCTGCAGGGGTTGGAGGGGTCGATATGTCCGGTGGGCAGGTGAGTGATGGGTGCATGTGTGCAGAGGTAAGTGTGTAAGGTAAGTGCTAAGTGTATGAAAAAGTTTTACTTACCTTAACTTCCTCCTGCAGGTGTCAGCCCTTCAGTTCTCGGGAGTTAGAAATCTCACCGGCACAGAAAGCAGGAAAGCCGTGGTTCTGTCAAAAACTGCAGCCTTCTGTTTTCTGTGCTGGAATGATTTCTAACTCAGCCTGAAAGGAAGGACTGAAGTTAGAAATCATATTGTGAGTGTTTGACAGCTTCACAGAGCTGTCAAACGCTGATATTTCATCTGTCAAAAGCTCTTCACAGATGAAATGTCAGTCTGTGACGTCACCTGTTGCCGGGTGGCCCTTAATTGGCCTGCTGAGCCCACTGGGCGGGCTCAACAAGGTCAATCAAGGGAAAATACAGTGGGTTGGCCACATCTCGATGGAGGCGGGTTCAGAAGCCAGAATGTGTGATTCCCGACCCCAACCCGACCCCAGACTTCAAAATCCAGCCCAAAGTATTCATTTAGTACCTCAGCCATGCCCTCTGACTCCATGTGAAGTCTCCTTTTTTCTCATATTCGTTCCTGAAATGTGGGCTTTGCTGGCAAGGCCAGCATTTATTGCCCATCCCTAATTGCTCTTGAGAAGGTGGTGGTGAGCTGCCTTCTTGAACCACTGCAGTCCTTGTGGTGAAGGTACTCCCACAGTGCTGTTAGGGAGGGAGTTCCAGGATTTTGACCCAGCGACGATGAAGGAACGGTGATATACTTTTAAGTCAGGATGGTGTGTAACTTGGAGGGGAACTTATAGTTGATGGTGTTCCTATGCACCTGCTGCCCTTTTCCTTCTAGGTGGTGGAGGTCACGGGTTTGGGAGGTGCTGCTGAAGAAGCCTTGGCGTGTTGCTGCAGTGCATCTTGTAGATGGTACACATTGCAGCCACGGTGCGCTGGTGGTGCAGGGAGTGAATGTTTAAGGTGGTGGATGGGGTGCCAATGAAGCGGGCTGCTTTGTCCTGGGTTGTATCGAGCTGCTTGAGTGTTGTTGGAGCTGCACTCATCCAGGCAAATGGAGAGTATTCCATCACACTCCTGACTTGTGCCTTGTAGATGATGGAAAGGCTTTAGGGAGTCAGGAGGTGAGACACCCGTCGCAGAATACCCAGCCTCTGACCTGCTCTTGTAGCCACAGTATTTATGTGGCTGGTCCAGTTAAGTTTCTGGTCAAGGGTATCCCCCAAGATGTTGATGGTGCGGGATTCGGCAATGGTAATGCCGTTGAATAACACGGGGCGGTGATTAGACTCTCGCTTGTTGGAGATAGTCAATGCCTGGCACTTGTGTGGCGTGAATGTTACCTGCCACTTATCAGCCCAAGCCTGAATGTCATCCAGGTCTTGCTGCATTCGAGTATGGACTGCTTCATTATCTGAGGAGTTGCGAATGGAACTGAACACTGTGCAATCATCAGCGAACATCCCCATTCCTGACATTATAGAGGGAAGGTCATTGATGAAGCAGCTGAAGATGGTTGGGCCTAGGGCACTGCCCTGAGGAACTCCTGCAGCGATGTCCTGGGGCTGAGATGATTGAACTTCAGCAACCACAACCATCTTCCTTTGTGCTAGGTATGACTCCAGCCAGTGGAGAGTTTGCCCCCTGATTCCCATTGACTTCAATTTTACTAGAGCTCCTTGATGCCACACTTGGTTAAATGCTGCCTTGATGTCAAGGGCAGTCACTCTCACCTTTGGTCCCTAATTGGCCCCACCCCTCCTCTTACTACCCGCTTATTATTTGTATGCCTGTAGAAGACTTTTGAATTCCCTTTTATGTTAGCTGCCAATCTGTTCTCATACTCTCTCTTTGCCCCTCTTATTTTCTGTTTCACTTCCCCTCTGAACTTTTTATATTCAGCCTGATTCTCACTTGTATTCTCAACCTGACATCTGTCATAGGCGCTCTTTTTCTGCTTCATCTTTCATCATCCAGGGAGCTCTGGTTTCAGTTGCCCTATCTTTCCCCCTCATGGGAAAGTACCTCGACTATACCCGAACCATATTCTCTTTAAAGGCAGACCATTTTTCGATTACAGTTTTGCCTGCCAATCCTTGATTCCAATTTACCCGGGCCAGATCCATTCAGAACCCACTGAAATTTGCCTTCCTCCAATTAAGTATTTTTACTCTAGATTGCTCCCTGTCCTTTTCCATAGCTAATCTAAACTTTATGATACTGTGATCACTGCTTCCTAAATGTTCCCCTACTGACATTTCCTCTACTTGACCCACCTCATTCCCCAGAACCAATCCAGCAATGCCTCCTTCCTTGTTGGGCCAGAAACGTACTGATCGAGAAAATTTTCATGATGAACCTTCCCTAGTGGCTGTATATTTTATTCACTACAGATATTATGTAATAGATCTTTTGTTCTGTATTAATTGAATGCATATCTGCCTGGTTGCAATGGATTTGGTTTGCTCTGTAAATGCTGCTCCTCACCTCAATTTTTTTGAATGGATCAATTTGGAGAATGAGATGTGATCAAATTGTAGAGTTTTTTTCCCGTTAATCTCTGGAACATTTCACTATGTTAAAGGTGCTATATAATGAAATTTGTTGTTGAGTTCTTTTACTATCCCTGCAGGTGAGCGTTGTCCCACACTACACACTGCACCCTGTGGTAAATCAGTATAGAGAGTTCTGCAGTTTTGTTCCAGATCTTCAAGGGTTACAGATTGTTGTTTCTGCCTCTACTTAAAAATACTCACTTAAATAACCTGTCGCTTCTCTTTACAGGTGCTGACTGTCCTGCTGTGTATTTTCTGTATAAGTTATGGTGCAGCATTTTAGTATAAGAAACTAGGATTATCGGTTTTTGCCACAAAATCCAGTGGAACATTCAGTATTCAGCGGAATAAGCTCGCTTGAATCTAATAGGTCCCTCGGCATGTATGGAGGATAAAAATATGTGACTTCCATGTTTTGTTACAAGTTGATTAAAGCCTTGCTTTATGTTCAAGTGCGTAGTGAGTCTTTATTACGTCAATATGGTTCTTCAGAACCCAGAACTTCAGAAGTGTGTTAACTATAAAGAGCACTGCACTGGTCCCAGGAAACCAGTACCCGACATGTTATCTTCTCTCCATCTGGCCAAGTCTGCCCCTGCAAAGATGCAGGTGAAGCAGTATTTGGCGTGGCCTTCACAGGCTCCAACGTCACCCGCGAACATCTCAAAAGTCGGAACAGGGATCAGGGCAGCCTGCCACTAACTCTGCTAAAACCACAGGGGTTGCACCACATAGGAGTGCTAGGGAATGAAAAAGAAAACTTTTGTAGTTCACCAACGGTATGCACATGGGTGTTTATGAAAATATTTATGAAAATATATTAATTTGCATAACTTTCCTGTGTTCACCATTCTTGCATGGCGAGTGCCAACTCGGGTTTTCAATTGCTTGGTGATGAATGCGAAGACATGAATTAACAAAATTGGCCGATGATGAATCGGCAGTCCGTTTTGCACCGCACCCGCTTTTCTTTTCAAGTGGCAGGTTTGGCTGCTGTGCCGTCCCACAGGTCTCCCCATGATAAGAACAGAAGAACATAAGAAATAGGAGCAGCAGTGGGCCATACGACCCCTCAAACCTGCTCCGCCATTCAATAAGATCATGGCTGATCATTGACCTCAACTCCACTTTCCTGCCCGATCTCCATATCCCTTGATTTCCCTAGAGTCCAAAAATCAATATCTCAGCCTTGAATATACTCAAAGACTCAGCATTCACAGCCCCCTGGGGCAGAGAATTCCAAAGATTCACAACCCTCTGAGTGAAGAAATTCCTCATCATCTCGGTCTTAAATGGCCGACCCCTTATCCTGAGACTATGCCCCCTAGTTCTAGACACTTCAGCCAGGGGAAACAACCTCTCAGCATCTACCCTGTCAATCCCCTTCAGAATCTTGTATGTTTCAATGAGATCACCTCTCATTCTTCTAAACTCCAGAGAGTATAGGCCCATTCTACACAATCTCTCATCATAGGAGAACCCTCTCATCCCAGGAATCAATCTAGTGAACCTTCGTTGTACCGCCTGCAAGGCAAGTATATCCTTCCTTAGATAAATAGACCAAAACTGTGCACAGTACTCCAGGTGTGGTCTCACCAAGGCCCTGTACAATTGTGGCAAAACTTCCTTACTCTTATACTCCAACCCCCTTGCAATAAAGGCCAACATGCCATTTGCCTTCCTTATTGCTTGCTGTACCTGCATGCTAGCTTTCTGTGTTTCTTGCACGAGGACACCCAAATCTCTCTGAACACCAACATTTGAAAGTTTCACACCGTTTAAAAAATATTCTGTTTTTCTATTCTTCTTACCAAAGTGAATAACCTCACATTTCCCTACATTATACTCCATCTGCCACCTTACTGCCCACTCACTTAGTCTATCTATATCCCTTTGCAGACTCTTTGGGCTGGATTTTGAATCTGGGGTCGGGTTGGGGTCGGGAATCACACATTCTGGCTTGTGAACCTGCCTCCATCGAGATGTGGCCAACCCACTGTATTTTCCCTTGATTGACCTTGTTAAGCCCGCCCAGTGGGCTCAGCAGGCCAATTAAGGGCCACCTGGCAACAGGTGACGTCATAGACTGACATTTCATCTGTCAAGAGCTTTTGACAGATGAAATATCAGCGTTTGACAGCTCTGTGAAGCTGTCAAACACTCACAATATGATTTCTAACTTCAGTCCTTCCTCTCAGGCTGAGTTAGAAATCATTCCAGCACAGAAAACAGAAGGCTGCAGTTTTTGACACAACCACGGCTTTCCTGCTTTCTGTGCCGGTGAGATTTCTGACTCCCGAGAACTGAAGGGCTGACACCTGCAGGAAGAAGTTAAGGTAAGTAAAACTTTTTCATACACTTAGCACTTACCTTACACACTTACCTCTGCACACATGCACCCATCACTCACCTGCCCACCGGACATATCGACCCCTCCAACCCCTGCAGACCCACGGCCCGGCCCGATAACTTGGCGTGGTTGCCACCTGTCGGGAAGCCCACATTTCAGCCATTAAAATAGGGATTAGGAAAAAAACTGCCCGTTAACTACCTGTTAACAGGCAGTTAATTGTCACTAATCCCTTCCCGCCTCGGGGACTCGGGTCTCAGAACAGGTCGGGTACCCGCCACCAGAGAAACTGGCATGGAGGCGGGTTGGAGGCGGGATGGGGTCGGGACCCCCGAATCTGCAACTTTAACCCCCCCCCCTGCCTCCAAACCCAACTCCACGGGTCATTGAAAATCCAGCCCTTTGTGTTCTCCTCATGATCTGGAGGGGGAGAGATCACAGCAGGAGAGGCCTGTGGGGTCTGGATAAGCACTTGGGCTCCTCCAAGCCCCATAAGGAAAGTAATGAAAAAAACTGTTTTAGTTTATCTTTTTTGGCCTTGTGTGGCCCTAATCTACATCCCCGCTGGGTTGGCCTGGCATGAAACTCACTGCAGCTTCGCGATCAGACTGCCTAGTAAATATTGCAGCCAATTCCTGATGATGTCATTGGGATCTGATTTGCATATGTTGAAAAGGCTCCCCTCGCCTTCTCAGGAGAGCAGGTGAAAATCCAACTTGTCAGCTTCCTGTGGCTCCAGAATGTGTAAGTAACTTGCGGCAGGTGGATAGGGTTAAAATCAGCTCCCTTGTGTATACTATTAGAAGAAGGAAGAATCCCTGAATAAACTAGAAAAGCATGTACCTTACCTCAAATGAGAGCAAGCAACATATCACCTGATGAGAAAGTTTGAGAACTGAATCACAGTAGAGCTCACCAAGGCACAGAGCCAACTCCAATACACTAGGGAGACTAACTTCATAATACAGGCACAAATTAAGATGCTTACTAACTTACCAACCTAAGTAGCAATGAAAACAATTGTAAGTCATTAATTCTGTTAGAACCCATAATAGCTCTTTTCTGAATGAATATCATAATGTTTATGAGGACTATATCTGATTTTATAAGATAATGTACATGCAAACGCATAATTCAATGTTAAATGAAAGAGAAATTCTGTAAGAGACTGTGTGAGGTACACAACCATTCCACATCAGAAAACATTTGTCTTCTCTAGTTTCTCTAGTTTCCAAATTTCTAAGTTTTTACATGAGGATAGTTAATATCAGAGATGGAACTACTGATGTAGAAGGGGATGCTTTTATGAGATTGGAGTTAAGGCACATTGTTAGAGCAGTGTAAAAGATGCTTTAACCTCCATAAAAGTAGAATATATAAGACTGGGAGCCTTAAGCAAGATTTATATTCTAAAATAGCAGATCTTATTACAGGAACAATTTTAAGAAAATAAGAACATAAGAAATAAGAGCAGGAGTAAGCCATACGGCCCCTCGAGCCTGCTCCGCCATTCAGTAAGATCATGGCTGATCATCGACCTCAACTTCACTTTCCGGCCCGATCTCCATATCCCTTGATTCCCCTAGAGTCCAAAAATCTATCTATCTCAGCCTTGAATATACTCAATTTTGCAATCAATTGCAGCAGGAGTGTGTGTATAAATAGTACTGGGGGAATCAGAAAATTGGATGAGCAAACCCTGTGCCTAATTGCTGCTGGGTTGCAATTTTGTGATCCACTTCATTTTATATGCTGAAGTATTTATGCTTATTTTAGAATAAATCTTTGTTTATGAATGCTCCCGGTGCAGAGCTTTGCATGTCAGGAGTGCAGATTGAGAATTCGGGCAATGTGCACCCCGCAATTTACCTTCCATTGGAATCAATGAAAAATTGTGGGGTGCACACATCTAAATGCCTACTGTTGACTCGGAGATTTTCACTGGCTCCATTGGGCAGAAACGGCACACTGAGAATCATGGGGAAAACGTTCCCGATCTGTTCCCACTCCCAATCCAGATGATGCCATCCTGAAAGAGGCCTACTAGTGGGCGGCCACAATGCCTGCCTGTTTCAGGTAACAGGCGCTTTTAATATGCAAATTGGAGTCCTATGATATGCATGTGGTGAAATTGTGTACCCTAACATGCTGCTGTCACAACTCAGTAGGAAAGGAAATGGAAGTGTTGGTCCTGCTGAGCAACAGTCATCTATTGGCTACATCTGTAGACAACGGCCTGGATTTTACCAGCCCTGAGGAGACGTGTTTGGAGGTGGGACTGCTGGGAAAATGGGAAAAATTGGGAGCGGGTCCCAACCCCGCTCCCAACCCGCCTCCGAACCATCTTCCCAGGAGGCGGGTCCCCGACTTGCCTAGCGGCAGGAAGGGGATTAGAGCCAATTAACTGCCTGTTAACAGATAGTTAACAGGCAGTTAAGAGACTTGTCCCCATTTTCAGCCTGCTGATGCGGGCTTCCCGATGGTGGGAAACCCCGCCAGGGTCAGCGAGGTGAGCTGTGGGTCTGCTGCAGTGTAAGTATGTAAATGACAGCTGCAGAGGTAGTGTGATGGGTGCCATGGTGCACAGGTAAGTATGACAGGTGAGAGAATGTAGTGAGAAATAGTTTTATTCTGTTTATATGTATCTGCAGGTGACAAGATTTGATGTTTCTGTGAAGCCTCATCTGACCGGGAGAATTGACAGATGGCTTCTGCAATCTTACATGCAGCTGCCATCTGTTTGCTCCTAAGGAGAGTCATTGGTGAACCTGGGTGAAAGGGCTCACCTTTGGACAGTGATTGTCAGTGTTTGACAGAACCTAAATTAGTCAAACACTGTCAAATCATTTGTCAAAAAATTATGGGGCCTGTTACTTTAACAAAACCGGCAGATGAAGCGTCATGCAATGACGTCATCTGACACCGGCTTTTCCTTAATTGGCCGGCAAGCCCGCAGGGCGGGCTTAACAAGGCCAATCAGGGGAAAATAGTGTCAGGTCGGCAGACGTCGCTGGGGGCGGGACTAGAACACGGAAACCAGCAGTCCCGCCCCCAATGCGCCTCCTCAGGTAAGATCCCGGCCATCAAGTCTGTATCTGCAGTCCCCTAACCTAGAAGGAACCAGAGGAATTAAACTTAAGGGCCATGGTTGCCTTGTTTGTCACTGGTAGTGCCATCCTTTTGCTGGAGATTGCCTGCAGGTCTCCTTGAAGCAGTTGGTGCAGCTCGTCCATCATTGCCAGCTAACTGGTCCTGGGATCAAAATCCTGGAACTCCCTACCCAAAGCATTGTGGATTGCACTGCAGCAGTTCAGGAAGAAGGCTCGCCACCACCTTCTCAAGGAATGGGCAATAAATGCTGGCTTTGCCAGTGATGCCCACATCCCGAGAATTAATACATTTTATTTTAAATACTGGTGGGTGTGACCAGTTCATCTCTGGTGCCATCTGATACCTTCAGCATCCTTTCTTCTCTTACTCTTCTTCATCTTTTACCATTAGTTCCTGCACAGGAGAGACACTGAAAACAATCCCCACAGCTTGCAAGTACATGATAGCAAGAAGATATGAAGATGGGAATTTTTCTCTTCTGAGCTTGTCAGCCTGCGATTCTCCACCCATTTATTTTAATGGGCAAACGATTGTGAGCTGGCAAACAGAGAAGCAGAAAAACCCAGCCAAGCAGTGTAGCTTTAAGGGATCTGTACCGAACATGCAAGAACCCAGCTGTCCTTTAACATCCTTTTGAAATGGGTGCGATTAGCACACTGTGCGTGTGGTGCATGAAAACAGGAAGATCACAGGCTCGGCTGTTAACCACTATTCAGAATCGAACTTGAATTGGTAATGAAGCTTGAGAACGCAGCAGTGCAGGCAACCAGATCAGGAATTTAAAATGCAGCGCACCGTGGGTGGAAAGCAAGCAAATTGAGGACTCATGATTTTCCAGGCCCTGCATACACAATTCCTGTTCCTCAAACACTTCTGCCTGCAGAAATTCCCAGGCTTATATCCTACAGCTTAAATTTTGTAAGGGTCCACACAATCAAAGGATGCTCACAAAGTTTACCCTTTTATGTAGATTTAACTACAGCACTCGCTCAAATAATTAACTCCCATGGAAATATTTACCTTCCAAATCTGAAGATTGATCACATTACTATTTTGCTCCTTACAGTTCAGCATTACTCTGTCAATCAATACGATGCACATAAACTGTCAACAATAAGATTATAGATACAATTTAAATTTTAAAAAGGGCTCGACATCGGCTATTGATTGCCTAATTATTCTATTCACACCTCTCCATGTTAATTGCAATAGTGGTACAACAGAATGCATTCATGTTGGAATTTATACTTCTGGAAGGCAGCAGCAATCTCTACATTAGTAGTGAAGGTATTCAATTGGTAAACATAGCCAAAAAGTTCAATGTATGCATTTTGAACAATAACATGTCCAGGTTCAGGAGGCCCATTCAAGGGAATCTCCTTGCTAACAATGGCTAACTGTGTCATCAATAATCCCTAGTGCAATAGCAATGCCAATGATATAAGCAGCAGAATCACAATAAAATGCTTACGTAATCTTATTAATCATGGAAAAGCAGCAAAGAATTCTCAAAACCTGTCCCAGTGGCTGACTATAATGCTAAATATGCACAACGGTTTTTCAGAGCGTGAATATTAAGCAAGATGTTCCGCAAGTGACAGATGCGAGACTGGTCAGAAGAACTCAGCAGTAAGGAAACAACTACAGTACAAGAGTTAACGCTGGAGGCAAGAGAAATGTCACTGCTGTAACTGTTCTACCTCATCATTCCACATCTGAGGGTAGAAATTGTGTATTATCCTTTAGAGCAATGACAATGGCAAGCGCGAAGGTCGGAAAATGGGCTGAAACCTGGATCTATTGGGTTTCTGCTCAATTCATAAACATCTAAGAAATTCCAAACTGGGAGAAGTGAGTGCTTCTTCTGCCGACCCGCTTGTATCACAGCAGCAGTTTGCAGGATTGATCAGCAGGCATTCCTGTTCTACCCTGGGAATCTCAACAGATACACCTCAAATATCCCAGCGGAGCCTACGTCTGCTGACAGCAGATATAGGTTCCATTTTGAACTGCAAGTGCCCCACAAGCTCAGTCATAAATGACAATCGAATGCCTCTTCGTGATTACACTGGCTCAGCTAAGGGAGAGGGCTGTCACCATTGTGCTGATGCAGGCGCAAATACTTGCATCTATCATTTAAATGACCCTGTTCCTGGGTTTTAGGTGAAGTCGTTGCCGGGTCAATATCGTTGGTGGAACTTCCGCCCCGCTGCACTTTTGGTGGCGCAATGACGCTGTGGAAATTTTACCCTTTGTTTGCTAAAGTTGCATTTATACTACTAGGTAAATTTTGCAAGGCTTTCAACAACAGTGCAGATCAGACATTGGATTCACTGAGGTCAGTGTGCCTGGTTTGATGAGCTCCCAATCGATCACTGGAAAATTGGGAACTTCTGCACCCAATTCTCCTTTTTGTGTTCCCATCGAGCAAGACTCCTTACCACAAGATTTACCCTTACAACTGCAGCATCAGTGTGAAACTGCTTCATACTGTAAATTCAGGCTAACTTCATGCACTCTAATGTCACCAAGATTGACTCTACTGGATCTATAAACTGCTCTTACCTGCTTCAGCCTAGAACCTCAATACTCTGCTGACTCCCCATCAGTGTCCAGCTCTTATATTTTCACAGAACTAACTTCCAAGTTCTGCTAATAACTGCTCCCAAATTGTCCTCTAGTGACTATCTTCCAGCTTCTGGTCAACTCCATGGGGGCTATCCATTTTCTCTTTGCTATTTTTAACTTTCTCTTTGCCATTTTAGCTTTCTCTCTTGTTGATTCTTTGAAGATGCTCCTTAGTTAGTAAATCCAATTCTTTTGGATAAGAAGAATAGTGGATATGGGTGGGATGGTAATTCATGAGAGGGAAGAATTCTTTTTCTTACAAAACTAAAGGACCAACTTTCCACATGTTCACTACTGGTGCAGTGCCCAACCTCGCAGCCATATGGCGTAGTTGAGGCAAATAGCATAGAGGCATTCAGAGGAAAGCGAGATAAGTACATGAGGGAGAAAGGAATCGAAGGATATATTGATAGGGTGAGATGAAGTAAGGTGGAAGGAGGCTCGTGTGGAGCATAAACATCGGCATAGGCCTGTTCGGCCAAATGGCTTGTTTCTCTGCTGTAAAATTCTATATAATTTGATATAACCTGGAAATCACAGGTGCATTCCCTATGAATAAAATTAATGGACAGAAAATCAACAACATCAACAACTTGCTTTTATATAGCGCCTTTAATGTAAAATGTCCTAAGGCACTTCACAGAAGCGTAATCAGACAAAAATTGACACTGA
Organism: Squalus acanthias; assembly: GCA_030390025.1. Classification (NCBI taxonomy): domain Eukaryota; kingdom Metazoa; phylum Chordata; class Chondrichthyes; order Squaliformes; family Squalidae; genus Squalus; species Squalus acanthias. The sequence goes on along the minus strand of CM059426.1, from coordinate 78,136,482 downwards.
GCCAAATAAGGAGACATTAGGACAGGTGACAGGAGGTAGGTTTTAAGGAGTGTCTTAAAGGAGGAGAGAGAGAGATGGAGAGGCGGAAAGGTTTAGGGAGGGAATTCCAGAGTTTAGGGTCTAGACAACTGAAGACGCAGCCACCAATGGTGAGGCAAAGTAAGTCAGGGATTCCCAAGAGCCCAGAATTGGAGGAACCCAGAGTTCTCGGAGGGTTGAATCATGTAAACCTTGCCTACAATTTCTATATATACGCTCTTGGTGGACTAGGTTCTATGTCAGGAGCAGCAATCATAAAATTGTCCCATTTCAAAGTATGACTTCCTTGTCGATTAACATGCAAAAAAAGAAATGTAGTTATTTAATGTAGTAAATTTTGCACATAGTGCAAATTTTTGAAATAAAATAGTTTTTGAGCTGAATTCCCACTGATGCTCTCAACTTGGGACTTGGAACACATTCTTTAAATTGGCTCTGAACATATTGCAAGCACTGGAACATGAATGTTGGTTAAAACTTAATTAAAAGAAAAGCAAGGTTGTTTTGTTGTGCACAGTTAACTTAATAGAGAGAGGCATATGTTGGATCGTGGTCAGGTGTGGGATTGTTTGCTGATGATTCCACAGTGTTCAGCTCTATTCATAAATTCTCTGATAATAAAGCAATCCCTGCCAGCCTGGCCCCTTTTGACCTGGATAACATCCAAGCTTGAGTTGACAAGTGACAGGAAACATTCATCTAAGTGCCAGATAATGACCATCTCAAACAAGAGAAAGCACAACCACCTCCCCTTCACCTTCAATAGCATCGCCATCACCAAGTACCTCACCACCAAGATTCTGGGGATCATTATTAACCAGAGCTTAACAGGACTAGCCATAACAACAATATGACTACAAGAACAGGTCAGAGGCTGGATACGCTGTGAAAAGTGTCTCGCCTCCTGAGCCCTCTATGCCTGCCTAAAATCTACAAGGCTGAAATCAGGAGTGTAATGGAATTCTCAAAACTCAACACGCAAGAAGCTCAACACCATTCAGGACAAAGCAGTTTATTTGATGGGTGCACCTGCTACTAGACTTGTTATCTATTGGTGTATGTATTATCTACAAGATGCACTTCAGCAACTCATCAAGCTTACTTTGACAGCATCTCCCTCCCCTGTGACCTCTACCACCAAGAAGGACAAGAGCAGCAATGTCATGGGAACACCATCACTTCCAAGTTCCATTCAAAATCACACACCATCCCGACTTGGACATATATCACCATTCCTTCATTGTTGCTGTGTCAATATTGTGCAATTTTCCACCTAACTCTATTGTGACAGCAGCATCAATGCAAGTAATGCAGCAATTCTAGGAGAAGGTCCAGCATCACTCATATCCCAAGAACAAATAAATTAGACATTTTAAAAATAAGGGGCATTATGTTAACTGCTATGGGACATAAGTAAAACTTGTTTGGCTATTGAATGTGTTTTCCATTCAGCGTTCAACTGGTCTCATGCTGTAAGTCCAGGAGGAAACTAGCAAAATCCCCATGGAAATAGCGTAAACACGGTCAACATCCTAACTTGCCCTAAGTGCAACCAGGTGAATATTAGCTACAAAAGAGGTGTACCTGAGGAACAGAAGGAATAACGCTGATGGCCGACTGCATTGCAAACTGGCAAGCTGCATGGGACACAGATAGTTCATTACCTGAATGTGCAAATGACCCTGCTACCCCAACACCAGTGCTAAACATGTCCTCTGCTGCACTTGCAGTTAACTGCAATGCTTTCTGAGGTGCCTGTTGCCACTCTACAAAGTGCCATAGAACTGCCACTGAGATCAGGGACAACCATCTGTGTATCTGGTACATTAAACATTATTTTGCTAAAGAATATATTGTTATAAAACCTAATTCCTTCAACCCCTTCACCTTGATCCACCTATCAAATCTAATCTGCCCTGTCCCACCTTTCATTTAATGTTAAAACTAAAAACATATTAAATTGCACATTATGCATGTCTGCAGCAAGTTTCCTGGCAGCAGTTATCATTCATTCATCCTGCATCAGTCCTCTCTGTCACCTTTATTCCAACCAGGCCATTAGGTCACAGGCTGACTTCTGTGCGACAAGGGGTATTCCCTTCAAACTCCACACATGATTCCTGCCAAGAGTCTGTTTTCAGGCATGATCAAAATTCTAGATCAATTTTTGCGGCCTCTGCTATTTCCCTGATAATGTAATAGATTTGTTAAACAAGCACTTTGTATCTGTTTTCACAGTAGAGGAAGAGAATAAAACACCAGTGATGAAAGGAAAACTAAAATACATCAAGGGTTAATAATATTGGATTCAATATTATTAACAAAATGGTAATGGAGAAAAGAATGGGACTTAAAATAGATAAACCTCCAGAACCCGATGGTTTCCATCCCAGGGTATTAAAATAAGTAGGTGAGGGAACTGCAGAAGCTTTAATTCTGATCTTTCAAAGCTCAATTGATTTGGATATTGTGCGATTAGATTGGAAATTTGCTAATGTCACTCCATTATTTAAGAAGAGTGGGAACGAGAAACTAGGGGCTGGATTTTAAATGACCCATGGAGTCGGGTTTGGAGGCGTGTGGGGGGGTTAAATTTGTGGGGTCGGGGGTCCCGACCCCATCCCGCCTCCACACAATTTTGACAAAATCAGTCGCGGGGTTCCCGACTCCGTCCCGCCTCCAAGAGACGGGAGAGGCCATTAAAGCCCTTAACAAGCCCTAAATTGGCTCTGTAATGCCATTTTGAAATGTTTTAGCTAGTTTAATCCTTTTCCGACGTGAAGTACGCCTGATGTGAAACACTCCAGTGAAACCTGGCGGGAGCACAAGTGGATAGCTGACTATCAGCTGCAGGTCCACTATTACAACGGAGATGTGATGAAAGTAGTAGTATTGTGATGGGTAGTAGTATTAGATCTGAAAGTCGCCTCTGATGCTGCTGCATTGAATGTTTTCAGAGACTGCATAGCCTTTGCTGTGAGAGGACTTGGATGCAAAAAAAATTCTCTCTCTCTCTCTCTATCTCTCTCTCTCTCTCTCTCTCTCCATTTTGCATCCAAGTCCACTCACATCAAAAGCCAGGCAGGTCCTCTCTCACCAACAGCCAGACAGTCTATGAGACCAGGCAGTCAGCAATGATGACATTAGCAGAGATTACTTTCAGACTGAAACCACTAATTGGTTCATGGGTTCCCACATGCTGGAATTCAATTGCCCAATTAAGTGAAAATTGCATCATTCATCCACATTAATCTAGAGTCGGGGGGGGGAACCCGAAATGCGGATGACACGACCCCAACCCGACACCAAGACAAAATCCAGCCCTAGGTAAGTACAGGCCTGTCAGTTCAACGTTTGTTGTGGGGAAGCTACTAGAAAGTATCATTAGGGAAAGAGGAACTGAGCACTTGAAGAAGTAAGAACTGATCAGAGAGAGCCAACAAGGCTTTGTTAAAGGTAAGTCATTTCTGATTAATCATAGAATCATACAGCACTGAAGGAGGCCATTCGGCCCATCATGCCTGTGCCGGTGGGTAGAGCAATCCAAGTAATTCCACTCCCCTGCTCTTTCCTCATAGATCTGTAATTTATTTCCTTTCAAGTATTTAACCAATTCTCTTTTGAATGTTACAATTGAATCTGCTTCCACCACCCGTTGAGTATTTTGAGGAGGCCACTAATAAGGTAGTTAAGGGAATGTCTGTGGATGTTATCTGTATGGATTTCCAGAAGGCAGTTGATAAGGTTCTACACAAGAGCTTTTTAGCAATAATGAAAGCACATGGAGAGAGAAAGTAGGAATAAAGTGTAGGTACACTTATTGGCAGCATGTGAGACATATGGGTTGGATTTTGATACTGGGGCGGGTTGGGGTCGTGTTATCCACTTTTCATGTTATCCACCCGACTGCAATTGGATGTGGGAGATTGATGCGATTTTCACCTAACTGGGCAATTGAGTTCCAGCATGTGGGAACCCATGAACCAATTAGTGTTTTCTGTCTGAAAGTCACCTCATCATTGCTGCTGCATTGAAGGTCTGCAAAGAGTGCCTGGCCTTTGCTGTGAGAGGACCTGGATGCAAAATGAGCAGCAGCAGCCCTAGTCTGCTCCCAGATATTTTTGCACGACCACTCCCAGATATGTCTCCCATTCACCACCACTCCCAGATATGTCTCCCATTCACCACCACTCCCAGATATGTCTCCCATATCAGCCAGCCAGCCAGCCGGCCAGCCGGCCAGCCATGCTCCCATCAGGTTTCACATTCGTGGTTCAGAACAGGCGTGCTTCACATAGAAAAAGGGTTAAAATCACAAAGGCCTTTCAAAATGGCATTATAGAGGCAATTTAGTGCTGGTTAAGGGCCTTAACAGCCTATCCCGCCTCTTAGAGTCGGGACCAGCAGACACGATTTAATTAAAATTGCGTGGAGGCGGGATGGTGGCGGGCTTGTGCACACCCGCCAGTTTTTGCAATTTTAACCCCCCACACGCCTCCAAACCCGCCTCCACGGGTCAATGAAAATCCAGCCCTAATGTTCCCCAGGGATCTATTGAACAAGGAGATATAAACTTAAAATTAGAGCTAGGCCATTCAGGAGTGAAAACAGGAAGCACTTTTTCTCAAAAAGGGTGGTAGAAATTTAGAATTCTCTCCATCAAAACGCTGTGGATGCTGGGGCAATTGGAGCTTTAAAGACTGAGATCAATAGATTTTGTTAGGTAAGGGTATCAAGGGCTCTGGATCAAACATGGGGAAATGGAATTGATGTGCAGATCAGCCATGATCTAATTGAATAGCGGAACAGGCCCAAGGGGCTAAATGGCCGACTCCTTTTGTTTTATTCATTCATGGAATGTTGGCATCGCTGGCATCGCCAGCATTTATTGCCCATCCGTAATTGTCCTTGAGAAGGTGGTGGTGAGCTGCCTTCTTGAACTGCTGCAGTCCTTGTGGTGAAGGTACTCCCACAGTGCTGTTAGGTAGGGAATTCTAGGATTTTGACCCAGTGACGATGAAGGAATGGTGATATATTTCCAAGTCTGGATGGTGTGTGATTTGGAGAGGAACTTGGAAATGGTGGTTTTCCTATGCACCTGCTGCCCTTATCCTTATAAGTGGGAACAGTAGCATAGTGGTTATGTTACTGGACTAGTAATCCAAAAGCCTGGACTAATCCAGAGACATGGGGCTGGATTTTATCAACTTAAATAAACTGATCAAACGAATCTGCTTCTATCTCGTTATTTCGAATCGCGATAATTGCGAAACTTTACAGTCCCTCCTGTTGTTGCGAATAACTCCGCTTATCGTATCAATTAAAAGTGGTGGTGAGCAAAATTATCCTGATTCTCCACATCCAAACACTCCCTTAACTTAAAGGGGTAGAAATTAGGTCGCGCCCCATTTGGGGCGCAAATATCGTCTAGACGCAAATATTAGCGCCTGGCGCTAATTATCGGCACTGACTGGAAACTTCACTTTTACCGCCCCGGGAGGTGAGTGGAGCGCTAAAGCAGGCGCTGCACACCTGTCTTAAGGCACAAAGGCCAAGGAGTGAGGCGCTAACTCAGAGCGCTGGCGAAGCTCATGTAATGTCAGTCAGCAATGGAACACACACACAATGGAACGGGCCAGTTCTTAAAGGGGATGGTTAATCTTGCTTTCCATCCACATCCTGTTTATTGCAGCCTTGAATCTTGGCCTGGAGAGACTTGCACATCAAATGTGCTGGAAAGAACAATAGAGAGTACCAGGCAAAGAGCTCAGAGTGCAGCTCCCACAGTCTCTGCTAAATCGATACAAGGAATGGCAAATCAAAATGAACCTGCAAAGTGCTGCTCAGTACCCAAAACTCCTTCACACAACGTTGAATCTCTCCAGAAGTCTCTCTCTCTCTCTCTCAGAATGCATAGTTCAAAAATGCCACCAACAATAAAAGACAGGAAGAGGCCCCCTTTAAATAGCGCCCCCCCCAGCCCCACAGCGATTGATAGCGTTCCAGTCTTCTGGTCGTTGGAAGCGCCAGGCGGTAAGGCAGGGGGCGCCACTCAATTTCCGCTCCGGGGCGCCACAAGGGCGTTGCACCATGGAATGACGTCACAATCTGCGCGTGCAGGTGGTCGCAGCGGTAAGTTTTAGCGCCGCCGCACAATCTCAAGTTAAGTTCTCGAGCGGCGCAAACATCGCTGCGCCCGGGCGTTAGCGGCTTTGCGCCCCATTAGCGCCCTCTTAAGGCGCTAACGGGAGGCGCAACCAAGTGAATTTTTACCCCAAACTATCTATGGCCTCCATGCCGTCCTCATTTCCCAGGGAAATTACATTGTTTGGCCTTGGACAAAACGTAGGCAGTATTGCCTTTAAACTTACATTGCGTATACGCCTTCCAGGTGCAACAGGCTGATGCCTCTCGCACCAACTGTATATGCATTTTTATTATACAAGGAAAAAATAATCAAACAACCATTTTAAAAATACAAAGTTCCAAACTTAGTTACACATATTCATAACTAACAATCAATTACAAAAACACACATGGTAAATTGGAGCGGCGTCATCCTGGCCGTTTACGCGGTACTTTCCTCGTTCACGCGCACGTAACATTCTCTCCACTCTCCTGTGTTCTCCTGCTTTGTGAGGCGCTTGCCTCTTTTGCAGTGCACGACCAATAGGTACACTACTATTATGACTTGGCACACAACTAAAATGTGGGAGGCTATCTTGATCCATGAAGGAACTTCAATATTGGTGAACAAGTCCCACCACGGTGGGATTACTATGTCCAAAATTTCTGTCCCTATTTCTACAGTCTTTTGTTCCAGGGTGTAAAAATGTTTTTGTGATACCGCGACGGCTTTCAAAAGCTTGGTGAGGTGTTCAGGGAGAGGGGGAATGATGTACCCGAAATGCGCGACGAATCATTGCAAGTCGGTGAAATTCTCTTTTACTGTGAGATGAACAGTGGATGGTTCAGGGATCGGGACAATTCGCTGTTGTGCCACTTGAACTTCAGCCCTGGGTTTAAAACAGAAACTGCTGTCACTCACCGGACACCGGCTGCGGTTTCCATGCTGGTAGTGTTGCGCTGCAGTGGTAACGCAATATGTTCCACCCACTATGTATGCCACCTGCGGAGGCACATGATCTTGTGTCATTGCTTCCATGGTGCAATTCATGGGCTTGGCGACAGCCGTTCTAAACCCGCATTGTGGTGTTAAAAGGCATTCAAGTGCTGGGGACACAAGATTATGTGTGTTCCCCGTCCACGACAACCCGATAGGTCGGTACCTGTCATCGTTTGCTCCCAGCGGATGACGTAAGGTGGGACCGCTGCGTAGCGAATGTGGGCTCCCCCCTGAATGACACCAATGTTCTCTACCCGATACACCGGGGCGGGCTTTGCTGTGTCGCCCAAGACCGGCATACATAGTACTATACCCATGATGGTATGGTTTGACCGTCCGCAGTCCACGGGGACTGGGTATGCCTCTGAGGCTAGCCTGAGCTGGCACGGGCTTAATGCGTTCTGAAAAGGGTGGAGCGCCTGCAGGTGTTTGTTACTTATCCAGGACGGGACCAAACCTTGTTTTAAATCCTCCAAATTACTGCGGCCCTCGCCCAGTAACCACGCCCCATATAGTATGCACACCTCGTTCTGCGCAGCTTGATCGGATGCGTTCCGATCTTCCCTGATCAGGGCATTTACCGTTCTCGCATGCTTCTCCAGCTCTGCTATAATTTCTTTTAAGTGTAGTGTCATGGCCTGGTCCTCATGTAACTCAGACCCTATTACCTTGCTTTCGCTTGTGAGGATGCTTTTTAATTGTGTTTTTAAACCGTTTATCTGGGTCTGCAGCTCCACGTTGTCTAGAGCGTTGACCACAGATGTTCCTGTATTAAAGGCGGTGAACATATCGTTCACAGTACCCCTTCTTTGTCTCCCCACCTGACCCAAAACTTCGTGTGGTGTGGTGTACAAGCTTGTTTTGTCAATCTCTGCAAAATCAAACTCGTACAATTGTCTGAACATGTTTGTCAACTGGACCTGGTACAATTGTTCCGTCTCTTTGGGGCACCACTCTGGTAAACGCACCTCAGTGAGATTTAGAATCACCGAGGCCACCGCGTAATGTACCCCCTGAAATAGTATCTGGTCTGTTGGGACCAGTACCAAACCATTCCCGGGCCCCTTAGTGGTTTTAGGGCACCATTCCTTTTGAGCCGAAACCACCGGAATCGTGGGCGGAGCCTTGCGTGGGCGCGTGATGAGTTCAGTGGCGTTTACCGGGATTGGGGAGAATGGAGCTCCACACCCCTTTGTGCTGACATCCCACCTCATCCCTTTCCCGTTGTCCTGCCACTGGTGTACGAAAAATATGGATATACCCTTGGGGCAAACGTATTTCGATCCCCACATACAAACATATATTCCCTCATCCGGTTCCCACCATTTGACCCAACAGACTTTCAATTGTCCGTTAGTCCCCGTAATTGTCCGATGGGTATTGTTACCCAATCGCTCCCACTCGACCGAGGAATTTCTCATAGTTTTGCTTAATTTCCATAACCACCACCATCGGCTCAATGGGACCTTCCCATTGCATGTCAAACAAATCCTTTTGCCGACGGTGACGCTGATTCTGGGTGCAATGATCCTCACTCTGGGGCAGAGTAAAGAAGTCTCTTTGTAGGCAAATCCGGATGCGCTGGAGTATTCCGTTGAATTCGTTCCCAGCCATCCCGGCCACCTTCCCTTGTGGAAATAAGTGGCGGTCTCCTCAGCCTTTCGCTCCCCGGTCCCATCCGTCGCGATGGGGCCCGTGTCCCCGGAGCAACCAAACACAAAGATATCCTTGGTGAGGCCCCGATAGGCCAATCCATATCCGATCATTGCGAGCACTATCAGAATCCTTTCCATCTTTCCTGGTTCCTGTGATCAGATAAAATGATGTAGCCAGCCTCCCAAGAGTCTCTGGCTTTTGTGAAGGGTGAGCGGGTCCCTTGACCTCGTCTCACGTATAACGACATGTATGCTGGATAGACTTTAACTATTCCTATCTCTAACTCCCATCATTTTACCATTTACTTATAAAATTAAACTACAATCTTACCAAACTTACAAACTTAAACTTAAAGTTATAAACTTATACTGTACAGCGCCGCCCGTTCCCAGGGCGGCCTACCTAAATTCTGTGAAGGCTGCCACAAGCTTTTCCCAGTGGTGGGAGGGCACTGACCCCTGCCTTTGATCTGCCGCAGCCTGTCGCTGCTGCGCTGGGACTGGGATCTCCCTGGGCTGCCTTGACCTTGAACTTACGCCTGGGGATGCACGGGGGATTTGGCCACGACTTCCTGGGCTGGGGTGTCCGACTTGACCTACGGAGGGCTACTTTGGGCAAGATCTCCAGGGCCGACGGACCAGGAACCAAGACTTCCACCGTCACGGCCTGTGGTCCCACCACAGCCGCTGGCTCCGTCTCCCCTGGCTCCGCCTCCCTGAACTCGGGATTTGCAGTTTCTGGTTCCACCCTACTTGGCCCAGTATGTGGTCCTCCACTCGCAATCCCTACCTCCCCCAAGGGCAAGACTTCCAGGGCCGACGGACCGGGTATCGAGACTTCCACCGTCACGACCTGTGGTCCTACCACAGCCGCTGGCTCCGTCTCCCCTAGCTCCGCCCCCCTGGGCTCGGGATCTGCAGTTTCTGATTCCACCCTGTGTGGATCTCCACTCGCAGCCCCTATCTCCCCTGAGCTTGAGTCGAGGACAAAACTTTCGTCCTCCGACCCCAGCACCTCTCCGATCAGGTTACGACCTTGGTCGAGCTCCTGGAGCTCTTCCTCATCTGAATCCCAACACCAAGAAAAGATCCTACACTTTTCTAGAATGTCCTCTCCCCTCAAGCAGGCTGCTTTACCGGTCTGTGTGCCCTGCGGTTCTACCCGGGGCTACGAGTCCCCACTCGCAGTTTTGGCCCCTGTGGTTGGCCCCTGTGCACCCGGTTTATACAGCTTGCACTGGTTAATGTGGAACCATTTCGTGCGCCGAGGTACCTTTACGGCGTACACCATGGGACTCGCTTTATCTACAATACTGTAGGGCCCCATATACAGTGGTTCCAAACTCCCTACTCTGGCATAGTTCCGAACCATGACCTGATCTCCGACTTCCCACACCTGCTTCTTGCGGGGTTCCAGCAACAGGCGATTGCCCTGATGCTGTCTTCCCATGTTCCCAGCTGCCTGCTCGTAAACCTGCTTCAGGCGCTCCAAGAGGGTCTGGACAAACTTGTCCCTTTTCACCTCTTGGAGCTGACCCTCAGTGAGCACCGAGGCTAGTACATTGGTGGGGGTTCGCATGATCCTCCCAGTCATCACCTCGTACGGGGAATACCCCGTACTTTTCGACTGACTGGCCCGGATCCCCATGAGGACTAGAGGCAGAACCTCCACCCATTTTTGGGGCGAGTTCATAGTCTCTTTCCTCAGTTTCTCCTTTAGGGTCCGGTTCATGCGTTCAACAATCCCTGATGACTGGGGATTGTGCGCTACGTGCCACTTCCCTTCAATGCCCAAAAGCATGAGGGTGTTCTGCATCACCTGGCCGGTGAAATGATTCCCTTGGTCTGACTCCACGAAACGGGGGAGTCCCCACCGCGAGAACACTTCCCAGACCAAGATCTTGGCAGTACCCAGCGCCGTAGCTGTTCTACAGGGGAAGGCTTCTACCCATTTGGAAAACACATCCACCAAGACGAGGCAGTATTTGTAGCCTCCCTGGGTGGTGGGCAGGGGCCCTATGTAATCGATCTGTATCGACTGCCATGGTCCCTCCACCCTCCTGATGTGCCCCATGTGCACTTTCCTTTTCTGGGGGTCTGGGTTGTTTGCAGCGCACACAAGACAGCTTGCACAGAACTCGCGGACCTGCTCCCTGAGTCCCGGCCACCATCCCGCCTGCCTCTACCCGTTGCCAGGTAACCTCGGGCCCGGGGTGCCCTGCCCCCGGCCCCTCATGAGCCAACTGGAGGAATTCCCTCCTGTGCTGCTGCGGCACAACCCACTGCTCGTCGCGGAACAGCATGCCTTCTTTTACGGAGAGGGTTGCCGTACTGTACGGGCCCTCTACCTGCTTGCCCTCAGTAATCGTTCTGAGAACTGCTTTTAGGGCGGGATCCTGGTTCTGGACGGTCTTAAGGTCTAGGGGCAGTGCTACCCTGGTGTTCCCGGGATTCCCTTCCCTGCCTTGGATCGCTGCCACGGGTCCGGGTCCATAGGGATCCCAGAAAATGCCGTTACGGGCACCCTCCCTGGCTAGCGCATCCGCCTGCTGGTTGCCCTCCCCGCGGGGCTCTGTGGAGGAGTGAGCTTTCACCTTATGGATGAAAATCTCCCCTTCCTCCCCCACTGCTGCTAGGATCTTTTCCAGCAATTGCTTCACCGTTAAAGGTCGCCCGTCCGCGGAGGTGTAGCCACGGCGGGACCAAATGGCCAGGTATTCCGTACACGAATTGCACGCAAACATACTGTCCGAACAAATCGTGTATGGGGTTGGGAAAATTTCTGGGTGGGTAATGACGTACGCCATCGCAGACAGCTCAGCCTGCTGCGCGCTCATGGTGCTGGGGAGTTTAATTGCCAGCGCAAGGTCTGCTGCAGGGCCATAAACTCCACACCCTGTGATCCGTTCGCCAGCGGACACTGTGCTGGAACCATCAACATAAATCTCGCGACCTGTGGGATGTATCCCGGCCCGTAAACCTATGTTGACCTCCCACACCCCTTCCACCGAACACCGGTGGGCTGTTCCGGGGTATACCAAGTTGGCCGCAAGCCTGGGCTCGCAAAGACCTTTAATTCTAAGATCCATCTGGGAAAGGAGAAGGGTCCATCGCGCAATACGAGCGCTGCTTACGGTCCCATCCTTAATCCTCCCATCTAGAAGCATCTTAGTTGGCGTGTGATGGATGAGGAGAGTGATGGGAGAGAGCCCTGTGAAGATCGCTGATCTTTTCACAGCCCAATGCGTGGCTAAAAGATGCCTTTCGCAATTGGAGAAACTCCTCTCCACATCCGTTAACACCCTGGATGAATAGACAACCGGCCTCAGCTTGCCGTGACGCTCTTGGAGCAGCACAGCGCTCAAGCTGTCTCCGCTGGCAGCTACCTCCAGGAAAAACTCCTTCCCCCCATCTATGGCCCTTAAAGCTGGCGCGGTCTGCAAATCCCTTTTTAACTTCTCAAATGCTGCCTGGCAACCCTCGTCCCAAGACCACTCCACTCCCTTATGGAGGAGTCGGAGCAGCGGAGCTGCTGTGGCCGCATAGTCCTCGATGAAGTCTCTACAGTAACCGGTCAGTCCCAGAAAGGACCTCACACCCGTTATGGTGTTGGGAATCGGTAACTCCTGCACCGACTCTCTCCTAGCCTTATCTATGGCTCTTTCCCCAGCGCGAATGGTCAGACCCAGGAATTTTACTTCCTGCTGACCGATACGTGCTTTCTTAGGGTTCACTTTAAAACCCTTTCTCGCTAGCAGCTCCAATAACTCGGCTAGCAGTGGTCCATGCTCCTCCCTTGAGTCCGTGAATAGGAGCAAATCATCCACGTACTGCACTATCTGATTGGGCTGACTAAACTCCTTTAAACTTCCTGCCATAGACTGATGGAAAATACTGGGGCTGTTGTGGAAACCCTGTGGCAAACAGTTCCATGTGTACTGTTGTCCTTTGAAAGTAAAGGCAAACTTGTACTGGTCCTCTCGCCGCAGCGGGATGGACCAAAAACCGTTCGAGATATCCAGCACCGTGAACGTGGTCGCGGACGCTGGGATACTCCCTATTAGGTCAGCAACTGCTGCTACTGTGGGCGCGCAGGCGGGGATGTTACTGTTAAGGACTCTGTAGTCCACCGTGGCCCTCCATGAATTATCCGGCTTCCTCACCGGCCATAATGGGGAGTTCACGTGTGTGGCTATCGGCCTCAACACGCCCTGCTGCACCAAGGAGGACATTGCTGTCTCCATATCGGGTTCTGCTTCTTTGGGGAAGTTATACTGCTTTTGGGGCCGGGTCATGGGGTCCCCGTCTGCGCTGACCTCAAACCCGGTAACCCTCCCACAATCGTGCTTGTGGGTTGCAAACGCGTGCATATTATCTGACACGTACGCTTGCATGTCCGTTGGGACAGCCGCGACCATAAGCCCGAGGTCGTAACCTCCGGATGGCTTCATGGTACACAGGGCCCCTTTACCTTCCTTCCCCGGGATTACCACTACCTTGCCTTTCCCACCCTTGGCTCCCCAGAGACAGTGATTCCTAAGATCCACGAGGATCCCGTGTTCCAATAGGAGATCCGATCCGAGGATACCTCTGCCACCCCCCTCTTGCCATTTCATCAGTATGCACTTCCATGTGGTGTGGAGTGCTCCTAAATGAATGGAGAGCGGAATGGAGAACGCGCCAGCCTGCTCTTTTCCCGTGAACCCTGCTAATGTGAATGGGACCTTGGTAGACAGTGGTGAGTCAAAGGGGCTATCTGTATGAATCACGGTGCATGAAGCTCCCGTGTCCAACAAGTAACTACCCTTCTGCTTCTCTACCTCCATCTCAACCAGGGGTCTTTTCCACGCATCATAGCTGAGCGGACACAGGTAGACGGGCTGCGCGGGCTCTAGTCATTGGGTACCGGTGGACGGGGTTGCGGCATCTGTGAGGCCGGTAGCGACTGCCACCCTTCCTTGCGAAATCATAAGGGACCGCATAGCTCCCAACATTGATTCTATCGCATCGGGATGGATAGGCACACCAGCTCCTCTCTCAGAGACAGGCGCTTGGGTTTGGCCTGCGGGATTTTTATCCCTGGAGTCCTTCCAGGGGTTCCTACAGTTCTTACGCCAGTGACCTGTCTTCCCGCACCCGTAACAAGCTTGTGGGGCGCGGTTTCCCTCCTGATGCCACTCCTTTTGAGCCGGGGCTGCGGGCCGTGCCTCATGCACCCTTCCCTTAAGGGGACGCGCTCCCGTGCTCCTAGTGTTCCGATACCCTATCGTGAGTCGATTTAGGACCGACTCCTCTGTTGTGGCGAGGGTTAGTGGGATCAAACCACGCTTTGGCCTGCTCCCTGACGGCTGTCAAACTGTTGGCTACTAAACACCTGAGCCAGTGAGTTAAACCGGCACCGTTCAGGTAATCGCGCCCTGGCGCACCTGGGCAGCTACGCTGGTATACTGGCCACAGCCTGTCGGCGAAAACCTTCGGGGGTTCTCCCTCCATCTGTATGGTTTGACTCAATCTGACGAACGGACCTTCATCATCCGCCCCTAACACTTCTAGGACCTCGTCCCGTAACTCCTCATAGGTTTTATTCCCCTTCTTGCTCTCGTCGGAGAGACACTGAAGGATCGAGCTATCTAACGAGAACAGCAACATTTTGGTCTTTTCCACATCGTCGCAGCCATTAATTGCTGCGGTCTGTTCTACCTCCCTAAAGTGTACGGAAGGGTCGTCTGACTCGGACAGCTTCCGTACATGGCTAATCATTGCTCTCAGCTGGTGTGAGCTGTGAGGCAATATAAGCTGGTTCAGGACATCCCCCTCTGCCCCATTGGCTGCGTTCAGGCCTCTCTTGTGACCTCGGAGCGGACACATTGGTCCCGGTTTCGACTCTACCTCCGGGGATTGTCCTACCTCGGGGACCTCCTTTTCTATTTCCACTACTTCCTCCCTTTCCCAGGTTGCCGAATAGCTGGGTGGCGCGGAGGGCACAGTGGCAAATACCTCCTCTGCTTTGTCTGGTAGGGATTTTGGGAATTCCCTACCCACCTGTGGCTGGTTTGCTGACGGGCTGATGAGGCACACCATGCCGTTTGCCTTATTCAGGGCCTCTCTTAGGTTCCCTATCTCCTTCTGGCAAACACTGTGGTTGGCTCCCTCATGCCTATCCTCGAGGGCCATCTTATATGCCGCCCTAACTCCCTTCAAGCTTTCTTCTTGGGCTTTTATCTGGTTAGCTAGGCAGGCACACCGTTCTATAATCCTACCCTCGTTTAACTTTGCTTCCGTGACATGACACTCTAGGTAATCAATTTTAGCCTCATGGTGGTTGGCTACTAGCTGTCGTTCCTGATGTAACGCATTCAAGGATGCAATGAGTTTCTGTCCTCCTGTGACCTTTTCCTCCATCTCAACTTCCAATTCCCTGATCTGAGCTGCCTGTGCTACAATGACCTGGTCCGAAAGTTGGACTTGCTTCTTGTAGCACATAAGCCAGACCGCTTTCTCCACTGACTTCTTATGCCCTTTACGGCCTGTTCATTTGATGGCTGCGTCTAGCGGACGCTTATCCATCAGTAGGTCACTTATCCACCTTTTGGTCAAGTTAACCTTCCCAAACACATAGTCGGCTACCCTCTCATCCATCATATTTCGCCTAATCACACCAGGGTCTAAAACATTACTCTCTCGCTGCCAGTGTCCCTTCGTGGTCGCCATTTCCTGTAAGGGGTTCTGTGTCGTGCTTGTATCGCAGACGGTGCTGGTGCGGGGTTTGGCCTTCGTTGCCTAATACTATTGCTTGCTCTGGTCTCCGGCCAGCCTTGTTGCAATAAGCACCTGTGAGTGGTTCGACCCACTCGCCCTTACGGTTCTAACACTGGACTTAGGTGCGAGAGCAGTAATGCAGAGAAAACTCAAATAGACCCGGTTGAATAGTACGAAATGGAAATCTTTATTGCATAGCGTCCAAAATCATGAAGTACATGTAATAGGCACAAATTAATGATAGTACAAGTATACATACATTCATAAAGCTTGGTCTATGGTAATGAAGAACGCACGGCACATCGTAAAAAGGGGAACACATTATACTTTATCCTTAATAAAACCACCCTCCCCTATCAATACCTACACTACATCTAGATTTGTAGGATCGGGAAACATGCTCACCACTCGTGATACTTCGGAGAATTTTAAAGTGAGGCGCTCGGCTCGTTTCGCTGCAGCGCCTGACTGTCACGTGTTTGAAGGGGTCTCTGTACCCCACTTGTTTACTTTCGCTGCTGCTGCAAGCAGGCTGGGCTCCCCGTTGTCATGAAGAACTCGACAGTGCTCGGGCCCGGCTGTAGAACTCAAAGAAAAGTCTTCCTGGACCGACACCAGTTACCGGTAGAATTCAAAGAAGAGTCTTCTTGTATCGACACCGGTTGTCGATAGAATTCAAAGAAGAGTCTTTCACTGGTTCGTGCAGCAACCTATAGAGTTCAAAAATGGTCTATATATTTTCGGGCGCGGTCGGGGTTTACTGACCGCGGCGGCACGTGGACTCTTCTTCTTCTCTTCTCATCTTGTCTTGTCTTTTCGGGCCTTCGGGTCCAGAACACCGTTTACCGACACTCGGGATGGTGCACCCGGTTACGCGCCCTCCGTCGAGGCGGCTCGTCCCGATTGAGCTCCACCCAACATTAGTCGACAGAGTCCAGAGAAAACACAGAAGGCTGCTCGTCCAGCAGAGCGATACCCGAGGATAAGGATAGGAGAGATAAGAGAGCGATGGACATTTGTTCACTATAGTTATAGCGCTGTGTTTTCTTATCTCCCGCCCAAATCTTAATGTTTGTCCTTTGTGAAATATTGGCGCTCAAAACTCCCAGCATGGGGTGATTCTTGTCTTTAACGGTTTTCGGTAGCACCTGAGACTGGCCAACTACCCGTTAATGTTTTCCCCATTGTCGAACCGGCTAGGAGCCTCCCTGGCTGGGTTTTGGGGGCCCCCGAATACTTGTTTTATCACCCGAGAATGGCTCTCTCATTGTAGAGCCGTGGGGGTATTTGCGTATTGATGTGTCTGGGTGGGCCTTCGATTGCCCAGTACAATGGTCCTTACTTGTGCATGGAAAATGATTCCAGCACTCATATCTTTTGCTATTGTCACAAATGCAAACAGGTTGCATCCTGTTTTTATCAGTGCTTATCGAAAATGTTTATTCGAACGCCATCTTGTCTGCCCACTGTGCTTCTGGAAACTTCTGCCACGATGCACGGCGGCCATTTTACAGGCTTCTGTGTCTTGTTTAATCATGACAGCATTTCGTGTAAATAAACTGATCAAACGAATCTGCTTCTATCTCGTTATTTCGAATCGCGATAATTGCGAAACTTTACAACGGCCATTCTGCTTTCTGTGCCGGTGAGATTTCTGACTCCCGAGACCTGAAGGGCTGACACCTGCAGGAGGAAGTTAAGGTAAGTAAAACTTTTTCCACACTTTATACTTACCTTACACACTTACCTCTGCACACGTGCACTCATCACTCACCTGCCCACCGGACATATCGACCCCTCCAACCCCTGCAGACCCACGGTCCGCCTCGCTAAAACGGCGTGGTTTGGAGCCGTCGGGTAGCCCACACTTCAGGGCTAAAAATAGGGATTAGTCAACAAACTGCCTGTTAACTACCTGTTAACAAGTAGTTAATTGTCACTAATCCCCTTCCCGCCTCAGGGAGGCGGCTCCCAGCACAGGTCGGGTACCCGCCTCCAGCAAAACTGGCATGGAGGCGGGTTGGGGGCGGGAAGGGTTCGGGACCCCCGAATCTGCTATTTTCCCACCCCACACGCCTCCAAACCCGCCTCCGTGGGTCAATGAAAATTCTGCCCATGTAGTTCAAATCCCCACCACAAGCAGCTGGGGAAGTTAAAGTCAGCTGGGGAATTTAAATTCAGTCAATTAAATAATTCTGAAATAAAAAGCTAATATCAGTAATGGTGACCATAAAACTACTGGATTGGAGTAAAAACCCAACTGGTTCACTAATGTCCGAGGGGAAGGAAATCTGTCCGTCCTTACCTGGTGCTGGCCTTGCTGGCGACGCCCACATCCTGTGAAAATAGTGGTGGAGGTCGTGGGTTTGGGAGGTGCTGTCAAAGAAGCCTTGGCGAGTTGCTGCAATGCATAATGTTGATGGTGCACACTGCAGCCACAGTACGCCGGTGGTGGAGGGTGTGAAAGTTTAAGCTGGCGGATAGGGTACCAATCAAGTAGATTGTTTTGTTCTGGATGGTGTTGAGTTTTTTAAGTGTTGTTGGAGCTGCACTCATCCAGGCAAGTGGAGAGTATTCCATCACACTCCTGACTTGTGCCTTGTAGATGGTGGAAAGGCTTTGGGGAGTCAGGAAGTGAGTCACTCGCCGCAGAATACCTAGCTGCTGTTGTTGCCACAGTATTTATGTGGCTGGTCCAGTTAGGTTTCTGGTCAAAGGTGACCCCCAGGATGTTGATAGTGGGGAATTCAATGATGGTAATAGTGTTGAATGTCAAGGGGCAGTGGTTGGTCTCTCTCTTGTTGGAGATGGTCATTGCCTGGCACTTGTTTTCTTAATGGTCCTATATTCTTCCCTCAACTCCTTCAGGATCCTAGGATGTATCCTATCAGGCCTTAGTGCTTTGTCTTCCTTAGCTTAACTAATTTATCTAAATATTTCCTTTTTTCCATCACAGTATCACTCATCTTGTACTCATCCACTTCAGGATTCGCCTCCTCTCAAATTATCCTCTACAAATTGGCAGTCCTCTCCTATCAGCTGGTCACACCTTACTTTTAACAATTCTCTTTTTAATTATATATTTGTAAAATACCTTACTATTTCTTTTGATTTTTAAAAAATTTCCTCATACTCCCTCTTACTGTAAGTCTTTCTAAGGCCTTTCTGCCATTCGACCCATTGGGGGTGATTTTGCCAATGGGGGCACATTGGAAGCAGGACTCCCACTTGTCGGGTTCCAGTCCCACCTCCATCGACGTCTGGCCAACCCACGCTATTTTCCCTTGATTGACCTTGTTAAGCCCACCCAGCGGGCTTAGCAGGCCAATTAAGGGAAAGCCGGTGACAGAGAACGTCAGCGTATGACGTTTCATCTGTCAAAAATTTTGACAGATGAATTGTCATCATTTGACAGCTTTGAGAACAGGCAGTTAAGTGGCTGTAATCCCTTTCCCGCCTCTAGGAGACGGGACCCGGCGCGGGTCAGGTACCCGCCTCCTGGGATGATGGCATGGAGGTGGGTTGGGGGCAGGATGGGTACCCGCCTCCAGATTCTGCCATTTTCCCGGCAGTCCCACCTCCAAACCCCCCCTCCCCAGGGCTGGCAAAATCGCCCCCTCAGAGATCATCCCATTAGTACTTCAAATCGCATGATTTAACATCCAACTGCACCGTTAACTCCCTAACATCTTTGATTACACTGCGTGGTACGTCGTTTTCAACATGTATCACACTTTGAGCTTGACTGACCTTAAAATTAAATTTTCGGTTCAATTTATCTATGTAATTTAATACTCCAGTAAAGGTGCTCTCCAAATCATAGGGGACACCATTAATGATGCTGGAACCACAAGAATATCTACAGTAGAGCTGTGAAATTTGTAACAGTTCTGTAGATGTCTACTCCACTGACTATGTTTGGTTATCCATCCCAACATTCTATTTGCTTTCTGAATTATTTGTGCAGATTGTCTTGATGCTGAAAATGAAAAAGCAACTGTCACTCCCTTTCAAAGTCTCCCTATGCTATTTCTATTCCCTTTCCTGTATTTTTATGTTGCTCATGATTCTTCTACTCTGCAATAACTTTGTCAGTATTAAATTTAATTTGTGATTTATCTTCCCAATATGCATAACAGTCAATTGATGTGTTTAAAACAGAGATAAATACCTACTTGGAAAGTGAGGGTATTAAGGAATATGGAATTACAAAGGTAGAACTACACAGCGAACAAAAAAGGTGGAGTAGGTTTGATGGACCAAATGGCCTATTCCTGTTCCTATGTTTTATGTAACAGATCTAAATTCTCCTGCAAAACCTTAACTGCATCCTCCATCACTACTGCCTTCCTTATTTTTCAAATTTAACAAGCTCACAATTAATTTCTGCATCCAGGTCATTAATGTAGATAAAAAATTATAAACGTGCGAACACTGACCCTGGTGTACGCCACATAGCACTTCCCCCAATTCTAACATCACTCCGCTCACTTTGTGTTCACTGTTTAATTTTTTTAAATTACATTTCTTATCCAGTCTCACAATCTACCCTGGATTCCCATGAATTTGACTTTAGTTGCTTGCCTTTCATGTGTGACCGTGGCAAAGACCACCTGGAAATCCACAAAAAAACAATATCATTGGGTCGTCCACTATTATCTTGATTTATAAAATCCTAAAAGAAAACAAAGAAGTTTATCAAGGTGTACTTGGCCTTCACAAATCCATGCTAATTGTTACTTATTAAGCTATTACTCTAAAGGCAATCTTCCCACCTATTCCTTAATATGGGTATTAATTTAAGACTCATCTATTAGGTGTCAGCCATGGCGCAGTAGGTAACACTCTCACCTCTGAGTCAGAAGGTTGTGGGTTCAAGTCATACTCGGTAGACTTGAGCACTAAATCTAGGCTGACACTCTGCTGCAGTACTGAGGGAGTGCTGTGCTGTCGGTAGTGTAAGATTCTCAAAATTCACAGATCCCCCAAAACTCGAAGACAAACCCGAAGGAAAAAGACTTTGGACTCTTTTCTAACTATTACAGGGTGGTGAAGTGCATTTGGGCCTAACCAAAGGAAGTTAAGACCAAAAACCAAGTTTTGGCATTTTAAAAACGTGTCTGGGCCTGTAAAGGGACAAGAAGGTGGGTTCGACCTCTGTAAAAGCAGTTTGGCTATTGCAGTTAATTACACTGTCTGGGGAACCGTCATGACCTCACTCAAAACCCCAGCAGATATTAACATTTTGACAATAGACCCTGGGAGAAGGCAGTCCCACCCAAAACACAGGCCCCATCAAAACCTATCACAGGACCCATCAAAACCATGCATAATACAAATCACTCAGACCCATTCCATAGAAAACCCGGGCCCAGTCAAGAAAACCAAACACAAAAACAATCACCTGTAATCAACCGAGGAGATCGACAGGATGGAGCTATCTCAAAACCACTTCACACATTTACAAACCAGTTACTGTTAACGAGCCCTCCAAAATCTTACAATGATAAGGAAGCTTCAATGGGTATAATTAAAGGCCCGTTCTCAACAGTTCAAGTTCGAGTTACACGGCAGTTCAAGCAAAAAGCAGGACAGCAGAAACACAAGAGTCACACAGACAGTTCAGCAGTTACAACAAGCTCTCTACAACTTCAAGGGTGGAGCAGTTACACAGTTCAGCAAGCAGTTCAGCAGTCCGGCAGAAGGCAGTTCCACAGCTCTGAAGAAGACAGTTCAACAAGGCGAGGGGGCAACAGAAAGAAGTTCAACAAAGAAGGCCAGCAGCTCCAGAAGCAGGCCGACACGCAAGAAGAGACCAGAGTGACCGCCTCAGTGACCATCGGACACCTCGCGGCAACAAGGGCCTTACGAACCTTTTACTCAAAAGACTCTAAACCCTAACTCTCAACTGTCAAGGATTCGTTTGGTGAGCATTATCCCTGGTTCTCCAGAGCCCATCCTAGCTAGAGAAGTGGGATTGGGAGGGGTGAAGTATTCTTCTAATGTTATTTCCCTCGCTTGTACCGAAGTGTTCCCCACTTTTAGAGTGTTAAGAGTGTTTGTGTTGTGTTTTACTTTCTTGAATAAAGATCAAAGTTCTTGCATGAAAACCAGTTGTCTGCTGCACTTTTTGTCACAACCCCCAAATAGGTCCAAGGTCTAGAACCAAGGGAGTGGGAGCGATTCGAACCGCTCAGAAGTCAGAGGTGAAGCTGACACAAACCACCACCCCCTACAGTGGGTGGCGTCATTCGGATGGCACGTTAAACCAAAGCCCCGTCTACCCACTCAGGTGAATGTAAAAGATCCCATGGCACTATTTAGAAGAAGAGCAGGGGAGTTCCCCAGTGTCCTGGCCAATGTTTATCCCTCAACCAACATTACTTAAAAACAGTTTTTCTGGTCATTGTTGCGTGTAGGACCTTGCTGTGCACAAATTGTCTGCCACGTTTCCGACATTACAACAGTGATTACACTTCAAAAAGTACTTAATTGGCTATAAAGCGCTTTTAACGTCCTGAGGTTGTGCAAGGTGCTATATAAATGCAAGTCTTTCTTCATTGTATTAAGGCCTCCTTATACAATGTTAGGGCTCTAAGCCTTGCGTGCAACTATATGTCCTCATACACCCTGTAGCTGAAAGACAGCTTCTCCTTCAAACATAAGAGACAGGGTGCATTCGTCTCTGCAAATTGCTGCCTGAAGCACATTCTTTCTCATATCATGATGGGTGCAATAACATTTGCACAACCTTGCTAATGTCACCTCCAACACACTACTCATTAAATTGTTGTTAATCCGGATTTACATTATTGGCAAGTGGAACCTCCCAGCATGCCTATAAAAGTCATATATTCCAACTTCCTAATTCACATTCATTTTCACTGGCTATTTGATTTAGGTCATGCAGCTTTTTCCAGGTTTCCTGCCATATTCTTCAGGGTTATAGCATCATGTTCACTCTATCAATAATGCTTCCTCATTGGATTAGGGCAATTTCATCCTGTTCCAAATAAATAATCTTGCTGGTACATCATTCCTTGTATAAGAGCCTCCAGGGCTTTGTCAGTAACCTACACTTTTGCTGCTGTTGTTGCTCTATTTTTGCCCCAAAGCAAAGTAAGGAGTCATTTTACACATTTTTGTACTCAACACAGAGCTTTGCTCACTGAGAGCTCATAGTGCGAAATTGGATGTGCTGCCCAAAAATTTCCATCCATGGTCAGAAAATCATTGGGAGTTCACTACCAAATTCCTGATATACATTCACAGGGCATGAAGCTCTGTGTCTGATTCAGTGTAAATGGATTATTAGCTTCTTAACAATTGTTAATATATAATTATTGCAAGTGCTTTGTGATTGGCTGCACAGTTCTTTGTCATTATGAAACTTGGGGGTAAAAATTGAGTCGCGCCCCATTTGGGGCGCTAACCTTGCCGGGGCGCGACTTTTAGCGCCCCGAAAAAATTAGCGGCCCCGCGCCGGAACTTCAGTGGTTGCGCCCCAAGAGGGAAGCGGGGCGCAACTGGAAGCAGCCCGCATCCCTCTTGGGGCAGTGCGAGTGAATATCCTGGCGCTACGTGCCGCAGCGCCACGCGCTGCGGCACGTCGCGCCGCGGTATTGCAGGCCTTCCTCCCCTTCTTAAAGGGGAGGGACCCTGCGCAGCGTGAACCGGGGCCCAGCTGGGCCCCCAGGGATCGGGAGTGCCGGCAAAAGTGCCCGGCACTCAAGAGAAGTGCCGGGCTCTTGGAGCGCAGCCGGCACTTCACGGTGGGGGGGCTTCACGGGGGCCGGGGGCAGGTGCTGGCAGGCGGCCAGCAACAAAAATGGCCGCCTGCCACCTCCGCTTTAAATATCGCCGCCCCGGCCGCACGTACGCCTCCCTGAACCCGTCGGACATAGCGTCTGGCGGTAAATCAGGGGGCGCGACTGAAGATCACGGCCGGGGCGCGAGCGGGGTGCTGCGCACGGCGATGACGTCATCGCCGGCGGCGCAGCGCCACAGGGCGCTACCGGCTGCCGCTGCCGCTAACCTCCCACTAAATTTTTCGGGAGGCGTGGGCGGCGCTGCGCCCGGGCGTTAGCTGCTTTACGCCCCATTAGCGCCCTCTTAAGGCGCTAACGGGAGGCGCAAGCAGCTGAATTTTTCCCCCTTGTTCTTTAAGATATTGCAATATTCAGAATAAAGTTAATAAAGAATGAAGTTAGTGAGAGTTTTATACAGACCCCCAAACAGTAATGCTGAGGTTGGGGATGGCATTAAACGGGAAATTAGAGATGCGTGTAATAAGGGCACAGCAGTTATCATGGGTGACTTTAATCTACATATAGATTGGGCTAACCAAATTAGTAACAATACTGTGGAGGAGGAATTCCTAGAGTGTATACGGGATGGTTTCCTGGACCAATATGTCAGGCCATCTTAGACTGGGTATTATGTAATGAGAAAGGATTAATTAGCAATCTTGTTGTGCGAGGCCCCTTGGGGAGGAGCGATCATAATATGATAGAATTCTTCATTAAGTAGTTGACTCAGAGACTAGGGTCCTGAATTTAAATAAAGGAAACTACGATGGTATTAGGTGCGAGTTGGCTCAGATGGATTGGGGAATGTTACTTAAAGGGTTGACGGTGGATAGGCAATGGCAAACATTTAAAGATCGCATGGATGAACTATAGAATTTGTTCATCCCTGTTTGGCATAAAAATAAAACAAAAAGGGTGACTCAACCGTGGCTAACAAGGGCAATTAGGGATAGCATAAGATCCAAGGAGAGGTCATATAAATTGGCCAGAAAAAGCAGCAAACCTGAGAGTTGGGAGCAGTTTAGGATTCAGCAAGAGAGGACAAAGGGATTAATTAAGAGGGGGGAAATAGAGTATGAGAGTAAGCTTGCAGGGAACATAAAAACTGACTGTAAAAGCTTCTATAGGTATGTGAAGAGAAAAAGATTGGTGAAGTCAAGCGTAGGTCCCTTGCAGTCAGAATCAGAGGAATTTATAATGGGGAACAAAGAAATGGCTTCCAATTAAATACATACTTTGGTTCTGTCTTCACAAAGGAGGACACAAATAACCTCCCAGAGGTGTCGGGGAACATAGGGTCTAATGAGAGGGTGGAACTGAATGAAATCAATATTTGTAGGGAAATGGTGTTAGGGAAATTGACGGGATTGAAGGCCGATAAATCCCCAGGGCCTGATAATCTACACCCTAGGGTACTTAAGGAAGTGGCCCTAGAAATAATAGATGCATTGCTGGTCATCTTCCAAAATTCTATAGAATCTGGAACAGTTCCCATGGATTGGAGGGTAGCTAATGTAACTCCACTATTTAAAAAAGGTGGTAGAGAGAAAATGGGGAATTATAGACCAGTAAGCCTGACATCGGTAGTGGGGAAAATGCTAGAGTCCAGTATAAAAGATGTAATAGCAGAGCACTTGGAAAACAGTGACAGGATCAGACAAAGTCAACATGGATTTACAAAAGGTAAATCGTGCTTGACTAATCTACTGGAATTTTTTGAGGATATAACTGGTAGAATAGATAAGGGAGAAACAGTGGATGTGGTGTATTTGGACTTTCAGAAGGCTTTCGATTAGGTCCCGCATAAGAGATTAGCGTGCAAAATTAAAGCACATGCGATTGGGGGTAAGGTACTGATTTGGACAGAGAACTGGTTGGCAGACAGGAAGCAAAGAGTTGGAATAAATAGGACTTTTTCCGAGTGGCAGGCAGTGACTAGTGGGATACCGCAGGGATCGGTGCTAGGACCCCAGCTATTCACAATATATATTAATGATCTAGACGAGGGAACTAGATGTAATATCTCCAAGTTTGCAGACGACACAAAGCTGGGTGGGCGTGCGTGCTGTGAGGAGGATGCAGAGAAACTCCAGTATGATTTGAACAGGTTGGATGATTGGGCAGATGCATGGCAGATGCAGTATAATGTGGATAAATGCGAGGTTATCCACTTTGGTGGCAAAAACAGGAAGACAGATTATTATCTGAAAGGCAATAGATTGGGAAAAGGGGAAGTGCAACGAGACCTGGTGTCCTTGTGCACCAGTCGCTGAAGGTAAGCATGCAGGTGCAGCAGGCGGTTAAGAAGGCAAATGGTATGTTGGCCTTCATAGCGAGAGGATTCGAGTACAGGAGCAAGGATGTCTTGCTGCAGTTGTACAGGGCCTTGGTGAGACCACACCTTGAGTATTGTGTGCAGTTTTGGTTGCCTTATCTGAGGAAGAATGTTCTTGCCATGGAGGGAGTGCAGCGAAGATTCACCAGACTGATACCTGGGATGGCAGGAATGACGTATGAAGAGAGATTGGGTCGATTAGGCTTATATTCGCTAGAGTTTAGAAGAATGAGAGGGGATCTCATTGAAACTTATAAAATTTTAACAGGACTAGACAGACTAGATGCAGGAAGGCTGTTTCCGATGGCGGGGGAGTCCAGAACCGGGGTCACAGTCTAAGGATAAGGGGTAAGCCATTTAGGACTGAGATGAGGAGAAATTTCTTCACCCAGAGAGTGGTGAACCTGTGGAATTCTCTACCACAGAAGGCGGTTGAGGCCAATTCATTAAATATATTCAAGAAGGAGTTAGATATATTTCTTAAGGCTAAAGGGATCAAGGGATATGGGGAGAAAGCAGGGACAGGGTACTGAATTTGGAAGATCAGCCATGATCTCATTAAATGGCGGAGCAGGCTCGAGGGGCCGAATGGCCTACTCCTTCTCTTATCTTCTATGTTTCTATGTTTCTATGTAAAGTGACCTTGCTAAAAATAACACTCCCATTTTAACAAAAAAGAACATTTAATTTCCTATGTATATCCTAGTTAATGCAGATGGATCTCCTGGAGCTACTGATGACATTTTTAAGGTTGCACTTCGGTATCTAACAGTTTGGTTTGCAGGCATAAGCTTTATCATAAAAGGAGTCTTCCTTTCACTGTGGTGAAACTGATTCTCTCTCTTCTTGTGTTGCTGCTGCCTTTCATTGTGATTCACATATGCTGACATTTAAGAAGAAAAATGCCATAATACCAAAGGCACAGTTCTTGGGATGGGAATGGGAGCACCTATCAACATAAATATTTGAACTAGTTCCAAAGAAAAATCATGATAAATTTTACATTGTGAATATTGGCTCATTGTATAAGGTCATGAGAAGCATATTTGGAAACTAATTTGATACAAAGTTCTGTGACCACATTTGCTGTGCCAGCAGAATCAGCGTTGGCATTGCCAAAACAGCTGGTCGCACCAGATTTTCCAAGGTCAGTCCCTTGCAAGGACCCCAAAGGATATGACCACGTAGATGCCATGGGTGTGCTGAACCTGTTCTCCAGCCTCAGACTGCCCTTGTGTAATCGTGCATACAATTTATAAAAAATATGATCTTTCATGTTATAAATCGCACCAGGCCTCTGTCTCCATTATTTTTAAGTCATTATTAAAAGGGTTATTGTGTATCAGCTATAGCAGTATTCTTTACACCCTTTGGACAATTCCCACTCCTGAGAGTTTCAAGTTACACATAAATAATATAATGGAGATACTCAAAAGACATCCCAACCCATTACTCCCCTTTACCTAAGCTGAAGGGGCAGAGGATGAAGGAGTGGCAGGTAAAGTGAAGGAAAAGGCAAGAAATGAATCTGCAGATAAGTGACAGACTAGTCCGCCAACTTACTCCCGTTTGCTGGCTGCTGAAGCTGGGGTGGTGCTGCATGCGGTGTTAGTGAGGAGTTTTGCCCTCTTCCACTCGATGGTAGCATCCACATCCCTCAGTTCTGATGAAGATTTCAATTCTGATGGAGGGTTCTGATGGAGGGTACAATCTCAAAGCGTTAACCTGGTTCTTCTTTTTATGGATGGAGACTTATCTGCTGTGTATGTACAGCAGTTTCTGTTTTTATTTCAGATTTCCAGCATTTCCAGTTTTCCCTTTTTATTTTGACTCTGGTGAAGATGTAGAAGAATTGGTCGCAGCATAATTTATTTGATGTCTGTTTTAAACAGCTGAAGAAACTACAGAAAATATTGACACTGTAATAATGAACACTCCAATTGCAATCAAGCACCATAAGCATTAGCTCTGGCAAGGACAGTTGTGCATTCCCTCCACAAAAGTTCAACAAGAGAATACTTTCAAAATAAGTCTGATAGATGGAAGGTAAAGTTAAAAACATAAATGAAGCAGAAAGACTATTTGGCCCTTTATACCTGTTCTTTGCAGACCATCTATCCTATCATGTACTCGATCTCACTTATTTAATCTCCTGAGAGAAAATTCTGCTTCCATGAGCACTAAAAGTAATCAAGCACAAATTCAAATATTTATCCAGCACCATGATTCAACACTGGCTGGCTGCTCTCCATAGTCAACACTCCCTCCTCTAGCCCAAACAGACATGAACCATCATGTCTCATTTACTATTTAATTATCTCAGTCTATATTTGTCTCTACAACTTGAATTCTGTTCCAACCAGATAATTATCTAGCCATTGCTTGAAAGGGTTAATCAGCATGGCAGCAGAGGGGTAATTTTGTGAAGCTCTACTCTGGGCATGGAGCCTAGACAGAAGCATAGGTCACAGAATCGCCCCTATTGTGTTAAAGTCCTATCTCTGACATGCTCTCATCCAACACTTTGCAAAATTACCCCTTTGATGGTTTTTATGGCAGTCTGTGCCACAGTGTATGACACAAAAATTATTCTCATCTTCCATAGGGCCTGTTAATTTTCTGTGTTCTGTAGGGTCCAGAATTCCTGTCATCATTAATTTTGGCAGAAATGTAGATGTAAGTAAAGGCTGGGTGGCCAAAAGCTCATGGGGGCTAAGTGCCAGGATGCACCCACACAGAACCTCCAGTGCTGACCCTGCTGGACACGCCACTTGAGATGCATCTAGGTTGACCTCCCACTGAAGGAGGTCACGTAATGAGGCAGAAGCGTGCCAGGTCTGATGGGGATGCTGGGACACTTCCCCCATGACCCCACCCCACCAGAAGCAGCCACCAGTATCCCCTCAGCCCTCTTCGTAAGACAAGTGTTTTTTACAAGGGAGCAGATAACAAAAGAAAATCAAATTCACTTCATGTCTTTGGGGTCCAGGCTAGGACTCCAGGTGGACCTCACTGAAGCGACCAGTACGCATGTTCTCACTCGGTGTACTGGCTGCTCACGATTCACCTGGCAAGTGAGAGGCCAGGGTTCATGGAAACTCCTGGTATAGGGAGCACCTGCCCTTGGCTTTGTTCTTCCCTTTGGCCCAACCCCTTGCTGGGTACTGGCTTTGTTTGGAGAGGGTGGAGGCTCTGCCCCATTACAAGTCCCTGCAGAATTCCCAATATAAAGCCAGAACTTGGTCTATCCAGGTCCCAGCCTAATTTCTCACCTTTTAAATGCATGCCCGCTGGAGTTGTGGCAGGACTACAGTAGAAGGGCCATGGACTTTAAGCCCACAGCATTTTTTAATACATGGCTCTTTTATTTCCCATTAGTTTTAGTGTAAACAGGATTTTTTTCCCCCCTCTTCTGTATTCTCAGTTGACATCATCTGCATATCATGCTCGTTCTTCGCCCTTTTGCTCCAATGAAATCAGCTCTAATCTAAGATACAAAGAGAATCTTGCAGCGTTTAGAATATTCATAACTTACATTTCTAAATCCCTATATCATCCTTGTCACTCTTCTCTAAATCTTCTCCAATGACCAAATGTTCTTTTGAAGGATGAACGTTCAAAATTGTACACAAATTCTAAATGCAGCCTTAACAGAGATTTCTTTTTTACAATTTAGTGAAATGCCTTGAGATGTATCCTAATATATGCATTGTTGTGCTGGTAACATCTTTACAATATGATTGAGAAAGTTTCAGTTAATGAATAATCACGACAAAATCTTTTTTTCTTTTCCATCTTTAATAAATATATCTATTCATCATGCATGTATATTTCAGGTTTCCTATTCCAATATGCATCAACTACATTTATCTACATTAAAATCCATCTGCCATTCCTTAGCACATCTGTTTAATTAGTCCAGATCTCTTTGAAAACTGTTTTTCTCCTTCGTATTTGTCACCTGGCCACACAACTTGATATTATCAGAAAATATGCAGGAAGCACTGCCCTTCAAATCATTTATAAATAGTCTGAACAGCTGGATGATTGGAACACACAAATGAAATAATTTACCAGCTGTTCTTGCAAGAATCCAAACAGTCAGCATTGGTCAAGTGGTAATATTTTGCTAATAAATTTAACGTCAATATGAATGAGCATCAAAATCGAACAATTGATAAAAATTACTAGAAAATGATTTTCTCAGGGTGGCAGATGTGGTGACATTGTAAATGTTTCTTTTTAAACCTCTTTATGATTTTGCTGTGTCTAGAATACAGAGAACCTTCCCCCAAAGTCACTAAGGCAATCTTAAGGAGACAGTCTTATTCACGAGAGGTTTCCAACTCCACCAAGGTGATTACCATATTATTTATTAGGTACATTTTAATGTCATTCACATGCAGGTTATGTGGGGCAGACAGGTCAGAGAATACAAGATCATCCAAAAGAACAAGAGCAATGCATGTAGCAGTGAAAGATGTAAATCTGTTTTGGCTCAGCACATAACCCAAAACAAGCATGGGCCAAATTGGAATGAAGCAAGGCTGATTGGCTTTAAACATAACTACTGAGAACGCTTCCACAGAGAAACTATTGAAATACAGGTTTGCCAGAATGTAATAAATAGATAAGCTGGTGCTCAATTTAGTGTGATTTTGAATGCTGTCCTGAAAAAAGATTAAGATTGAGTTGAGTTTTTTTAAACTAAATATAAATGAATATTAAAATCCAGTGTTTGATAGAAATAGCAATGTTACTAAGTCATGGGCTGATTTCCCACCCATTCTCCACCCAAATGTAAGTGTTCTTTACTAAATTAATTCATTTCTTTCTCATGTTACAATTCTTCTGCTGTCAAATCTTTTCCTGTAAGTATCCTTTGCCTTTTGTCTCTTTGTCACTCTATTTTGTCTTTATTTTGTGGGGATATGACTTATTTTCTCTTCAGAACAGTTACACTGAGCACCAAACTTACCTGAAAGGTTTATGAATAATGTCAGCAAGACTGTGTGCATACAATTGCTTATAAAAATCAAAAAGCTGGCATAAAAGTTCTAGAGACAGTTGTGTAGTAGATGAAAAAGAAACTTTTCACAAAAAAGGCTTTTTTGTGTTGTTCGTCTTGGGTTGGCTGTTATTCAAAATGCAATTCATTCCTTCTCAGTAGCTCTTTAACCTTCTGCCTCAGACCTACAATCTGTCAGTGCCACCATCGGGACGTCACTGATTGGTAAGAGAGCTCCATCTGTCCTCAGTAGCAATTTGCTGCAATCAGCTAATAAATCAGAAAAAAAGAAGGAAATAAACAAGTGAGAGCTGCAAAGGTCAACAGAAATCCAGAAAGGAAAACCAGGGAGAGAATAATAAAAGAAGGGCAAGGCAGTGGCAGTGCAGTCCTCATATTTGTCCTCCTCTAAACAAAAGATTTCCTGTAGTTGTGAGACAAATGTCATCTACTATCCACTGAGGTTGTTGCATTTATTAGGGGCCTAAAAGGCATTGGGGAAGTCCATCCAATTCTTTAATAGCAATTCAGCTAACTGGAGGGATATCTAAGGAGTCCATTAAAATAATTTACATATTTGTTTTTTTATTATTCATTCTCAGGATGTAACATCACGGGCAAGGCTGGCATTTATTACCCATCCCTAGTTGTCCTTGAGAAGATGGTGGTGAGCCTTTTTCTTGAACCGTTGCAGTCTGTGTGGTGAAGGTGCTCCCACAATGCTGTTGGATAGCAAGTTGCAGGATTGTGACCCGGCGACAATGAAGGAACGACAATTTATGTCCCAGTCAGGAGGTGACCTGGAGGGGAACTTGGAAGTGCTGGTGTTCCTATGCACCTGCTGCCCTTGTCTTTCTAGATGGTAGGGGTCACGGGTGTGGGAAAAGTCTCGTGGAGTTGTTGCAGTGCATCCTGTAGATAATACACACTACAGCCACAGTACGCCGATGGTGCAGGGAGTCAATTTAAACCAGTGAATGGGGTGCTGAACAAGTAGACTGCTTTGTCCTGGCTAGTGTTTAGCCTCTTGAGTGTTACTGGAGCTGCACCCAACCAGCCAAGTGGAGAGTATTCCATCATACTCCTGACTTGTGCCTTGTAGATGGTGGAAAGGCTTTGGGGAGTCAGGAGGTGAAACACTCGCTGCAGAATACCCAGCCTCTCACCTGCTCTCGTTGCCATGGCATTTATGTGGCTGGTCCAGTTCAATTTCTGGTCAATGGTGTGATTCAATGAAGCCAGAAAAAACAACACCCAAAGGACAAGGTTTTATTAGTGTCAGCTTGGTTCAGTGATATCACTCTTGCTTCTGAGGCAAGTGGTTGTGGGTTTAAGTTTCACCCCAGGGCTTAAGGAGTTAAATTTAGACTGAAAGTTCAATACAGTACTGAGGGGATGTTCTATTATAAGACCTGATCAGTTTGATGTAAAACATCCTCCGGCACTTTTTTAAAGAAAAACAGGGAATCTGCCAGTATTCCAGCTAATATTTATCTCTCAACCAACGCTACCAAAATAGATTAACTCGTCATTCATCACATTGCTGGTTTTGGGACTTGGCTGTTGAATTTGGCTACAGAACAACAGTGACTGCATTTCAAAAGCAATTTATTGGCTACGAAGCATTTTGGGAGATCGTGAAGATGTGAAAGGTGCTATATAAATGCAAGTTCTTTCTTCTTTAACAAATTCTATAATGAATTGGGTGCACTGCTGTCTGATGCTAACTGCCGATGTGAACTGATCCTGATCATTCATGGTACATGGTTAAATTCAGCCATTGGCATTCAGAAGGTTAAGTTAAGCCATCTAATAGGATATTATTTCAAATGTATGATCATCTAGAATGAGCAGGGACTACTAGGGAATCATAACATGTCTTCTTTCTATGTTAATGGGTTTATATAATTTGTATACTTATTGTGTAGAAAACTGAAAAGCTACTAGCATTATCTTAAGAGGACCAAAAAGAGGAGGAGCTTGTACTTGGTTTTCTTATATTGATTCCCAGTTTTGAATCATGCAATTATTTCCTCTCAGTTGTGTAAGATTCCTCTCCAAAAGTCTATGATGACTGGGGACTCCTATAAAATATGTCACCCCCCAACCCTCCAAATGCATCTCCCATAGGGAATCATTCATTATAGCGTTGGTTGTGTATAGTCGGGGTAAAATAATGTCCTAAAATAGATGTGTGCAGTCTTGGGGCTGTGCAAATTGTGCGCACATGAAACCATACTGAGGTTGCCTAGATCTGTATTCAGATCATCCATTCCCGCAGCCCTGAATTTAATCATTTCCAATCCACTGAGTTGGGTGACAAAAGTACATTTTAAAGACTCTCAAATTCTCTAAGCTCCTTGGAACGAGTGTCAAAGTTATTATGCAAAGGGGATTCCATGGATAGTCACAGCAGGCACTTAAGAGCTGATTGGATCTTGCAGGAAATTAATGAATTGCTGGCTGGGTATGCCAAATGTTGCTTTAATTTAAATAGGTAATGTATTTTTGATGCAAATATATGAAACAGATTAAATGCAAATAGATTTCTATTTTATATAATTACAATCTCGTTGTCAATTTAAATGTTGAGATTTTCACGAAATGGAATCCACTACAATTTACAATTTTTGTCCAATTCACTAGGACTAGTAGATGACTTCTCTCTGCTTACAGATCAGGAAAATCCGACAGTAACTTAGTTGGGTTAGTTCAATTGGATTTGCCTTTTCAGTTTATATTCATTTGGGGTTGTTTTGTCCAAGCATCCTCCATTTCAGGGGAAGCTAGGTAAGCATATGAGTGAGAAGGGAATAGAAGGTTTGGCTGATAGAGTTAGATGAGGAAAAATGGGTGGAGGCTCAAGTGGAGCATTAACGCCGGCATGGACTGGTTGGGCCAAATGGCCTGTTTCTGTGTTGTATATTCTAAGTAATTCTG
Source organism: Squalus acanthias (assembly GCA_030390025.1). NCBI lineage: Eukaryota > Metazoa > Chordata > Chondrichthyes > Squaliformes > Squalidae > Squalus > Squalus acanthias. The sequence continues at coordinate 78,102,812 of CM059426.1, read as the reverse complement.
TGTCCTCCGTCTTGATTGTTGACGCAGTCGGCCATACCATCCTCCTCCAATGCCTCTCTTCCACTGCCCAGCTCTTACCTATCTGTTCATAGCAAGAGCTCTCTATCAATGGCTTGTATACCTATCACATCACCTCTGGAGTCCACCAAATATCCATTCTTGCCTATCTGAAATCTGACCCCATGCCTGCGGACATTGATCTAGTCATCAGCACATGTCTGTTTGTGGAACCTTGCTGTGTGCAAATTGGCTGCCACATTTCCTACATTACAACAGTGATTACACTTCAAAAAGTACTTCATCAGCTGTAAAGCATTTTGGGACTTACTTAGATTGTAAAAGGCACTATATAAATGTAAGATCTTTCTTTCTTTACCTGCTCTTCCTCATCTGTATGCTGTCCCTTGGGGGCATCGTCCACAGGCATGGGATCAGACTCCAAATGGAAGCTGATAACACTCAGCTCTACCTCTCCTTCAGCTATCTTGACACCTCTACTGCATCGATGCTGTCAAATTGCTTGTCCGACATCCAGTCTTAAATTCTCCATGGACCCCAGGGAGCAACCAGCCCGACCTGTTAGTTTCTCTTGAACTATATAATTTTCCAAAGTCCAGGGGAGTGATAGTTAGCATGCATATTGCCCTTTGTGCTTCAAACAAAAGGAATGCCCGTATGTAAATCATAAGGGCTACTTCTCCATCAATGTGCAGCTTGTGTGTGACCACTTGCACTACATCAGGCAATTCACTCCCAATTCTAGTGGCAGTCATGATGCCTTCATTGTACGGCAGTCTTCCATTACACCACTCTTTGATATACACGAACAGTGAAGGCTGCCTCCTGGGGGAATCAGGAAAATCCACTGCTGCCTTGGCTTATGGGCCATCTGCAGCATCTGAGCACAGATATAATGAGGTCCAGGCCTCTACTACTGAAAATACAATTGGCATTCTGAAACAGTGCTTCTAGTCCCTGGATAGATCAGGGTGTCCTGCAGTACAAATCAGCCAAACAATCCCAGATCATTGTGGTCTGCTGCATTCTGCACAACATCATCATAGAAAGAGGCATTAATCTGGTGGACTTCAGCAGCAGCCCATAGAAGAGCAGCTGGAGAAGAAGGCTGTAGAAGCACAGGAGGCCACCCTACTAGGCTGCTTGCCAGCTGTCCGAGAGATTCGGCAGACCCTAATTTTCAGGACACTTTTTCATGAACACAAGAAGAACTCCCGCTTTCAGACTGCAAACATTAGGCCATAATTTGCTGTCAAAATAATAGTGAGGCTAATAGCGCTTGCCAATATTTATGCACAAATGGTACAGCAACTTCAGGCAAGGAACAGATGCATAGTTAAACTCAAAAATCGAAATGTTGCTGTCCAAGATGCGCAGCTCCACCGTTAGCTTCGCAAACACGTCATCTCGCCTACTGGCTCATGATTGAAATGCATTGAATGGCGTGAAGTTGCTATATTTGCGCGGTAGATACGATCTAAACTCGCCACAGAAAGTTAAATCTTGTCCATTTCAGTCTAACTACACTTTTAATAACATTCCGTTTATTTAATTTTACATTTTTTTTTACTTTTCCTTTCTGTCTCTTTTTTCTCTCGCTTAATCCAATCTTTATTTCCCTCTATTTATTTCTCTTTCTGCACCTGATTTGACATTGAAATCACCCACTCTCATTCACCTTCCTTTTCAGTCCCTGCGCTGTTAATTTCACAATCCTTCAATCTGATTGGTCAAGGAGATACACAGTTGCTTACCCAGTTCACTCAGGTCCCAGAGGCCCGGTTTCCCTCACTGCACTGTTATCAGCTTGCACTTTCAGCAGCTTGCCACACAAAAAAATTTAAAACCTAAACTTGCAAGAGCATGTCTAACAGCAGAGGCTGTTAGATGCCCTACCACAGCAAATTATGACCCAAATAATCCCTGCCTCTGCAATAAGTGCAAATCCCAAACAGTCCCTAGCCCATTCTTCTTCTATCATCCCAGCACTATTCCTCTTCTCTGCACATTTCAGATCTCAGACTCTGCAATGAAACTCAGCAAACTTTGCAACTCCAAGTCATTTTTAAGGAAAAAGGTTAGTGTCTCTGGATCTAGTCCTGCAAGAGTATGTATGATAGAGTGCGAAGGAAGCATCAGTTGTGTATAAATTCAGAGGTGGTGTTATACCTCCTGCTAACCCATCCCCTGCCATTTCCTGAAAGTCATAAGCAAGAATTTGCAGGTTCCTCTACTCAAATATTGTGTATTGAAGCATGATTTTTTTATGATAGCACAATATTCTCTATCACTTTTGTTATGGCTTAACTTGGTAGGCAATTTGGGACCCTTCCACTGTCAGTTGACGAAGTGATCTTTCCATACCATAAATAATAAAATATAATTTGAGAAGAATGTTTGCTTCTCCAACAGTTTTGGCTTGTTTCTCACAGTCACAGTTTTGGTAAAATCAATACCATTCCAGGGTCACTTTCTCCAAGAACTTTTACTGGCCTGATGAAACAGGTGGCAATTTCTCTGGTTTAGCTTTAGTCCAGCCTGATAAAGCCTCCCAAATATCTCCAGGTTTTTATTACTGAAAACAATGGTATCTAATAATTCTATCCATGCCTACCAAGAAGATCATTCATCACCTGGGCATTGAAGTACTCCAAAGTTGTTGGAGCATTACAGAGCTCAAGTAGCATAATTCTGAACTGAAAGAAACCCCTTGCCGTAGTGAACAAAGGTTTTGGCTGATCTCATTCAACACTTGCTAGCACCCATTGGGCAAATCAATCAAGAATATATTTTACAGACATTGCTGTCTGTTGCAGCAAATCAAGCAATTTGACAATTTGTGGCTTGTTGAACTGGAATAGGAGAAAGCACTGATCAATTACATGGTTCACTGAAAATCAGCAAGAGCCAACATGTGTATCCAAAGTATCATCAATCTATTGCCAAATATATAATTATCTCAGTGTGACACTGCTCAACTTGCTACAGTGCACACAAAATCACACCAAATCATCCTTCGTTCAAAGACAATAGGTAACGCCCAAGGGCTTGTTAATGATTCAATAACTCCATCATCTCATGTCATGTGGACAGTTCACACCAATTCCTCTCACTGCCACAGTTAAATCCATTGGTGGTTGACAATTTGTGATAGACCTAGGGGGAAAAATTTGTCCCCTTAGCACCTCCTGTTAGCGCCATCTGCTGGCAGATGCTAGAGCAGTATTACCGGGGCGAGGCAAAACCAGTGCCGCACGCCAAATCCCACCACCCCCCCTCGTAGCGCCGCCGGTAAGAGTTATCGGCAGGAACGTCAACGCCAGGTGGATCGTGACGTCAGTGAGTGTGCAACACTCACTGACCACCCGATCTGCTAAATTGATTCTTGACACCTACCTTAGCGCCTGGAGTAAACACCGACAGGGAGAGCTGGCATGAAACACCAGGAAGACGACTCAAGGGACGTTATTTAAAGGCATCATCAGTAATGACTCGCAGCTGTCAGTTTAGTGCAGTTTCAGTGGTTTCTTGTCAGTTTCACCCACTCCAACAGTTTCATTCAACAACAACAACAGCAACTTGTATTTATATAGCGCCTTTAACATAGTAAAACGTCCCAAGGTGCTTCACAGGAGTGTTATAAAATAAAATTTGACACCGAGCCACATAAGGAGAAATTAGGACAGGTGACCAAAAGCTTGTTCAAAGAGGTAGGTTTTAAGGAGCATCTTAAAGGAGGAAAGAGAGGTAGAGAAGCAGACAGGTTTAGGCAGGGAATTCCAGAGCTTAGGGCCTAGGCAACATAAGGCATGGCCACCAATGGTTGATCGATTATATTGAGAGGTCGCACAACACCAGGTTATAGTCCAACAGTTTTATTTGAAATCACAAGCTTTCGGAGCTATCGATTGCTCCTTCCTCAGGTGAAGTAAATTAGATACAGAATCGCCAAAGCATATATAGATAGAAAACAAAGCATGTGTACCTTACAATTGCAGACCACTAAATTAAATCATCCTGACTATCTGCCGAGGTGTGATAAAGTTAATTAAGTCAGCCAGGAAGGTACCACATCAAAGACATAGCAAGATACAACTGAGACAATGAGGTGTAGTCGCAGGGGTTCTAACGTGTCAAAAGCTGCCGTCTGTATGTAAAACGAAAAGCTTTAAAAATTTTACTTTTTTACTGGGAAAATTTTTACTTTTCTACCGCAAGCCCACGGACAACCTCACGATGCTCCACTTCTCCAGCTTCCACCCTAACCATGTTAAAGAAGCCATCCCCTATGGACAAGCCCTGCGAATACACAGGATCTGCTCAGACGAGGAGGAACGCGATGGACACCTACGGACGCTGAAAAACGCCCTCGTAAGAACGGGATATGACGCTCGACTCATCGATCGACAGTTCCGACGGGCCACAGCGAAAAATCGCATAGACCTCCTCAGAAGGCAAACACGGGACACAACCAACAGGGTACCCTACGTCGTCCAGTACTTCCCCGGAGCGGAGAAACTACGCCATGTTCTTCGCAGCCTTCAACATGTCATCGATGACGACAAACACCTCACTAAGGCCATCCCCACGCCTCCACTACTTGCCTTCAAACAGCCGCCTAACCTCAGAAGTACCATCGTTCGCAGCAAATTACCCAGCTTTCAGGATAACAGCGACCACGACACCACACAACCCTGCCATGGCAAACTCTGCAAGACATGCCAGATCATCAACACAGATACCACCATCACACGTGAGGACACTACCCACCAGGTACATGGTACATACTCATGTGACTCGGCCAACGTTGTCTACCTCATACGTTGCAGGAAAGAATGCACCGCGGCATGGTACATCGGCGAGACCATGCAGACACTGAGACAACGTATGAACGAGCACCGCGCAACAATCGCCAGGCAGGATTGTTACCTCCCAGTCGGGGAACACTTCAGCAGTCAAGGACATTCAGCCTCGGATCTGCGGGTAAGCATTCTCCAAGGCAACCTCAGAAACACACGACAACGCAAAATCATCGAGCAGAAACTGATAGCCAAGTTCCGCACTCATGAAGACGGTCTCAATCGGGATCTTGGGTTTATGTCACGATACATGACGTGATCCGGACTCGAGTCGTCGTTAGCTTGTTCACAGATGTGATTCCCAGTAAAAAAGTAAAAATTTTTCCAGTAAAAAAGTAAACATTTTAAAGCTTTTCGTTTTACATACAGACGGCAGCTTTTGACACGTTAGAACCCCTGCGACTACACCTCATTGTCTCAGTTGTATCTTGCTATGTCTTTGATGTGGTACCTTCCTGGCTGACTTAATTAACTTTATCACACCTCGGCAGATAGTCAGGATGATTTAATTTAGTGGTCTGCAATTGTAAGGTACACATGCTTTGTTTTCTATCTATATATGCTTTGGCGATTCTGTATCTAATTTACTTCACCTGAGGAAGGAGCAATCGATAGCTCCGAAAGCTTGTGATTTCAAATAAAACTGTTGGACTATAACCTGGTGTTGTGCGACCTCTCAATTTTGTCCACCCCAGTCCAACACCGGCATCTCCACATCATGATCGATTATAATCAGGGATGCTCAAGAGGGAAGAATTAGAGGTGCACAGATATCTCGGGGGGTTGTGGGGCTGAACGAGATTACAGAGATGGGAGGGGTGAGGCCATTCAGTAATTTCAATGTTCTTTTGTATCAGGAGTGTTGTGGCAACTAAAAAGTAGCTACATTTATTCTTCAAAGAATCAAACTGCTGCACTTGGTAACATTAGCGGGGGGCTGTACTGGCAGTTGACCTCGTGCTCCAGGAGGGAGCAGAGGCAGCAAGAAAGACTGGAACATGTGGCCAGAGGGAGGAGGAAGGCCATCAGGGATCTCAACAGGAGGCCTTACGCTCCGAGGATATTCTGAGAGCACTTCTCCTACATCCAATTAAGTGAGGAGTAGTGTATTTGAAGGCTCCGCTTCACCAAGGAGGTGGTCACAGAACTTTGCCACCTCCTGCAACTAGACCTCCAGCCTCAGACCAGGATGACCACGGCTCTCCCAGTGGCAGTCATGGTCAATGTCGCCCTCAATTTCTTCACCAGTGGATCCTTCCAGTCTGCAACAGGAGACATAGCTAAGATCTCGCAGTTCGCCATCCATCGCTGCATCCGGGAGGTCATAGAGGCTCTCTACAGTAGGAGAAGGGATTACATTTCCTTCCCCATCACCAGCGAGAAGCAGGATGAGTGTACCCTGACCACCCGAGTGAGTTCATTAAGTTCCTTCCTGCACTGTGAGTGGGTCCTGTGGACCGCAGTGCTGTCCGAGACGTGCTGCACTACCCCCCTCAACATGGTGTGGAAGACTTGAGGCGAGGATCTCCTGCCACTTGCCGAGTATAGCACCGCCCTCCATCTCTCCACAGCAAAAACCAATGCCTCCATTGCTTCATCGCAGAATCTGCGGGTGTGGATCTGCCATGAGTACACCTGGTTCAGTCCTCCGCTCCTTCTCCTAGCTGAGAAGGAGATGCTGCAGCATCAATGAACCTCCCCTTTAAGTAGTGAAAAAAGCCTGTGGCAATCATAACTTGCAATTAGACTGCACCTGATATTGGTCCACCCTTTGAGTGTAACACCAATGAGCTTGGGCTTTAAGACTTGAATTAGGACTCCAAACATTTTTTTGAGCAGTGAGCACGAATTGTGTGTAAGGTCTAAAGCATTAGCGCCTGGCACTAATTCTCCAACTTTTCTACTGACACCGCCCATTCCTTGGCTATAACGAATTTCTAGTCCCTAGTGTCTACATGATATTATTCTATTCAATCAAGGCCTTTCGACAAACTTGAGAAAATAGGTTATGATTCTTTAATGGACTTGCTACTCCTGCCTTCTGCTTATTATCCTTATATTGACTGGCAAGGTGCCATATATACCAGCAGCTATACCACTTTTATTGCCTTAACTACCCAGCGGAAGGGGCCTAGAAATTGGATCGTGCCCAAATCAGCTGCAGCGCACACGGTACACATCTAATAAGGCTGAGTGCAGGACCACGGCAAATTGGTCCAGTAGCCTCTTTTGATTGTGGGCGAGTTGTGGGCGCTAGTTGTGGCCCAACAGACAGCTTGATAGTCATGGGGGTGGGGATAATACTATTGGCCAGCTGGGATGCCAATTTCTAGGCCCTTAGCTCTAGTTATGTTTGCTGTTGTCTTCTGAGCAGTGTATTTGTTTATTTTTCTAGAAATATGGAAGCAATAAGCAGATTGCTGGCACAATGATATTCTAATGCACTACTTCACAGAGCGCTAGAGTATATGTTCTCATCTGTGATCTCCTGCAGAGTGATTTTCCAGTTTCAGCTGTGTTATCAAATGGAGTCAGCTAACAGAGCACTTCTTGACAGGAAGACATGGAAAATGATTGATGAGCCACTTTAGTGGCTCTTGCACAACTCCCACTGTTTGGAAGAGTGCCATTGTCAGAGGTCGAGGTGCAGGGCACCCCTCCACCCTTTTGGCTGAGGATTATTATGTGGGAAACACAAATTTAAATGAAATCCTTACATAGCTAGTTCTGAGTGCCAGTTTGGCTCAGTTGGTAGCATCCATGCCTCTCAGTCAGAAGGTTATTGGGGTCAAGCCCTTCTCCAGGACATGAGAATTTAAGATAGGCATAAACTTCAGTGCAGTACTGAGGGAATGTTGCATTGTCTGAGGTGCTGCCTTTTGAATGAGATTCTTAACCAATACCCTGTCTGCCTGCTCTGATCATTTTAAGCTGGACATAAAACATCCTATGACACTATTTGAAGAAGAACACCATTAAAAAACAAATTAATTCGTTATTTGCTGTATGTGCAATCTTGCTGTGTGCAAATTGGCTGATATGCACTACAGTGCATAACTATAGTGACTGCACTTCAAAATCAATTAATTCATTGTGAAGCATTTCAAAATGTCCTGAGGATGTGATAGAAAAAATATTAAGTTCATTCTTCATTTCTTTAAAGAGGGAATTTAGCAAGGCTGTGCTCCTGAATTTTAGTGTGAATCAGAAATAGGGTTACAATGCTATAGCCTCCAACTACACTCTGTCTCGTGAGGTTCCTCCCTTTGGGAGCGCAACCACATTGCACTTGGCCTTAAAAGTACTGGGAGAAATAGTTATTGGTTTAATTTTGAAAACAGCAGCACTGCTTTTTTCTAAGTATCAGTCTTCTTTTGAGAGAGAGCAAAGGTGTGATTAAAGGAACAGAAGCTTGTACAAATTAGAAATAAATACAGAAAATGCTGGAAGTACTCAGCAGGTCAGGGAGCATCTATGGAAAGAGAAACTGAGTTAACGTTTCAGGTGGATGACCTGTCAGAACTGGAAAAAGTTACAGACTTAACAGCTTACAAGCAAGTGCAGAGGCAGGGAAAGGGGGGAGGGGAGGAGAGAACAAAAGGGAAGGTCCGTGATAGGGTGAAAGACAAAAATAATTCAATGACAAAAGGGATGATGGTGCAAGGCAAAAGGGGGTCATAATGGGACAAGTAAAGAAACAAAATATGGGTCTGGAGGGTTCGTGGTGGTCTGCTGCATGCTCCACAAGTTGGCTATCATGCAAGCACAGCCCTTGCCACCAGGAATTGCGAGACCATCTCAGGAGGATGGTGAGGGAGAGGAGGAGGAGGAGGAGGTGGAGGAAGAGGACAAGGACGAGGAAGAAGAGGGAGGAGGCAGGCAGCAAATCCTCGTTCCGGACGGGCTGTCCATGAACGCCTCGACAGACCGGAATCCGATTCCAGTGAACCCCAGTTCCCCGTTGTTCACCACTTCCCCATTGTACCATTCCTCTGTCATGGAACATCACAGCATCCTCCTGGGCACAAAGCTGAAATGAGACACACCACAAAACACACATTCCAAACAAAAATCATAAATTTATTCGAATAGAATCAACGTTACAATATCAACTAATCACCCTTATGCATTCCCTTTGTGTCTGTTGCTCATGAGCCTTTACATACTCTAATGCCCCTAAGCAGTGCTCCCCCAGTGGCTGCAGCATGGCTGGTGGAAGGCTGCTGACTTTCAGTGGGGGAGACTACAGATGGGCTTGCACGACGACCTCAACCAGCTGTGGACCTAGAAGGCCCGGCTGCAGACTGCTCCACCTCGGCATGGGCGGCAGCCGTCTGGGCTGGCTGGCAGATAGGCAGCAGCAAGGGAAATGGCGGAATGGCAGTGGTGGGAGTAGGAATGCTGTCATCCTGAGCGAGGACAGCAAGTTTTTGCTCCACAAACCCACTGCCACTCCCCAGGGCAACACCTTAGCATTCCTAGCAATCTGTTGGAGCGCAGATTGCTGGCCTGCTGCAACACCCTGCAAGCCCCTTTCGAGTCTTGTAAACCCAGCGATGATGGCAGCAGTCTGAGCTTCACTGCAGCAGTGAGATGTTGGGTCACTTCCGTCTGTGCTGCAATGGAAGTCGCGACATCACCCATCACACGCAGCATCATGGCTGGGTCCACAAGGTCTTTCCTGGAGTTGTTTATCAGTTCCATCCTGGAAATCATGGGCTCCAAACTCTGCGCACAGCCTCATCTAATGTTGGAGCCAGACTCCTCCATGTTCCTTGACACTGACAAGAGGCTCTCTTGTCATTGCACCTAGGATTTCCGTGTGCATGCCCATCACCCTTCTTCTGAAGGCCGCCCCATCAAGGTCATCATCTGAGTCGTGTGCCGCAGAACTCATGCGCGAACTCGCCCTCCGGGTAGCTGGCACCTGAGCTACCCTTTCCCCCTGACCTGGCTGCAGCCCACTCGTGCCCGGTGACTCACCATGTGCAGATCCTGCCTCTATACCACCCTCTAAATTCCACGCAGTGCCATTTTCTAAGCTGGTGTCTGCGAGTGTCAGATGCAGTGACAGTGTGTCTTCTTCTCCTCCACCACTCTCCTCCACAACTTCAGGAACAGGCTGGCCTGTTGGCAATTCTTGGGTATCTGAAGCAGAAAGGCACAAGGGTCCGGTTGTGGTGAGGGGAGGGGGGGAAACCAAGATATCCATGCATATACCATCAGCAGCTTGTAAGTGAGAAAAGATTGTGGGATGAGGAGCAAGTGGGATGTGAGAAGAAGGATTAGGTATGACCATACCGTCATTATCAGCAATGGCTTTAACTTCCCCCGAGGCCATGGCCTCCGTCATTGCCCCTCTAATGATGCTGAGCACCAATTCCTCTAGGTCGGTGAGGTTCTGTATTGCAGTTTGGTGGCCTCCTGTCTGATGCTGCTTCCTCCGGTTATGTGCCATGTTTGCCTACAAGAGAAAGGGAAGTGTGTCAGTGAGTGTAGTGCAATGTGTTTGGGTGATGTGCCTGCCATAGTTGAATAGCTGTCAGTGTGTGCAAGGTGTGAGATGTGGGTGTGAGATGTGGGTGTGAGTGTTGCAGCAGGGGTAAGGCTGTGAGGGTGAAGTGAAGCGATGATTGTGAGGTATGAGTGATGATAGCTAGAGATTACTGGTAAGTGAGTGATGGGGGTGTGGTGCTGAAGCCTTCACTCACCTTGACCTGCCGTGTGAGGTCATTAAACTTTTTTTGGAACTGGATCCACATCCTGGGGACAACACTGGTGGCCATGAAGGAGTCCGCTATCTCCTCTCAGAGCCTTCTTCAAGTGGCCTTGGATGGCCTCCTGCCACCCTGCGGCAAACAGAATAGCCCGCCTTCGTTGAATGGCCACGACCAAGACCTCCAGTGCAGCATCCAAGAACCTTTGTGCTCGCTCCCTTGGTTGCTAAGCCATGTCTTCATCCAGTCTGACAATGAAGTGCTTCTGCTACAAAGCACCTCCCTTTACGTACTGCCTAGGCCAAACATTATTGGCCATTAGACTGCACCCGATATTGTCTTCCCTCCCCCTTTGAGTGCCAAGCCAATCAGCAGTGTGCTTAGCGCTGAGATCAGTGCTTCAATCACTGTAACGAGCAGGCAGCACGAATGTGCGTGTTTCCTAGACCACTTTGAACGGGCGTAGCGCTGGCCCGTGACACCGCCTGTTTTCAGGCCTAATTCAATTTCTCGGCCAAGGTGTGATGCGCACCCACATGACGCAAGCTCAAGTCCACTATTTAAATGGAATTTGGAGGAGCCAGGAGGTGTTTAGGATGGTTTCATAAAGAGAAAGAGCATCACCCAGATTTAATGATGCTTCCCTGTAATTACTGCTGTGTGCAAGCAAGAGCAGGAGGGACATACATTTCACCAGCAATGCAAGGAAGAAACCTGCGGCTGTCATGAAGAAGGCGTGCTTGGAGGTGGCTGATAAGGTGAGCAGCAGGAGCATTGTGCTCCGGTCTTGGATGCCGTGCAGGAAGTGGTTTAATGATGTAACCAGGTCAGGAAAAATGAGTACGTTTGCTGATTCACCTACATGCTATGGTGCAAACCTCCACCCATTTCAGTCTGTATTGCCAAGGATACTCTATCACATCACCTCTCACACCCTCTTAAGTTTCTACACGATCCAACCTTCACTTTCTATGCACTTCCTCAACTCCCCATTTATCCATCCACCGTTGCCACTCAACCCAGTCCTTATGCAATGTGATACACCTGTCTCATAGTCATCCTCACCGAATGCACTGCATCCATCGGGTGAATACCTGACCTTCAGTCACTCAGAGTTTTGTTCCTTCACCCCTTGTAGGAGAAGAGAGCGCAAAATGTAATGGAGGGGGAGAGGACTGGAGGTGGACCACCACAAATTGAGCAGCTCACTGATGCAGAGGAGATAAGTGATACAACTGCATCCCTCTCAGTTGGAGATGGAGAGACAGGGTAACAGAATTAAAAATATCTCTGACACACATGTTAACTTTATTTCATCGTTGACTGAACTAGGAGAAGACTGAATATGGTGATTGTCAAGATCGTTACTTTTCCATGAATAATTCATATCCATTTCTTTTGTCTTCCAGGGCCTTCACATGTACAGCAAGTGTCGCAGGACATCCATGAGGACGATTCCGCAAAGGACCTAATTTTTTCTGAGGGTGCACCATCACAGGACGTACAACTAGTCACCAGCACAAATACTCGCACTTCGGTGGGTCCACTTAGAGAGTTAGTTGGGTTTTCACCTGGTAATTCACAACTCACAAGTGAGCACGAGCAGACACTGGTGGCAGGGACAGCAGTGGAGAGTCCATGTTGCGGGTTGCGGGGGGGGGGGGGCGGGGGAGGCGGAGGTGGCGCATTCCTCTCCAAGTTTTGCTCAGCTGGACACAGATGCTGAATCCCGGTGGCCATCATTGAGAACGAGAATGATAGAGGTACATCAGCAACTTTGCGAGGTACTGTCAGACGTGCCTTGCACACTCCCCACAATAGCGCAGAAGATGGATGAGTCCAACTCGAACAGTAGTGGATTGGTGGCGCAGGTAATTGCATGAATGTCTGCCGTGGAGAGCGTGGCTGCATTCCATGGAGCTTTAAGTAAGGTTCTCGAATGAGTCCATACAAACCATGACCACGGTCGTGCAGACTCTGGATGCCAACATGTCTGTCGCCTTAAACAGAATGACAGATACCTTATCCATGGCCTTACACGGATCCGTGGTCACTGATCGTCACCAAGCTGGTCTGCAGCAGAGTGGTAGAAGTGATGTGGCACTGGCCCAGGAGAACGATGATGGCGAAAGGAGACATGGAAGTGGGACCTTCACTCAAAGCACTCCCACTTCTGACCCATTGCCTCCCCCTCAGCCAGTACCTGACATGCTGCCTCATCTCCCGATGGCCAAGTCTGCCTCTGCACAGGTGCAGGTGGAGCAGTCTTTGCCGGGGCCCTCGGGGTTCTGAAACCCAGAGGTCGTAGGCCAAAAAGCATCTCAGCAGTCAGGGCAGGGATCTGAGCTGTCTGCCTCTACCTCTGCTGAAGCCACAGAGGATGCAGCACGTAGAAGTGGTAGGAAGTGCAATTTAAAGCAATTGTAATTCACCAAGGGTATGCACAAGGGGATTTGACAAAATGTTATGTTGTTAAATTTCCTTTTTTTTATAACACCACATCAAGTTTATTGATTAGCAGCACTTCCACATCTTACCCATTATTGTATCCCAAGTGCCAACTCGCCCTTTCACTTGTTTCATGGTGTATGTCAATACATGACGTGACTCATTGAGTGGATGCGTGATTGATGGACGGTTTAGTGCAAAGGTTGGGGGGCGGGGGGGGGGCGTGCGGGTGGTTGGTGCTGTTAGTGGCTGTCATTGGTCATTTGTTCCAGTCGGAATAATTAACTGAACCTTCAAACTATGAGGGCATTCCTGCAATCCCGGGCAGCAATGTGCACAACTGCTCTGGTGATGGTTGCCCCGTCTTCATATTCCTCCTCTTCATCTTCCACTTCAATGTTCTCCTTATCGAAAGATGTGTGATGAGCGCCTGCGTCCTCCTCCACCTGTAATCCTCTCTGCTGCCCAATGTTGTGCAGGCCACAGCAGACCACTATTATTCTGGACACCCTCATTGGCGGGTACTGAAGGGCGCCTCCAGAACTATCTGGACAACTGAAGCGCATCTTCAACATTCCGATAGCTTGCTCTATGACACACCTGGTGGTCACGTGGCTGTCGTTGTACCACTCCTGCACCTCAATAGTGGGGTTCCTCACAGGTATCATGAGTCAAGTTTGAAGGGGGTGTCCCTTGTCTCCTACAAGCCAGCCCTTAAGTCTGGTTCATGGAACAAAAAGGTCTGGGATGTTGGACTGCTTCAGTATGAAAGTATCATGACAGCTCCTGATAAAAACTCTAGCTGCTGTGGTGGTCCTTGGATTGCCAGATGTGTGCAATCGATGGCACCCTGTACCTGTGGGATGTCAGCCAGAGAGCCGAATGCGAGTGCCTGCTCAGTTTGGCTATTGTCATCACAGGGGAAGTTTATACAGCTCCCGATCCTGGCAAAAAATGCATCTGTCACCTGCCTTATGCATTTATATGAAGCCAACTGAGAGACCCTCAATGTGTCTCCAGTAGCGCCACGGAAGGAGCTAGAGGCAAAAAAATTGAGTGCCGTGGTGACTTTCACAGCCACTGGTGATGTGTAGCCGCCAGGTCCAGCGTATAGCGGGTCTTCTTCTAGGAGGCTGCAGATATCTGCGACTACCTGCTGTAACAATCTGAGCTTGTGGAAGCGCTGATTCTCCGAGAGGTCTAGGAAGCTGAGCCTCTGTCTGTATACCCGATATGTGGGTCGTGTCTCCTACAGCCTCGGCTCCTCTGTTGGTCTTCTCTCTGCTTTTCTGTGCCTCTCTCCTTGGAACCTCTCTCCTGTGCACCTGCTGATTCCACCACGGCATGCCGTCGCTGCCGTGGATGGTGATTGTCTTCCTCATCCGATGTAGTGTCAAAAACATCCATAGCGCCTCCCATCTTGCTGGTGTCCATTTGAAAGGCTCCAGAGTTCTCAAAAACCTTGCACACAGCCTAAAACGCCTCAGTTAAACCCAGAAGTAGGCACATTGTTTACTACCCACCTGACTCCAACCCACCCATTCTTGAATGTTAAAATTCCCCCGAAAGTTGTTCCTCCAACAGAGATCAGATATATTTCAAAAAGAGGTAAAATAAACATCACAGCATTGAAACACACTAGAGTTACAGCTGTCCAATATTTACATTTTAAAAATTAGAGAACACATGGCCTATATCACATTAATAATGAAAAATTGATTTATTTTATGAAATATCACAGAATTCTCATAATTCAGCAATACCCATGCTGGCCAGTGGCATGTTTCATCTTGATTAAATGTCAGAGGCACTGGCTTGAAAAATCACTTTGCCACACTAGTACCTGGAGATATTTGTCACCATCTAACAGATGACATTGTCAAAACCTGCCAGTAGTTAAGACCAGATGCAAACTTTATATGCTCCATCTGCTGATATATAGAAACAGGAGTAAACGGCAAACAATGTGACTAAGGCAGGAACAGTGTTCATATTTCTTCATAAGAACATAGGTTTTAAAGTGACAGTATCCCTCTTCTTTGGCCTATAAATTTAATTTGAAAACTATCATCTATTCATCCTACAGATCATTCTTTTTCCCATATTCCAGTTGTCATATTAAATATTCAAAGTGTTTTATATAAATCTTTTGTCAAATGCAATAAGAGTATCTATCTTTTGTCAAGGGCAACCAAAAATTGCATTGCAATTTCATACTGAATCTTTAATGCAACCAGATATGTTTTACTTACGAAAGTTTACACATTCTGCCAAAATGTACAGAAGATATGACATTGACAGTTTTAAACAATGTTGTACAATGGAAAGAGGATATTGGCCCGGAATTTGCGGTCAGCGGCGAAGCAAAGGCATTCACTGCTGGCCCCGAAGAAAGCGAAAGCCCGAGAAGTTTGCCTTTTTTCGATGTATAAGTGATTTCAGCGCAGTGTAGTTGGAATTCCCTAGTACGATCAGCACAGCCAGTGTCAGAGCAGTGAATAACTGACTGCAACTTCAGGATTTCCGGATTTAGATGTGCATGCGCTACATCCTGAAGTTGTGATCAGTTTCAAAGGGGTAATAACGGCGAATGCTGTTAGTTCACCGTTATTGCCCACGCAAATTCCGGGCCAATATCTCTGATACTACATATCTTCTTATCTTAAAAGATATTTTGGATAATCCATGTTCTATGATATTGCAGCTCTCTCAAGTCTGTTCCTGTTGCTTCTCCCCATTCCTCTAAGGTCTGAGTAAGAACATAAGATAAGAAAATAAGAATTAGGAAAAGGAGTAGCCCATACGGCCCCTCGAGCCTGCTCTGCCATTCAATAAGATCATGGCTGATCTTCGACCTCAACTCCACTTTCCCACCCGATCTTCCCCTGGAGTATCAGGCCTTGCTCCACTGTACCCATGTTATTAACCACTCTATTCCAGAGTCCAGATTACATGTCATATAATGTCATGTGTTGCCATATAGTTATATTTAGTACCACTATACAATATCATTGTGGCTTACATATCAGAAAAATCACCTTGATGACATTATTATGTAACCATTTCTGTTTGTTATATTCTGCTGTAATGAATCATAGAATCATAGAAATTTACTGCGCAGAAGGAGGCCATTCGACCAATGGCCGGCCAAAAAAAGAGCTATCCAGCCAAATCCCACTTTCCAGCTCTTGGTCCGTAGCCTTGTAGTTTACGGCACTTCAAGTGCATATCCAAATACTTTTTAAATGTGATGAGGCTTTCTGCCTCGACCACCTTTCAAGGCAATGAGTTCCAGACCCCAACCACCCTCTGGGTGAAAAAAGTTCTCCTCAACTCCCCTCTAATCCTTCTAACAATTACTTTAAATCTATGCCCCCTGGTTATTGACCTCTCTGCTGAGGGAAATAGGTCCTTCCTATCCACTCTATCTAGGCCCCTCATAATTTTATACACCTCAATTAAGTCACCCCTCAGCCTCCTCTGTTCCAAAGAAAACAACCCCAGCCTATCCAATCTTTCCTCATAGCTAAAATTCTCCAGTCCTGGCAACATCCTCGTAAATCTCCTCTGTACCCTCTCTAATGCAATCACATCTTTCCTGTAATGTGGTGGCCAGAACTGTATGCAGTACTCTAGCTGTGGCCTAACTAGTGTTTTATCCAGTTCAAGCATAACCTCCCTGCTCTTATATTCTATGCCATAGCTAATAAAGGAAAGTATCCTGTAAGTCATTCGAAGTATAATAACAACTTATCTTTGTGTAGCGTCCTTAGCATCGAAAAATGTCCTAAAGCACTTCACAGAGGCATAGAAAGACAAAAATTGACACCAAGATAAAGAAGGAAATATTTGAAGGGGTGACCAAAGCTTAGTCAAAGAGGTGGGTTTTAAAAGGGCCTTACAGAAGGAGAGAGAGGAGCAGTGGCAGAGGGGTTTAAAGAGGGAAGGCAGTTTAAAGCATGTCCACCAGTGATGGGTGAAGGGAAGAAGGGACGCATAAGAGGCAAGAGTTGGGGAAACGGAGCAACGCAGAGTTCTAGGGGAGTTAAAGGGCTGGAGGAAGTCACAGACCTAGCAGTCAGGCTATGAAGGGATTTAAACACAAGGATGAGAAGTTTAAATTTGAGATGTTGGGGGAATCAGGAGCCAATGTAGGTTAGCGAGGACAGGGGTGATAGATGAGTGGAACTTGGTGCGGGATTGGATATGGGCCATATAGTTTTGGATGATCTGAAGCTTATGGAGCATGGAGGATGGGAGAACAGCCAGGGGAGCATTGGAATAGTTAAGTCTGAAAGTTACAAAGGCATGGATGAGGGTTTCAGCAGCAAATGGATTAAGACAGGGGTGGAGGTGGGCAATATTACAGAGGTGGACTTAGGCAGCCTTTGTGATAGAGAGTATATGGGGTCATAAGCTCAGCTCAGGGTCAAATACAATGATGATATTGCAAACAGATGGCTTCAGCTTTCCCAATGTTTAACTGGAGGAAATTGTAGCTCTTCCACTGATGTTGAACAAGCAATCTGGTAAAACAGAGGCACTGAAGGGGTTGAGAGAGGTGTTGGAGAGATAGAGCTGGGTGTCCTCAACATAAATGTGGAAGCCGATCCCTTGTCTGCAGAAGATGTCACCAAGAGACAGAATGTAAATGAAGAAGAGGAGGAGGCCAAGGATAAATCATTGAGGACTCCAAATGTAACCAGTGCGGAGGCAAGAAGAGAAGCAACTGCTGGAGATGCTCTGGCTATGATCAGAAAGATGAGTGGAACCAAGCTGGACAATGTGTGGTGTGGTCGACCGTGTCAAAGGGTACAGAGAGGTTGTGGAGGATGACAGGGCGGAGGTGGAATAATGCATCATGGTAACAGTAACAGAAAATTTAATTTATAACTTGGGTTAGGGCCATTTCGGTGCTAGAATGCATGTTTCTTGGCAACTTTCATTGGACTGATTGTAATGGATCCAAATGTTTTCTTTATTATTTCCATTTTACAAACTTAATATCATTCCACTTCATTTTTTTGTCTTTGTTCCCTGAACTGGAGGGTATAGGAGAGACTCAATTCAATTTACCAAAGGATTCAGAGGCCATTCTTCCCAATTCATAGTTTGTTAAAAAAAATGCGTCTCGAAAAATCCACAGTTGTGATCCCAGTGGTTATACCAGGATTGTGCCTGTTGATGCCCTCCAGAACTGACCCTTCTGGAGTGGGAGGGCATCTAATCTGCATGGGCTGGCAGGCAGAAGCACCACCACAGGCACCTTCGATTCCTACGCAGCTGGAAAATCCAGCGCCTGCCCACTGGGAGGGGGGAAATTCCCCAGTCTCCTTCCTCAGAACCCAGACGTGTCCCCCTCACCTCTTTCTGTAAAGGGGCCAATTGACCACTTTTACCTGGCCTGAACTCCACCCAGTGGGGCCCACTTAAACCCATCTGGAGGCCAGTACACTTCATTTAATCTCACAGGGCACATGGGCATCCAGAACCACAGCAGGTCCAAAATGAGCCAGGGAAGCTGAAAGTCTTGGCGTAGGGAGTCCCCATGCTCCATCTCCGCCAGGCCCCAATGAAATTTTCCCTGCAAGGGTAGGGCAGAAGTTGCTCCCTTCTAAGGCAGGCTGATAAATCACTGAAAGAGTAGAAACACGGAACAACAGGCTGTTTTCTGGGTTGTTCCACTGATTTTCTGCGACCTGATCCACCCCCACGGATACTCGGGGCCTTTATGCTTAGCCTTCTTCTTCTTAGGCGTCCCTCGAAACCAAGGATGACTTGCTTCCACATTAAAAATGAGTTCTCAGTTGACTGATGAGTCCAATGCGGGACCTACAGTCTCTGTCACAGGTGGGGTCAGGAGGACTACAATGCATCCTACGAAACCCAGGCAGAGAGGACCTGCGGGAAGGAGGGAGGAGGACAGAAGCAGTATGTTTGTGTGTGTGTGTGCTAGGCCGTTGTAGCAGAGCCTGGTCTCCAATCGTCTTGGATCCCCTTGCCATTGGACCAAGACCTTGCTCTGTCAAGCCCATGTGGTAGCTGGTGTGCAACGGCCACCCCATGTTAAAAGAATTCACGCACAGGCATCTTCCACCCCTTTAAAATGAAGTTCAGGACCTGGAACGTCAGGACCCTCATGTGACAGACCGGAACGCCGTACTGCTATCGGTGCCCGGGAGCTCAGACGTTTCGACATTGACATCGCCGCCCTAAGTGAGACCCGGCGGGCAGGGGAAGGCCAGCTCAAGGAGCAAGGCGGTGGCTACATCTTCTTCTGGAAAGGCAAACCTGAAGAAGAATGCCGCCTCCATGGGGTAGGCTTCGCCATAAAAACTGATCTAGTTGGGCGTCTCAGAGACTCCCCTAGCGGTATAAACGAGCGCCTCATGACTCTTCGGCTCACCCTAGCCCAGAACCAGTGCGCTATGGTCATCAGTGCGTACGCCCCAACACTGGAAGCCACAGACGAGACCAAAGAGGAATTCTACTCCAGCCTCGAACAATCCCTGTCCCGAGTCCCAACGGGCGACAAGCTGATCCTCCTTGGCGACTTTAACGCCAGAATTGGAAAGGACACAGAGCTCTGGGGAGGTGTAATCGGCAGAGAGGGGGTAGGGAAAGCCAACTCCAACGGTACCCTCCTCCTGACGAAATGCTTAGAACATGGCCTTGTCATAACCAACACCTTGTTCCGTCAGAGAGACAAGTACAAGGCTTCATGGTAGCACCCTCGCTCCAAGCACTGGCATCTGCTGGACTACGTCATCGTCCGAGCGAGGGACCGCAAGGACGTCCGCATCACCCGCGCCATGACAGGAGCTGACAACTGCTGGACAGAGCACCGCCTAATCCGCTCTGTCATCTCCATCAATGTAGCCCCTAAAACAGCGGTGGCAACAGAAGCAATGCCGCAGGAATATCAACGCTGGAGCACTCAAAGACCCCGCTAAGAAAGCCCTATTCAGCCTGTGACTCACAACCAACCTGGTGACTCCCAGTGATTCAGAGATGCAGAGTGTCCACAGCGCCTGGTCTGCACTCAAGGCCTCCATAATCAACACCTGTGAAGAGATGCTCAGTCACTCGACCAGGAAACACCAAGACTGGTTCAACGAGAAGGACCAGGAGATCCAGGAGCTAATAAGCCACAAGCGCAAGGCATTCCTGATCTGGAAACAGCAACAGAACTCGAGAGCAAGAAAGCAGCTCTACAGACGCCTGAAGGCCGAGGTCCAACAAAAAACTCGCGACCTAAAGAACAGATGGTGGGTGAAGAAAGCACAGGAGATCCAGCAGCTAGCCGACAACCACGACGTGCGTGGATTCTTTAGCGAAGTCAAGACCGCCTACGGCCCAAGCACCCAAGGTCCTACCCCACTGCGGGTCAAGAACGGAGAGGTACTCATCAAGGACAGGGAGGCAGTCAGTGCCCGCTGGAAGGAGCACTTCGAAGATCTCCTTAACCGAGACTCTATCTTCGACGCGAGTGTCCTCAACTCCATCCCGCAGCATGCCACCATCTCAGCACAACCCCAGCCCGGCATAAGGTTGAAAAGGCCATCCGACAACTGAAGAACAACAAGGCCTCAGGAGCAGATGGAATCCCTGCCGAGGCACTAAAGCATGGTGGAGAAGCACTACTGGTGTGAATTCATGAACTCATTTCTCTTATCTGGAAGGAGTAGAGCATGCCAGGGGATCTCAAAGATGCCGTAATTGTGGCCATCTTCAAGAAAGGTGACAAGTCCGATTGCGGTAATTACAGAGGAGTTTCCCTGCTGTCTGCCACAGGGAAAGTCATCGCAAGAATCCTCCTCAATCGCCTTCTCCCAGTGGCTGAAGAGCTCCTCCCAGAGTCGCAATGTGGATTCCGCCCACTAAGGGGCACAATGGACATGATCTTCACCACGCGCTAATTACAAGAGAAATGCAGGGAACAGCACCATCCGCTGTACATGGCCTTCTTTGACCTCACAAAGGCCTTCGACACTGTCAACCGTGAGGGATTATGGAGTGTCCTCCTCAAATTCGGATGCGCTCAAATGTTTGTCACCATCCTCCGCCTGCTTCACGATGACATGCAAGCCGTCATCCTGACCAACGGTTCCACCACAGACCCAATTCACGAACGGACCGGGGTCAAGCAAGGGTGTATCATTGCACCAACGCTCTTCTCGATCTTCCTTGCTGAAATGTTCCATCTCACCCTCAGTAAGCTCTCCACTGGAGTGGAGCTAATTTACAGAACAAACGGGTAACTGTTCACCCTCCATCGCCTACAGTCCAGATCCAAGGTCGTCCCATCCTCTGTCGTCGAATTACGGTATGCAGACGACGCTTGCGTCTGCACAAACTCGGTGGTCGAACTCCAAACCATCGTTAACACCTTCACCGAAGCATACGAGAGCATGGGCCTTACACTAAACATCCGTAAGACAAAGGTCCTCTACCAACCTGCCCCTGCCACACAGTACTGCCCCCCAATTATCAAAATCCATGACAAGGCCTTGGACAATGTGGACCACTTTCCATACCTCGGGAGCCTACTGTCAACAAGGGCAGAAGTCGATGACGAAGTCCAACACCACCTTCAGTGTGCCAGTGCAACCTTCGGTCGTCTGAGGAAGAGAGTGTTTGAAGACCAGGACCTCAAACCCGGCACCAAGCTCATGGTCTACAGAGCAGCAGTAATACCCGCCCTCCTGTATGCCTCAGAGACATGGACCATGTTCAGCAGGCACCTCAAAGCACTGGAGAGGTACCACCAACGCTGCCTCCGCAAGATCCTGCAAATCCATTGGCAGGATAGGCGCACCAACGTCAGTGTTCTCGCTCAGGCCAACATCTCCAGCATCGAAGCTTTGACCACGCTCGATCAGCTCCGATGGACGGGCCACATCGTCCGCATCCCCGATACGAGACTCCCAAAACAAGTTCTCTACTCGGAGCTCCGACACGACAGAGTCCCAGGTGGGCAGAGGAAACGCTTCAAGGACACCCTCAAAGCCTCCTTGAAAAAGTGCAACATCCCCACCGACACCTGGGAATTCCTGGCCCAAGACCGCACAAAGTGAAGGAGAAGCATCCGGGATGGCGCCAAACACCTCGAGTGTCTTTGCCGGGAGCAAGCGGAAGCCAAGCGCAAGCAGCGCAAGGAGCGAACGTCAACCCAAGCACCCCACCCACCCGCCCCTTCAACCACCGTCTGCTTATCAAGGTGAAGTTGTCAGTACTGTGCAGGGGAATACATTCCAGTTTTGTCGCTCAATATTAGCAGCAAGCAGTTGCAGAGAAAAAACACTTCTGCCAATAACATGCCTCAACCTGACACTTAATAAGCACCAGTTGCTGCACAAATAGGAATTTTTCTACTTCCCCCACAAAACGCTGCAATGACCTCTCTGAGTGAGATTGCCCATTTTTATATCCTCGTATTCTAAATGTTAGGCAGTTTTATGTTGTGCCCCTGCTAGAAATTGGGTCAAGACCACCCTAATTCATTTCACATAGAACCCTTAGAGACTAGCAGAAAGAAGAAGCTTTCATCAAATCAGCTCAGGCTGGATTCAGGTGACAGCAAAGTGTACTAACCCAATCTGGCAACTTGTTCCCACTTATTCAAGAATTCGATGAAGTGTGCAATTGCCTGGAAATTACTGTTGACGATAACAGCAAACAAACACTTAGGGCTGGATTTTGCCAGCGGAGGCGGGTTCGCGTCGGGTTGGCTGTTCGGTGAGTTCCGGTCCCGCTGTCGGTTTCAGCCACACTGAGATAACGATTTTGAGTTAACTGGGCTTATTAAGCCCGTCGTGCGCGTTACCCGGCCCAATCAGTGGGTTCGGGTCTGCTGCTCACCTCTGCTGACGTCTTCGATTCAGCTGCATTTAAGGGGCCCATGCAGCCTTTGGGTTTTATTTACTTTCTGATGCCTCTCAGTGCTTCTGTTAGCGAGATGACTGCTGCAAGAACCAAGGCTTCTCCCCGCTTTGATGATGACTCCCTCCATGTTCTTGTGGAGGGAGTGAGAGGGCACAAGGAGGTTCTGTTCCCCTCCAATGGACAGAGGAAGCCTCCTCAGCAAACCAAGGCAGCCTGGCTGCAAATTGCTGAGGAGGTGTGCACCAGGTCTTTGTGCTCACGCACCTGGGTTCAGTGCAGGAAAAGATTCAATGATCTGCTACGCTCAGCAAAAGTGAGTATAACATTACACTTACCTTCAATCTGCTCCCCATCTCCTCTCATCACCAGCACTCTGCATTGTCAACCTACTCCTGCACATCCCACTTTACCCTTATATCCCTTGCACCCTTAACCATCCCTCTCTCTCTATGTATAGAATCACTCCACCATTCCACTATGCACCCCTCACACTCGCTATCACTGTTATGCAATGACAACAACTAACAACGCACAGGGAGGGCCCTTGGTATTGGCACCTCACTCCATCTTTGTCTCCCTCTAAGCATCTATGCTATGGATTCTCTACACTCACTCCAACATTCTCACTCCAACTCCACTTGTGTCCCTCATTGCAGGAAAAGAGAGCCCACAATAAGAGGGAGAGGGGGAGGACAGGAGGAGGGCCACCTTCCATGGCGCATTTAACCAACGCTGAGGAGGCTGCTATCGAGATCGTCGGAGGTGCAGAGGAACTGGAAGTGGGGGACGGAGAGACGGGCGCAGTAGGGCAAGCTGGTGACAGAATAGATTTGCATCCCTCTCATTTAGATTGCATGAGTGACTGATATGGCATGTGATGTTCATTCAGATTGAGTTCTGATCATCTGCACAATGAGATGTGTCTGCTACGTTAATATCACGGCCCAAAAATTTGGCCGAATACGGGAGAGTACCCGTTGCGTACTCACCCGTATTCAGTCCCGAAGTGCCGGTTTCCTGCATGCACTGCGCATGCACGGGAAACTGGCACTTCTGGTATGGCGCAGGGGGCGGTTCCTAGGTGAACCGCGTGCGCACTAGAGGCTGCGCGCACGCAGCACACTTAGGTTTTTTTTCAGGTTTCAACGCGAGGGTAAGTATGGAAGATTTTACACAAGAAAAAAGGAGGCGTAAGACCCCCTTTTAACAAGGTAAGTAGTTAATTAAGTATAATTTTAAATTTTTTTCAACAGGTTTATCTTTTTTTAGAGACTTTAAAGAAAAGTAAGTTTATTTTTATAACTTTTAAAAAGAATTTAAATTTTTTCAAAAACTTGAATTTTTGTTTAAAGTGGTTAATTTATTTAACTATAGTTATTTTATTAATGTGATGGTTTTTTTTTTATTTATTTGAGGTTTAGCTGTTCTTTTGGGGGCAATTTGTATTCATAGTTTTGACAGGTCTCCTGTCAAATCTATGAATGAAAGATAGTGTGCTGCCATTGGCTCTCCATGGCCCACGTGATCCCAGAGGTCGCATCGCACTAACTGTGCCTCTGGGACACGCACACACTGCGCACCAGCACAAGGGAGAGGCCCAGGACCCGAAGTTCCTGTGGGCCCGAAACACAACGGCAGGCGCGGTAGGTAAGATTGCGCGCAATCCTTACCCCCGCGGCAAGCCTCCGAGTCAAATTTCTGGGCCCACATGTCTAACTCATGCCTTTACTCCCCCACAGGACCATCGAGAGCCCCCCTCCCCACTGTCCAGGAGAAAGAGCCGGAAGACTCCTCAGAGGAAGCTGCAGCCTCTGAGGGAGCAGCGCCAGCAGAAATGAGCGCACCCAGCACCAGCGCAGAGATGCACACCTCGGTGGATCCTTTGCGAGATAGAGTAGTGTTGTCACCTGGTGTATCACAGCTCACAAGTGAGCATCAGCAGATAGTGGAGACAGGGACAGCAGTGGAGAGTCCTTGTCGGAGGGCGCAGGACGCTCCTAGCTCTGCTCAGCTGCATGTGGACGCTGTGCCTCTGGGGCCATCCAGAAAAAGAGAGTGGTGCTGGAGCTTCAGGAACAAGTGCAGGAGTCTCTAACAGGGTTTGCAACCACAGTAACTGCGAGTGTGCAGAGAATGGAGAGTCCATCTCAAACATGAGCAATGCCGTGGTGCACTCAATGGCGAATGTAGGTCCCGCCATGGAAAGGATGGCAACCTCCATGGAGGGCATAAATTGCCAGACACAGCAGAATATGGTAACACTTCTAAATAGATGGTCATCTATGGAGGATAGATGGGCATCTATTGAGGAGAGAAACCAGAGGTACATGGACGTCCTTGTTATGAAGAATGTCAGCACAGAAATGGGCCCTCATGGCCCCACTGATGTGCAGCAAGGTGCTCTTCAGCTACTTGCTAGCAGTGAAGTGAAGGTGACCCATGAGAGGGATGTTGGTGGTCGACAACAAGGAAGTGCGGGCTCCTCTCCAAGCGCTCACATTCCCATGCCACTGTGGAGCCCTCAGTCAGAGCCCCAGATTCTTCACCCAACTGAGATGGCCGTCTCAGCCCCTGCACAGCTGGAGGAGGTGCAGACTGTTGCCGAGCCCTCCCAGGCTCCCAAACCCAGAGGATGCCCGCCAAAGGCGTCTAAGCAGGTGCAGCAGAGAAGTGAGCAAGCTGCCTCTACATCTGCTGAAGCCACAGGGGAAGCACCATGTAGAAGCACGTGTAAGAGAAAGTTAACACACAAATAGTCACAAGGGTAATCACTTGGGTGTTTTTATATAACACAAAGTTAAATTTCTCATCGTTATTTCAATTCTATTGAAGAAATTCGATGTCAAAGATTCAAAGAGTTGGCCTATGTGTGCTCAGAAATGGAAGTTGCACAGTGAGGGGTCAGGGCACCTTTCATCTTTAGTGATGGTGGGGAGAGTGATAGGAATGCACAGTTTATTGTGCAGATGCTGTATGGTGTATAATGAAGGTCATGCAAACACTCATTTCCATGTGCCAGCCACAAGTGTTTGCTGCATAAAGTTACGTGAATCTGGCATGGATTAGTGTATCCCTTGCCTTACGGCCAGCAATGTGCTCGCGGTGAAACTGGCACAGCCACCTCTGCAAGATCTTCCTCATCTGCCACCTCATTCAGCTCCTCCTCTGAGGAGGAGGAGGAGGAGGAGGCTGTGTGCTGAGCCACTTGTTCCTCAGGCAGTGGTAAGCCACGCTGCTGTGTGATGTTGTGCAGGGCACAGTAGACCACGATGATTCTGGACACCCTGGCTGGTGCATACTGTAGGGCTCCACCAGATCTGTCGAGGCATCTGAATCGCATTTTGAGCAAGCTGATGGTTTGCTCTATGATGCTTCTGGTGGAAATGTGGCTCACATTGTAGCATTTCTCAGCTTCATTTGATGGCCTCCTCATCGGTATCATTAGCCACGTCTTCAGGGGATAGCCCTTGTCTCCAAGTAGCCATCGGAAAGTTGAGTTGGCGGATTGAAGAGCTGAGGCACAGTAGACTGCCGCAGGATGAACGAGTCATGGCAACTTTAAGGGAGTGGAAGCCCTTGTGGTTCACAATTACAGCTGGGTTGTGATGGGGTGCCCTAATGGCCACATGTGTGCAGTCTGCAACGGCCTGCACCATTGGCAAGCCTGCCATATTTGCAAAGCCAAACGCACACGCGGTAACACTTGCTTCATCCGTGGAGAAGTGGATGTAATTGTGCAACTTGGCAAAGAGGGCATCGGTAACCTGCGTGATGCAACTGTTGTGCGGCCGACTGGGAAATGCCGCTGATGTCTGCTGCTGATTCCTGGAAGGACCCTGAAGCAAAGATGTTGAGTACGGTGGTGACTTTGACAGCCACTGGTAAGGAGTGTCCACCCACTCCTCTGGGCTCCAGGTGTTGGTGCAGCATTGTTCAGATCTCAGCGACTACCTCTCGCGAAAGTCTCAGCCTCCTTTGGCACTGCTGCTCAGTCATGTTGAGGAAGCTCATCCTCTGCCTGTAAACCCTGTGTTGGGGGTATCTCCTGCAGCGCGGTGCAGCCCTGCGCTGACGCCCTCTGCCCTGTGCAGCATCAGGTGGCTGAGAAGAAGGTTGGCGCTCCTGTTGTTGCTGCTGCTGTTGTGCCTGGTCCTGCTGCTGCCGTGGCTGCTCTTCCTCCGATTCTGAGGACCAGGATGAGAGGGTTCCCATTCCGCTGGTATATATCTCAGTTGAGGAAGAGATGTTATAAGCGCTTGGTCAATGTGGGGAGAGGGTTTTCCAAGGAGGTCACGGTGCATATGGATCTCAGATTAAACACTTACAAGCTCAATACACCTGCAAAATGTGTTCCAACACCTCAAAACAGAAAGTTCTGGCATCTGAAAGTGAACTCATGTTACTGGTCATCTTTTATGCTGCAGGTGCAGCTGTCAACTATTCAGCGAGTTGCTGAACCTGGCACAATCAGCTGGCGTGTTTGTCGCACGACGTGCAACACGCTGAAAATGTTGCAAAATGGGAAAAGCCTCTCAAAATAGGATTATCCAGGCAGTTAACAAGCTGTTAACTTCCTTAAGTGGCTCTCCCGTCGCTTGGTGTCGGGTCTGATCGGAACTCGCAGACCAACACTCTGTAAAGTTGCGTGGAGGCGGGACGGTGGCGGGTTCACAACCCACTGTCAATCATTTTGATTTTAACTCCAGACCCGCCTCCAAACCCGCCCTCTGAGCGCCGGCAAAATCGCGGCCTTAGGGCTGGATTTTACCAGTGCTCAGAGAGCAGGTTTGGAGGCGGGTCAGCTGTCAAAATAGCAAAGGTTGACAGTGGGTAGGAAACCCGCTGTCAACCCACCTCCACACAAGTCTCCCAGGTGTCGGGTCTGTCTGCGCAGAACAGACCCTACACCAAGCGGCGGAGACAATTTATATCATTAAATGGCTTGTTAACAGCCAATTTAATGCTATTTTGAGCCTACCTTCTAATTTTATGTGCTCCCCCACGGGTTACCCGCTGCTCGGGGAACATGCCAACTCACCCTGTCATGAGTTGAGTCTGCTTTGATTTATCTGATTACCTGACAGCTGCAGAAGTGGTATAAAGGATGCCATGTTGCAGCTGTTCAGTTTCAGAGCTCAAAAACTGTTGGTTCCTGCATTTGAGAGCTTTCTACAGCTTGCAAGTGTTTAGAGCCAGTGGCACCTCATTGGAACAACCTTTCTCACCATTGACGGATTTGCTACTGTCATCTCTCCGTCGCCTGCCATCTATTATATCAGAATGGGTACGGTTTACACTCTTTCACCTTGGTCCTCAGAATCTGACCACGATCAGCCCCAACACCAGCAGCACCAACAACAACACCAACCTTCTCCGCAATCAACTGATGAGGCACAGGACACAGGGCACCCAACCACATTGCTGCCCAGTAGGCCAGGGATGGCCTCACCACGGCAACATTTACTTGACTTGATGTTGTACACCCTGGCTGCCACATGATGTGCGCCAGCTTGGCACCACCCCACACCAACACCATAAAGCATCCCTACAATGCCCAAGCCATTCCTTTCACACTCATCAGCATTGCGGGGGGTACCGTTATGTCTCACCATTCACTGCAACTCACTAAGCCACTTCCAAAGGTGCACACAAGTCCTGTCCAAGAACGCAAAGTGTTGAAAATAAAGATTTCAATGTTTGACAGCACATTAACAGAAACTTCAGATGAACTTTGGATTAAATACCAAGTGGCTACCATTATGTGTTATTAGTTGGTATGATTGCACTAGGATGAGGGTGAGTGTGAGGGGTAGCTAGTGAGATGGGGATGTGCTAATGTAGATAGAGAGAGAGGGATGCCTTGATCAAACAACTTGTCACAGTGAATAAATTATCCCATATTTACAGATTCTCCAAAAGTCAGGTTAATGTTTTAAAGGTAAGGCAAATGGTTGACCTCAAATAATGAACTATTCTATATTACAGTCCATTGCAGTTAGATTAATTATTCCATATTTATAGTGTGTCACATTTAGATATCACGGGGCTAAAACGCCACAAGGTTTCTGTTGATCTCCTGCCAGATTCACGCTGGAAGACCAGCAGAACCTTCACTGAATTTCAGTCCCTACATTATTTCATGTTTACAGTATTCTTTCAGATAATCAGTTATTTCATATTTACTGCCTGTTCCTAGATAATGAATAATTGCATATTTACAGTCTGTCACAGTTAGGTAATGAAATATTCTATAATTATAGTCCAGTTCCAGGTAATGTCAAATTTATTATGCATGACAATTAGATAACAAATTATCCCATATTTACTATCCATCAGAGTTAGTCAATAATTCAATATTTACAGTTCCATAATCAGCACCAAGTCACAGTAATTTCACAGAGACTGTAGACAGTGGCTTTAAATTTCCAAAGTAGTTTTCCTGATCTCCCTGTAACTTCAATAGGAGATCAGCAGAATCCCAGAAGAAAGACAAAGAAGGCTGTCTTCACCCATTTTTGTTGGTTCTGCAGGGGTTCTGCTAATCCCCTGCCAAAGTTACAGCGGAGGATCTGAAGAATCCCTGAGGTAATTCAGGGCTAGCAATTTATTATTCCTCAGCTCCTCCTGAAGTCTTGTCTTACTGACTTCCAATTTTTAGGTGATTTCTTTTGTTTCAGAGTAGACAAGGAAGACAGTTTCAATTTAACTACTTCACACAGAGAGTGCTAAATATATGGAAGAGAGTGCTTGGAGCAGCAGTGGAGTGGGATAAGGGAATTATCCTCTTGTGTGTGGAGATCCGGCGGGGCAGGAATGCCGCCTGCCCCTTTGCATCTGCTCCAGCCCTGACCCATTTTCCTATCCACGGCAGCCTCCTGGCGGGATTTCTGCCATCAAAAGGGCATACACTTGTTTAAATGAGGAGAATCCTGGAAGATCTGACGAGGGTCCTTAAAGGAGCAGAAGCACATTGAAGATCAAAAACAATGTCCCACTGTAGGCCTTGGTCAAGACCGAGTCAAGACCGAGGCCTTTAACAGGTAAGTGTCTGGGGTCGTTTGGAGGGAGACGTGGCCACTGCAAGGTCCTCTCTCGTCATGGTGGCACCTCAGGACTGTTCTCCAGAACCCACAGTCACCTTCCCCATGTTGGCTCCAGGAAGCAGTGGCAACACTGGCAAAAAGGAGGAAAATCTGCCGCACACCTGCGTGCCCCACTTACATCACTATCATTTGCATATGGTGGATGCAGAAGAAGCAGGAAGTGACACACCCAGTGGAGGTTGTGGGGAGAGAAATCCAAGTCGAGACAGTGAGGCAGTGGTAGGCCTCACCACACCATTTTTCCACCAGTTCTACAGCGATCCCTCACAATTTAGGACAGTATCACAGAGGAAATTCCTACCCTATAGTCATAGGGGGAAAAATTCAGTTGGTTGCGCCTCCCGTTAGCGCCTTAAGAGGGTGCTAATGGGGCGCAAAGCATCGAGCGCCCAGGCGCAGCGAAGTTTGAGCCGCTCGCGAAATTAACTAGACATTTTGCGGCGGCGCTAAACACTACCGACACGATCTCCTGCGCCGGCAGATCGTGACATCAGTCGAGTGCACAACGCCCCGGTATCGCCCCGGAGCGGATATTGAGTGGCGCTCCCTGCCTTACCGCCTGACGCTAGCAACGACAGGTTGAGGGGAGTGTTCTGCAGTCATGAAGGGAAAGGGGGAGCGCTATTTAAAGGTGACCGCTTCCTGCCTTTTATTGTTGGTGCCATTTTTGAACTACGCATTCTGAGAGAGAGAGAGAGAGACTTCTGGAGAGATTCAACGTTGTGTGAAGGAGTTTTGGGTACTGAGCAGCACTTTGCAGGTTCATTTTGATTTGCCATTCCTTGTATCGATTTAGAAGAGACTGTGGGGGCTGCACTCTGAGCTCTTTGCCTGGTACTCTCCATTGTTCTTTCCAGCAGATTTGATGTGCAGGTCTCTCCAGGCCGAGATTCAAGGCTGCAATGAGCAGGATGTGGATGGAAAGCAAGATTAACTCTCCACTTTAAGAACTGGCCCGTGCCATTGTGTGTGTGTTCCATTGCTGACTGACATTACATGAGCTTCGCCAGCGCTCTGAGGTGGCGCCTCGCTCCTCGACCTTTGCGACTTAAGACAGGTGTGAAGCGCCTGATTTAGCGCTGCAATCACCTCCAGGGGCGATAAAAGTCAAGTTTGCAGTCGGTGGCGATAATTAGCGCCAGGCGCTAATCTTTGCGCCTGGCCGATAATTGCGCCCCAAATGGGGCGATACTGAATTTCTCCCCCATAGAGTCATAGGGGGAAAAATTCAGTTGGTTGCGCCTCCCGTTAGCGCCTTAAGAGGGCGCTAATGGGGCGCAAAGCCGCTAGCGCCCGGGCGCAGCGATGTTTGCGCCGCTCGGGAACTTAACTAGACATTGTGCGGTGGCGCTAAACTTTACCACTGCGACCACCTGCGCGCGCAGATTGTGACGTCATTCCATGGTGCAACGCCCTTGTGGCGCCCCGGAGCAGAAATTGAGTGGCGCCCCCTGCCTTACCGCCTGGCGCATCCAACGACCGGAAGACTGGAACGCTATCAATCGCTGTGGGGCTGGGGGGGGGCGCTATTTAAAGGGGGCCTCTTCCTGTCTTTTTCTGTGGTTGACATTTTTGCACCACTCGTTCTGAGAGAGAGAGAGAGATTCGGAGAGAGAGAAAGAGAGACTTCTGCATTGAGTCAACGCTTTGTGAGGTAGTTTTGCCTACTGATCCTAACTTCGCTGGTACTTTGGTTGCTGTCCTTCATAACTTTGCTTGCAAAGAGACTATGGGGGCTGCACTGATTGGGGGCGTCGTCCTGCTCCAGCTGAATCGGAGGACACAGAGACGCAGAGAGAGAGTGGCAATGATGGCCAGACGGAGGAGGGCCAACAGGCGTATGTACAGGAGAGCTTACCCTCCCAGGGTATATCGTGAACAGCTCTCCTACATTCATATGTCTGAGGAGCGGTGTTTGCGAAGGCTGCGATTCAGCAATGTAGGTGGTCACTGAGCTCTGCCACCTGCTGCAGCCAGATCTGCAGCCTCAACTGAGGTCCAGGACGTCTCTGTCAGTTGCAGTGAAGGTCACAGTGGCTCTCAACTTCTATGCTACTGGCTCATTTCAAGCTGCTGCTGGGGACCTCGCCAATATCTCCCAGTTCGCGGTGCATTGCTGCATCCGGCAGGTCACAAATGCCCTCTTTAAAAGGAGACAAGAGTTCATCTCTTTCCCCATGACCCTAGACAAGCAGCGTGACCGCGCTCTGGGCTTTGCGAGGATAGCGGGCTTCCCCATGGTGCAGGGCGCCATTGACTGCACGCATGTGGCTTTGCGTGCTCCACATGAGAATGCCGAGGATTTCCGGAACAGAAAGGGGTTCCATTCCTTGAATGTTCAGTTGGTCTGTGACCACAGACAGCTGATACTCGCTGTCAATGCCCACTATCCTGGCAGCTGCCACGATGCTTTCATCCTGCGCCAGACTACTGTGGCAGAACTTTTCGAGGCACCGCATCAGCCAGTTGGTTGGCTTCTCGGGGACAAGGGGTATCCATCGAGCACCTGGCTGATGACACCGCTCCGTACGCCCAACACCCCTGCTGAGCTGCGGTACAACGAGAGCCATCAAGCTACCAGGAACATCATTGAGCGCACAATCGGCGTGCTGAAGCAACGGTTCCGCTGTCTCGACCATTCTGGAGGAGCCCTGCAGTACTCGCCTGAGCGAGTATCCAACTTCGTAGTTGTGTGCTGCATGTTGCATAACATGGCAATCCTCAGGACCCAGCCAATGCCACCAGGCCTTGGAGCACCACCAGAGGAGGAGGAGGAAGAGGAGGAAGAGGACGAGGAGGATGATCATCAGCAGCACCAAGGCGGGAGGGCGGCCCACAATGGTGAAACTGCAAGGGCCGTCCGTCAACGGCTGATAGCAAGCCGCTTCTAGGGCCCCTGCTGTGGAAATGGCTTCTGCCATTGCTAACAACATCAATGAACCCAGCACGCAACCCCTAAGCCGGCCAAGGCACCAATGATTCCAAACACCAAACATGTATATTTTGAATACAAAAACTTATTTATTTTACAAACTCTGTGTGTGTCATTTCCTCATGACAAACTCATAGAAATAAACACAAAAAAACAGTCATTAACATAACTGGTTCTCACAACCTGGAGATAATGTCCAAAACACTAGACAAAAGTTGGACCACGAACCTCGGCCTTTAATAAAAAAATGACCAGCATTTTGTCACACCTCCTACTTTTTGCCCTTCGAGGGTGATCTCCTTCCCTTGCGCACATCCCCCCTTCTAACCCTACTGCTCCTCCGTAATGGGACCTCAGTGGCTGCAGCAAGGCTGGTGGAAGGCTGCTGATTGTCAGACCCTGACACTGCAGATGCCCCTGAAGGACGGCCTCGACCAGTTCTGGGCCTGGAGGGCCCGGCTGCAGACTGCACCAACTCTGCATGGGCGGCAGCAGTCTGTCCTACAGGCGGTGGCAAGTGCAGTGGAGAAGTGACAGTGTTGGCAGCAGGAATGCTGTCATCGTGAGAGAGGACAGCAACTCCCTGCTCGACTGGCACTCCCACGGGTCAGCACTTCAGCATCCGGAGCAATCTGCTGGAGCACAGATTGCTGGCCTGCTGCGGCGCGGTGAGAGCCCCGGGGACATGTGAACGAACCATCGAGGTTGGCAGCAGTCAGTGCTCGCGTGGCCTCAATCTGAGTCTGCATGAGAGCAGTCAGAGATGGGATCACGGCAGTCAGTGACTGAATTGCAGCACTAAGCTTTAGTGTGGCATCCGCCTGTGCTACAGCGAAGTGCTCCACACTCCTTGCCAGTGACTCAATGCATTCGGGCACCCTACCCACTGCACCCATGAGCTCAGTGTGCATGCCCACCACCTGGGTGTTCATTTCTGCGATCAGCCGCTCCTCCTCTGCGTCCATTGCAGTAGGAGTCGCTGGCATACTCTCCCTCTGGGGAGAAGGCCCCCGTTCTTCCCTACCCCCATGGCGTTGCTGCAGCCCACTAGGTCCTGGAGCTTCACCCTCATCAGACCCTTCCCCCCTGCTCCCCTCCAGGGAAGGCGTGTTCCCAGTGTGGGCATGGGCTTCCTCGGGAGAGGGTGGCACTGATGCTTCGGCTTCCTCTTCCTCCTCGGCTGCAGCTTCACTCCCACTGGCAGCTTCAGGGCCCGTCTCCTCAGCTGGTGAATCACCATCTGAAAGCAGGGAGGTACAAGAGTGGCTTTAGCGTGAGGACAGGGTGGCAGTAAGGGAGGAATAAGTGCAGCGAGTTAGCAAGTTGGATTGAAAGTGTCAAAGGCTGGTATTGTGAGGGACAAGTGGAAGGACAGAGGACAAAAGGTGATGACCTTACCATTGCTGTCCAGAACGGGATCGGCGTCTCCAGTGGCGACGGGACCGATCACCCGGCTTGCCACAATCCTGTGGACGCGCTCCTCAAGATCGCTGAGGGGTTGCAGCTGAGGCCGCCCTCCACCTGTCCGTTGCTGCTGTCTCCTATTATGCGCCAGCTTGGCCTGCAAGAAAAAGGACAGCATCTGAGTAAATATACAGCCATGGTCTTGCCTGATGTGCCTCCCATAGGTGAATAACCCTTACTGTATACAGCCATGGTCTTGCCTGATGTGCCTCCCATAGGTGAATAGCCCTTACTGTATGCAAAGTGTGGAATGTGTGTGTGTGTTTCATGAAAGGGCCATAGGTGTTGGATGAGTGTTGTGCATTGGGGTTTTAAGACCCTCTGGCCATAGAGTGAGGTTGAGATGGAGGGATGGAGAGGTATTGAGAAAAAGCCACTCACCCTGACGACCCGAGTGAGGTCGTTGAACTTTTTGCGGCATTGAACATGGGTCCTGGGCACCATGCTCCTGGAGGAGACGCTCTGAGCCACCTCCCTCCACACTCTTCTGTACTCGCGTGGCAACGGCCTCCTGCCACTCTCAGGGAAGAGTATAGATCTTCTGCGCTCCACCGCGCCAACCAGAGCATCCAAGGCCCGCTCGGTGAAGCGCTGAGCTCGTTCTCTCACCCTCTCCATCCTTGGCTGCAAAATGGATTCACAGGTCTCTCCAGGCCGAGATTCAAGGCTGCAATGAGCAGGGTGTGGCTGGGGAGCAAGTTGGCCCCCCCCCTTTAAGAACTGGCCGGCGCCAGTGTGTCTGTGTTCCCTCGCTAACTGGCAGCACCTGCGCTGCGCTCGCGCGCTGAGTTAGCGCCTCACTGCTCGGCCTTTGTGCCTTAAGACAGGTGTGCAGCGCCTGATTTAGCGCTCCACTCACCTCCTGGGGCGGTAAAAGTGAAGTTTCCAGTCAGTGGCGATAATTAGCGCCAGGCGCTAATTTTTGCGTCCAGACGATATTTGCGCCCCAAACGGGGCGCGACCTAATTTTTCCCCCATAGAGTCATAATGACACAGAAGGAGGCCATTTGGCCCATCGAGTCTGTGCCAGCTCTCTGTGGAGGAATCCAGTCAGTCCCATTCCCCCGCTCTATCACCATAGCCCTGCAAGTTTTTTTCCCTCAAGTGCCTATCCAGTCTCCCCTTGAAAACATTGAGTGTCTCCGCCTCCACCACTTCCGTCGGCAGCGAGTTCCAGGTCCTCAGCACTCGCTGTGTAAAAAAGTTTTACCTCATGTCCCCCCTGTATCTCTTGCTCAAAACCTTAAATCTGTGTCCCCTAGTCCTTGTACCATCAACTAGTGGGAACAGCCTTTCCCCGTCTAGCCTATCCAAACCCATCATAATCATGAACACCTCTATCAAATCACCCCGCACCCTCCTTTGCTCTAATGAAATCAAATGCCAACTTCTCCAACCTGTCCTTGTAGCTAAGATTTCCCATCCCTGGAACCATTCTGGTAAATCTCCTCTGCACCCTCTCAAGTGCCTTCACATCCTTCCTAAAGTGCGGTGACCAGAACTGGACACAATACTCCAATTGTGGCCTAACCAGCACTTTATAAAGGTTCAGCATAACTTTTCTACTTTTGTACTCAATACCTCTATTTATGAAGGCCAAGATCCCATATGCTTTGCTAGCCACTCTCTCAAAATGTCCCGCCACCTTCAGGGACCTATGCACATTAACTCCCAGGTCCCTCTGTCCCTGCACACTCTTTAAAACTGTGCCATTAAGTGTATATTGCCTCTCCCTGTTCCTTCTGCCAAAATGCATCACCTCACACTTCTCTGTATTAAATTCCTCTGCCACTTGTCTGCCCATTCTGCTAGCCTTTCTATGTCCTGTTGCAGTCGATTGGTATCATCATCACTGTTTGCCACACCCCCAAGTTTGGTGTCATCGGCAAATTTAGAAATTCTACTCTGTATTCCAATATCCAGGTCATTTATATATATCAAAAAAGCAGTAGCCCCAGCACTGACCCTTGGGGAACACCACTGTCTACCATCCTCCAGTCTGAAAAACAGCCATTTACCACAACTCGCTGTTTTCTGTCCTTAAGACAATTCCTTATCCAAGCTGCCACTGACCCTACCTATTCCATGAGCTTCAATTTTGTTAACCAGCATTCTATGTGGTACTTTGTCAAACGCCTTCCTAAAATCCATGTAGACAACATCCATTGCATTCCCTTCATGAATCCTCCCTCTTACTTCATCAAAAAATTCAATTAGATTAGTCAAACATGATCTGCCTTTTACAAATCCATGTTGGCTCTCCTTAATTAGCTTAAACCTCTCCAAGTGCCCATTAATTTTTTGCTTGATTATTGTTTCTACAACTTTACCCACCACTGATGTTAAACTGACCGGCCTGTAGTTACTAGGATTGTCCTTACACCCTTTCTTGAACAATGGTGTCACATATAGTGTTGGCAAATTAAAAAGAGAATTGGATAGATATATGACATAGAACCCCATAGAGAGGCAGGAGAGTAACTTGAGTAGAACATAGAACATAGAACATTACAGCACAGTACAGGCCCTTCGGCCCTCGATGTTGTGCCGAGCATTGTCCGAGACCAAGATCAAGCTATCACACTTCCTATCACTCTGGTGTGCTCCATGTGCTTATCCAATAACCGCTTGAATGTTCCTAAAGTGTCCGACTCCACTATCACAGCAGGCAGTCCATTCCACACCCCAACCACTCTCTGAGTAAAGAATCTACCTCGGACATCCCTTCTATATCTCCCCCCATGCACCTTATAGTTATGCCCCCTTGTAACAGCTGCCTCTACCCGAGGAAATAGTCTCTGAACATCCACTCTATCTATCCCCCTCATCATCTTATAAACCTCTATTAAGTCGCCTCTCATCCTCCTCCGCTCTAAAGAGAAAAGCCCCAACTCCCTCAATCTTTCCTCATAAGACCTCCCCCCCAAACCAGGCAGCATCCTGGTAAATCTCCTTTGCACTCTTTCCAATGCTTCCACGTCCTTCCTATAGTGAGGTGACCAGAACTGCACACAATATTCCAAATGTGGTCTCACCAAGGTCCTGTACAGTTGCAGCATAACCTCACGGTTCTTAAACTCAAACCCTCTGTTAATAAACGCCAACACACCATAGGCCTTCTTTAGTGCTCTATCCACTTGAGTGGCAACCTTCAGAGATCTGTGGATATGAACCCCCAGATCCCTCTGCTCCTCCACGTTCCTCAGAACCCTGCCGTTGACCCTGTAATCCTTATTCAAATTTGCCCTACCAAAATGAATCACCTCGCACTTATCAGGGTTAAATTCCATCTGCCATTTTTCGGCCCAGCTCTGCATCCTATCAATGTCTCTTTGCAGCCTACAACTGCCCTCCACCTCATCCACTACTCCACCAATCTTGGTGTCATCAGCAAATTTACTGATCCACCCTTCAGTCCCCTCCTCCAAGTCATTGATAAAAATCACAAACAGCAGAGGACCCAGCACCGACCCCTGTGGCACACCGCTGGTAACTGGTCTCCAGTCCGAAAATGTTCCATCCACCACCACCCTCTGCCTTCTATGAGATAGCCAGTTACTTATCCAATCGGCCAAATTTCCCTCTATCCCACAACTCCTTACTTTCTTCATGAGACGACCATGGGGAACCTTATCAAACGCCTTACTAAAATCCATGTATACGACATCAACTGCTCTACCTTCATCTACACACTTAGTTACCTCCTCAAAGAATTCAATCAAATTTGTTAGGCAAGACTTACCCTTCACGAATCCGTGTTGACTATCCCTGATTAAGTTGCCCCTTTCCAAATGGTCATAAATCCTATCCCTCAGGACCTTTTCCATTATCTTACCAACCACCGAAGTAAGACTAACCGGCCTATAATTACCAGGGTCATTCCTATTTCCTTTCTTGAAGAGAGGAACAACATTCGCCACTCTCCAGTCCTCTGGCACCATCCCCGTGGACAGTGAGGACCCAAAGATCAAAGCCAGAGGCTCTGCAATCTCCTCCCTTGCCTCGCAAAGAATTCTAGGATATATCCCATCTGGCCCAGGGGACTTATCGACCCTCAGGTTCTTCAAAATTGCTAAAACATCTTCCCTCAGAACATCTACCACCTCCAGCCTATCCACCTTTATCACACTCTCATCCTCAAGAACATGGCCCCTCTCCTCGGTGAACACTGACGAAAAGTATTCATTCATCACCTCTCCTATCTCTTCTGACTCCATGCACAAGTTCCCACTACTGTCCTTGACCGGCCCTACCCTCACCCTGGTCATTCTTTTATTTCTCACATAAGAGTAAAAAGCCTTGGGGTTTTTCTTGATCCGACCCGCCAAGGACTTCTCATGCCCCCTCCTAGCTCTCCTAAGCTCTTTTTTTAGCTCATTCCTTGCTACCTTGTACCCCTCAATCGACCCAACTGAACCTTGTTTTCTCATCCTTACATACGCTTCCTTTTTCCTCTTGACTAGACATTCAACCTCTTTTGTGAACCATGGTTCTCTCACTCGGCCATTTCCTCCCTGCCTGACAGGGACATACCTATCAAGGACACGCAGTAATTGCTCCATGAAAAAGCTCCACTTTTCGTTTGTGCCTTTCCCTGATAGTTTCTGTTCCCATCTTATACTCCCTAATTCTTGCCTAATCGCATCATAATTACCCCTCCCCCAATTATAAACCCTGCCCTGCCGTATGGCCCTATCCCTCTCCATTGCAATAGTGAAAGTTACCGAATTGTGGTCACTATCTCCAAAGTGCTCTCCCACATACAAATCAAACACTTGGCCCGGTTCATTACCCAGTACCAAATCCAACGTGGCCCCACCTCTTGTCGGCCTATCCACATATTGTGTCAGGAAACCCTCCTGCACACACTGTGCAAAAACTATCCCATCCGAACTGTTTGACCTATAAAGGTTCCAATCAATATTTGGAAAGTTGAAGTCACCCATGACAACTACTCTGTGACCTCCACACCTATTCATAATCTGCTTTGCAATTTCTTCCTCCACATCTTTATTACTATTTGGGGGCCTGTAGAAAACTCCTAACAACGTGACCGCTCCTTTCCTATTTCTAACTTCAGCCCATATTACCTCAGACGGCAGATCCCCCTCGAACTGCCTTTCTGCCGCTGTTAAACTATCCTTGATTAACAATGCTACTCCTCCACCTTTCTTACCAACTTCCCTACTCTTACTGAAACATCTATACCCCGTAGTGTATTTTTTTTAAGGTTTGAGACTGAATAGAAGATCTCTTCCAGTCCCATAATATCCTAACCTTCTCTGAATCTATTTGTTTAACTTTCACCTCTATCTGGATAATAGTTGATATGTATTGTCCTTGTATATTGGTAACTGAACACGAGAGGGCCCCCTGGTGGGAACAAGCGTACTGGACCAATCACACTTCTCTTGTTATATCTTTGAGTGAATATTCCTGGCCCCAATTTTAACTCCAGGTGGATTCTCCGCTCAGGTCTGAGTTAAAATTACAGTCGGGAATGGTAGCATAGTGGTTATGTTACTGGACTAATAATCCAGAGGTCTGGACTAATGATCCAGAGAGTTCAAATCCCACCACAGCAGCTGGGGAATTTAAATTCAGTTAATTAAATAAATCTGGAATGAAAAGCTAGTAAATGTCGTAAACGACATAGAGGGGGAAAAATTCAGTTGGTTGCGCCTCCCGTTAGCGCCTTAAGAGGGCGCTAATAGGGCGCAAAGCAGCTAGCACCCGGGCGCAGCGATGTTTGCGCCGCTCGCGAACTTAAGTAAACATTTTGCGGCGGCGCTAAACTTTATCGCCGCGATCTCCTGCGCCGGCAGATCATGACGTCACTCGAGTGTGCAACGCCCCGGTATCGCCCCGGAGCGGATATTGAGTGGCGCCCCCTGCCTTACCGCCTGACGCTAGCAACGACAGGTTGAGGGGAGCGTTCTGCAGTCATGAAGGGACTGGGGGAGCGCTATTTAAAGGTGACCGCTTCCTGCCTTTTATTGTTGGTGCCATTTTTGAACTACGCATTCTGAGAGAGAGAGAGAGAGACATCTGGAGAGATTCAACATTGTGTGAAGGAGTTTTGGGTACTGAGCAGCACTTTGCAGGTTCATTTTGATTTGCCATTCCTTGTATCGATTTAGAAGAGACTGTTGGGGCTGCACTCTAAGCTCTTTGCCTGGTACTCTCCATTGTTCTTTCCAGTAGATTTGATGTGCAGGTCTCTCCAGGCCGGGATTCAAGGCTGCAATGAGCAGGATGTGGATGGAAAGCAAGATCAACCATCCCCTTTAAGAACTGGCCGGTGCCATTGAGTGTGTGTTCCATTGCTGACTGATATCACATGAGCTTCGCCAGCGCTCTGAGTTAGCGCCTCGCTCCTCGGCCTTTGCGCCTTAAGACAGGTGTGAAGCGCCTGATTTAGCGCTCCAATCACCTCAGGGGTCGATAAAAGTGAAGTTTCCAGTCAGTGGCGATAATTAGCGCCAGGCGCTAATTTTTGCGCCCGGACGATATTTGCGCCCCAAACGGGGCGCGACTGAATTTTTCCCCCAGAATGTCATAAAAACCCATCTGGTTCACTAATGCTCTTTAGGGAAGGAAATCTGCTGTCCTTACCTGGTCCTTACCTGGTCTGGCCTATATGTGACTCCAGACCCACAGCAATGTGGTTGACTCTTAACCGCCCTCTGAAATGGCCAAGCAAGCAACTAAGTTGTACCAAAACCACACAAAAAAGTATACTAAGAATAAAACCGAATGGACCTAGACATCGGCTTCAGACAGGGCAAAGGCACACCCAGCACAATCAACACTGCAACGTTCTCCTCACTAACATGTGGGGACTTGTGCCAAAATTGGGAGAGCTGTCCCACTGACTAGTTAAGCAGCAGCCAGGCATAGACATACTCACAGAATCATAACTTTCAGCCAGACTCCTCCATCACCATCACCTATGTCCGGTATACCGTTGGGAGGGAGTGGCCCTGGGAGTTCTTAACGTTGACTCTGGACCCCATGAAGTCTCATCATGTCAAGCATGGGCAAGGAAACCTCCTGCTGATTACCACCTACCGCCCTCCCTCAGCTGCTGAATCAGTACTCCTCCATGTTGAACTTGGAAGAAGCACTGAGGGTAGCAAGGGCACAGAATGTACTCTAGGTGGGGGACTTAAATGTCTAACACCAAGAGTGGCTCGGTAGCACCACTACTGACTGAGCTGGCCGAGTCCTGAAGGACATAGCTGCCAGTCTGGGCCTGCGACAGGTGGTGAGAGAACCAACATGAGGGAAAAACCTATTTGACCTCGTCCTCGCCGATTTACCTGTCACAGATGCATCTGTCCATGACAGTATTGGTAGCAGTGACCAACGCTTGTGGAGACGAAGTTCCATCTTTACAATGTGTCTCCATCGTGTTATGTGGCACTACCACCATGCAAAATGGGATAGATTCAGA
Organism: Squalus acanthias; assembly: GCA_030390025.1. Classification (NCBI taxonomy): domain Eukaryota; kingdom Metazoa; phylum Chordata; class Chondrichthyes; order Squaliformes; family Squalidae; genus Squalus; species Squalus acanthias. The sequence continues at coordinate 78,060,930 of CM059426.1, read as the reverse complement.
ACAGATCAAGCAGCTCAAAACTGGGCATCCATGAGGCGCTGTGGGCCATCAACAGCAGCAGAATTGTATTCCACCACAATTTGTAACCTCATGGCCCGGCATATCCCTCACTCTACCATTACCATCAAGCCAGGGGACCAACTCTGGTTCAATAAGGAGTGTAGAAGAGTATGCCAGGAGCAGCACCAAGCGTACCTAAAAATGAGGTGCCAACCTGGGAAAGCTGCAACTCAGGACTACATGCATACTAAACAGCAGAAGCAGCATGCTATAGACAGAACTAAGCGATCCCACAACCAATGGATCAAATCAAAGCTCTGCAGTCCTGCCACATCCAGTCGTGAATGGTGGTGGACCAATAAACAACTAACAGGAGGAGGAGGCTCCATGAACATCCCCATCCTCAATGATGGCGGAGCCCAGCACGTAAGTGCAAAAGTCACTATCTCCAACAAGAGCGAGTCTAACCACTGCCCCTTGACATTCAACCGCATTACCATGGCTGAATCCCCCACCATCAACATCCTGGGGGTCACCATTGACCAGAAACTTAACCGGACCAGGCACATAAATACTGTGGCTACAAGAGCAGGTCAGAGGCTAGGTATTCTGCGGCGAGTGTCTCACCTCCTGACTTCCCAAAACCTTTCCACCAGCTACAAGGCACAAGTAAGGAGTGTGATGGAATACTCTCCACTTGCCTGGATAATTGCAGCTCCAACAACACTCAAGAAGCTCAACACCATTCAGGACAAAGCAGCCCGCTTATTTGGCACCACATCCACAAACTTAAACATTCACTCCCTCCACCACCGGCGTACCTTGGCTGCAGTGTGTACCATCTACAAGATGCACTGCAGCAACTTACCAAGGCTTCTTCGGCAGCACTTCCCAAACCCACGACCTCTTCAACCTAGAAGGACAAGGGCAGCAGGTGCATGGGAACACCAGCAGCTCCAAGTTCCCCTCCAAGTTACACACCATCCTGACTTGGAAATATATTGCTGTTCGTTCATCGTCGCCGAGTCAAAATCCTGGAACTCCTTCCCGAACAGCACTGTGGGAGAACCTTCACCACACGGACTGCAGCGGTTCAAGAAGGCGGCCCACCACTAAATTCTCAAGGGCAATCAGGGATGGGCAATAAATGCCGGCCTTGCCAGCGACGCCCACATCCCAGGAATGAATGAAAGAAATGTCATCGGGCTGGAACATGCATCTGTAAAGAAGGGCCCTGTTGGCTCCGGGCGTGTGTCCTTGCTGCCTGCTCAGAAGAGCAGGTTAAAATTACAGATGTTGCGATCATGGCGGCTTTCGGACAGGTAAGAACCTGGGCGATTTTAACTGCCTACCCGCCAGGTTTCTGCTGAACGAGTAGGTTTAAAATTGCCTCCAGAGAGTCTGAAATAAATGCAGCTTTTGCATTACCACACCAACTTCAGCGTTTATTTGACTAGAGCATTAATGTCCTTCTACATGTGAAGTTTGCTGAGCATTTCTCCAGAGATAATGTAGTGAGCAAGTAAGAGTGATCCAAACGATCCAACACATCCCTCACATAGGGTGCCATGTGCAAGTGAGGCTCGGAGCCATGCTGGGCAGGGGACTGGTGAACAACAGGCAGGGTTCTCCTTTCCGCAGAAGTTACATTTGTAGGTCCAAGCACTGTATAAATCCAGTCCTAGGAGCTTGCAGAATCTGTGCCTGAGAAGAAGGCACGGAATCAGGGGCTTGGAGTGAATGCCAGAATGCAGGTCTGAGAGGGAAAGTCATCAGGTGATTTGGAAGAGTAGTGTACGGTCTAGCAATGGAGTGGCACATACTGTCAAGCCTCCTTATAGAAGGGCAGGACTATAACAGAAGTGGCAGAGTAGTGAGGCGTTGTGGCTATGCGGAGGAGAAGTTCTGTGAGTGATGTTCAGGTTCAGGATGGCAGGAGCCAGTAAGTAGCCAGAGTGCACAATTATTGAAGGGATAGAAATGGAGCTATGAAGGAACTGAAAACAGGGTAAACATTCGTTTTTCAATGATATTATTGGTTAATTTCTTATTCTATTGATTTTTGTGTGGGGAGAAAGCAGAAATTGTGCGGTTGGGTGGTTATGTGAAACCAGTGTGTTTAGGTGGATTTTTGATTGATTGCTGTTCTACGGGTAATTACATTCCTTTTGATTGGCCTTGTGAAATCAGACAGCCGGTCAGAATGCACACACTTCGTTACCAAGGAATAGTAACACTTCAGATACAAGGACTTCAGATACCAAATGCAAAAAATATTATTATAAATAGATAGATTTATTCTTTCATTTTGACCTGCTCGAAGTCTCTTCAGAAAAGAGTCATTGAAGCATCTGCACAGCCACAGATTTAACGTAAACAGAATTTAACATTTAATAGCAGTTGACTCAATGAGGTTATCTCCTTCTCTTCCTTTTTACACTGTCACTCAGTACCTCTTCATATTTTTATATCCCATCTTACCTTTGTCACATGACTCATGTTTTCAAGAATTCTATGGTTAATTCTTATGCCTCACCCTTCAACTGTCGTTCGCACAAGGCTTGTTCCAGTTTTAACTGAGTAAAATGAAAAACCAGAACTAAAATATTGTGCTGCGTAAGGTGTTAATGTTATATACAGCTGTAGTAATGATTTCAAATATAGACATCAATTAGCTATCGCTAGAGAAGCCTAAAGCTTTAAAAACATCTACATAATAAAAGGAACTGCTGCAGATTACCATCTACAGGAAACTCTTTGGTATCCGGCACCGACGGGACCGGGATGGTGCCGGTTGATTAAAAATTCCGGATAACGGAGAGGTATATCTACCGAGGCTATTTTTAACAAACAAAAATAAAAAAAATCAAGAAATGTGCAGTATAATTGGGTACTCCCCTACAGAATGTTGTGTTAAATGGATGGTGGAAGATGCTTGATTAAATACAGTAATGCCAGTTGAGGGTAATCCATAACTCTTTAATTACTTAACAGTAAAACAAAACTTATAAACGACTGTATACTGTAGTTTTCGGAGTATGAATTCTGCCGGTTATTAGAGAATTCCGGATATTTAGGTGCTGTTTAAACGAGAGTTTCCTGTACTATGGAGTATTGTTTGCTTCAGTAGAGCAAAGTCTTATGCTTATTAAAAGAAAGCTGAGGGAAATGATTTTTCTCTTTTCTCCCTCCCAAAAATTAAAGAAATGCCCATTTTTTATTAGATTTGATGACTCGCTAGCAAACACCCTCCTTATGACTTATGGGAATGTACTATTTTGCAAGATGCACCATTTAAGAATATGATTTCATTAGCCATAAAAATAAACTAGCAGTCAGTCACAAAGCACCTGTATAAATGATCCTTCAATGCTTCTCTGGCAGCTAACAAGCTGTTTAACTGGTGTATAAATGTCAATGAAGTTCATTGTAGGTCAGTCAGGATCTGTGGAGAGAACATTTCAGGCAAACAACCCTTCATCACAACTGAGAAAAAGTGAAAGATGAACAAGCCTTTTAGCAAAATCAGAACAAAGAGGTTGGGGAGGGGAAAAAGCATGAGAGGAAGTGTTAGTTGAATAACTTGTAACCACCTTAAAAGAAATACAGGAGATTGTGGGATTACCAAGATGATCTTTATATCCGACAATGGGAAGCAATTAAAGAAATGAAAGACACTGGAGAAACAATGAATGCATGAATAGCTAAGGCAGTGGCAAACCCAAGGAAGGGGTGAGAAGATGGCTTACAGGCCCATTCCACATTAACCGCATCCCCTGGTATAATGTAAATAGTTAAGATCTGAAGTTATTAAAGTCAATGATCCAGACAGAGGGCTGCAGAGTGCCCAGGATAAAAATAAGGTGCTGTTCTTGGAACTTGCATGGAACTTCACTGGAACAGTGTAGAAGTCAAGGATGGAGAGGTCAGTGTGGTGAGTAATCTTCCCTCTGTTCATTTTAGGATGGCAAACAGGAAAAATATCATTTCAGGATCTAGACTGGTGACAACATTTGACGGTGTATGTTCCAGCTTGGTTTAGTTATTTTGGTTTGCCTATGAGAAGGTTTGACTCTAGTGAGCACATGTTATGTTATAGTGGCCTTTCATCCCAGATTTCTAGTTTTGTTTTGACTGAGGGAGTAGGAATCTGAGCAGTAACACAACTCTTACCTAGTTCTATCCAGAGCCTACTATACATTTTTTGTGTTTTCAAATTGATGCCAATAAGCCAAGTCACAGAAGAGAAGCTTCAAGCAGAAGTTAAGGAGGTAAAAAAGCACTGGAATAAGAAAAGACCATTCGGAAAAAAGAAACAGAAATAGGCCATTCAGCCCCTCGAGTCTGTTCTGCCTTTCAATTAGCTCATGGTTGATCTGTATCCTAACTCCATCACCCGCCTTGGCTCCATATCCCTTAGTACCCTTGGCTGGAAAAAATCTATCGATCTCAGATTTAAAATGATTAATTGAGCTAGCACCTAATGCTTTTTGTGGGAGAGAGTTCCACACTTCTACCACCCTTTGCGTAAAGAAGTGTTGACTAACTTCTCTCCTGAATGGCCTGTCTCTGCTTTTAAGGGGTTATGTCCCCCTGTTCTAGACTCCCCCACCAGTGGGAAAAGTTTATCTATATATCCTAATAACTCCTTTCAAAATCCTAAAAAACCTCTATCAAATCACTCCTTAACCTTCTATATTCATGGGAATACAAGCCTAGTTTATGTAATCTCGCCTCACAATTTAAGCCTTGGAGTCCTGATAATATTCTGGTGAATCTGCGCTGCACTCCAAAGGGGGCGATTTTCCCAATGGAGGCGGGTTGGAGGCGGGTTTCGGTTTGGGTGGTTCCAAACTCGCCTCCACTGAGAGGTGGGAAAAAATTGCGATTTTCCCCTAATTGGCCAGTTGATTTCAGAGGTGTGGGTTGCCCTTGGCCAATTAGTGTTTTGGGACTGAAACTCGGCTCTGCTGATGTCACTTATCCAGTCTCATTTAAGGGCTGCTTGCTGTCTTGGCTCATTTCACTGAATTTTTGTCGATGCTGCACCACCTGCAACATTTTTTCAGAAGCTACAATGGTCAACTCCAAGGCAAGGGCCTCCCCGAGGTTCTCAGATGAGGCGCTGGGAATGTTGGTTGAGGGGGTGAGAGCCAGCAGGGAGGTGCTCTTCCCCTCATATGGGAGGAAGAGTGCTTACGTGCTGCCATTGCTGCTGGTTGATAAGCCGGCATTCGGTCCTCCTCCTCCTCCTGCTCCTTCTCCTCCTCCTCCTCATCCTCCTCATCCGAGGAGGCTATGAACTGAGCCACTTGCTCATCAGGAAGCTGCAAGACACGACGCTGTGCCATGTTGTGCAGTGCACAGCAGACCACGACCATTATGGAGATCCTTGCTGCTGAATACTGCAGGGCTCCACCTGATCTGTCAAGGCATCGGAATCGCATCTTCAACAAGCCAATGGTTTGCTCAATGATGGACCTGGTCGAAGTGTGGCTGGCATCGTAGTGCTCTTCAGTCTCATTAGCTGGACTCCTTATCGGCATCATTAGCCACTTCTTCAGGGGGTAGCCTTGTCACCAAGGAGCCATCCGTTAAGTTGGTTTGGCGGATTGAAGAGCGGAGGAACACTAGAGTTCCGCAGGATGACAGAGTCATGGCAACTACCACAGAACTTGGAGCAAACATGCAAAATCTCCTTCTTGTGGTTACACACCAGCTGTACGTTGAGGGAGTGGAAGCCCTTGCATTGACAAAGATAGCTGGGTTGTGATGGGGTGCCCTAAGGGCCACATGTGTGCAGTCTATGATGCCCTGCACCCTTGGCAAGCCTGCCATATTTGCAAAGCCAACTAAACACGTGGTGACAGTTGCTTGATCCCTTGAGAACTGGATGTAATTGTGGGCCTTTGCGAAAAGGGCATCAGTAACCTGCGTGATGCAACTGTGGGCGGCCGACTGGGAGATGCTGCTGATGACTGCTGATGATCCCTGGAAGGAGCCTGAGGCAAAAAGTTCAGTGCGGTGGTGACTTTGACAGACACTGGTAAGGGGTGTCCACCCGCTCCTCTGGGCTCCAGATGTTGGTGCAACAGTGCGCAGATGTCTCCGACAACCTCTCGCGAAAGTCTCAACCTCCTTTGGCACTGCTGCTCACTCATGTTGAGGTAGCTCATCCTCTGTCTGTAAACCCTGAGAGGGGGGCATCTCCTGCAGTGACGTGCTTCCATGCATTGGCGCCTTCTGCCCTGTGCAGCATCAGGTGGATGAGCAGGAGGTTGGGGCTCCTGCTGCTGTTGCTGCTGAGCTGCCTAGTTCTGCTGCTGCCGTGGCTGCTCCTCATCCGAATCTGAGCTCCATGGTGAAAGGAAATAAATGGTTCCCATGCTGCTGGCAGATACCTCCGTTGGGGAAGCACTCAGTCCAAGCGGGTAGAGGGTCATCCAAGGAGGTCCCACAGTTGAGAGATAGAAGATGCAGCACCTCCTACTTCGGTAGGCCTGCTAAAAGTGCTGAAAGACCTTTTGAACCAAAGTTCTGCCACCTGCAACTAATCCCTGATGAAAGCTCCATTTTAATGGTGGAGCTGCAGCTGTGAGGAGGCCACCCACTTGTCAACCCTGCCAGGTTTAGCTGGCGTGGTTTAGAAGGATCGTGGAACCCGCTGAACATGTGGAAAAATAACAAGGGCCTATCAAAATAGGATTATAGAGGCCCTTAACTACTATTTAAGAGTCTTAACTACCTCTCTGGACTGTTGGAGGCGGGTTCCGAACCCCCACTCAGTTTTTGCCATTTTGCCAACTGTCACGCCTCCAAACCCGCCTCCTCGGGGCTGGGAAAATCGCCTCCTCAGGTGTGGTGCCCAGAACTGTACACAGTACTCCAGATATGGTCTAACCAGGGCTTAGTATCTCTGTAACAAAACTTTCTCTCTTTTATATTCTAGCCCTCTAGATATAAAGGCTAACATTCCATTAGCCTTTTCATTATTGTTTATAACTGATCACTACATTTTAGTGATCTGTGTACATGGACCTCTAAATCTCTTTGGACCTCCATGGTTGCTAGATTTTCAACATTTAAAAAATACTCAAATCTATTCTTTTTTGTCCAAAATAGATGGCTTCACATAACAACAGTGTCAGCTGTGGCTCAGTTGGTAGCACTCTCGCCTCTGAGTCAGGAAGGTTATGGGTTCAAGTCCCACTTCAGAGACTTGAGCACAAAAATCTAGGCTGACAGTCCAGTGCAGTACTGAGGGAGTGCTGCACTGTCAGAGGTGCTGTCTTTTGGATTAGATGTTAAACCGAGGCCCCATTTACTCTCTCAAGTGGATATAAAAGATCCCATGGCACTATTTCAAAGAAGAGCAACGGAGTTATCCCCAGTGTCCTGGCCAATATTAATCCCTCAATCAACATCACAAAAATAACAGATTATCTGGTCATTATCACATTGCTGTTTGTGGGACCTTGCTGTGCGCAAATTGGCTGCCACGTTTCTTACATTACAACAGTGACGACACTTCAAGAAGTACTTCATTGGCTATAAAGCATTTTGAGATGTCCTGAGGTTGTGAAAAGCACTATATACATAGATACATAGAAGATAGGAGCAGGAGTAGGCCATCCGGCCCTTCGAGCCTGCTCCGCCATTTAATGAGATCATGGCTGATCCTCCAATTCAGTATCCCGTCCCCGCCTTCTCTCCGTAACCCTTAACTCCTTTTGCCTGTAGAAATATATCTAATTCCCTCTTAAATATATTTAATGAGCTGGCGTACACTGCCCTCTGTGGCAATGAGTTCCACAGGTTCACCACCCTCTGAGTGAAGAAATTCCCCCTCATATATAAATGTAAGTTTTTCTTTTCTCTTGTTTCTTTTACTTATCTGCATTGAAATCCATCTGCCACAGCTGTGGCCACTCACTTGATATATCAACGTCTCTTTGTAATTTTATACTCCCATCTACACTACTTACCTATTGTGTTATCTAAGTCATTAATAAATATAGTGAAAAGTTGAGGCCCCAGCTCAGATCTTCGTGGGACACCACTAGTCATTTTCTTCCAATTCAAATACATACCCATCACCTTTGTCTTCTACCACCTAAACAATCTCCAAGCCAGGTCAATAATTTCCTTTCAATCGCATGAAGTTTAATTTTAGCTAACAGTCTCTCATGTGGAACCTTAACGAAAGCCTTCTGAAAGTCCATTAATGCCATCAAGCCTGATCCTTTCACCAACCATGCATAATTTACCTTATCATTGACAACCCAACCTATTTAATCTGTTGAGGAAAGTTTCTCTTGAATCAAAACCCAGAGGGTAGTGGTGCAAGAATTGTCATCAGGATGGCAGGCTGTGACTAGTGGGGTGCCGCAAGGATCGGTGCTTGGGCCCCAGCTATTCACATCTATATCAATGATTTGGATGAGGGGACTAAATGTAACATTTCCAAATTTGCTGATGATACAAAGTTAGGTGGCAGTGTCAGTTGTGAAGAGGATGTGAAGAGGCTTCAAGGGGATCTCGACAGGATCAGTGAGTGGGCGAGAACATGGCAGATGGAATATAATGTGGATAAATGTGAAGTTATCCACTTTGGTAGAAAAAACAGAAAGGCAGAGTATTTCCTAAATGGTGAAAGATTGGGGAACGCAGATGCTCAAAGGGACCTGGGTGTCCTTGTACATGAGTCACTGAAAGTGAATGTGCAGGTGCAGCAAGCCATTAGGAAGGCAAATGGTATGCTGGCCTTCATTACAAGAGGATTTGAGTACAGGAGTAAAGAAGTCTTACTCCAATTATATAGGGCCTAGGTGAGACCACACCTAGAGTACTGTGTACAATTTTGGTCTCCTTACCTAAGGAAGGATATACTTGCCATAGAGGGAGTGCAACGAAGGTTCACGAGATTGATTCCTGGGATGGCGGGACTGTCGTATGAGAAGAGATTGAGTAAACTGGGCCTGAATTCAGAAGAATGAGAGGGGATCTCATTGAAGCATACAAAATTATTACAGGGCTTGATAGGGTGAATGCTGGGAGAATGTTTCCCTTGGCTGGGGAGTCTAGAACCAGGAGCCACAGCCTCAGGATAAAGGGTAGGCCATTCAGGACTGAGATGAGAAGAAATTTCTTCACACAGAGGGTGGTGAATCTTTGGAATTCTCTTCCCCAGAGGGCTGTGGAGGCTCAGTCATTGGGTATATTCAAAACAGAAGTCGATAGATTTCTGACTAGTAAGGGCATCAAGGGATATGGCGATAGGGCTGGTGAATGGAGTTGAGGCAGAAGATCAGCCATGATCTCATTGAACGGCGGAGCAGGCTCGAAGGGCCGAATGGCCTACTCCTGCTCCTATTTCTTATGTTCTTATGTTCTTATGAAGGAGATCAGGGGTTCCTGAGTGACAATAAATTGAAACTATCACAACAATGCTCGGCGGCAGTGAGTAGAGCAAATCAGATATAAAAATAGAAAATTCCACTGCCTGCAATGAGCAAAAGTTACACCATGACAGTATAGGACAGGTTCGATGGACCAAGTGCTTTTCCTGTCCTTTGTTTTTGTAAGTTTCATATGATAACACCTACCCTTTAAAGTGTAATACTTATCACTTAATTCAGTCTATTTTCTATTTTAAGTTATATGTTTATCATAACATCAAGGATATCTTTGCAGACTTTGTTTTACAAGTAAGCTAAATGATGAAGCAAAAAACCTGACACACCATCCATCACAGCTGACAAAACGAACAGAAGTTGCCAAATATTCAGAAGCCTTTTAGTGCCTGGAGTAGACTGTCTTATCTCTTCATGTAGCTATAGGTTAAATTTTAGATATTTTAAAACTAACTAATGTATAAGATTATTTCTCTCACACTTGATTGGTTAAAGAAATACTGAAAGAATTGTGTGTGTCAAGAAAACAGGCTCCATGTCAACTCTGAATTTCATCATTTTACATTTTTGTGGTTAATTTTGTGTTAACTGAAATAAGCAATGTCAGTTCGAGGTAACTAGAACATGTTTGAACCAAGTGAAAAGTAATATCAGGATCTGCTAATAAAAACTAAACATTATTTTATTGCTACCTTTTAGTTCTTACAGCTAATATCAGGATCTGCTAATAAAAACTAAAAATTATTTTATTGCTACCTTTTAGTTCTTACAGCTAATTTATTGTCACACCTAATGAGAATTCATCGAGTGTGGTAGTCCATCTTAAGTGAAGAACATGTATATTTTATTAATATTAGAAATATTACAAATAATTTTATTCTTATTTGTAGCAGTTTGATACAACTGAGTGGCTTGCTAGGCCATTTCAGAGGGCAGTTAAGATTCAACCACATTGCTGTGGGTCTGGAGTCACATATAGGCCAGACCAGGTGAGGTCTCATGGACTGTCTTCTGGTCGGTCTCCTGGACTTTGTTCTGCTCGGTCTCGTGGACTTTGTTCTGCTCGGTCTCCTGGACTGTCTACTGCTCGGTCTCCTGGACTGTCTACTGCTCGGTCTCCTGGACTGTCTACTGCTCGGTCTCCTGGACTGTCTACTGCTCGGTCTCCTGGACTGTCTACTGCTCGGTCTCCTGGACTGTCTACTGGTCGGTCTCCTGGACTGTCTTCTGCTCGGTCTCCTGGACTGTCTTCTGGTCGGTCTCCTGGACTGTCTACTGCTCGGTCTCCTGGACTTTGTTCTGCTCGGTCTCCTGGACTGTCTACTGCTCGGTCTCCTGGACTGTCTACTGCTCGGTCTCCTGGACTGTCTACTGCTCGGTCTCGTGGACTGTCTACTGCTCGGTCTCCTGGACTGTCTACTGCTCGGTCTCCTGGACTGTCTACTGCTCGGTCTCCTGGACTGTCTACTGCTCGGTCTCGTGGACTGTCTACTGCTCGGTCTCGTGGACTGTCTACTGCTCGGTCTCCTGGACTGTCTACTGCTCGGTCTCCTGGACTGTCTACTGCTCGGTCTCCTGGACTGTCTACTGCTCTGTCTCCTGGACTGTCTACTGCTCGGTCTCGTGGACTTTGTTCTGCTCGGTCTCGTGGACTGTCTACTGCTCGGTCTCCTGGACTGTCTACTGCTCGGTCTCCTGGACTTTGTTCTGCTCGGTCTCGTGGACTGTCTACTGCTCGGTCTCCTGGACTGTCTACTGCTCGGTCTCCTGGACTTTGTTCTGGTCGGTCTCCTGGACTGTCTACTGCTCGGTCTCCTGGACTTTGTTCTGGTCGGTCTCCTGGACTTTGTTCTGCTCGGTCTCCTGGACTGTCTACTGCTCGGTCTCCTGGACTGTCTACTGCTCGGTCTCCTGGACTGTCTACTGCTCGGTCTCCTGGACTGTCTACTGCTCGGTCTCCTGGACTTTGTTCTGGTCGGTCTCGTGGACTTTGTTCTGCTCGGTCTCGTGGACTTTGTTCTGCTCGGTCTCGTGGACTTTGTTCTAGTCGGTCTCCTGGACTTTGTTCTAGTCGGTCTCGTGGACTTTGTTCTAGTCGGTCTCCTGGACTTTGTTCTGCTCGGTCTCATGGACTGTCTTGTCTTTCAGTTTAGAATTGCTGCTCTTATACCATTCTTGCTGACAAAAGCAAGCTTTCTAGCAACTTTCCATTCTCTCTCTACCATGGTTACACAGGTTGATGCTACCAAACAGAATCTGTTTCCCACAGTCTCTTAAGGCCTCCTTATCTGTAGCCTCCCAGACAGTCTGCATAACACTTTTTGAATTCGGTCAACCTTCCCAGCTTGCCTTCTTGAACAGTCACTTTAACAGTTCTTTTAACCAAATTCAGCTCCTTTAGCAGTTACTTGATGCAGGGTTCTAGTCAATCCTTTAGTTTCCTTAAAACTGGCATAGAAAAGTCCAAAAATCCTTCACTTGTATCACAGAGTACACATGATGATTGCAGGATATATTGGGGCCATTTTTCATGGTCTCCACTGAGAGGGAATGGGGCAATAGTGCTCCAAATATTGTAGTACTGAACACACTGCCCCATTCTTGCTCACAAACCACCTGCTGACATTTTTGTTACGGCCTTCAAATAGACAACTCAGGTGCCTGCCTGTTTCAGGCGGGACCCTACCTATCATATGCAAATAAGTAACCTATGATGTATATAGCATCCAAACACAATTTTGAGGTAACAATGGCTGGATCGGGTGCTGTGCACACTCTGCCCATTGGTACTAGGCAGAGCGGCCTTGCCAGCAGGCCACTCAAACACCAGGTATGTTTCAAGTTTTAAACAGATTTTGGTGGGGCCCGAGGGAACATGAATGGCTAGCAAATTGACTCTGAGCTCTGGTTCACCATCCGCAAGTTGTTGTTTTTGTTAATGCCAAACCATGTGGCGTCGGCCTCTCGCTGAGTAGACCAGGTGGGCAGTTACAATCGCATTGCCCTCTGTCACCCAAAGTCCGCCTGAAGTGAAAATTGTCCCAGTTAAGTAACTAGCAATAGGAAGATTGATTTTGGTCCATTTTCCCAGCTGCATCTAATTCCATTACCCAAATAACCTGTTGCTTCTATGCCTAGTCAAAAGTAAATATAACAGAGGGTGCAAAGGCGAAGACAGTGATTTAAATTCCATTGGGGTTCTCCCAGTCTCTTACTGCTCCAGTTATAGTGGGAGACTGAGAGATCCTCAGTGGGATTTCAAGGTTTGCTTTTTTAATTTGCATTCTGTGCCCCTGTTGGTACCAACGTCTCATCTTCATGGTGAGGGCACCCTTCATTATGTAGTGCAGCACTACTGCTGTGCTAAGAGGAACAGGTCCAGCAGCCCAAAACTGGGTATCCACAAGGTACTAGGGGCTATTAGCAGCAGCAGAATTATATCCAACCTCAATCTGTAACCTCATGACCTAATAGACTCCTCACTCCTTGATCACCATGAAACCGGTGGGGCCAACCAGGGTTCAATGCAGTGTGAAGAAAGGCATCAGGAGAAGCACTAGCCATACCTTAGAATGAGATAGCAACCTAATGAAGAAAAAACACAGAGCTACCTGCATGTTAAACAGCAAAAGGTGATACACAGAGCTTAGCAGTCCCATAACCAACTGATCAGAGCAAAGTTCTCTAGCCCTAAAACATGCAGTTGAGAATGGTACAAAAGCAAAATACTGCAGATGCTTGAAATCTGAAATAAAAACAGAAAATGCTGGGAATACTCAGCGGGTCAGGCAGCATCTGTGAAGAGAGAAACAGTGTTAACGTTTCAGGTCAATGACCGACGAAAGGGCATCGACCTGAAACGTTAACTCTGTTTCTTTCTCCACAGATGCTGCCTGACCCGCTGAGTATTCCCAGCATTTTCTGTTTTTATTTCTGTTGAGAATGGTGGTGGGCAACTGGACAACTAACAAGAGGAGGAAGATCCAAGAATATCTTTATCCTCAACCATGGTAGAGCCGAGCACATGAGGGTAAGAGACAAAGCCAAAGGGAGAAAAATTCAGTATCGCCCCGTTTGGGGCACAATTATCGGCTGTGCGCAAAGTTTAGCGCCTGGCGCTAATTATCGCCTCTGACTGCAAACTTGGCTTTTATCGCCTCTGGAGGTGATTGGAGCGCTAAATCAGGCGTGGGCACCTTTTAAAGGTGCCCACGCTCCTGCACTGGACATAAATTGAAGGGACATGTAGGACTAAAAATTTACGTCCCTTGCTGACTGCAAAATGCTCCCCTCAACCTGTCGTTGCTAGCGGCAGGCGGCAGGCGGCAGGCGGCAGGGGGCAGGGGGGCGCCACTCAATATCCGCTCCGGAGCGCTACCGGGGCGTTGCGCACTCGACTGACGTCATGATCTGCTGGTGCAGGAGATCGTGGCGGTACTGTTTAGCGCCGCTGCAAAATGTCTAGTTAATTTCGCGAGCGGCGCAAACATCGGCGCGCTCGGGCGCTAGTTGCTTTGCGCCCCATTAGCGCCCTCTTAAGGCGCTAACGGGAGGCGCAACCAACTGAATTTTTCCCCCATAGTATTCTCTCAGTACTGCACTCAAGTGTCAACCTAGATTATCTGCTCATGTCCTGGAATAGGGCTTTGAACCTGCAACCTTCTTACTCAGAAGCAAGAGTGTGACATACTGAGCCAAACTGACAGTTCCTTTCGCTCTGCATATGAATTATATTTTGTAAATTAAATGTCCTTTTTTACCTGCATTTTCAGAGAATACTTTGTGCTAAAAGGTGTTCATAATAAAAACAGATAAATCTGGATATTGAAGACACATGAAAATAATGTACTGGTCAGGAAAATGTGCCTTAATTAATGGACAGCAGGAAAGCCACAAACTATAAACCTTACTTGGTCACATTGCTTGACTTTGAATGTGAAAATTTATTTTAAAGAAGGAGAATAAAAGGCAACACATTTCTACATAAATCAAACAAACCAGTACATCACTTGAGATTAAAAGCCTGTCTGATGAGCTTCAGTTGCAATGATTGCCGTGTGTGAGAAATTGTAAAATATAAATTTCATACCAGCATGTAATTGTTTACCATCATGGAAGATAATCCAAAGTATTTGTTACATTTTTCAAACCTGTTTGAATGCTGAGTGAAAACTAAACTAATAGCTCTGACCAACCCTGTCACTGAAACATGTCAGGGAGGGTTGGAGTAATACTAGCACACATAAATCAAATAATACGCAATATTTTATCTTTTAACTGAATAATTTAACAATGTTGTTCTACAATAGTCAATCTCCTGTTGCATTTCTCATGTGTAGTCAAGACCAATTTGAATTTTTTTGATCAGCAGCATTAGAGAGCGGGTTATAAAGGAACAAATGTGGAGGAGTGAGCAGAGGAAAGGGGGAGGAGGACATAAAGGGGAGGGGAGAGGAGGAGTGGAGTTGGGGAAGAGGAAGGGTGGTGTAGGAGGAGGAAATGAGGGGAGGTAGGAAAGGAGGCGAGGAGGGAGGGATAGGGAGAGGAAGTGAGGGAGAGATGGGGTAGGTGAGTGCAAAGAGGAGGGGTGGGAGGGGAGGGAAAGATGAGGGGGGGGAGGAAGGGAAATGACACCATTGGGTGGGGGAAGAGGGAATGAGGAGATGGGAGTGCTAAGGAAGGGGAATTCAGATCAGCAGGGATAGAGGAATTGAGATGCAAGGCACCCAGCATACCCTTCCCTTCCATAGCACTCCTTTCTCTCCCCTTTCTTTCCTACTCCTTCCCCTTTGGCTTCCTCTCTCCTTCCTCTTCTCTCCTCTCGCCTCTTTCTTCCTCTCCTACTGTCTTCTCCCTTACCTCCGAATGTCATATCTCTCCCCTCCCCTTCCCAGCTCCCTCTCTCCCTCCCCTCCTTTCTCTCCTCCTATCTGCCACATCCTCCTTCTCCCCTATCCCTTCTCTGCATCCTTCCAACCTCTTCCTCCTCATTCTCCCTCCGCATTATCCCAGTAGGCTTCCATTATCTACCATCTCTAACCCTGATTGGTCCTTCATAAGAACATAAGAAATAGGAGCAGGAGTAGGCCATTTGGCCCTTCGAGCCTGCTCCGCCATTCAATAAGATCATGGCTGATCTTCTACCTCATCTCCACTTTCCTGCACTATCCCCATATCCCTTGATTCCCTTAATATTCAAAAATCTATCGATCTCTTGATTACCCGTGTGCGACAGGAGATTGACAAGTATACTATTAAAAATCTTCCTTTCCGAAACCCTGGTTTCCTGTTATGATTTTTGGTCATATTTTAGTGTCTACATTTACCATTGTAAAATGCTATGTCAACTATTCCCATTCAATCTTGCTATGTCAACTGAATTGGCTGGCCATTGGCTGAGCATTGGCATCTATGATGGTGGGAACCTTGGGCTGAGGTCCAGTAGGATCATCCACTTGACATCTTCGGCTGAAGAAACTTGTAAACACTTTGGGGGAAAAATTCAGTTGGTTTGCGCCTCCCGTTAGTGCCTTAAGAGGGCGTTAATGGGGCGCAAAGCAACTAGCGCCTGGGTGCGGTGATATCTGCGCCTCTCGCGAAATTGACCAGACATTTTGCAGCGGCGCTAAACACTACCGCCACGATCTCCTGCGCCGGCAGATCGTGACGTCAGTCGAGTGCGCAACACCCCGGTAGCGCCCCGGAGCGGATATTGAGTGGCGCCCCCTGCCTTACCGACTGCCGCTAGCAACAAGAGGTTGAGGGGAGCATTTTGCAGTCAGGAAGGGACTGGGGGAATGCTATTTAAAGGTGAACGCTTCCTGCCTTTTTTTGTTGCCGACATTTTTGAACCACGCATTCTGAGAGAGAGAGAGAGAGAGAGAGAGACTTCTGGAGATATTCAACGCTGTGTGAAGGAGTTTTGGGTACTGAGCAGCACTTTGCAGGTTCATTTTGATTTGCCCTTCCTTGTATCAATTTAGAAGAGACTGTGGGGGCTGCACTCTGAGCTCTTTCCCTGGGCCTCTCCATTGTTCTTTCCAGCAGATTTGATGTACAGGTCTCTCAAGGCCGAGATTCAAGGCTGCAATGAGCAGGATGTGGATGGAAAGCAAGATCAACACTCCCCTTTAAGAACTGGCTGGGGCCATTGTGTCTGTGTTCCATTGCTGACTGACATCACATGAGCTGCGCCCGCGCTCTGAGTTAGCGCCTCGCTCCTCGACCTTTGCGCCTTAAGACAGATGTGTAGCGCCTGATTTAGCGCTCCAGTCACCTCCAGGGGCGATAAAAGTCAAGTTTGCAGTCGGAGGCGATAATTAGCGCCAGGCATTAAACTTTGTGCCTGGCCAATAATTGTGCCCCAAACGGGGCGATACTGAATTTTTCCCCCTATATTTTTAGAGATAAAAACAGAAACTGCTGGAAATACTCAGCAGGTCAGGTAGCATCTGTAGAGAGAGAAACAGAGTTAATGTTTCAGGTCGATGACCTTCCTCAGAACATATTTTTTGAGGTTCTGGGCTGGAAATTCATTATAGCCAAGGAATAGGCGGTGTCAGTAGAAAAGTTGAGAAATTAGCGCCAGGCGCAAATGCTTTAGACTGCGCGCAAAATTCATGCTCACCGCTCAATAAAATGATCGGTGTCCTAAATCAAGTCTTAAAACCTAAGCTCATTGAAATTACACTTAAAGGGTGGACCAATATCGGGTGCAGTCTAATCGCAACTCATCTTTGCCACAGGCTTTTTCACTACTTAAAGGGGAGGTTCATTGATGCTGCAGCACCTCATTCTTAGCATTGCAAAACCAGAACAAGGAAAAGGTGCCGGAGGACTGAACCAGGTGTGTTCATGGCAGGTCCACGCCCCAGGGACAGAGCTCACAGATTCTGCGATGAAGCATTGGAAGCATTGGTTTTCGCTGTGGAGAGTTGGAGGGCGGTGCTCTACCCGAGAAGTGGCAGGAAACCCTCGCACAAGTACTCCACACCATGTGGAGGGAGGTAGCGCAGCATGTGGAGGGCAGCACTGTGGTCTCCAGGACCCAAACACAGTGCAGGAAAAAATTTAACGACCTCACTCAGGTGGTCAGGGTGAGTGAATGCCTCAACAAATGCTACATACCACTATCTGTACCACAACCTTCACACTCTGCCCAAAGCACCACACCCCCAGCCCTCACCCACCAACAATCTCTACCTACCAACATTAACACCCACATCTCACACCTTGCACACAATGACAGCTATTCAACTATGGCAGGCACATCACCCAAACACATTGCTCCACACTCACTCACGCACTTTCCTTTCTCTTGCAGGCCAAGGTGGCTCACAACAGGAGGGAGCAGGAGCGCACAGGCGGGGGACAAACCGACACCCGACCACTGTCTGCGCTGGATAATCGAGTGCTTCAAAACATTGGGTGCCAGGTGGTGGACGCCGTGGCCACCAGCGACGTTGACTCCCTTGGGGACAGCAATGGTATATTCATCCTTACTCCTTCATCTCACATCCCACTTGCCCTTTACCCCACAAGTGTTTCGCACTTTCCAGCCAATCATGCTGTATGCATGCATTTCTCCCTTCCTGCCCCCCTCCCCTCACCTTAACCCGACTCTTGTGCCGTTATGCTTTCAAATGATCAGCAAGCACCTGAGCAGCCTATCCCTGAGGGCACCATAGAGAGCGAGGCAGGAGAAGAGGAGGAGGAAGAATACACTGCGTCACTGCATGTTTCACCCGCAGACACCAGCTCAGATACTGGCACTACGCGTTCTTTGGAGGCTAGCATAGTAGCAGGATATGCACAGGGTGAGGCACCGGGGACGAGTGGGCTGCAACAAGGCCAGGGGGAAAGGGTAGCTCAGGGGCCAGCTCCCCTGGTGGGCGAGTTCGTGCACAAGTTCTGCTGCACTGGACTCAGATGAGGACCTCGATGGGGAGGCCTTTAGAAGAAGGGTAATGGGCATGCACACAGAGATGATAGATGCAATGGCAAGGCTGCCCGAGAGTCTCTCGGCAATGGTAATGAGCGTGGACGAGTCCGCCTCCAACATTGCACAAGACTCTGCGCACACCATGGAGCTCATCATTTCCAGTCTGCAAAAGATGGTAGACTCCCAGACAGACTGTGGTGACCCAGATGCCACGTGTGATGGGTGATCTGGCAGCTTCCATTGCAGCACAGGCGGAAGCGACGCAACATCTTAGTGCTGTAATGCAGTCTGTGCCTGGTGGCATCCAATCTCAGACTGCTCTCATGCAGTCTCAGCTTGATGCCACGCAAGCTCTGACTGCTGCCATCGTGGCTGGGTCTTCCACCGTCAACCGGGGCTTTCACAGTGTCGCAGCAGGCCAGCAATCTGTGCTGCAACAAATTGCTAGGGATGCTGAGTTGCTGCCCTGGGAGAGTGGCAGTGGGTCAGTGGAGCAGGAACCTGCTGTCCTCTCTCAGGATCCACTTCACCTGACGAAGGAGCAGCGCTCCGAAAGCTTGTGATTTCAAATAAAGCTGTTGGACTATAACCTGGTGTTGTGCGACTTCTCACACCTCTCTCAGGATGACAGCATTCCTGCTCCCACCACTGCCACTCCACCATTGTCCTTGTTGCTGCCTGTCATCCAGCCAGCCCAGACTGCTGCCGCCCATGCTGAGGTAGTGCAGTCTACAGCCGGGCCTTCCAGGCCCAGAGCTGGTCGAGGGCGTCCTGCAAGGCCATCTGAAGTCTCCCGTACAGACACTCAGCAGCCTTCCAACAGCTGTGCTGCAGCCACAATTTTTGTGCCTTGATATCTTCTGGATGCTGTCCTTCAGCTGCAGCTAGATAGCCCCAAGGCCAGAAGCCAGGCATGCAGCTTGGCATCATTCTAGGGTGGGCCTGTACTGGCATGTGCAACTGGGCCTTGTTAATGGCTTGAATCATAGAATCATAGAATGATACAATACAGAAGGATGCCATTCAACCCATCGTGCCTGTGCTGGCTCTTTGGTAGAGCTATCCAATTAGTCCCACGCCCCTGCTCTTTCCCCATAGCCTTGTACATTTTTTCCCTTATCCAATTCCCTTTTGGATGACCATATTTGGGCAAAATCCGGTCTGGACAAGTGCAGCACACTTTGGGTGCACTGTGCCTGTCCAGCTCTGGAGCTAGGGGGGCGGGAGATAGGAAAATTGGCCCCAATATTTTCCTAATAGATACATCTAGGACAAACAACATTTAAAGATCTGGTTACGGTATACTTCAGATTTAATATGTAGTAACTTATTTATAAAATGCGTTATTGTCCCAGCTGCTTCCATAAACGTCATCCTACTACAAGAAAAGGGAATATTCCATTCATGACTGCCGGTGGCGGTATTAAATTACCAGTATACTGAAAATAATAAACAATAATGGCCCAGAAATTGATCTCGCTCTGTTCCCGCGGGGGTAAGCCTTCCCCGCGATCTCTCACCTCGCTTGTGCTTTTTCAGATCCAGCTCGCACGAACTTGATGTTCCAGACATCAGCCGGGCAGTGCTTGCGTATCCCACCGGCGTAGTTAATTCGTGCGAGCTGTGGGATCACGTGACTCAGTTAGAGCCAATGGCAGCACACCATCTTCCATTCATAAGTTTCACAGCACGACTGTGAAATCTATGAATTTTACACTCCCCCAAAATAACAGCTAAACCTCAATTAAATTTAAAAAAAAACCATCACATTAATAAAATAAGTATAGTTAAATAAATTAACCATTTTAAATAAAAAATTAAATTTTTGAAAAAATTTAAAATCTTTTAAAAAGTTATAAAAATAAACTTACCTGTCTTTAAAGTCTCTAAAAAAGATATACCTGTAAAAAAAAATTCAAAAAAATACTTAATTCACCTTGTTAAAAGTGGGTCTTACTCCTCCTTTTTACATTTCTAAAATCTTCAGTACTTACCTGCGCGTCCAAAGCATGAAGTGCACAGCGTGCGCGCAGCCTGTAGCGCGCACGCGATGCACCGAGGAACCGCCCCCTTTTCAAAAGAGCAATTGCCGGTTTTCAGCGCATGCGCAGGGCATGCAGAAAACCGGCAATTGCAGAGGGAATACGCGAGAGTACGCAGTGCGTACTCTCGCGCACCGGGATGAATTTTTGGGCCAACAGGTGTTTCATTGCAATAGCACTGAAGTTGACTCAGAATCTGCCCTGAAAAATTATCTTACCATTACAGGACCAGATAGCAATTAAAAATTAAAATGTGCCACCTGTATGGTACTCTAGGTACTTATTGGTATAATTTGTAAGTGTGGGTTGTATCACAGGTCAAACAAATTGTATAAAGTTGTGTTGTTACCTACTTAGTGCGGACGTCAAGTGCTATTTGGTGGAGAATGGCACTATCAGTTGCATGCCCTTTTGATACATCATTCCAACCTTTAATCAAACACATTTTATAATTTATCTAGCTACTGAGAGACATAACTGAAATATTTCATTTAGTTGTTTCAGAAAAGAGTAACCAGTAGAATCATATTGGAAGAGGTAAGCAAGATACAGACTGCCCATCTATGTATCAGTAGTTTCTAAATGTTTTGCACCACTTGCTAATGGATTATAGAATGCTTTGAAACTTGACTTGGAAAATTGACTCACAGTAAATAATAAACAGGTTTTAGGTGTAAGACACTAAAATCTGTCAATCTGATTTTTCTCTATACGCGTGCTAATGAACCCGCTGCAGATTTCCAGCATTTTTTAAATTTAAGCTAATACCCTTGTATCAATGGGAATAGTACCAGCTGTTATGATCTCTAGAAGCTGATACAATTACCGTTCAGTTAAGAGTTGAAGACATCTTCACTTTAGAGTTAACTGTATGATTCCGTTTAGAATGTATTGTTTACAGCTGTTTGCCAGATGAATGTCTAAGGAGTATTGCATTTGCAGAAGGCTAATGGTTTTAAAACAGCAGTGCTGGACATTATTGAATGTTCATAAATTGCTTTTGGGCTCAAGGATGTACATTTGAAATAGTGAAAAAATATTTCATTCTTCTCCGCTCCCAATTAGGAAAGCTTTTTGAGACTGTAATCATGGTTAAGTATGATTGAATGTCACAATTTCACACCTATAGTTGTAGTTACTGGCAAATAATACCATGTGGTTTGATTCATTTTTGGGGGTGCAGTATTACAGACACGTGTCAACGCAAAGCAGTTTCAAGTTCACATCAATGGAAATTTGGCAGTTTAATTCAGCAGTCAGGTCAGATCTGATCCCCAAGCACAGTGGAATGTTGAAGCCCCATCAAGAAGCCGTCTCACAACGCTTTGAATTTGTACCTGCTGCAGTATAACTCCAGCCGGGTATGACATCAGATTTTAAAAGGTGCCCACGCTCCTGCACTGGACATAAATTGAAGGGACATGTAGGACTAAAAAATTATCTAGAATAGAGCTTTGTGCATATGTCCAAGTACACACATGCAGAGCATTTTCATGACTGACTTCAGTGCAACCTGCAGCAATGTGCAGTCAACAGTATAACCCCTCTCTGCCGACTGTGCTTCACACTCTACATATACCAGTCTGAGACCACAATATAACTGCAGCCTTGGAAAACTACTATGCATCACCACAGGCCATACTGATTTTTGTTGGCTTGTATTCCTTTGACTGTAGTCGATTAAAGGGTGACCTAATTGAGGTGTTCATGACGATTAAAGAGTTTGATTGAGCAGATGGTGAGAAACAATTTCCTCAGGTGGGAGAGTCCAGAACAAGGGGGCATAACCTTAAATTTAGAGCTAGGCCATTCAGCAGTAATGTCAGGAAGCACTTCTTCACACAAAGGGTAGTGGAAATCTGAAACTCTCTCCCTCAAAAAGCTGTTGAGGCTAGGTTAATTGAAAATTTCAATACTGAGATTGATAGATTTTTGTTAGGTAAGGCTAGTAAGGAATATTAAGGGATAAGAAGCAAAGGCAAGTAAATGGAGTTGAGGTACAAATCAGCCATGATCTAATTAAATGGCGGAACAGGCTTGAGGGGCTGAATGGCCTCCTCCTATTCCTAGGTTGTGACCAAGATGAGTAATGTTATCTGCTTCCCACTTGTTGCCTGTATTTAACTCTCGTGGTGGCTTCAAGCACCGGCCATGGTAGGAAACGGTTGACATACAACATTCAGTATTTAAGAAAGGAAAACAAAATTGGGATTGGATATATGCCATTATATGGAGCAAACACTTTAGAAGTAATTTTACACATGTTGCCATCAAGGCACCAAAACATCAGCAAGCAGCATTCGTGAATAGGAAACGATACCACTCTATTAATGTACAGCTAGTCTCCGATCACCGAAACAGGATCATACAAGTTTGTGCAAGGTACTCAGACAGCTATCATGATGCATTTATCCTGCGACACTCAACTATCCCCGCAGTATTCAGCCTTTCCACAAATGTGACAGGATGGCTGCTGGGTAATAAGTGATAGCCCCTACATACATGGCTCATGACACCCCT
The DNA here is from genome assembly GCA_030390025.1 of Squalus acanthias. Taxonomy (NCBI): domain Eukaryota; kingdom Metazoa; phylum Chordata; class Chondrichthyes; order Squaliformes; family Squalidae; genus Squalus; species Squalus acanthias. The sequence goes on along the minus strand of CM059426.1, from coordinate 78,038,014 downwards.
CCGCAACCCCACCACGCCTGAGTAACATGAGCATAATCAAAGCCAGAGGACCACTGGGATCATTATTGAGCACAGCATGGGGCTGCTTAAACAAAGGTTCAAGTGTCCCGACAGCTCTGAGGGCTCTCTATAATATGCCCCACAAAGAATCTCCTGCATCATAAGGGCCCTGGAACTTTTTACTAGGTTAAAGGTGCTATATAGCTCAAACGGCCATATGGCCTACTCCTGCTCCTAATTCTTATAAATGCAAGTTGTTGTTGTTGTGGTGTTCTGCATACTGCACAACCTTGCCATCCAGAACGGCCTGCATTTGGAGGAGGCATAACAGCAGCAGCAGTCTTCATCGGATAAGGAAGACCGGGGCAAGGCGAGGAAGCAGCAGCAGAAGGAGGGCCATCTTGTAGCCTTGCAGCAAGAGATGTGCGGGATAAGCTAATTGCTCAGGAAGTCCGGTGCCCTGCTCATTCCTTTGCCCTGAAAATATGCAAAATGCTCAAACAGCTGCCATGAATGTCACCTTGGAGAGACGGATGTTCATCTTGGACAGATTGGTGGACCAAATAGATAGGGGCTTTCAAGGAATCACCACACGCCAACACCCGCCACGGTGCCAGCAAGTCAGCTGAGCCAGAGTGCCCCGACAGCAGCCAATGTGCAGCCGGGCCTTCACAGCGCCCACCTGTCTCAGATGGTAGGCCCCTTTAAATACGCAAATCTAACATTTTAGGTCAGAGTGTGCGCCATGCACACTTCGACCAGCTCCATGGGCGATGGAGCTGTAGAGGTCCAGCCAAGGTAAGTTAGGAATTATTTTTGTGAGGCCCAGAGGAGCAGAGCACAACTGCCCCTCCTGCACTTCCCTTGCAGGCGCCCATGGAAGCCCAATATTGGGAGGCCTCAATCCAGCCAGCTGCACCAGGACGACCGTTTGGCGCCTCACAGCTCACTGGCCCGAGGTTAATGAGGCTGGTGCCTGAAAATCGTGGCCGACTCTTTGCTCCGCCAGTCGATCACCCAAAAGTCAAAATCGACACCACCAGCACCAAAATAGTGATATAGTACAAGTGCATGCATCTGGGTGAAAATTTAAATTTTAAATATACTTGCACTAGACTACTGGTGATAAATGACCACGCATAATGTCAAAACTTAAGTGCCCATTCTCCCATTCAGCAACATTTCATTGAGAAACAGAGGTCTAGAAATTGGATATGGCCACAAAACGGGTAATGTTAAGGCCCAATGATGTTAAGCTGTGCCAGGTCAATATGGTCTAGGTAGCACACAAAATTCATGCTCCGTCCTCATTAACATGATTATAGTCTTGATCTCAGTGGTAAAACTGCTGCTCATTGGCTTTCCCCTCAACAGCTGCAGCAATATCGGGTCCAGTCTAATTCCCAGTCATGTTTGGCACAGGCTTTATTCAGTATTTAAAGGGGAGGTGCATTGATGCTACAGCACCTCATTGTCAATCCAGTTCCAACTTCACCTGGAAGCAGACAGCAGTGGAAGCACATGGCTGAGCCTCAGCACAGGGAGAGAGCTCGCAGATTCTCAGACACTGCTCGAGGCATTGGTGGTGGCCTTGGAGAGGAGGCGGGCTATCCTATTCCCACAGACTGGCAGGAAGCCCTCGCCACAAATATCTCAAAGGCTCTGGCAGGAGATAGCCACCTATGTGACGGCCAGCACTATGGTCCCCAGGTCGGCGATCCAGTGTCGCATGAAGTTTAATGACCTCACACAGCTGGTCAAGGTGAGTGAAGGCTTCAACAAATGCCATATCCCACCATCTGCACCACAAGCCTCACACACTGCTCAAAGCACCACACCCCCATCACTCACCTACCAACAATCTCTACCTATCACCACTCAGACCTCACAATCATAGCTTTACTTCACCCTCACAACTTTACCACTGCTGCAACACTCACACCCACATCTCACACCTCGCACACACTGACAGCTATTCAAATATGGCAGACACATCACCCAAACACATTGCACAACACTCACTGACACATTTCCCTTTCTCTTGCAGGCCAAGGTATTACACATACACGAGAGAGCAGCAGCAGACAGGCGGGGGGCAAACTGCCATCCAGGAACTCAGCCAACTGGAGGAGTGAGTGCTGGAGATCATTGGGCAGTAGATCATGGAGGCCGTGGCAACCGGTGAGATTGAAGCCCTTGGGGCTAACATCGGTATGCTCAATCTTAATCCTTCTTCTCACATCCTACTTCCCCTTCATCCCACAATCCCTTCTCACTTTCAAGCTGCTGATGCTGTATGAATGCATATCTTTCTTCCCGTGTCATGTGGTGGCTGGAAGATTGCTGGCATACTTTCCTTTGTCCTGGTGAAGCGGAGCCTCCTAATACACTACTCCTCACTTATGTGGATATAAGAGAAGTGCTCTTGGAAGACCCTAGGTGGGTAAGGCCTCCTTGGGTAAGTATGACGCAGGATGAAGGCACCATGGCTGCTGCCAAGATAGCAGGCATTGATCATCAGGAATTGCTGGGCATGGTCGCACACCAACTGCACCATAGGGAAGCCCGCTATCCTGGCAAAGCCACATATGCGCTCAGCCTGCTTCTCTCCGCTCAGAGAGCAGAAAACGTAAACCCTTCTCCTGGTGTAGAGCGCCTCAGTGACCTCCCGGATGCAGCAATGGACGGTGAACTGGGAGATGTTAGCTATGTCTCCTGCTGCAGACTGGAAGGATCTGCCGGCGAAGAAATTGAGGGCCACAGTGACCCTGACTGCCATTGGGAGAGCCGTGCTCTGAGGCTGCAGGTCTGGTTGCAGGAGGTGGCAGGGTTCTGTGACCACCTCCTTGGTGAAGCGGAGCCTCCAAATACACTGCTCCTCGCTTAAGTGGATATAAGAGAAGTGCTCTCGGAAGACCCTAGGTGGGTGGGGCCTCATTGGGTAAGTGTCAGCTGTGTCTCAGTGGCAGCACTCTCACCTGAGTCAGAAGGTTGTGGGTTCATAGTCCCACTCCAGAGACTTGAGCACAAAAATCTAGGCTGGCACTCCAGTGCAGTACTGAAGGAGTACTGCACTGTCGGAAGTGCCTGTCTTTTGGACGAGACGTTAAACCGAGGCCCCGTCTGCTCTTTCAGGTGGACGTAAAAGATCCCATGGCACTATTTCAAAGAAGTACAGGGGAGTTATCCCCGGTGTCCTGGCCAATATTTATCCCTCAATCAACATCTAAAAAACAGATTATCTGGTCATTATCACATTGCTGTATGTGGGAGCTTGCTGTGCGCAAATTGGCTGCCGCGATTCCTACATGACAAAAAGTACTTCATTGGCTGTAAAGCGCTTTGGGATGTCCGGTGGACGTGAAAGGCGCTATATAAATGCAAATCTTTCTTTCTTTCTTTTCCTGTTGAGAGCTCTCCTGGCCCTCCTCCTCCTCCCACTGCGTGCATCTTCTAATCTTCTTCGCTGCCTCCAGTCCCTCTCCCTAAGATACGCGAGTGCGGTGGGGAATGCCAGTAGAGCCCCCATGACTATGAGCAAGTGTTGTGAGCAGAAGCCTTTAAATAAGAATGAAGGCGTTCTCCACTTGCAACAACACTCCCTTAGAACCTTGAAATGTGTTAATAAAGCTGCTAGATTTGCAGAAAGTTGTACAGAGCCATTCGAACTGCAGAAACATGTCAGCTGCAAGTTGTTGCTGATGATCCCTTCCAATACCACTGCTGGAGCCTCCTTCCTGCTCCTTAACACTTGCTCAGCTCATTGCACTTAAGACATGCCGGTAAGTTGAGCGGTGAAGTCGAAACTCGCAGATCGGGTGTCAAGTGAGCGTTGTACACTCACTGACATCATGATCTGCATCATCTACATAATTTTGGCGAGCGCCAACGTCGGCAGCGCTGCCGGCCATCCAAGAATGGTGGTTGCCGTGGGACCCATCGGTATCGGGCGGAAGAGCGTCGGCTGCAATTTTTTTCCCCGAATCTGGTGGTACCGGGTGGGGCTAAACCCCCTAATTTCTGGGCCAAAAATATAATTGCTAAAATTAGGGAGGCATTCAAGGAGGAGATCTGGAGGGTTCAGACCAAATATGTGTCCTTAAAGAAAAAAGGTGGGACTAACAAATCTAGAGCCCACTGGATGTCTAGGGATAGGCTAGGATAAAGGAAAAAACGGGAGGCGTATGACAGATATCGAGGGCTAAATACGTCAGAATCTTTAGAGGAGTACAGAAAGTGCAGGGGTGCAATTAAAAAGGATATTAGGAAAGCAAAGAGAGAGCATGACAAATTCTTGGCAAGTAAAATCAAGGAAAACCCAAAGATGTTTTATAAATATATTAAGAGTAAGAGGATAACTAAAGAAAGGGTAGGGCCTATTCAAGATCATGAGGGTAATCTGTGTGTGGAGGCGGGAGATGTCAGTAGGGTTCTTAATGAATACTTTGCATCTGTTTTCACAAAGGAGAGGGGCGAAGCAGACATTGCTATCAGGGAGGAGGAGTGTGAAATATGAAATGAAATAAACATAGTGAGAGAGGAAGTATTAAGGGGTTTAGCAGCTTTAAAAGTGGATAATTCCCCAGGCCTGGATGAAATGTATCCCAGGCTGTTAAGCAAAGCAAAAGAGGAAATAGCAGAGGCCCTGACCATCATTTTCCAATCCTCTCTGGCTTCAGGTGTGGTGCCAGAGGACTGGAGGACTGCTAATGTGGTACCCTTGTTTAAAAGGGGAGAAATAGACTGAGTAATTATAGGCCAGTCAGCCTAACCTCGGTGGTGGGAAAATTACTGGAAGGAATTCTGAAGGACAGGATAAATCTTCATTTAGAAAGACACGGATTAATCAAGGATAGTCAGTACGGATTTGTTAAGGGAAGGTTGTGTCTGACAAACTTGATTTAATTTTTTGAGGAGGTAACAAGGAGGGTAGATGAGGATAGTGCATTTGATGTAGTGTATATGGACTTTAGCAAGGCTTTTGATAAGGTTCCACATGGCAGACTGGTCACGAAGTTAAAAGCCCATGGGATCCAGGGCAAAGTGTCCTGTGAGATTCGTGTGGCTCTGTGCAGCCCGGGTGCTAGTGCGGGTTTAGGCCTTGTTGCCCGTTCTGGTCTCCAGCCAGTCTGGGAGCACTAGACCCACCTATGAGTGGTTCGACCCACTCGCCCTTACGGTTCTAGACACTGGACTTAGATGCGAGAGCAGTAATGGAGATGAAACTCAGGTAGACTCGGTTGAATGGTACGAAATGGAAAAATCTTTATTGCATAATATTTAAGATTACGAAATACATGTCATAAGCACAGATTAATGACAGTACAATCTTACACGCAGTTACGTAACTAATTTTCAGGGAAACGAGGAACGAACGACACATCGTAAATGGGGGCACGCATTACAATTATCCTTAATACTTAAAACCCTCCCCTATCAATATCTGTCCTAAGCTAGATTCGTAGGATTCGAGACTCATGCTCACCACTCGTGATAACTCGGAGAATTCCGAAAACTCTGATCGGATGTTTTTCACCGCAGCGCCCACGTGTCGATCAGGGGGTCTCCTGGCCCCACTTGTTTACTCGTTTCTGCTCCGGCTAGCAGGCTGGAACGTCTGCTGTCATGAAGATCTGTGTTGTCCTCGGAGTTCCGACTCTACTCAAAAAAAAGAGTCTTCCTGTGCCCTCACACCGGTTCGATAAAACTCGAAGAAGTCTTCCTGGCAAGGAAAATGTCTATTCGACCTACAGGCGCGGTCGGAGCTTACTGACCGTGGCGATAAGTATGGTCTTCTTCTCTTCTCATCTCATCTCATCTCATCTCATCTCATCTCGGGCCTTCGGTTCCAATACCGTTTACCGACTTATCGGGATGGTGCGCCCGCTTCAAGGCTTCAGAGCCCAGTTCTACACAGATCTTCGCGACACGACACGAGGTAGATTCGAGCGGATCGTAAAGTTCAACAGTCTTTTGAAAAGAGACACGAGGCAAGCAGGAACAAGACGGCGAGTCAAGAGCAGCCACGAGGATAAGCACCAGCAGGATAAGAGTCAACCGAATAAGAGAGAGATGGACGGTTTGGGGCTTGCAATTATAGTGCAAAATCTTCCGTTTCCCGCCCAACCTTAATGTCTTTTCTTTTGTTAGGGTTTGGCGCTCAACTGTCTTGTATAGGGTGATCTTCATTTTAATGGGTTTCGGGGCTACTCGTAATTGTCTGAGTACCTGTTAATATTTCTCCCATTGTTTAATCGGTCGGTGTTCTCCCTGGAGGGGTTTTGAGGCTTCCAAGTGTTTTCTGTAACTACCCGCTAACGGCTCTCTCATCGTAGAGTCGTTGGGATTTTACATATTAATGTCTTTGGATGGGTTCTTGATTACTTGGTACAATAGCTTTTATTCGTACCTGGGAGACCGATTTCAGTATTTATGTGTATACTGTAAACCCATGATGTCTCGTGTATTATCTTCAATGTGCTGAGTCTTAATCGATCTTGCACAAATGTTTACTGGAACGCCATCTTGTCTGCCTGTTGAAAAGTCTAGAATGTTCTGCCACGAGGTGCGGCGGCCATTTTACAAGCTGCTTGTGTCCACTTTGAAAACCTGACAGCATTCTGCTGAAATAAAAACTGTTTGAACGAAACTCTGTGTTTTTCTCCTTATTAATAAAATCGCGATATATTGCGAATTCTACAGTCCCTCCTGTTGATGCGAATAACTCCGCTTATCGTATCAAAAATATTGTGGTGAGCAATATTATCTCGATTTCTCCAGATCCAGAAAATTAATCCCATAACTTAAACTATCTAGGGTCTTTGCGTCGTCCTTTTTTCCCAAGGAAATTACATTTTATAGCACCGTAGGCATTATTTGCCTTCAAACTTACACCACTTGTTTTCCTTCCAGGCGTAACCAGGCCGATGCCTCTCGTATCACCTGTATATTCATATTTTTATTTAGGGAAAAGAAAAATAAAACAAAACCAAACAATCATTTTTAACTACAACACCATCACCAAAATAATCAATACCAACTCTTAAAACATGTCGAGTTCCAAACGTATTTACAGTTTCCGAAAAATCATGATCGAGTACAAACTTCCGCGGCGCACGTGGCAAGCGGGAGTGACGCCATTTTCCGATTACACGGTGCTTTCATCGTGCACGCGCACGTAACGTTCTCGCCACTCTCCCGTGTTTTCGTGTTTGGTGAGGCGTTTGCCTCTCTTACAATGTACGATCAATAGGTACACTACAATAAAAACTTGGCATACAACTAAAATGTGGGAGGCTATTCTGATCCATGAAGGTACTTCAATATTGGTGAACAGATTCCACCACGGTGGAATTACTATATCCAGAATGTCGGTCCCTATTTCGACAGTTTTCTGTTCTAATGTGTAAAAATGTTTCTGTGACACTGCGACGGCTTTTAAAAGTTTGGTGAGGTGTTCAGGGAGAGGGGGAATGAGGTATCCGAAATGCGCAATGAATCGCTGCAAGTCGGTGAAATTCTCTTTTACTGTTAGATGAACAGTGGATGGTTCAGGGATTGGGACAATTCGCCGTTGTGCTACTTGAACTTCCGCCCTGGGTTTGAAACAGAAACTGCTGTCACTCCCCGGACACCGACTACGGTTTCCATGCTGGTAGTGTTGCGCTGCAGTGGTAACACAATATGTTCCACCCCCGATGTATGCTACCTGCGGAGGCACATGATCTTGTGCCATTGCCTCCATGGTGCAATTCATGGACTTGGCGCCAGCCGTTCTGAACCCGCACTGTGGTGTTAAAAAGGCATTCAAGTGCTGGGGACACAGTATTATGTGTGCTCCCCTGCCACGACAACCAGAGAGATCTGTACCTGTCATCGTTTGCTCCCAGCGGATGACGTAGGGTGGAACCGCTGCATAGCGAATGTGGGCTCCCCCCTGAATGACACCAATGTTCTCTACCCGATACACCGGGGCGGGCTTTGCTTTGTCGCCCAAAACCGGCATACGTAGTACTATACCCATGATAGTATGGTTTGATCATCCGCAGTCCACGGGGACTGGGTATGCTTCTGAAGCTAGCCTGAGCTGGCACGGGCTTAATGCGTTCTGAAAAGGGTGGAGCGCCCGCAGGTGTTTGTTACTTATCCAGGACGGGACCAAACCTTGTTTTAAATCCTCCAAATTACTGCGGCCCTCGCCCAGTAACCACGCCCCGTAAAGCACGCACACCTCATTCTGCGCAGCTTGATCGGATGCATTCCGATCTTCCCTAATCAGGGCATTTACCGTCTTTGCATGTTTCTCTAACTCTGCTATAATTTCTTTTAAATGGAGAGTCATGGCTTGGTCCTCGTGTAAACCCGACCCAACCACTTTATTTTCATCTGTTAGAATGTCTTTTAATTGCGTCTTTAAACCATTAATCTGGGTCTGCAGCTCCACACTGTCTAGAGCGTTGACCACAGATGTACCCGTGTTGAAAGCGGTGAACGCGTCGTTCACTACACCCCTTCTTTGCCTCCCCACCTGATCAAAAACTTCATGTGGTGCGGTGTACAAACTTGTTTTATCAATTTCCGCGAAATCAAATTCGTAAAATTGTCTGAACATCTTGGTCAACAGGACCTGATACAACTGTTCCGTCTTTTTGGGGCACCACTCTGGTAACCGCACCTCGGTGAGATTTAAAATCACCGAGGCCACCGCGTAATGTACCCCCTGAAATAGTATCTGGTCTGTGGGGACCAGTACCAAACCATTCCCGGGTCCCTTACTGGTTTTAGGGCACCCTTCCTCTTCAGCTAGAACCACCGGAATCATGGGCGGGGCTTTGCGTGGGCGCGTAATGAGTTCAGTGGCATTTACTGGGATCGAAGAGTATGGGGCTCCGCACCCCCTGGTGCTCGCATCCCACCTCATCCCCTGTCCGTTATCCTGCCATTGATTAATGAAAAATATGGAGATGCCTTTGGGGCAAGCGTACTTTGACCCCCACATACATACATAAATTCCCTCATCCGGTTCCCACCATTTGTCCCAACAGACTCTCACTTGTCCGTTTGTCCCCGTAATTGTCCGATGGGTATTATTACCCAGTCGTTCCCACTCGACCGAAGAGTTCCTCATGTTTTTGCTCAGCTTTCGCAGCCACCACCATCGGCTCAATGGGACATTCCCACTACAAGTCAAACAAATCCGTTTGCCGACGGTGACGCTGATCCTGGGTGCGATGATCCTTACTTTGGGGCACTTTAAAGAAGTCTCTTGGTAGGCAAACCCCGATGTGCTGGAATACTCCGTCGAGTTCGTTCCCAGCCATCCTGGCCACCTTCCCTTGTGGAAATAGGTGGTGGTCTCCTCAGCCTCCCGCCTTCCGGTCCCATCCACCGCGATGGGGGCCGTGTCCCCGGAGCATCCAAACACCACGACATCCTTGGTGCGGCCTCGATAGGCCAATCCACATCCGATTGCCGCGAGCAATACTAGAATTCGTTCCATCCTTCCTTGGTTCCTGTGATCAGATAGAATGAGGTAGCCAGCCTCGCAAGAGTCTCTGGCTTTTGTGAAGGGTGAGCGGGTCCCCTGACCTCGCCTCACGTAAACTTCAATGTTCACTAAATAAACTTTAACTAAACCTATCTAAAGCTCCCATCATTTTTCCATTTTCTGTTAAAATTAAACTACAAACTTAACCCGATTTTAAAAACCATAAACTTATAACCTTATTCTTAACCTTAAACTTAGAAACTTAAACTTAAACTATGAACTTAAAACTTAAACTATAACTGTACAGCGCCGCCCGTTCTCAGGGCGGCCCCTTTAAATTCTGAGAAGGCTGCTGCGAGCTCTTCCCGACGGTGGGAGGGCACTGACCCCTTCCTTTGATCTGCCGCAGCCTGTTGCTGCACTGACCCCTTCCTTTGATCTGCCGCAGCCTGTTGCTGCTGCGATGGGACTGGGCCCTACCTGGGCTGCCTTAACCTTAAACCTGCGCCTTGGGGCAGTCTGGGGACATGACCACATCTTCCTGGGCTGGGGTGCTCGACCTGACCTACGAGGAGTTGTCGGGGGCAGGAATCCCAGGACCGACGGACCGGGTTTCGAGACTTTCGCCGGGACGACCTGTGGTCCCACCACAGTCGCTGGCTCCGCCTCCCCTGACTCCGCCTCCCTGACCTCGGGACTTGCAGCTTGTGGCACTGCCCTGCTCGGCCCAGCAGGCGGCCCTTCACTCGCAATCCCTACCTCCCTCGAGGGCAGGACGTTCAAGGCGGGCGGCTCGGGCTCTGAGGTTTCCGCCGTCACACCCTGTGGTCTCACAGCGGCTGGCTCCGCCTCCCCTATCTCCTCCCTCCTGTGTTCGGGACCTGCAGCCTCGGTGTCCACCCTGTGTGGATCTCTATCTGCAGCCCCTGTCCTCCCTATACCTGAATCGGGGGCGACCCTTGCGTTCCCCGATTCCCACTCGTCCTCATCACTATCCTCATCTGACTCGAGTTCCGGAAACTCTCCCTCATCTGACTCCCAACCCCACAAAAATGTTTCACAATTTTCCAGGATGTCTCCTCCCCTGATGCAAGCTGCTTTGCCTGCCTGTGTGCCTTGTGGTCCTACCTGGGGCTGCGAGTCCCCACTCGCAGGTTTTGCCCCTGTGGTTTTCCCTTGTGCACCTGGCTTGTACAATTTGCACTGGTTTACGTGGAACCACTTAGTGCGCCGAGGTACCTTTACGGCGTATACCATGGGACTCGCCTTATCTACAATATTGTAGGGTCCCATATACAGTGGTTCCAGACTCCCTACTCTTGCGTAGTTTCTGACCATAACCTGGTCTCCTACTTCCCACTCCCGCGTTTTGCGGGGTTCCAGCAACAGGCGATTGCCCTGATGCTGCCTTCCCATGTTCCCAGCCGCCTGCTCATAAACCTGCTTCAGGCGCTCCAAGAGGGTCTGGATGAACTTGTCCCTGCTTACCTGTTGGAGCTGACCCTCAGTGAGCACCGGCGCTAGCACATGGGTGGGGGTTCGCATGAGCCTCCCAGTCATCACCTCGTGCGGGGAATACCCCGTACTTTTTGACTGACTGGCCCGGACCCCCATGAGGACTAAAGGCAGAACCTCCGCCCACCTTTGGGGCGAGTTCCTAGTCTCTTTCCTCAATTTCTCCTTCAGGGTCCGGTTCATGCGTTCAACAATCCCGGATGACTGGGGATTGTGTGCTACGTGCCACTTCCCTTCGATGCCCAAAAGCATGAGGGTGTTCTGCATCACCTGGCCGGTGAAATGACTCCCTTGGTCTGACTCCACAAAACGGGGGAGTCCCCACCGCGAGAACACTTCCCTGACCAAGATTTTTGCAGTACCCAGTGCCGTAGCTGTTCGACAGGGGAAGGCTTCCACCCATTTGGAAAACACATCCACCAAGACGAGGCAGTATTTATAGCCTCCCTGGGTGGTGGGCAGGGGCCCTATATAGTCGATCTGTATCGACTGCCATGGTCCCTCTACCCTTCTTACGTGCCCCATGGGCACTTTCCTTTTCTGGGGGTCTGGGTTGTTTGCAGCGCACACGAGACAGTTTGCACAGAACTCGCGGACCTGTTCCCTGAGCCCTGGCCACCATCCCGCTTGCTCTACCCGTTGCCAGGTAACCTCGGGCCCGGGGTGCCCTGCCCCTGGTCCCTCGTGAGCCAACTGGAGGAATTCCCTCCTGTGCTGCTGCGGCACAACCCACTGCTCCTCGCGGAACAGCATGCCTTCCTTAACTGAGAGGGTTGCCGTACTGTACGGACCCTCTACCTGCTTCCCCTCAGCAATGGTTTTTAGGACTGCTTTTAGGGCGGGATCCTGGTTCTGGACAGTCTTAAGGTCTAGGGGCAATGCTACCCTGGTGTTCCCGGGATTCCCGTCCCTGCCTTGGATCGCTGCCATGGGTCTGGTCCCATAGGGGTCCCAGAAAATGCCGTTGCGGGCACCTTCCCTGGCTAGCGCATCCGCCTGTTGGTTGCCCTCCCCACGGGGCTCTGTGGAGGAGTGAGCCTTCACCTTATGGATGAAAATCTCCCCTTCCTCCCCTACTGCTGCTAGGATCTTTTCCAGCAAGGGCTTCACCGTTAAAGGTCGCCCGTCCGCGGAGGTGTATCCACGGCGGGACCAAATGGCCAGGTATTCCGTACACGAATTGCATGTGAACATACTGTCCGAGCAAATCGTGTATGGGGTTGGGAAAATGTCTGGGTGGGTAACAACGTACACCACAGCAGACAGCTCAGCCTGCTGCGCGCTCATGGTGCTAGGGAGCTTGATCGCCAGGGCAAGGTTTGCCGCAGGGTCATAAACTCCACACCCTGTGAGTCGTTCGCCAGCAGATACTGTGCTAGAACCATCAACATAAATCTCGTGCCCAGTGGGATGTATCCCGGCCCGCAAACCTATGTTGACGTCCCACACCCCTTCCACCGAACATCGGTGGGCTGTACCGGGGTATACCAAATTGGCCGCAAGCCTGGGCTCGCAAAGACCTTTTACTCTAAGATCCATCTGGGAAAGAAGAAGGGTCCAGCGTGCAATACGCACGCTGCTTACGGTCCCATCTTTGATCCTCCCATCTAGAAGCATCTTAGTTGGTGTATGATGGGTGAGGAGAGTGATGGGAGAGAGCCCTGTGAAGATCGCTGATCTTTTCACAGCCCAATGCGTGGCTAAAAGGTGCCTTTCGCAATTGGAGAAACTCCTCTCCACATCCGTTAACACCCTGGAAGAATAGACAACCGGCCTCAGCTTGCCGTGGCGCTCTTGGAGCAGCACAGCGCTCAAGCTGTCCCCGCTGGCAGCTACCTCCAGGAAAAACTCCTTCCCCCCATCTATGGCCCCTAAGGCTGGCGCGGTCTGCAGATCCCCTTTTAACTTCTCGAAGGCTGCTTGGCAGCCCTCGTCCCAAGACCACTCCACTCCCTTATGGAGGAGTCGGAGGAGCGGCGCCGCTGTGGCCGCATAGTCTTCAATAAAATCCCTGCAGTAACCGGTCAGTCCCAAGAAGGACCTCACACCCCTTATGTTGTTAGGAATCGGTAACTCTTGCACCGACTCCCTCCTAGCCTTATCTATGGCTCTTTCCCCAGCGCGAATGGTCAGCCCCAGGAATTTTACTTCCTGCTGACCGATACGTGCTTTCTTAGGGTTTACTTTAAAACCCTTTCTCGCTAGCAGCTCCAATAACTCGGCCAGCAGTGGTCCATGCTCCTCCCTTGAATCCGTAAATAGGAGCAAATCATCCACGTACTGCACTATCTGATTGGGCTGACTAAACTCCTTTAAACTTCCTGCCATACACTGATGGAAAATACTGGGGCTATTGTGGAAACCTTGTGGCAGACAGTTCCACGTGTACTGTTGTCCTTTGAAAGTAAAGGCAAACTTATACTGGTCCTCTCGCCGCAGCGGGATGGACCAAAAACCGTTCGAGATATCCAGCACCGTGAACGTGGTCGCGGACGCTGGGATACTCCCTATTAGGTCAGCAACTGCTGCTACCGTGGGCGCGCAGGCGGGGATGTTACTGTTAAGAACTCTGTAGTCCACCGTGGCCCTCCACGAATTATCCGGCTTCCTAACCGGCCATAATGGGGAGTTCACGTGTGTGGCTATCGGCCTCAACACGCCCTGCTGCACCAAGGAGGACATTGCTGTCTCCATATCGGGTTCTGCTTCTTTGGGGAAGTTATACTGTTTTTGGGGCCGGGTCATGGGGTCCCCATCTACGCTGACCTCAAACCCGGTAACCCTCCCACAATTGTGCTTGTGGGTTGCAAACGCGTGCATATTATCTGACACGTACGTTTGCATGTCCGTTGGGACATCTGCGACCATGAGCCCAAGGTCGTAGCCTCCGGATGGCTGCATGGTACACAGGACCCCTGTTTCTTCCTCCCCCGGAATTACCACTACCTCGCCTTTTTCACTCTTAGCCCCCCAGAGACAATGATTTCTGAGGTCCACGAGGATCCCGTGTCCTGATAGGAGATCGGACCCGAGGATACCACTTCCACCCCCCTCCTGCCATTCCATCAATATGCACTTCCACTTGATGTGAAGTGCCCCCAAACGAATGGATAGCGGAAGGGAGAACGCGCCAGCCTGTTCTTTTCCCGTGAACCCCGCTAACGTGAATGGGACTTTTGTAGATAGCGGTGAGTCAAAAGGGCTATCTGTATGAATCACGGTGCAAGAAGCTCCCGTGTCCAACAAATAACTACCCTTCTGTTTCTCTACCTCCATTTCCACCAGGGGTCGCTTCCACGCATCATAGCTGAGCGGACACAGGTAGACGGGCTGCGCGGGCTCTAGTCATTGGGTACGGTTAGACGGGCCTGCGGCACCTACGGGGCCGGTAGCAACCGCCACTTTTCCATGTGCACTCATGAAGTTGCGCATGGCTCCCAACACTGTTTCGAGGTCGTCGGGAGGGGTGGGTGCACTAGCTTCCCTAACAGAGACAGGCATCTGGGCTCAGGCTGCGGGATTTTTATCCCTGGAATCCTTCCAAGGGTTCCTGCAGTTCTTGCGCCAGTGCCCTGTCCTCCCACACCCGTAACAAGCATTACTTGCCTGCGGGGCGCGGTTACCCTCCTGATGCCACTCCCTTTGAGCCGGGGCTGCGGGTCGTACCTCATGTACTTTTCCCTTAAGGGGACGTGTTCCCATACCCCTTATATTGCGGTATCCTACCGTGAGTCGATTTAAGACCGACTCTTCCGTAATGTTGGGGTCAGTGGGATCAAACCACGCTTTTGCCTGCTCTCTGACGGCTGGCAAACTGTTGGCTACTATACACCTGAGCCAATGAGTTAAACCGACGCCGTCCACAGCGTCGCGCTCTGGCGCACCTGGACAGCTGCGCTGATATACTGGCCACAGCCTGTCGGCAAAAACCTTCGGGGGTTCTCCCTCCATCTGCACTGTCTGTCCCACTCTAACAAACGGACCTTCATCGTCCGTCCCCAACACTTCTAGGACCTCATTTTTTAATGCCTCATATGTCTTGGTTCCCCTCTTGCTCTCGTCCGAGAGACACTGAAGGATTGAACTGCCTAACGAAAATAACAGCATTTTTGCTGTTTCCCCATCATCGCAGCCGTTAATGGCTGCGGTTTGCTCAACTTCTCTGAAATGTACGGAAGGGTCGTCTGACTCGGTCAGCTTCCGTACGTGATTTATCATAACTCTCAGCTGGTGTGAGCTGTGAGGCAACACAAGCTGGTTGAGGAGATCCCCTGGTTCCCCACCGTTCCCGTTTGGGCCCCTTTTTATACCCGTAACTGGACACAACGGTCCCTTTTCCACTTCTCCCTCAGTGGGCTCTTTCGTTTTTCTACTACTTCCTCCCTTACCCAGGTTTCCGAATAGCTGGGTGGCGCGGAGGGCGTAGTGGCTAATACTTCCTTTGCTTTACTTGGTGGGAATTTCTGAGACTCCTCATCTACTAGTGGCTGGTGTGCTGACGGACTGATAAGGCACACCATGCCGTGCGCTTTGTTCACGGCCCTTTTAAGGTGTTCTATCTCCTTTTGGCAGACGCTATGATCGGCCCCCTGAAATTTATCCTCAAGGGCCATCTTATATGCCGCCCTAACCCCCGTTAAGCTCTCTTCCTGGGCTCTTATTTGGGCAGCTTGGCGGGCACATCGTTCCTTTAGTCTGCCCTCACTTAACTTTGCCTCAGTGACCTGACACTCGAGGTAATCTATTTTTGCTTTGTGGTGACTGGTGATTTCCTGGCGTTCTCGGTGCAGCGCACTTAAATTCCTGATGAGCAACTCCCCTCCAGAGACTTTCTCATCCATTTCCTCCTCTAAATGCCTGATCCGAGCTGTTTGCGCTGTAATGACCTGGTTTGAAATCTGGACCTGCCTTTTGTAACACATTAACCAGACTGCTTTCTCGACTGTCTTTTTATGTTCCTTACTATCTGTCCACCTCTCGGCTGCCTCTAGTGGACTCTTATCCGCTAACAGGTCACTTATCCATTTCTTAGTTAGATTTACCTTTCCGAACACATAATCTGCTATCTTTTCCTGCATAACATTTCGTACATTCACACCAAAGTCTAACACACTACCCTCTCGCTGCCAGTGTCCTGCCGCGGTCGCCATTTTCTGTAAGGGTTTCTGTCTCTCAGCCTGTGAGATTCGTGTGGCTCTGTGCAGCCCGGGTGCTAGTGCGGGTTTAGGCCTTGTTGCCCGTTCTGGTCTCCAGCCAGTCTGGGAGCACTAGACCCACCTATGAGTGGTTCGACCCACTCGCCCTTACGGTTCTAGACACTGGACTTAGATGCGAGAGCAGTAATGGAGATGAAACTCAGGTAGACTCGGTTGAATGGTACGAAATGGAAAAATCTTTATTGCATAATATTTAAGATTACGAAATACATGTCATAAGCACAGATTAATGACAGTACAATCTTACACGCAGTTACGTAACTAATTTTCAGGGAAACGAGGAACGAACGACACATCGTAAATGGGGGCACGCATTACAATTATCCTTAATACTTAAAACCCTCCCCTATCAATATCTGTCCTAAGCTAGATTCGTAGGATTCGAGACTCATGCTCACCACTCGTGATAACTCGGAGAATTCCGAAAACTCTGATCGGATGTTTTTCACCGCAGCGCCCACGTGTCGATCAGGGGGTCTCCTGGCCCCACTTGTTTACTCGTTTCTGCTCCGGCTAGCAGGCTGGAACGTCTGCTGTCATGAAGATCTGTGTTGTCCTCGGAGTTCCGACTCTACTCAAAAAAAAGAGTCTTCCTGTGCCCTCACACCGGTTCGATAAAACTCGAAGAAGTCTTCCTGGCAAGGAAAATGTCTATTCGACCTACAGGCGCGGTCGGAGCTTACTGACCGTGGCGATAAGTATGGTCTTCTTCTCTTCTCATCTCATCTCATCTCATCTCATCTCATCTCGGGCCTTCGGTTCCAATACCGTTTACCGACTTATCGGGATGGTGCGCCCGCTTCAAGGCTTCAGAGCCCAGTTCTACACAGATCTTCGCGACACGACACGAGGTAGATTCGAGCGGATCGTAAAGTTCAACAGTCTTTTGAAAAGAGACACGAGGCAAGCAGGAACAAGACGGCGAGTCAAGAGCAGCCACGAGGATAAGCACCAGCAGGATAAGAGTCAACCGAATAAGAGAGAGATGGACGGTTTGGGGCTTGCAATTATAGTGCAAAATCTTCCGTTTCCCGCCCAACCTTAATGTCTTTTCTTTTGTTAGGGTTTGGCGCTCAACTGTCTTGTATAGGGTGATCTTCATTTTAATGGGTTTCGGGGCTACTCGTAATTGTCTGAGTACCTGTTAATATTTCTCCCATTGTTTAATCGGTCGGTGTTCTCCCTGGAGGGGTTTTGAGGCTTCCAAGTGTTTTCTGTAACTACCCGCTAACGGCTCTCTCATCGTAGAGTCGTTGGGATTTTACATATTAATGTCTTTGGATGGGTTCTTGATTACTTGGTACAATAGCTTTTATTCGTACCTGGGAGACCGATTTCAGTATTTATGTGTATACTGTAAACCCATGATGTCTCGTGTATTATCTTCAATGTGCTGAGTCTTAATCGATCTTGCACAAATGTTTACTGGAACGCCATCTTGTCTGCCTGTTGAAAAGTCTAGAATGTTCTGCCACGAGGTGCGGCGGCCATTTTACAAGCTGCTTGTGTCCACTTTGAAAACCTGACAGCATTCTGCTGAAATAAAAACTGTTTGAACGAAACTCTGTGTTTTTCTCCTTATTAATAAAATCGCGATATATTGCGAATTCTACAGTCCCTCCTGTTGATGCGAATAACTCCGCTTATCGTATCAAAAATATTGTGGTGAGCAATATTATCTCGATTTCTCCAGATCCAGAAAATTAATCCCATAACTTAAACTATCTAGGGTCTTTGCGTCGTCCTTATTTCCCAAGGAAATTACATTTTATAGCACCGTAGGCATTATTTGCCTTCAAACTTACACCACTTGTTTTCCTTCCAGGCGTAACCAGGCCGATGCCTCTCGTATCACCTGTATATTCATATTTTTATTTAGGGAAAAGAAAAATAAAACAAAACCAAACAATCATTTTTAACTACAACACCATCACCAAAATAATCAATACCAACTCTTAAAACATGTCGAGTTCCAAACGTATTTACAGTTTCCGAAAAATCATGATCGAGTACAAACTTCCGCGGCGCACGTGGCAAGCGGGAGTGACGCCATTTTCTGATTACACGGTGCTTTCATCGTGCACGCGCACGTAACGTTCTCGCCACTCTCCCGTGTTTTCGTGTTTGGTGAGGCGTTTGCCTCTCTTACAATGTACGATCAATAGGTACACTACAATAAAAACTTGGCATACAACTAAAATGTGGGAGGCTATTCTGATCCATGAAGGTACTTCAATATTGGTGAACAGATTCCACCACGGTGGAATTACTATATCCAGAATGTCGGTCCCTATTTCGACAGTTTTCTGTTCTAATGTGTAAAAATGTTTCTGTGACACTGCGACGGCTTTTAAAAGTTTGGTGAGGTGTTCAGGGAGAGGGGGAATGAGGTATCCGAAATGCGCAATGAATCGCTGCAAGTCGGTGAAATTCTCTTTTACTGTTAGATGAACAGTGGATGGTTCAGGGATTGGGACAATTCGCCGTTGTGCTACTTGAACTTCCGCCCTGGGTTTGAAACAGAAACTGCTGTCACTCCCCGGACACCGACTACGGTTTCCATGCTGGTAGTGTTGCGCTGCAGTGGTAACACAATATGTTCCACCCCCGATGTATGCTACCTGCGGAGGCACATGATCTTGTGCCATTGCCTCCATGGTGCAATTCATGGACTTGGCGCCAGCCGTTCTGAACCCGCACTGTGGTGTTAAAAAGGCATTCAAGTGCTGGGGACACAGTATTATGTGTGCTCCCCTGCCACGACAACCAGAGAGATCTGTACCTGTCATCGTTTGCTCCCAGCGGATGACGTAGGGTGGAACCGCTGCATAGCGAATGTGGGCTCCCCCCTGAATGACACCAATGTTCTCTACCCGATACACCGGGGCGGGCTTTGCTTTGTCGCCCAAAACCGGCATACGTAGTACTATACCCATGATAGTATGGTTTGATCGTCCGCAGTCCACGGGGACTGGGTATGCTTCTGAAGCTAGCCTGAGCTGGCACGGGCTTAATGCATTCTGAAAAGGGTGGAGCGCCCGCAGGTGTTTGTTACTTATCCAGGACGGGACCAAACCTTGTTTTAAATCCTCCAAATTACTGCGGCCCTCGCCCAGTAACCACGCCCCGTAAAGCACGCACACCTCATTCTGCGCAGCTTGATCGGATGCATTCCGATCTTCCCTAATCAGGGCATTTACCGTCTTTGCATGTTTCTCTAACTCTGCTATAATTTCTTTTAAATGGAGAGTCATGGCTTGGTCCTCGTGTAAACCCGACCCAACCACTTTATTTTCATCTGTTAGAATGTCTTTTAATTGCGTCTTTAAACCATTAATCTGGGTCTGCAGCTCCACACTGTCTAGAGCGTTGACCACAGATGTACCCGTGTTGAAAGCGGTGAACGCGTCGTTCACTACACCCCTTCTTTGCCTCCCCACCTGATCAAAAACTTCATGTGGTGCGGTGTACAAACTTGTTTTATCAATTTCCGCGAAATCAAATTCGTAAAATTGTCTGAATATCTTGGTCAACAGGACCTGATACAACTGTTCCGTCTTTTTGGGGCACCACTCTGGTAACCGCACCTCGGTGAGATTTAAAATCACCGAGGCCACCGCGTAATGTACCCCCTGAAATAGTATCTGGTCTGTGGGGACCAGTACCAAACCATTCCCGGGTCCCTTACTGGTTTTAGGGCACCCTTCCTCTTCAGCTAGAACCACCGGAATCATGGGCGGGGCTTTGCGTGGGCGCGTAATGAGTTCAGTGGCATTTACTGGGATCGAAGAGTATGGGGCTCCGCACCCCCTGGTGCTCGCATCCCACCTCATCCCCTGTCCGTTATCCTGCCATTGATTAATGAAAAATATGGAGATGCCTTTGGGGCAAGCGTACTTTGACCCCCACATACATACATAAATTCCCTCATCCGGTTCCCACCATTTGTCCCAACAGACTCTCACTTGTCCGTTTGTCCCCGTAATTGTCCGATGGGTATTATTACCCAGTCGTTCCCACTCGACCGAAGAGTTCCTCATGTTTTTGCTCAGCTTTCGCAGCCACCACCATCGGCTCAATGGGACATTCCCACTACAAGTCAAACAAATCCGTTTGCCGACGGTGACGCTGATCCTGGGTGCGATGATCCTTACTTTGGGGCACTTTAAAGAAGTCTCTTGGTAGGCAAACCCCGATGTGCTGGAATACTCCGTCGAGTTCGTTCCCAGCCATCCTGGCCACCTTCCCTTGTGGAAATAGGTGGTGGTCTCCTCAGCCTCCCGCCTTCCGGTCCCATCCACCGCGATGGGGGCCGTGTCCCCGGAGCATCCAAACACCACGACATCCTTGGTGCGGCCTCGATAGGCCAATCCACATCCGATTGCCGCGAGCAATACTAGAATTTGTTCCATCCTTCCTTGGTTCCTGTGATCAGATAGAATGAGGTAGCCAGCCTCGCAAGAGTCTCTGGCTTTTGTGAAGGGTGAGCGGGTCCCCTGACCTCGCCTCACGTAAACTTCAATGTTCACTAAATAAACTTTAACTAAACCTATCTAAAGCTCCCATCATTTTTCCATTTTCTGTTAAAATTAAACTACAAACTTAACCCGATTTTAAAAACCATAAACTTATAACCTTATTCTTAACCTTAAACTTAGAAACTTAAACTTAAACTATGAACTTAAAACTTAAACTATAACTGTACAGCGCCGCCCGTTCTCAGGGCGGCCCCTTTAAATTCTGAGAAGGCTGCTGCGAGCTCTTCCCGACGGTGGGAGGGCACTGACCCCTTCCTTTGATCTGCCGCAGCCTGTTGCTGCACTGACCCCTTCCTTTGATCTGCCGCAGCCTGTTGCTGCTGCGATGGGACTGGGCCCTACCTGGGCTGCCTTAACCTTAAACCTGCGCCTTGGGGCAGTCTGGGGACATGACCACATCTTCCTGGGCTGGGGTGCTCGACCTGACCTACGAGGAGTTGTCGGGGGCAGGAATCCCAGGACCGACGGACCGGGTTTCGAGACTTTCGCCGGGACGACCTGTGGTCCCACCACAGTCGCTGGCTCCGCCTCCCCTGACTCCGCCTCCCTGACCTCGGGACTTGCAGCTTGTGGCACTGCCCTGCTCGGCCCAGCAGGCGGCCCTTCACTCGCAATCCCTACCTCCCTCGAGGGCAGGACGTTCAAGGCGGGCGGCTCGGGCTCTGAGGTTTCCGCCGTCACACCCTGTGGTCTCACAGCGGCTGGCTCCGCCTCCCCTATCTCCTCCCTCCTGTGTTCGGGACCTGCAGCCTCGGTGTCCACCCTGTGTGGATCTCTATCTGCAGCCCCTGTCCTCCCTATACCTGAATCGGGGGCGACCCTTGCGTTCCCCGATTCCCACTCGTCCTCATCACTATCCTCATCTGACTCGAGTTCCGGAAACTCTCCCTCATCTGACTCCCAACCCCACAAAAATGTTTCACAATTTTCCAGGATGTCTCCTCCCCTGATGCAAGCTGCTTTGCCTGCCTGTGTGCCTTGTGGTCCTACCTGGGGCTGCGAGTCCCCACTCGCAGGTTTTGCCCCTGTGGTTTTCCCTTGTGCACCTGGCTTGTACAATTTGCACTGGTTTACGTGGAACCACTTAGTGCGCCGAGGTACCTTTACGGCGTATACCATGGGACTCGCCTTATCTACAATATTGTAGGGTCCCATATACAGTGGTTCCAGACTCCCTACTCTTGCGTAGTTTCTGACCATAACCTGGTCTCCTACTTCCCACTCCCGCGTTTTGCGGGGTTCCAGCAACAGGCGATTGCCCTGATGCTGCCTTCCCATGTTCCCAGCCGCCTGCTCATAAACCTGCTTCAGGCGCTCCAAGAGGGTCTGGATGAACTTGTCCCTGCTTACCTGTTGGAGCTGACCCTCAGTGAGCACCGGCGCTAGCACATGGGTGGGGGTTCGCATGAGCCTCCCAGTCATCACCTCGTGCGGGGAATACCCCGTACTTTTTGACTGACTGGCCCGGACCCCCATGAGGACTAAAGGCAGAACCTCCGCCCACCTTTGGGGCGAGTTCCTAGTCTCTTTCCTCAATTTCTCCTTCAGGGTCCGGTTCATGCGTTCAACAATCCCGGATGACTGGGGATTGTGTGCTACGTGCCACTTCCCTTCGATGCCCAAAAGCATGAGGGTGTTCTGCATCACCTGGCCGGTGAAATGACTCCCTTGGTCTGACTCCACAAAACGGGGGAGTCCCCACCGCGAGAACACTTCCCTGACCAAGATTTTTGCAGTACCCAGTGCCGTAGCTGTTCGACAGGGGAAGGCTTCCACCCATTTGGAAAACACATCCACCAAGACGAGGCAGTATTTATAGCCTCCCTGGGTGGTGGGCAGGGGCCCTATATAGTCGATCTGTATCGACTGCCATGGTCCCTCTACCCTTCTTACGTGCCCCATGGGCACTTTCCTTTTCTGGGGGTCTGGGTTGTTTGCAGCGCACACGAGACAGTTTGCACAGAACTCGCGGACCTGTTCCCTGAGCCCTGGCCACCATCCCGCTTGCTCTACCCGTTGCCAGGTAACCTCGGGCCCGGGGTGCCCTGCCCCTGGTCCCTCGTGAGCCAACTGGAGGAATTCCCTCCTGTGCTGCTGCGGCACAACCCACTGCTCCTCGCGGAACAGCATGCCTTCCTTAACTGAGAGGGTTGCCGTACTGTACGGACCCTCTACCTGCTTCCCCTCAGCAATGGTTTTTAGGACTGCTTTTAGGGCGGGATCCTGGTTCTGGACAGTCTTAAGGTCTAGGGGCAATGCTACCCTGGTGTTCCCGGGATTCCCGTCCCTGCCTTGGATCGCTGCCATGGGTCTGGTCCCATAGGGGTCCCAGAAAATGCCGTTGCGGGCACCTTCCCTGGCTAGCGCATCCGCCTGTTGGTTGCCCTCCCCACGGGGCTCTGTGGAGGAGTGAGCCTTCACCTTATGGATGAAAATCTCCCCTTCCTCCCCTACTGCTGCTAGGATCTTTTCCAGCAAGGGCTTCACCGTTAAAGGTCGCCCGTCCGCGGAGGTGTATCCACGGCGGGACCAAATGGCCAGGTATTCCGTACACGAATTGCATGTGAACATACTGTCCGAGCAAATCGTGTATGGGGTTGGGAAAATGTCTGGGTGGGTAACAACGTACACCACAGCAGACAGCTCAGCCTGCTGCGCGCTCATGGTGCTAGGGAGCTTGATCGCCAGGGCAAGGTTTGCCGCAGGGTCATAAACTCCACACCCTGTGTGTCGTTCGCCAGCAGATACTGTGCTAGAACCATCAACATAAATCTCGTGCCCAGTGGGATGTATCCCGGCCCGCAAACCTATGTTGACGTCCCACACCCCTTCCACCGAACATCGGTGGGCTGTACCGGGGTATACCAAATTGGCCGCAAGCCTGGGCTCGCAAAGACCTTTTACTCTAAGATCCATCTGGGAAAGAAGAAGGGTCCAGCGTGCAATACGCACGCTGCTTACGGTCCCATCTTTGATCCTCCCATCTAGAAGCATCTTAGTTGGTGTATGATGGGTGAGGAGAGTGATGGGAGAGAGCCCTGTGAAGATCGCTGATCTTTTCACAGCCCAATGCGTGGCTAAAAGGTGCCTTTCGCAATTGGAGAAACTCCTCTCCACATCCGTTAACACCCTGGAAGAATAGACAACCGGCCTCAGCTTGCCGTGGCGCTCTTGGAGCAGCACAGCGCTCAAGCTGTCCCCGCTGGCAGCTACCTCCAGGAAAAACTCCTTCCCCCCATCTATGGCCCCTAAGGCTGGCGCGGTCTGCAGATCCCCTTTTAACTTCTCGAAGGCTGCTTGGCAGCCCTCGTCCCAAGACCACTCCACTCCCTTATGGAGGAGTCGGAGGAGCGGCGCCGCTGTGGCCGCATAGTCTTCGATAAAATCCCTGCAGTAACCGGTCAGTCCCAAGAAGGACCTCACACCCCTTATGTTGTTAGGAATCGGTAACTCTTGCACCGACTCCCTCCTAGCCTTATCTATGGCTCTTTCCCCAGCGCGAATGGTCAGCCCCAGGAATTTTACTTCCTGCTGACCGATACGTGCTTTCTTAGGGTTTACTTTAAAACCCTTTCTCGCTAGCAGCTCCAATAACTCGGCCAGCAGTGGTCCATGCTTCTCCCTTGAATCCGTAAATAGGAGCAAATCATCCACGTACTGCACTATCTGATTGGGCTGACTAAACTCCTTTAAACTTCCTGCCATACACTGATGGAAAATACTGGGGCTATTGTGGAAACCTTGTGGCAGACAGTTCCACGTGTACTGTTGTCCTTTGAAAGTAAAGGCAAACTTGTACTGGTCCTCTCGCCGCAGCGGGATGGACCAAAAACCGTTCGAGATATCCAGCACCGTGAACGTGGTCGCGGACGCTGGGATACTCCCTATTAGGTCAGCAACTGCTGCTACCGTGGGCGCGCAGGCGGGGATGTTACTGTTAAGAACTCTGTAGTCCACCGTGGCCCTCCACGAATTATCCGGCTTCCTAACCGGCCATAATGGGGAGTTCACGTGTGTGGCTATCGGCCTCAACACGCCCTGCTGCACCAAGGAGGACATTGCTGTCTCCATATCGGGTTCTGCTTCTTTGGGGAAGTTATACTGTTTTTGGGGCCGGGTCATGGGGTCCCCATCTACGCTGACCTCAAACCCGGTAACCCTCCCACAATTGTGCTTGTGGGTTGCAAACGCGTGCATATTATCTGACACGTACGTTTGCATGTCCGTTGGGACATCTGCGACCATGAGCCCAAGGTCGTAGCCTCCGGATGGCTGCATGGTACACAGGACCCCTGTTTCTTCCTCCCCCGGAATTACCACTACCTCGCCTTTTTCACTCTTAGCCCCCCAGAGACAATGATTTCTGAGGTCCACGAGGATCCCGTGTCCTGATAGGAGATCGGACCCGAGGATACCACTTCCACCCCCCTCCTGCCATTCCATCAATATGCACTTCCACTTGATGTGAAGTGCCCCCAAACGAATGGATAGCGGAAGGGAGAACGCGCCAGCCTGTTCTTTTCCCGTGAACCCCGCTAACGTGAATGGGACTTTTGTAGATAGCGGTGAGTCAAAAGGGCTATCTGTATGAATCACGGTGCAAGAAGCTCCCGTGTCCAACAAATAACTACCCTTCTGTTTCTCTACCTCCATTTCCACCAGGGGTCGCTTCCACGCATCATAGCTGAGCGGACACAGGTAGACGGGCTGCGCGGGCTCTAGTCATTGGGTACGGTTAGACGGGCCTGCGGCACCTACGGGGCCGGTAGCAACCGCCACTTTTCCATGTGCACTCATGAAGTTGCGCATGGCTCCCAACACTGTTTCGAGGTCGTCGGGAGGGGTGGGTGCACTAGCTTCCCTAACAGAGACAGGCATCTGGGCTCAGGCTGCGGGATTTTTATCCCTGGAATCCTTCCAAGGGTTCCTGCAGTTCTTGCGCCAGTGCCCTGTCCTCCCACACCCGTAACAAGCATTACTTGCCTGCGGGGCGCGGTTACCCTCCTGATGCCACTCCCTTTGAGCCGGGGCTGCGGGTCGTACCTCATGTACTTTTCCCTTAAGGGGACGTGTTCCCATACCCCTTATATTGCGGTATCCTACCGTGAGTCGATTTAAGACCGACTCTTCCGTAATGTTGGGGTCAGTGGGATCAAACCACGCTTTTGCCTGCTCTCTGACGGCTGGCAAACTGTTGGCTACTATACACCTGAGCCAATGAGTTAAACCGACGCCGTCCACAGCGTCGCGCTCTGGCGCACCTGGACAGCTGCGCTGATATACTGGCCACAGCCTGTCGGCAAAAACCTTCGGGGGTTCTCCCTCCATCTGCACTGTCTGTCCCACTCTAACAAACGGACCTTCATCGTCCGTCCCCAACACTTCTAGGACCTCATTTTTTAATGCCTCATATGTCTTGGTTCCCCTCTTGCTCTCGTCCGAGAGACACTGAAGGATTGAACTGCCTAACGAAAATAACAGCATTTTTGCTGTTTCCCCATCATCGCAGCCGTTAATGGCTGCGGTTTGCTCAACTTCTCTGAAATGTACGGAAGGGTCGTCTGACTCGGTCAGCTTCCGTACGTGATTTATCATAACTCTCAGCTGGTGTGAGCTGTGAGGCAACACAAGCTGGTTGAGGAGATCCCCTGGTTCCCCACCGTTCCCGTTTGGGCCCCTTTTTATACCCGTAACTGGACACAACGGTCCCTTTTCCACTTCTCCCTCAGTGGGCTCTTTCGTTTTTCTACTACTTCCTCCCTTACCCAGGTTTCCGAATAGCTGGGTGGCGCGGAGGGCGTAGTGGCTAATACTTCCTTTGCTTTACTTGGTGGGAATTTCTGAGACTCCTCATCTACTAGTGGCTGGTGTGCTGACGGACTGATAAGGCACACCATGCCGTGCGCTTTGTTCACGGCCCTTTTAAGGTGTTCTATCTCCTTTTGGCAGACGCTATGATCGGCCCCCTGAAATTTATCCTCAAGGGCCATCTTATATGCCGCCCTAACCCCCGTTAAGCTCTCTTCCTGGGCTCTTATTTGGGCAGCTTGGCGGGCACATCGTTCCTTTAGTCTGCCCTCACTTAACTTTGCCTCAGTGACCTGACACTCGAGGTAATCTATTTTTGCTTTGTGGTGACTGGTGATTTCCTGGCGTTCTCGGTGCAGCGCACTTAAATTCCTGATGAGCAACTCCCCTCCAGAGACTTTCTCATCCATTTCCTCCTCTAAATGCCTGATCCGAGCTGTTTGCGCTGTAATGACCTGGTTTGAAATCTGGACCTGCCTTTTGTAACACATTAACCAGACTGCTTTCTCGACTGTCTTTTTATGTTCCTTACTATCTGTCCACCTCTCGGCTGCCTCTAGTGGACTCTTATCCGCTAACAGGTCACTTATCCATTTCTTAGTTAGATTTACCTTTCCGAACACATAATCTGCTATCTTTTCCTGCATAACATTTCGTACATTCACACCAAAGTCTAACACACTACCCTCTCGCTGCCAGTGTCCTGCCGCGGTCGCCATTTTCTGTAAGGGTTTCTGTCTCTCAGCCTGTGAGATTCGTGTGGCTCTGTGCAGCCCGGGTGCTAGTGCGGGTTTAGGCCTTGTTGCCCGTTCTGGTCTCCAGCCAGTCTGGGAGCACTAGACCCACCTATGAGTGGTTCGACCCACTCGCCCTTACGGTTCTAGACACTGGACTTAGATGCGAGAGCAGTAATGGAGATGAAACTCAGGTAGACTCGGTTGAATGGTACGAAATGGAAAAATCTTTATTGCATAATATTTAAGATTACGAAATACATGTCATAAGCACAGATTAATGACAGTACAATCTTACACGCAGTTACGTAACTAATTTTCAGGGAAACGAGGAACGAACGACACATCGTAAATGGGGGCACGCATTACAATTATCCTTAATACTTAAAACCCTCCCCTATCAATATCTGTCCTAAGCTAGATTCGTAGGATTCGAGACTCATGCTCACCACTCGTGATAACTCGGAGAATTCCGAAAACTCTGATCGGATGTTTTTCACCGCAGCGCCCACGTGTCGATCAGGGGGTCTCCTGGCCCCACTTGTTTACTCGTTTCTGCTCCGGCTAGCAGGCTGGAACGTCTGCTGTCATGAAGATCTGTGTTGTCCTCGGAGTTCCGACTCTACTCAAAAAAAAGAGTCTTCCTGTGCCCTCACACCGGTTCGATAAAACTCGAAGAAGTCTTCCTGGCAAGGAAAATGTCTATCCGACCTACAGGCGCGGTCGGAGCTTACTGACCGTGGCGATAAGTATGGTCTTCTTCTCTTCTCATCTCATCTCATCTCATCTCATCTCATCTCGGGCCTTCGGTTCCAATACCGTTTACCGACTTATCGGGATGGTGCGCCCGCTTCAAGGCTTCAGAGCCCAGTTCTACACAGATCTTCGCGACACGACACGAGGTAGATTCGAGCGGATCGTAAAGTTCAACAGTCTTTTGAAAAGAGACACGAGGCAAGCAGGAACAAGACGGCGAGTCAAGAGCAGCCACGAGGATAAGCACCAGCAGGATAAGAGTCAACCGAATAAGAGAGAGATGGACGGTTTGGGGCTTGCAATTATAGTGCAAAATCTTCCGTTTCCCGCCCAACCTTAATGTCTTTTCTTTTGTTAGGGTTTGGCGCTCAACTGTCTTGTATAGGGTGATCTTCATTTTAATGGGTTTCGGGGCTACTCGTAATTGTCTGAGTACCTGTTAATATTTCTCCCATTGTTTAATCGGTCGGTGTTCTCCCTGGAGGGGTTTTGAGGCTTCCAAGTGTTTTCTGTAACTACCCGCTAACGGCTCTCTCATCGTAGAGTCGTTGGGATTTTACATATTAATGTCTTTGGATGGGTTCTTGATTACTTGGTACAATAGCTTTTATTCGTACCTGGGAGACCGATTTCAGTATTTATGTGTATACTGTAAACCCATGATGTCTCGTGTATTATCTTCAATGTGCTGAGTCTTAATCGATCTTGCACAAATGTTTACTGGAACGCCATCTTGTCTGCCTGTTGAAAAGTCTAGAATGTTCTGCCACGAGGTGCGGCGGCCATTTTACAAGCTGCTTGTGTCCACTTTTAAAACCTGACAGCATTCTGCTGAAATAAAAACTGTTTGAACGAAACTCTGTGTTTTTCTCCTTATTAATAAAATCGCGATATATTGCGAATTCTACACAAGTTGGATTCAAAACTGGCTCGGAGGCTGGAAGCAGAGGGTAATGGTTGATGGGTGTTTTTGTGACTGGAAGGCTGTTTCCAGTGGGGTTCCGCAGGGCTCAGTACTAGGTCCCTTGCTTTTTGTGGTATATATCAATGATCTTGACTTGAATATAACGGGTATGATTAAGAAGTTTGCAGATGATACTAAAATCGGCTGTGTGATTGATACTGAAGAAGGAAGCTGTAGACTGCAGGAAGATATCAATAAATTGGTCAGGTGGGCAGAACAGTGGCAAATGGAATTCAATCCGGAAAAGTGTGAGGTATTGCATTTGGGGAGGGCTAACAAGGAAAGGGAATACACATTAAATGGTAGGACACTGAGTAGTGTAGAGGAACAAAGGGTCCTTGGAGTGCATGTCCACAGGTCACTGAAGGTAGCAGGCCAGGTAGATAAGGTGGTTAAGAAGGCATACGGAATGCTTGCTTTTATTAGCTATGGCATAGAATACAAGAGCAGGGGGGTTATGCTTCAACTGTATAAAACACTAGTTAGGCCTCAGCTAGAGTACTGCGTGCAGTTCTGGTCACCACATTACAGGAAAGATGTGATTGCACTGGAGAGGGTACAGAGGAGATTTACAAGGATGTTGCCGGGAGTAGAGAATCTTAGCTGTGAGGAAAGACTGGATAGGCTGGGTTTGTTTTCCTTGGAACAGAGGAGGCTGAGGGGAGACCTTATTGAGGTGTATAAAATTATGAGGGGCCTAGATAAAGTGGATAGAAAGGACCTATTTCCCTTAGCAGAGGGGTCAAAAACCAGGGGGCACAGATTTAAAGTAATTGGTGGAAGGTTTAGAGGGGATTTAAGGGGAAATGTCTTCACCCAGAGGGTTGTGGGGGTCTGGAACGCACTGCCTGAAAGGGTGGTAGAGGCGGAAACCCTAACCACATTTAAAAAGTACTTGGATGTGCACTTGGGATGCTGTAACCTGCAGGGCTACAGACCAAGAGTTGGGAAGTGGGATTAGGCTGGATAGCTCTTTGTTGGCCGGCACGGACACGATGGGCCGAAATGGCCTCCTTCCGTGCTGTAACTTTCTATGATTCTATGATTCTATAAAAATAATCTGGATCCATCACAATTGGAGATAGGATTTCTAATGTTATGTTTAATAAATAGTTAGGCAATAGAACATGGAAATGGTAGCATAACACCATCATACTACTGCCTCCAGGGTGATAGCTTCAGTTAACTTTGGCCAATGCCCATATACCGCATAAAAATAAAATATTAGTGCCAGCATTGCTGAAAACCTGATTGCAATAAAAATGGCAAGATTATGATTGCCGCCCACCCCCTTTAGCAGCAGTGGTTGGAAGGTGCTGCCAATCTCGTAAAAGGGTTCCTGCAGTCTACAGGAGGTAAATCAGTGGTAGTGGGAACCTACTACCCAATTATCATCTTTGTTTGTTGTTGCTAACATCACGCTATGCAGATTCATGTCCCTAAACAGCAAATGAACCTGACGTGTACAGGATTCCAACTTTGCATGTCAGATTCATTTATTCTTAGCATAAAGTAATCTAATTCACCAGTCAGGCAAAAAACAACACTCCAACACTGAAAACATCCTTAAAAATAAGCAAATTTGTCGAGACTCCATTGCTATCACGGAGTCTGGTTTGTCAGGAGTGCGCTACATAACCAATCACTAGTTTCACTGGTGTACTGAATCAGTTTCTTCGTAAATTGAATGGGGGCTAAATTGGACAGAGCACAAAAGCGGGCACGGGGATCACGACGTGCGATCAAACCGCGCCCGTTGCTTCTGATACAGGCAGCACGCCAAATTTGTGCTGCCTGCTAATTTACATGATTGCAGCGTGCAGCCAGCACTAACAGAGGGAAGGTGAGGTGTGGGACTGTCGGTGAATGGGGAATTGGGGTTGTGTTTACTGGTATCACAGTTGGGTGAGTTGTTCACGGACAGCCCGGCCAGAAAGGGGCTGTCTAGGTTTCCTCTTCCCTTCCTCCACCGCTTCCTCCTCCTCCTCCTCCTGTTCCTCAGCTACTCGTCGTATAGTTGGTGGCAAGGGATGTGCCCTCATGATGACCAGGTTGTCCAGTATTTAGCAGATCACCACAAAACATGACACGTGCTCTGCTGAGTACTGCAGGGCTCCTCCAGAGTGGGCCAGGCAGTGAAAACATTGTTTCAGCATGCCAATGGTGTGCTCTATCACTTTTTGTGTGGCAGCATGTCTTTCATTGTATGCATGCTCCCCACGTGTGCGTGGTTTGCGCACCGGAGTCATGAGCCATGTCATTAATGGATAGCCCTTGTCGCCCAGTAGCCACCCTCTGGTTTGTCGTGGTGACTCAAATGCAGATGGCACAGCAGACTGCTGCAGAATGAAGGTTGCAGTTGTGGCTGCAGCAGGTGGCCTATTTCAGTGAAGACGTCCTTATTGTAGTGCAGACATCTCACACATTGATACTCGCTGAGGTTCAGGTAGTAGAATTGCTCCCTGAACAATCTGGGCGAATATGGCCTCCTGCTGAGAACCCTTCTCCCCCTCCTCCCTCTGCTAGTAGCGTGTTCAGCTGTGCAAGCTTAAGAGAGGACGTTAGCTGGAGCACTGAGCTCTAAAATGGCAGCACTGGTGTCAAATCAGCATTATATGCTGACTGACGTCATGATCTGCTTACTCCGCATACTTTCGGTGGGAGCTCACTCCGCGCGCGCACACGCCCAATATGCCGTCCTGCGCTTGTAATTCCTCAATCTTTTACGCTGGTTTGGCTGATTTCAGGTGAATTGCGCTGGTTTTACATATTCACCATGTAACTGGTAACCTTAAAACACATAAATTTCAATAAAAACTGCAGCACAGCAAGGAGAACTGATGAAGTGCTGCCAAGGTATGTATCACAAGAGCCAGAGACAACATTTTTTCAACAATGGGCCCCACAGCATTGCAAATATTTTGGCATATACTCGTCATTTTGCAAATGAATCCGCAGGGCTCGATTTTGCCAGGCCCGAGGAGGCGGGAATGGAGGCGTGTGGGGTGTTAAAATTGCAAAAAATGGCGGGCGGGCCTGACCCCGCCTCCATCCCGCCTCCGAGCAATTTTCCCAAATGCGTGGTTTCTGATCCTGTCTCCGTCCCACCTCCAAGAGGCAGGATAGGCCCTTAAGGCCCTTAACAACCACTTAATTGTCTCTATAATCCCATTTTGAGAGGCCTTTCTGATTTTAACACTTTTCCGACATGATGCACACCTCCTCTGAAACACGACGGTGAAACCTGGCGGTAGCACACTTGGATTGCTGACTATCAGCTGCAGGTCCACCATTAAGAAGGAGATTTGATCAATCATCATTCTGGGGGAACGTTTAGCAGTCATAACTGTGGTGGTGGTGGTGGTCTAAAAATATGGGAGCAGACTTAGGTCTCCTGCTGCTCATTTTGCCTCCAGGTCCCTCTCACAGCAAAGGCCAAAAGCTTCCCAGTCTTTGCAGACCTTAAATGCAGCAGCAATGATGACATCATCAGAGGCGACTTTCAGACTGAAAACACTAATTGGGTCATGGGTTCTCACATGCTGGAACTCAATTGCCCAATTAGGGGAAAATCGAATAATTCTCCCACATCCAATTGGAGTTGGGTGGCTAACACGAAAAGCGGATGACACGACCCCAGCCCACCCCAATGACAAAATCGAAGCCCAGGCTGCAAGATTCTCAGCTCAGCTCAGCTCAGTTCAGTTCAGTTCAGCTTGGTGCTGTGTGAACAGGTGAGCTCCACACCCCGGCTGCTTGCGGGGAATGCTAGTGTGGAGGGCCCAGTGCAGAAGGCCCGGGGAGGAAAGGCTGTGAGATTCTCAACTCAGCTCAACTCGGTGCTGTGTGAACAGGCTGCTCCACACCCAGGCTGCTCGCGGGGAATGCTGGTGCGGAGGGCCCGGTGCAGAAGGCCCAAGGTGGAAGACCCGGAGGAGAGTGGCCTAGGTGGGAGGCCCAGCATGGAGAACCCCAGGCGGGGGGCCCAGGGCGGGGCGGCGGGGCGGCTGGTCGGCTGGTCGGCAGAGGTGGAGTCGGGAGATGCGGTTGGTGAGCATTGCTGCACTGGTTCTAAAAGTTGCAGAATAGTCTCGGGCCTGAATGAGTTCCAGCGGCCCAGCATGTGCTCTGTCTGGCGGCAGCTGTGAGGCTTTTTCTTGGTCATGGGACCGGTTTATGCATCGCCATATTGGTGGAGGAAAGACAAACTGTTTCCATCTGTAATGTGGCGCGTGAGCGGTTACAAGATGGAAAATGTGAAGGGTTAAAAGACGGAAAATAAAAGGAAAGTAAAAGACAAAGCAAAGTAATATCGGTAAGGAATGATGAGTATTCTTTGATGGTTGAGTCCTGTGAGCGATAACAGCAAGCAGAAGAAGATTTGAGTGTTCGGTCTTTTTGCGGGATTTCAGGAAGTGGATGGCTTCTTTTTCCGTGGAAGGGCTGAAGACTGTGGACAAGGACTATGACTTTACATGGTTCGACAACATCAAATGATATGAGTTGATGGATTGCCAATAGGACTGGCGTAGAACTGGTATTTAATTGTTTTGTTGGGAAGGTTTCAGTTTTTCTGTTTTGAAAGCAGTTTACTTGAAGCTGAATTGATTTTCTGATAAGGACTGTGGGAATTTGCACATGGTGATGTATTGGTGGTTATGTAGGAATTTACTTTGAGGTTATTGTCTAGTGTTGGTGTGGTTGAAAAGATAAAGTAAATTAATATTGGTAATTTATTGAATGAACGGACGCTCGAGTGAACGAACAGACGAACGATTCGAACGAACGCATTCATGCATATTGGAACTTACACTCGATCGAACGAATGATCACTTGTGCAGTGATAGAACGAACGATTCGAGCGATCGCACGCAAGCGCGCACTTAGACAAATGCTACGCCCGCACGCATTCAGACATACATATTGGAACTTACACTCGATCAAACGAACGACCTCATGGGGTAGTGGTCGAATGAACGATTCGAGCGAACGCAAGCATGCACATTGGAACTTGCACTCGAGCGAATGAATGATCGCGTGGTGAACGATCAAACGAACGATAATCGAGCGAACGCATACAAGCGCGCACTTAGACAAATGCTACGCACGCACGCACTCATGCATACATATTGGAACTTACGCTCGATCGAACGAATGAACGAACACTTGAATGAACGAACGAACAATTGAATGAATGATCGAATGATCGAACGAACAATGCCAGTGGGACTGGCATAAAAGGGGTTTTTTTTTCTTGGTTTATTGGAATAAGTGTTATCTGTAGCATTTAATTGGATTATGATGGTGCGATGTGTTTGTACACTGTGGTGTTGAAATGGTTTTTGTTTTATGTGGAGTTAACTTTGAGATTTATTATTTTAAATCTAAAAAGTTGTGTGGTATTGTTTAAGAGTATTTGTACTGTAAACATGATTGATTATTTGTAAAAAAAAATGACAAAATCGAAATCCATAAAGCTGTTTTTTAAGGCTTTATTGTTTATTGTGATCAAGGAATGAAAAGGTTTACTATGTAATTGATGAGTTGTATAAGTACTATTGTACTTGAATAAAAAGATTAATGACAAAATCGAGCACGCAGTGTCTACAAGTCTATCTTGCTTCTAATATATGAAGCTAATTCTCCCTCTCTGTGCTCTGGGAGTGTGATGAGAGAATTGAGGCACAGGACTCAAGCTGTGACTCTTTGTCCTGTGTTGGCCCAGTGATTGAGACATCTATACAAGAGATTGTCTTCCATTACACTTAAGGATTTGAAGATTTTGAAATTGTATCTCAGCTACAGTCGTTATAGACCCAAACCCAAGAAAAAAAGACTGACATTTTCAGGAGAAATCTCATGGGAGGGAAGGAGGGAGGCCCAGGCAGGGGAGACCCAGCCTTCCCTTGTGCCTGGAGGAGCCCTCCTGTTATTCCTGGCCCTGCAAGAAAAGTAAAGAAAACTTACCTGTTTGGGCACCTTCTGGCCCCAGATTCTCTTCCCATTGTCTTCACCTGACGGGAAAGCTTCCCCGCTCAGGCCACTGTTAAAATGGCAATGAAAGTCCGATGACATCAAGGATGTCCTTGCTGCCTGTTTGAAAGAGCAGTATGGATAGAAAACAGTGGGATCGGTGCGGGACGTCAGCAGGTAAGTTGCTTGATGTATTTTAACTGCCCTCCCGTCTGGTGTCCACTGGGCAGGTAGGGTTAAAATCGTCACTTAAGTGCCTCACAAATCTCATTGCTAGTCTCTCTCAACATTCTGGGATAAATATCACCTAACCCTGGGGATTTATTTGTTTTAAGTCTTTTCAGTTTGTCTAGAATCCCAATCTCATTTCTCTCAAAGTCCTGAATTTTGCCCTAGTACTGTTTTTTTTTGTAGGAGGTCATTTTGTGCATGTCTTCACTTGTTCAAGATATTTACTGTCCTGTACTCCATTTTAAGCTCATTTGCTTCCTTTAATGTTCTCACCTATGACAATCCTCTCGCCATTATAGTATTTAAAGAATTTTTTAACCGTTATGCTTTACCTCTGTTGATATGCTTTTTTCTAGGTCTCTCTGATCAACCTTTTAACTTGATCTTATATATATCCCAGTGTGTCCTCCTTTCTTCCTGTAGGATTTGTACAGGTAATTACTCCTCTTTATTTCATTTTTAAGTTGTTTGTTAATCGATTTAGGGACATGCGTGTTTAGTCTGAGCTTACTGATCCTAGATATGGACAGGTGTTCCACTTACCTTCTACTGAAATGTTATTAAACATCCTGTTCCAATCCATATTACCTTATCTCTTTGAATTTGACCCTTTTAAAGTTACAAACCTTAGGTATAATTGGATCTCACTTCGTGGTAAACTTGATCATTCTGTGGACTCTGTCCGCCAGGAGCTCTATGACTTCCACTTCCTGTTCGCTGTTTGGGTCATTTACAATTGCCAGGTCAAGATGACCATCGCCTCTCGTGGCTTCCCTTACGCACTGACATATGAAGCAGCCATTTAATTTACCAACTTTGACTCTAGATTACTTAGGTTTTCCCAATTAATATAAAAAATATAACATAAAGCCCATTGAGATAACTTTTCCATTCTCACATAGCGCAAACTGACCTCCTCTTGTGCTGATCCAGTGGTCTGTAGCAAGCACCTAGTGTTAGCTTGGATCTTTTAACATTAGCGATTTTGATCCAAAGTAGTACTTTCTGTAGCTTACCCCCTTGCTCAGGATCACCTTTAATTACCTCCCAGTTGTCTCCAACATTGCCTCCTTTTGTGTCCCCTCCTTGCACTTCTGGCTTAACGGCTGAGCAGAAGATCTCAGCTTTTCACTTTTCACCAGTAACGCAATTTAAGTTCTCTTGAAATTACACAAAGCCAAAAAAAAGCAGATTGAAATTTCTAAACTCACTTCTTCTCCCCACCCCCAAACACTCTTGGAACAACCTTGATAATTTTGAATGGCTCTTAAATAAAAATGATTTTCAGTGCGAAGAACGGCAGTGCCCTCTGGTTTGTTAAATGTAATAAATTGGTAAGGCATCCACTTACCAAAGGTTGAATATATTCGTGCTGAGAACAAGGGTGAAGAGCTATTTGAAAAATATGAATGACATTTCATGTCACCAAATGATATGTGAATTGATCAACGGCAAGCAAAGGATCCTTTTAAAATAATGAAGCTTTCAAATCAGTTGCAAACATAACAGTAGAAGCATGGCCTTTCAGACTTCTAATACAATAAAGAGGTTTCTCTTCAAATAAATTCAATGGTATTAAAAGAATTAACAAAGGACTTAAAAAACAGAGTTTAAACAAAATGCTGCTCCATCTGTTAAGCTCAAATGGCTCTGACTGTCCATATTTTGGTGGTGATTGTCCACTTTGCCACCTGACCATTATCTGCTGGAGAGGACTGCCTGTTATAGATCCAACACAGAGTTTGTCCCATTGAAATCAACAGGTGAGCGATCTACTCTCTGCCACATTACCGCCTAGGCAGCAGTCGAATATTACCCACATGAAGTCCATAAATAGTTACGCCAATACATTCCAAGATGCAGGTGTAAGGTGGTTGGGAAGCATGCATTCCCAACCACCTCACTTGATGTTCAGTGGCACCACTATTACAAAGCCCCTCACCGTCAACATCTAGTGGGGCGAGTCATCGTTGACTGGAAGCTTAACTGGATCAACAATATCAACACCATGGCTCAAAGAGCAAGGCAGAGGCTCTGTGATGTGTGTCTCACCTCTTGACCCTTCAAAACCTCTCCAGCATCTGCGAGACTCAAGTCTGGTGAATGATGGAATACAGAAAATCAGGAGAACCCCCACGGAAATTCCAGCTGGGAGTAAATTGGTGGATTTCGATATTGTGTAGCAAACAATTTCTGTTCAATAAAACAATGGCGTATGATTGAAAATGGTGGAAAATCAGCAAAAAAACCCCAGATTTGCACTGAAATCCAGTTATCCAGTTTCCCGCCTGCTGAAAAACAGGCAAAGATTTTACTGACATCTTGAAGATTTCCACCTTAATCTCTGCTCAGCGCAGTTATGAAGGACTATGGTGAACAGCAGTGCTGCCGAGCACACGGCGCAGCACGTCAGTCTAGCTTTACTCAGCTGGGTCGGACTGTTACTAACATGCATGCAAGCATGCAGTCCAGCTGGACACAGTTGGCTCGCTAGTCAACCTGATGACACAACTTCTTCACACACCCCCGGCCACTTGCTTCTACTCTCCTCAGGGACGTAATCTGTCAGATCTCCCCCAAGGTGCCAGCTGGCCAATCTGTGCACACATTTGAGGCAGCTTCAAGTGTCAATATCAGCAGTGGTAATTGTAATTGTAAATTATAGCCAGTTATTTCCCTACTCCTTAATTGCCATAGCTTTAATTGCTTCTTAATGATTCTGGTGATACCCATTATTGTCAGTCCTTAACTGTTAGGTAGAAAACATAAATGGGTGATAATTCTGTCATAGGGGATTTGCTGCCTAAAAAGCTGGCACTAAATCTAACCAAATATGACCACAGAAAGGCTGCAATTCAAAGAATTTATCTCCTGCTTTGCCAGTGAGTTGAATCACAATGCAACCCTCAGCTCAGCTGCAGTAGTCTCTGTTGTTTGTATATTGCTGTCCCCTGTTAGTACTGGGTCATATCAGGTGAAATGGTGTCTAGATTGCACAAAACAATGTCTACCAATAAAAAAGGTGAAACATCACGTGCAACAAACTTTAGCATTAACACAACACTTCATTAAACAATTCATATGCACAGACAGCAGGTAGAGCAAAGAGCCTGGCCGCAATTTCGCCTACCGAGGCGGCATCAGTGCGGCTGAGGTAGGTGGTGGGTTGCGACCCCGCTCCCGGCTCCATCCCGCTCTGTGAGAAGAACTTTCCGTTGATCGGGCTTGTTAAGCCCGCCCTGCGAGGTTCCCGGCCAATTAAAAAGAAGCAGGTCTGATGACGTCATTTGATGATGCGTCATCAGCCAGTTTCCTTAAAGGGGCCATGTCCACATTCATTTTGACAGTTGTGCTGTCAGTGTTCTACAGCATTGAGGTGCTGCAAACACTGACAAGCACTGCACAAACGTGCACAGCTGCACCCAGGCTCTCCCATGACTCCCTCCATATGCTTATAGAGACAGAATTATCACCCATTTAGGTTTTCTACCTAACAGTTAAGGACTGACAATATGCTTATGGAGGGAGTCACAGCGCACAGGGAGTTTCTCTTCCCTTACAATGGGCAGAAGAGATCTCCTCAGGAGACCAATGCAGCCTGGTTGCACATTACACAGGAGGGCATAAGCAGGGATGTGGTCAGGAGGAGTAGGCTGCAGTGGCGCAAACCTTTCAATGATCTCAGTAGATAACGAAAAGTTAATGCCAAGCCACACTGAACCTCATCCTGCTATGCCACTCATTACATCCCCATCACTCTGCCTTCACTACGCTACTCCTGCACATCTTTACTCACACCAACTTACCTTGCACCTCCACCATCTCTCTCTATCAACATTATCACTTCCTCATCTCACTAGCTACTCCCCCCCACTCACCCTCATCCTACTGCAAGCATACCAACTAAGAACACACAAGGGTAGGCACTTGGCTGGTTTAGCCAATGATCATGTAAAGTTTCTGGTAATGTGCTGTCAAACGTTGAAATCTTTATTTTCAACACTTTGGCTGCAATTTTGCCTACCTGGGCGGCTTCAAGGTGAGAGAGGTCAGCGGTGTGTCTGTGTTCCATTGCTGACTAACATCACATGAGCTTCGCCAGCGCTCCTCGGTAGCGCCTCGCTCCTCGGCGTTAGCGCCTTAAGAGAGGTGTGTAGCGCCTGATTTAGCGCTCCAATCAGCTCTAGGGGCGATAGTAGCCAAGTTTGCAGTCGGAGGTGATAATTAACGCCAGGCGCTAAACTTTGCGCCCGGCCGATAATTGCGCCCCAAACGGGGCGATACCGAATTTCTCCCCCTTTATTTTCAACACTTTGCATTCTTGGACAGATTTGTGTGCATCTTTGGAAGTGGCTTAGTGAGGTTTTTTTTATTCACTTATGGGATCTGGGCGTCGCTGGCAAGGCCAGCATTTATTGCCCATCCCTAGTTGCCTTGAGAAGGTGGTGGTGAGCCGCCTTCTTGAACCGCTGCAGTCCGTGTGGTGAAGGTACTCCCACAGTGCTGTTAGGTAGGGAGTTCTAGGATTTTGACCCAGCGATGATGAAGGATCAGCGATATACTTCTAAGTCAGGATGGTGTGTGACTTGGAGGGTAACTTGGAGGTGGTGGTGTTCCCATGCACCTGCTGCCTTGTCCTTCTAGGTGGAAAAGGTCGCAGGTTTGGGAGGTGCTACCAAAGAAGCCTTGGCGAGTTGCTGCAGTGCATCTTGTAGATGGTACACACTGCAGCCATGGTACGCTGGTGGTGGAGGGAGTGAATGTTTAAGGTGGTGGATGTGGTGCCAATCAAACTGGCTGCTTTGTCCTGGATGGTGTCGAGCTTCTTGAGTGTTGTTGGAGCTGCACTCATCCAGTCAAGTGGAGAGTATTCCATCACACTCCTTACTTGTGCCTTGTAGATGATAGAATGGCTTTGGGGAGTCAGGAGGTGAGACACTCACCGCAGAATACCCAGCGTCTGACCTGCTCTTGTTGCCACTGTATTTATATGGCTGGTCCAGTTAAGTTTCTGGTCAATGGTGACCCCCCAGAATGTTTAAGGTGGGGGATTCGGCGATGGTAATGCTGTTGAATGTCAAGAGGAGGTGGTTAGACTCTCGCTTGTTGGAGATAGTCATTGCCTGGCACTTCTGTGGTGCGAATATTACCTGCCACTTATCAGCCCAAGCCTGAACGTCGCCCAGGTCTTGTTGCATGCGGGCATGGACTGCAGTTGAATGGTGAGACATAAGGGTACCCCTCCGCAATGGGTGTGGAAGGAATGGTTTGGACTTTGTAGGGATGCTTTATGGTGCTGGTGTGGGGTGGTGCCAACGTGGCGCATCTTGTGGCAGCCAGGGTGTACTGCGTCAAGTGAAGTAAATCTGGCCATGGTGATGCCATCGCTGGCCTCCCGGGCAGCAATGTAGTTGGGTGCTGATGCCCTGTGTCCTGTGCAGCATCAGGTGATTGTGGAGAAGGTTGGTGTTGCTGTTGGTGCTGCTGGTGTGCCTGGTGATGTTGGTGTTTGAGCTGATCGTGGTGGGATTCTGAGGACCAAGGTGAGATTTTTTCAAAGGCACCGATGTTGCTGGAATAGATGCAGGTGAAATTGAGATGACAGAAGCGAGCTGTAAATGGTGAGAGAGCTTGCTCCAAAGAGGTGACAGTGGATAGAGAGTTTATTACAAACACTTCCAAACTGCATAAAGCTCAAAAGTGGGTTTCAAATCATGAAGGCTCAAGCTTCTAAGATTGGGAAGTGTACAGCTGTGAAATGGTAGGTTTTAGACAACTTTTGCAGCAGTCATCTATTCACAGCAATTCATAGTCATTGAGAGCCCGACATACTTACCTGACGTGATACCCGCTCTCCGGGAACCTCATTAAAAACCTGGTAAAATGGTAAGTACATGGAAAAATGGTGCTTAAGTACCTTTTAACAAGCTTTTAAGTATCTAAACTGGGTGACCCGCCACTTGGTGTCGGGTCTGTTCAGGAATGGCAAGGAGCGGATTTACAGCAGGATACCAACCCGCTGTCAATCTTTGTGATTTTGACAGCGGACCCGCCTCCAAACCCACACTCTGAGCGCCGGCAAAATTCCAGCCTAAGGTTCAGATCAAACCCTAACATGGAAAAAGCAATGAATAAACCAACTGGAAAATTGCAATGTACCAGTGCAAAATTGTCGATCTTTATTTGTTCATTTGTTTACATGTTTAGAAGCTTGCAATTATGATACTATATTTAAATAAATTCCCACTGGTGGTTTCACTTGGATGACTAACATCTCACTTTGTGTTCAGCCTTTGAATGAATTCAATAAAAAGTATTAAAGTGGAGTTGATCTTAATCTGGATCAATTTCAGATTATTCACATAAGCAGATGCAGAGTTCTATTGACCGATGAAAAAAGTGACAGTCAACAAGATTCTGAATTGGTATGCATCGCTTTGTGTAGCAATAAACCTCAAAGTGACTGCACTGTGCCATATTGACAACTTGTCACCTTGTCATCATTTACCAAATCCTGGGGCAGTTGTTACATCTAAATTCTGACCATAAACTGTGACAGAACAGGCTATGCATAGAAATGGCAGTTTTGACATTAGACTCTTATTTATGTGCAATTAGCAGTGATGCTGGTACAACTCTGAAATTCTCACTTTGCACTGACCATTTTCTAACCCGATACACTTATTTTAAGTGCAGCAATTCAAATTAAGTCATAAAATATCTTCTGCTTTCTGATGCTTAAGCATCAAAACTACAATTTTCATAAAGTAATAATCAAATATTGACAAATTCATTTAAATGTTGTTTTATTTTACTGATCATGAAAGTACTTTTACAATAAATAAAACACTTTTGATGTCTTCATTTGCAAGTATTATCAGTGTAAAAAAATGAAATCATTAATGTTATGTTTTAGAAACTACCGAGCTAAAAAGCAAGGCAAATGACGTAACAGTTTCTAATAAGGATGAACATCAAACCTGTAAATGTGAAGTCAGCCCAATTGTTCCAATTTGGATACTTCTAGAAGCTTGATGGATTTGTTTAAATAAACAGCACAAGGAGAAATGGGCTCTGAAATTCCACAAAATTTCTCCCAGTCTCCTGCGGTAACTTTAGCAGGAGACTGATGAAACTCCCAGAGGAAGAGCGTAAATGGCTGAAATTGAAGGGACTGGATGTGTCCATTTTATCCTTGTTGGTCTAATAGGAAGGAAGAAAGTAGTCTCATGGCAGTCATGTATCTGGGGTCTCATAGTTTAGATGGTGATCCATCTATGTAGTTTGTAAGTCCTTACTTCTGTTCATTACATGGTTGTAGCTTTTTTATTATCATACTGATCAATTTCATGTAGACTAGGAATGGCAATCACCTTGGGTGGGAATTTTCTCAAAGCTGCTCCCGTTGCGTCACAGTAACTTTGTCGGAAGTGCAGCGGAAAACACATTTACAAAAGTAAAAGGGGGTTTTGCCACACTTCCAGTGAAGTTACAGCGGTGGAGCAACTCTGAGAACATTCCTGGCCGATGATTTTAGTGCATTCTGTGTCCTTCAAATTTGGGCTTTAGAGTTGGATTGAAGAACTCAGTTCTTAGACACTGAACCTAAATCTCTTTTAAGCTACTATGAATGTGTGCCACATTTTTCATAACCATATGCATAAATGAAGGCAGTTTGCAATCAATAACATTCTACAATGGGGCCCTGTACGGAAGATAATAAAGATGCATGAAAATAACATATAGAAATAAAAAAGTAAAATGCTGATAATAAAAGGAAGTGTCCCAAGTTATTTTAAGAAAGAAAATGGAAAAAATGTATTCACATTATTGTAAAATATATTTGGCTCTGTTAGATGTGAGTCTTTGAAGTCTGCTAACTCATCTATCTGACTGCCGTCTGGATGGCTGGAATGGCAGTACTTGAAGCAAAAGTTTATTTGAGTTCCAATGTAAGTACTGGGAATGTTATCTGCTGATAGTGTCAGTTTCATCCATCACTTATTGATGAATTTTGTGTATGCCAACAAGACAAATTAACAATTTCAGTCTGCCCGCTCTCATTTGAACTGTTTTGTATAACATCTTAACCAAGGGTCAGGAGATATTCAGTGGTATCTATTATTCAACACATTAAAGTGCCTCATATATAAGTGTTACACTTTGT
Source organism: Squalus acanthias (assembly GCA_030390025.1). Classification (NCBI taxonomy): domain Eukaryota; kingdom Metazoa; phylum Chordata; class Chondrichthyes; order Squaliformes; family Squalidae; genus Squalus; species Squalus acanthias. Next base: position 77,994,625 of record CM059426.1, on the reverse strand, counting down.
ATCCAGACACATCTCATAACCTTGAGGAGTTGTACTAACCCAAGGTTCTGAAATACTAATCAAATGTAATTCCGATATTCTAGCTGCTCATGATATGACTTGTAGTGTAGCCAGTTCTACTGATAATATTTTCAAAGTACAAGAATCATTATCAATAGGATAACAATATGTCTGGATCCACATAGGCTCATATCTAGCTTTGACAGCTAAGAATAAGCAAGCTACTATAATCAAAAGATGGAACTGATCTGAAGTGGTGATTACTGGGAAAACGAGGATCATGGAGAAAGAAACAATTGATGTTTGAAGTTTCTCTAAAAATCTTACAAATAGAAATTTAACAGCAGTGAGTTAATTAGAACAATGGAGTATTGTAGCTTTGCTTCTGTCCAGTTGATAAAACTCCGATGAGAGATAAGATTTGGGTTAATTCAGAATCAGTCTCAGAGTGCCTAAAATTCAATTACTGCAAAGCCAAGGTCCACATTTCAAAAGCAATAGTATACGTATCAAAGAAATCACTAGTCGTACATGCACATTTTTCAGCAAGCCATTATTATTATTACAACGTTGCTCAAGTATTAGAAGTTCTATACTACCAAAATAAACAGATAAATGCATTTTAAATTCAAACCTAACAGAAAACGTTTTTTTATCAACGTATTAAGAGAAAGAGAGTGGTAAAGGGGAATGTGGGCCTATTAAAGACAGATGCAGGAGAGAATATAATGGACAATAAAGAATGGCAGGCTTGTTACATAAGTACTTTGTATCTGTTTTTGCAGAGAAGGAAGAAGGCTAAATATCAGCAAATACAAGGAAACGTAAAAAAAAGTCAAAGGAGGAAATTAGTGGAATTAATATAAGTTAATAAAATGATAATGGAGAAAATAATGGAACTTAAGATAGAAAAATCTCCAGGACCAGAGCAAAGGCGGTTGAGGGGTGATTTGATAGAGGTGTACAAGATTATCACGGGTTTGGATAGGCTAGACGGGGAAAGGCTGTTCCCACTAGTTAATGGTGCAAGGACTAGGGGACACAGATTTAAGGTTTTGGGCAAGAGATACAGAGAGGATGTGAGGAAAACCTTTTTACGCAGCGAGTGGTGAGGACCTGGAACTCGCTTCCGACGGAAGTGGTGGAAGCGGAGACACTCAATGTTTTCAAGGGGCGACTGGATAGGCACTTGAGGGAAATAAACTTGCAGGGCTACGGGGATAGAGCGGGGGAATGGGACTGACTGGATTGCCCTACAGAGAGCCGACATAGACTCGATGGGCCAAATGGCCTCCTTCTGTGCTGTTATGACTCTATGACTCTGTGACCTGATGATTTCAGAGAGTATTAAAAGAAATAGGTGAGGATATTGCAGGTGCATTAGTCATAATTTTGCAAAGCTCTCTAGATTCGGAAATTGTGATTTTTGGATTGGAAAGTTACAAATGTCACATCATTATTTAAGAAGGGAGGACGGGAGAAACCAGGTAGCTACAGACCTGTCAGTTTAACATTTGTTCCGAGGAAGTTACTAGTATATATCATCAGAGACAGAATCCTGAACTTTACCGGCGCTGCGAGGGCGGGATCGGAGGCAGGTCAGCTGTCAAAATAGAAAAGATTGACAGCCAGTCGGGAACCCACTGTCAAGCCGCCTCCACATGAATCTCCCAGGTGTCGGTGCTGAACAGACCCAACACCAAGCGGCGAGGGAGACAATTTAGATCATTAAAGGCATTGTTAAGAGGCAAATAAGTCTTATTTTAAGCTTACCTTTAGATTTTTAGAGTTCGCCAATGGCTTCCCCGCTGCTCGGGGATCACGTCAGGTAAGGAGGTCAGGTGTTGTGTCGGCATGGGATAATTTACTAACTTGACAGCTGCAAATGGTTTATAAAAGCTTCCATTTCATAAGTCTTCACTTTCCAAGGTTAGAAGCTCTTGCTTACTGCATTTGGAAGACAGATTGAGCTTTATGCAGCTAGCAAGTGTTTGGAGTAAACTCTCTATCCAGTGTCACCTCCTTGGAGCAACCTCTCTCTTACCATTGACAAATCGCTTCTGCCATCTCAACCTCACCTGCCATCTATTCTATCAGCATCAGTGCTCTTGAAAATATCTCACCTTGGTCCTCAGAATCCCAACACCAGCAGCACCAACAACAACACCAGCCATCTCCGCAATCAACTGATGCTGCACAGGACACAGGGCATCAGCACCCGACCCCATTACTGCCCGGGACGCCAGTGATGGCCTCACCATAGCCAGATTTACTTCACTTGACGCTGTACACCCTGGCTGCCACATGATGCGCCAGGTTGGCACCACCCCACACCAACACCATAAAGCATCCCTACAATGACCAAGCCATTCTTTTCACACTCATCATCATTGCAATATAGGGGGGGAGGAGTATCCTTCCTTGTACTCCCTCCAGAAGCTTATGGAGGGAGTCATGGGAAAGCCTTGGGTGCAGCCGTGCACGACTGTGCAGTGCTTGTCAGTGTTTGCAGCACCTCAATGCTGTAGATCACTGACAGCACAAATGTCAAAATCAATGTGAACATGGCCCCTTTAAGGAAACCGGCTGATGACACGTCACCAAATGACGTCAAGCTTAAAAAGCAAGATGTCAAAGGTAGTAATCTCTACTCCTGGTGCCATGCACGAGTGAGTGTAGAAATAGGAGGATAGAGCAGATGAATGCGTAGCTGGAGAGATGGTGCAGGAGGGAGGGCTTCAGATTCCTGGGGCATTGGGGCCGGTTCTGGGGGAGATGGGACCTGTGCAGGCCGGATGGATTGCACCTCAACAGAGCCGGTATCAATATCCTCGCGGGGAGGTTTGCTAGTGCTGTTGGGGAGGGTTTAAACTAAGTTGGCAGGGGGATGGCAACCAGGATGTAGCATTACAAAGGAAAAACAAAGGGCACAAAGGATTGGGAGAGATGGATAGCACTAAAGTAAGAAATAGTAAGGTATTAGGTGGGGTCAGACTAAGAGAGAACACAGGATAGTCTAAAATAGGTTTACAGTGCATGTATGTGAACACACAAAGCATAGTAAACAAGGTTGGTGAGCTGCAGGTGCAAATAGCCACATGGGAATATGATGATGTGGCAATAACGGAGACCTGGCTCAAAAAAGGGCAGGATTGGGGATTAAATATTCCTGAATATAAGCTGTTCAGGAAAGATAGGGAAGGAAAGATAGGAGGTGGGGTGGCAGTATTGGTTAAGGAGAATGTTACAGTTCTGGAGAGAGAGTATTTCCTGGAGGGGTCAAGGACAGAATCTATATGGCTAGAGTTAAGAAATAATAGAGGTGTCATTACACTACTAGGTGTATTCTATAAGCCACCAACTAGTGGGAAAAATATGGAGCAACAAACTTGCAGAGAAATTAGAGAGAGATGCAAGAACTATAGAGTAGTGATAATGGGAGACTTCAACTATCCTAATAGAGACTGGGATAGTAATAGTGTCAAGGGCAGAGATGGGGAAGAATTTCTGAAGTGTGTTCGGGAGAACTTTCTTGATCAGTATGTTTCCAGCCAATGAGGAAGGAGGCATTGCTGGATCTGTTACTGGGGAATGAGGTAGGTCAAGTGGAGCAAGTGTCAGTAGGTGAATATTTAGGGAACAGTGATCATAGTATCATAAGGTTTAGATTAGCTATGGAAAAGGACAGGGAGCAATCTAAAGTAAAAATACTTAATTGGAGGAAGGCCAATTTCAATGGGATGAGAATGGATCTGGCCCGGGTAAATTGGAATCAAAGATTGGCAGGCAAAACTGTAATGGAACAATGGTCTGCCTTTAAAGAGGAAATAGTTCAGGTACATTCCCACAAGTGGGTAGGATAGGGCAACTAAAGTCAGGGTTCCATGGATGACGAAAGAGATAGAGAGTAAGATGAAGCAGTAAAAGAGCGAGAATGACAGATGTCAGGTCGAGAATACATCTGAGAATCAGGCTAAATATAGAAAGTTCAGAGGAGAAGTGGAAAAGAAAATAAGAGGGGCAAAGAGAGGGTATGAGAATAGAATGGAAGCTAACATAAAAAGTAATCCAGAAGTCTTCTATAGGCATATAAATAGTAAACGGATGGTAAGAGGAGGGGTGGGATTTAAGAGACTTATGCATGGAGGCAAAGGGCATGGCTGAGGTGCTAAATGAGTACCTTGCATTTGTCTTCACCAAGGAAGAAGGTGTTGCCATAGACTTAGTGAAGGAGGAGGTAGAGGAGATGCTGGATGGAATAAAAAATTGATAAAGAGGAGGTACTCGAAAGGATGGCTGTACTTAAAGTAGATAAGTCACCAGGACCAGATGGGATATATCCTACGACGCTGAAGGAAGTGAAGGAAGAAATCGTGGAGGTACTGGCCATAATCGTCCAATCCTCCTTAGAAACGGGGGTGGTGCCAAAGGACTGGAGAATTGCAAATGTTACACCCTTGTTCAAAAAAGGGTGTGAAGATAAGCTCAGCAAGTATAGGCCAGTCAGTTTAACCTCGGTAGTGGGGAAGCTTTTAGAAACAATAATCAGGGACAAAATTAACAGTCACTTGGACAAGTGTGGATTAATTAAGTTTTTTGATGAGGTAACAGAGCGGGTTGATGAGGGCAATGTGGTTGACGTGGTGTACATGGATTTCCAAAAGGCATTCAACAAAGTGCCACATAATAGGCTTGCCAGCAAAGTTGAGCACATGGAATAAAAGGGACAGTGGCAGCATGGATATGAAATTGGCTAAGTGACAGGAAACAGAGAGTAGCGGTGAACAGTTGTTTTTCGGACTGGAGGAAGGTACATAATGTTGTTCCCCAGGGGTTGCTACTAGGACCACTGCTTTTCTTGATATATATTAATGACTTGGGCTCGGGTGTACAGGGCACCATTTCAAAATTTGCAGATAACACAAAACTTGGAAGTATAATGAACAGTGAGCAGGATAGTGTAGACTTCAAGAGGAGATAGACAGACTGGTGGAATTGGCGGACACGTGGCAGATGAAATTTAACACAGAAAAGTGCGAAGTGATACATTTTGGTAGAAAGAATGAAGAGAGGAAATATAAACTAAAGGGTACAATCCTAAATGAGGTGCATGAACAGAGAGACCTGGAGGTATATGTGCACAAATCATTGAAGGAGGCAGGGCAGGTTGAGAAAGCAGTTACAAAAGCATATGGGATTCTAGGCTTCATGAATAGAGGCATAAAGTACAAAAGCGCAGGAAATTATAATGAACCTGTATAAAACACTGGTTCAGCCTCAACTGGAGTATTGTGTCCAATTCTGGGCACCGCACTTTAGGAAGGATGTGAAGGCCTTAGAGAGGGTGCGGAAAAGATTTACGAGAATGATTCCAGGGATAAGGGACTTCAGTTACTGGATAGACTGGGTTGAATCTGGGTTCATCTCCTTAGAGCAGAGAGGAGATTTGATAGAGGTGTTCAAAATCATGAGGGGTCTGGACAGAGTAGATAGAGAGAAACTGTTCCCATTGGCAGAAGGGTCGAGAAACGAGGACACAGATTTAAGGTGATTGACAGAAGAACCAAAGGTGACATGAGGAAAAACTTTTTTACTCAGCAAGTGATTAGGATCTGGAATGCACTGCCTGAAAGGGTGGTGAAGACAGACTCAATCACAGCATTCAAAAGGGAGTTGGATAAGTACCTGAAGGAAAAAATTTGCAAGGCTACGGGGAAAGGACGGGTAGAGTGGGACTAGCTGAAGTGTTCTTGCAGAGAGCTGGCACAGGCTCGACGGGCAAAATGGCCATCTTCCGTACTGTAACCATTCTATGATTCTATCTCTATTTGTGCCACTAATTTGTCTTTCTTGTTAGGAATGCTCTGTGCATTCAGATAAAGAGCCTTTAATTTTAACTTGTTACCATTATTCCCTGCTTTCACCTTATTCGCTGATGCACTGTTACCGTTAGACTCTCTGGGAGGAATTTTCTGGGGAGTCAGCGGGTGCATTCGGTGGCGGTACGGTTTGGAAAGTGTTTTGTTTTGACAGCAGGTCTGAGGTTGAGTGTGGCTTTGCAGTAACGTTTAGTGATCTACTGAGATCATTGAAAGGTTTGTGGCACTGCAGCCTGGTCCTCCTAATGACATCCCTGCTTTGCCCTCCTGTGCAATGTGCAACCAGGCTGTGTTGTCCTCTTGGGGAGGTCTCTTCCGCCCATTGGAAGGGAAGAGGACCTACCTGCGTGCTGTGACTCCCTCCATAAGCATAGGGAGGTAGTCATGGGAGAGCCTGGTGCAGGCGTGCATCACTGTGCAGTGCTCATCAGTGTTTGCAGCACCTCAATGTTGTAGAACACTGGCAGCAGAACTGTCAAAATCAATTTGCACATGGCCCCTTTCAGGAAACCGGCTGATGATGCATCATCAAGTGATGTCATCAGAACTGCTTCCTTCAATTGGCGGGGAAATGCGCAGGGCGGGCTTAACAAGCCCAATAAACATACAATTCTTTTCACAGAGTGGGATGGAGCCAGCAGCGAGGTCGTACCCCGCCACCGACCCCGGCCACACCGGACCCGCTCTGTAGGCGAAATCGCGGCCAACGGTTCCGCTGCCTTTACAGCTTGGGAGAAGCCCTCCAGTACTCGGCTGAGCGGGTGTCCCATTTCGTGATGGTCTGCTGCATGCTCCACAACTTGGCCATCATGAGGGCCCAGCCCTTGGCACCAGGGATTGTGGGACAACCTCAAGAGGAGGAAGAGGGAGAGGAGGAGGAGGATGAGGAAAAGAGGAAAACAAGGAGTACGACTAGTATGATGAGGAGGAGGAGGAACAGGAGCGAGGGAGGAGGCAGACATGCAATCGGCCTTCTGGAAGAGCGGTCCGTGATCACCTCATTGAATGAATTAAACCCCAGATCCCTGTTGCTCACCATATTCCCATCATTCCATCCCTGACGCAGGCCATATCACAGCGCAAAGCTGAAATGAGAGACACCACAAAAGAATCCAAACTGAATTAATAAATTTATCAACAATCAGTGAACACCTATTTACAACAACAATATTAACTATTCACCCTTGTGCAATCCCTTAGTGCCCCTCGTTACAATGCCTTTGCCTACTCTAGTGCTCCTGCGAAGTGTTGGCCCAGTGGCTGTAGCACGGCTGATGGAAGGCTGCTGAATGTCCGTGCGGGAGACTTCAGGTGGCCTTGCAGGATGCCATCGACCAGCTCTGGGCCTGGAAGGCCTGGCTGTAGACTGCACCACCTCAGCATGGGCGGCAGCAGTCTTGGCTGGCTGGATGACAGCCAGCAACAAGGGCAATGGCGGAGTGGCAGTGGTGGGAGCAGGAATGCTGTCATCCTGAGAGGACAGCAGGTTCCTGCTCCACTGACCCACTGCCACTCCCCTGGGGCACAACCTCAGCATCCCCAGCAATCTGTTGCAGCACAGATTGCTGGCCTGCTGTGACACCGTGAAAGCCCCAGTTGACGGTGGAAGACCCAGCCATGATGGCAGCAGTCAGAGTTTGCATGGCATCAAGCTGCGACTTCATGAGGGCAGTCTGAGATTGGAAGCCACTAAGCATAGACTGCATTACAGCACTAAGATGTTGCGACGCTTCCGCCTGTGCTGCAATAGAAGCTGCCAGATCGCCCACCACACATGGCATCAGGTCTGGGTCGTCACGGTCTCTCTGGGAGTCTACCATCCTTTGCAGACTGGAATTGATGGGCTCCATGGTGTGCGCAGAGCTCTGTGCAATGTTGGAGGTGGACTCCTCCATGCTCCTGACCATTGCCAAGAGGCTCTCAGGCACCCTTGTCATTGCACCTATCATCTCCATGTATATGCCCATCACCCTTCTTCTAAGCGCTTCCCCATCGAGGTCTTCATCTGAGTTAAGTGCAGCAGAACTCGTGCGTGAACTCGCCCTCTGGGAAGCTTTCCCCTGAGCTACCCTTTCCCCCTGGCCTTGCTGCAGCCCACTCGTCCCCGGTGCCTCACCCTGTGCATATCCTGCTACTATGCCAGCCTCCAAAGAATGTGTAGTGCCAGTGATGTAAGAAAACTACTAGGCACTTGGTCTAAGCGTTAAACAAAGCTTTAATCAACTGTTTTTCAACATGGAGGTCTAATTGTGTCCTTCACTAGTTCCTGTTAAAGAATGTCCAGAGCAAGCTGGGCCCATGCCCGAGTATTTATACTCTCCTTGGACAGCGCCACCAGCAGCCCAGTATTATTTCATAAGTCATTTCCACTTGAATGACAAGATTCATGTCAGCCAGTATCTGAGCTGGTGTCTGTGGGTGAGAGATGCAGTGACGCGGTGTGTTCTTCCTCCTCCTCTTCTGCTGCCTCGCTCTCTATGGTGCCTTCAGGGACAGGCTGCTCAGGTGCTTGCTGATTATTTGAAAGTATAATGTCACAAGAGTCAGGTTAAGGTGAGGGGAGAGGGGCAGGAAGGGAGAAATGCATGCATACAGCATGATTAGCTGGAAAGTGCGAAATGCTTGTGGGGTGAAGGGGAAGTGGGATGCAAGAAGAAGGAGTAAGGATGAACATACCATTGTTGTCCCCAAGGGGGTCAACGTCGCCGGTGGCCACGGTGTCCACCACCTGGCACCCAATGTTTTGAAGCACTCGATTCTCCAGCGCCGACAGTGGTTGGGTGTCGGCTTGTCCCCCGCCTGTGCACTCCTGCTCCCTCCTGTTGTGAGCCACCTTGGCCTGCAAGAGAAAGAAAAGCATGTGAGTGAGTGTGGAGCAATGTGTTTGGGTGATGTGCCTGCCATAGTTGAATAGCTGTCATTGTGTGCAAGGTGTGAGATGTGGGTGTTAATGTTGGTAGGTAGAGATTGTTGGTGGGTGAGTGCTGGGGGTGTGGTGCTTTGGGCAGTGTGTGAAGATTGTGGTAGCATTTGTTGAGGCATTCATTCACCCTGAGCATCTGAGTGAGGTCATTAAATTTTTTTCCTCCACTGTGTGTGGGTCCTGGGGACCACAGCGCTGCCCTCCACATGCTGCACTACCTCCCTCCACATTGTGTGGAGAACCTGTGCGAGGTACAGCACCGCCCTCCGTCTCTCCACAGCAAAAACCAATGCCTCCAATGTTTGATCGCAGAATCTGTGGGCTCTCTCCCTGGGGCGTGGATCTTCCAGGAGTACAGCTGCTTCAGTCCTCTGGCTCCTTCTCTTTGACCTGCTGCTGCTTGCTGAGGCAGCTGCACAGCCAGCAATGCTGAGAATGAGGTTCTGCAGCATGAAGAACCTCCCCTTTAAGAACTGAAAAAAGCCTGTGGCAATCATGACTTGCAATTAGACTCCACCTGATATTGGTCCACCCTTTGAGTGAAACGCCAATGAGCTTCGGCTTAAAGACTTGAATTAGCGCTCCAATCATTTCTCTGAGCAGTGAGCAGGAATTTTGCCTGGAGTCTAAATGATTAGTGCCTGGCACTAATTCTCCAACTTTTCTAATTATACCGCCCATTCCTGGGCTATAATGAATTTCTAGCCTTCTGAATCTAAATGGGGAGCAAAGGGATCTGGGAGTACAAATACACAAATCACTAAAAGTACCAGCACAGGTTAATAAGACCATAAAAAAGAAAACCAGGCACTCGGGTTTATTTCTAGAGGGATAGAATTGAAAAGTAAAGAAGTTATACTAAACTTGTATTGAACCTTGGTTAGACCACACTTGGAGTATTGTGTACAGTTCTGGTCACCATATTATAAAAATGATATAGAGGCACTGGAAAGGGTGCAAAAAAGATTATACCTATCAGGAAAGGATGAACAGGCTGGGTCTCTTTTCTCTTGAAATGTGATGGCTGAGAGGTGACCTAATAGAGATCTTTAAAATTATGAAAGGTTTTGATAGAGTAGACACAGAGAAAGTATTTCCACTTGTGGGGAAGAGCAAAACTAAAGACCATCAATATAAAATATCACCAAGAAATCAGATAGGGAATTCAGAAGAAATTTCTTTACCCAGAGAGTGGTGAGAATGTGGAACTTGCTACCACAGGGATTGGTTGAAGTGAATAGTATAGATGCATTTAAGGGGAAGCTCAATAAATTTATGAGGGTGAAGGGAATAGAGAGTTACGCTGATAGAGTTAGATGAGGAAGGATGGGAGGAGGCTCGAGTGGAGCATAAACGCCGGCATGGACTGGTTGGGCCAAAGGGCCTGTTTCTGTGCTGTATATTCTGTTATTCTATGTAATAAAGCATATGGGATCCTGGGCTTTATTATTAGAGGCATGAGGGGAATTTTAACCTAAAAAAAATGGGTGGATTGGGTGTTTGGAGGTAGTTAAAGGGTTACAAATCGGAATCCCAACCTGAACCCGCCTCCAAACCGCTCACCTCCAGCTTTAACTGCGGCGGGGCGGCCAGCCAATCTGCTGCCTGTAGGCGGGTCGTCTATTTTAATATTATAATGAGGCTGGAAGCATCTGCTTTAACCTCCACTTTGGATTTAACTTTAGCTGGTCAAGTTTTGCACACCTCATGAAATCCGCCAGCTAATGCAAGACGAGGACTGCTGGATCCAGGAGGTAAGTGGCTCTACACTTACCTCCTGAATCCAGGGTTCCTACCTAACATACCCACCGCGATCCGAGACCCCCCACCAGGCCTCTGATCACCACCCCCCAGGCCTCCGATCCCCTCCCTCCCCCGCTCCTCTGGCCCCCGATCCCATCATAACCCCTCCCCCATGCTGCTCCTCCCCAACCCCCCAAATCCTCCTGCGGCTGCCCCCCCCGATCTTTTACCCAACCTCCCCGATCTTCTTCCCAGCCCCCGCTCTTCTGAACTTCTTCCCGGGCCCCGATCTTCTTCCTGGCACCCCCCCACTCCCCCGCCCCCGATCTTCTTGCCAATCCAGCACCCCTCCCGATCTACTTGCCGACCTGGCCCTCCTCGATTTTCTTAGTGACCCGTTAGGATAGGAATGCACTGCCTGATAGGGTGGTGGAAACAAATTCAATAGTAGCCTTCAAAAGGGAATTGGATAAATACTTGAAGGAAAAAAAATTGTGGGGATATGTGGAAAGAGCGATTTAGGTGTCCTCGTACAAGAAACACAGAAAGTTAGCATGCAGGTCCAGCAAGCAATTAGGAAGGCAAATGGCATATTGGCCTATATTGCAAGGGGGTTGGAGCACAAGAGTAAGGAAGTCTTGCTGCAATTATATATGGCTTTGGTGAGACCACACCTGGAGTACTGTGTACAGTTTTGATCTCCTTATCTAAGGAAGGATATACTTGCTTTGGAGGGGTGCAACGAAGGATCACTAGATTGATTCTTTAAATGAGAGGGCTGTCCTATGAGGAAAGTTTGAGTAGAATGAGCTCATTGAAAAGTATAAAATTCTTGGAGGGCTTGATAGGGTAGATGGGGAAAGAGCGATTTGGGTGTCCTTGTACAGGAAACACAGAATGTTAGCATGCAGGTCCAGCAAGCAATTAGGAAGGCAAATGGCATATTGGCCTTTATTGCAAGGGAGTTGGAGTACAAGAGTAAGGAAGTCTTATTACAATTGTACAAGTCTTTGGTGAGACCACACCTGGAGTACTGTGCACAGAAATGGTCTCCTTATCTGAGGAAGGACATACATGCCTTAGAGGCGGTGCAATGAAGGTTCACTAGATTGATCCCTGGGATGAGAGGGTTGTCCTATGAGGAGAGATTGAGTAGATTGGGCCTATACTCTCTGGAATTTAGAAGAATGAGAGGTGATCTCATTGAAATATATAAAATTCTGAGGGGGATTGACAGGGTAGATGCTGAGAGGTTGTTTCCCCTGGCTGAAGTGTCTAGAACTAGGGGGCATAGTCTCAGGATAAGGGGTAGGCCATTTAGGATTGAGATGAGGAGGGATTTCTTCACTTAGAGGGTTGTGAATCTTTGGAATTCTCTACCTCAAAGGGCTGTGGATGCTAAGTCGTTGAGTATATTCAAGGCTGAGACTGTAGATAGATTTTTGGACTCTAGGGGAATCAAGGGATATGGGATCGGGTGGGAAAGTGAAGTTGAGGTCGATGATCAGCCATGATCTTATTGAATGGCGGAGCAGGCTCAAGGGGCCGTATGGCCTACTCCTGCTTCTAATTCTTATGTTCTTATGAGCCGGGGAGTGGGACCGGATTGCTCTTCGAAAAAGCCAGGGCAGACTCGATGAGCCGAATGGCCTCCTCCTGTGCTGTACTATTCTATGATTCTATGATAGCAGCAAGCGGGACCGCCACACTCCAAGCAAAGTTATTATGGTGGAGTTGAAGCAGCTCTGAAGATCTTCCTGCCCTATGACAGCAGCTGACACCAGTAAAGCAAATATATGAAGAAACTCATAATTAGATGTCTCTGAAGTTCAGCCAGGTGGGATACATAAGAACATAAGAACATAAGAAATAGGAGCAGGAGTAGGCCAATCGGCCCCTCGAGCCTGCTCCGCCATTCAATGAGATCATGGCTGATCTGATCCTCACCTCAAATCTAAGGAACACAAGAAGTAGGAGCAGGACCCGGCCACTCAGCCCCTGGGCCCGCAACGCCACCTACAGGGCCTCGACCGATCCGAACTCAGCCTCATGTCCAATTTCCTGCCCGCTCCCCGTAACCCCTAATTCCCTTTACTTCTAGGAAACTGTCTATTTCTGTTTTAAATTTATTTACTGATGTAGCTTCCACAGCTTCCTGGGGCAGCAAATTCCACAGACCTACTACCCTCTGAGTGAAGAAGTTTCTCTTTATTCTAAGATTATGCCCCCTAGTTCTAGTTTCACCCATCCTTGGGAACATCCTTACCGCATCCACCCGATCAAGCCCTTTCACAATCTTATATGTTTCAATAAGATCGCCTCTCACTCTTCTGAACTCCAATGAGTAGAGTCCCAATCTACTCAACCTCTCCTCATATGTCAACCCCCTCATTCCGGGGACCAACCGAGTGAACCTTCTTTGCACTGCCTCGAGAGCAAGTATGTCTTTTCTTAAGTATGGACACCAAAACTGTATGCAGTATTCCAGATATGGTCTCACCAATACCTTATATAACTGCAGCAATACCTCCCTGTTTTTATAATCTATGCCCCTAGCAATAAAAGCCAACATTCTGTTGGCCTTCTTGATCACCTGCTGCACCTGCATACTAACTTTTTGATTTTCTTGCACTAGGACCCCCAGATCCCTTTGTACTGCAGTACTTTCCAGTTTCTCGCCATTAAGATAATAACTTGCTCTCTGATTTTTCCTGCCAAAGTGCATAACCTCACATTTTCCAATATTGTATTGCATCTGCCAAATCTCCGCCCACTCACCCAGCTTGTCTATATCCCCTTGTAGGTTTTTTATGTCCTCCTCACTTTCTACTTTCCCTCCCATCTTTGTATCATCTGCAAACTTTGATATGTTACACTCGGTCCCCTCCTCCAAATCGTTAATATAGATTGTAAAGAGTTGGGGACCCAGCACCGACCCCTGCAGAACACCACTGGCTACTGGTTGCCAGTCCGAGAATGAACCATTTATCCCAACTCTCTGCTTCCTGTTAGATAACCAATCCTCCACCCATGCCAGAATATTCCCCCCAATCCAGTGATTTTTTATCTTGAGCAATAATCTTTTATGTGGCACCTTGTCGAATGCCTTCTGGAAGTCTAAATACACTACGTCCATTGGTTCCCCTTTATCCACCCTGTACGTTATGTCCTCAAAGAACTCAAGCAAATTTGTCAGACATGACTTCCCCTTCATAAAGCCATGCTGACTATGTCCTATTAAATTATGTTTATCTAAATGTTCCGTTACTGTCTCCTTAATAATAGACTCCAAAATTTTACCCACCACAGATGTTAGACTAACTGGTCTATAATTTCCAGCCTTCTGCCTACTACCCTTTTTAAATAAGGGTGTTACATTAGCAGTTTTCCAATCTGCCGGGACCTTTGCTGAGTCCAGGGAATTTTGGAAAATTATTACCAAAGCATCCACAATCCCTACTGCCACTTCCCTCAAGACCCTAGGATGTAAGCCATCAGGTCCAGGGGATTTATCCGCCTTGAGTCCCATTATTTTACTGAGTACCAATTCCTTAGTGATTTTAATCGTATTTAGCTCCTCCCCCACTAGAGCCCCCTGTTTGTCCAGTGTTGGGATATTCTTAGTGTCCTCTACCGTAAAGACTGAAACAAAATATTTGTTCAGCATTTTTGCCATCTCCATGTTTCCCACCATTAATTTCCCGGTCTCATCCTCTAAGGGACCTACGTTTGCCTTAGCCACCCTTTTTCTTTTTATATAACTATAGAAACTCTTGCTATCTGTTTTTATATTTTTTGCTAATTTATTTTCATAATCTATCTTCCCTTTCTTAATCAATCCTTTAGTTACTTTTTGCTGTCTTTTGAAGACTTCCCAATCTTCTATCCTCCCACTAAGTTTGGCTACCTTATATGTCCTTGTTTTAGTTGGATACTATCCTTAATTTCTTTACTTAGCCACGGATGGCTGTCATTTCTTTTACACCCTTTTTTCCTCAGTGGAATATATATTTTTTGAAAGTTGTAAAATAACTCCTTAAATGAACACCACTGCTCATGTACCGTCTTACCCTTAAATCTATTTTCCCAGTCCACTTTAATCAATTCCGCTCTCATACCATCATAGTCTCATTTATTCAAGCTCACTACGCTTGTCTGAGAACCAACCTTCTCACCCTCTAATTGGACATGGAATTCAACCATGTTATGGTCACTCATTCCAAGGGGATCCTTAACTAGGACATTATTAATTAATCCTGACTCATTACACAGGACCAGGTCCAAGGTTGCTTGCCCCCTTGTAGGATCAGTTACATACTGCTCAAGAAATCCATCCCTAATACACTCAATAAACTCTTCCTCAAGGCTGCCCTGCCCAATTTGATTTGTCCAGTTAATATGATAGTTAAAATCCCCCATAATTATAGCTGTTCCCTTGTTACATGCCCCAACTATTTCCTGATTAATACTTCTTCCAGCAGAGTTGCAACTATTAGGAGGCCTATATACTACTCCCACTAGTGTTTTTTTCCCTTTATTATTCCTTATCTCCACCCAAACTGTTTCATTATCCTGATCCTTTGACTCAATATCATTTCTCTGTAATACAGTGATTCCTTCCTTTATTAACATAGCTACCCCACCTCCTCTTCCTTCCTGCCTGTCCTTCCTGATTGTTAAATACCCTGGCATATTTAATTCCCAGTCGTTGTCACCCTGCAGCCATGTTTCTGTAATGGCCACAAGATCATACCCATACGTAGTTATTTGTACCGTCAACTCGTCTATTTTGTTACAAATGCTGCGTGCATTCAGATAAAGAACTTTTAAATATGTTTTGTGACAATTTATTCCTGCTTTTACCCCCTTTACTACTTTACCTTTATCTTTATATATTGTGTCCCTTCCTGACACGCTCTGGTTTTTAATTACCCCACTGCTACTTTGCTCTATTGCCTTCTCCGCTGACATTTTTATTTTTTGCTCTCTTGAAACCTCCCCCCCACTAATTAGTTTAAAGCCCTCTCTACAGCCCTAGTTATTCGATTCGCCAGGACACTAGTCCCAGCACTGGCCAAGTGAAGTCCGTCCCAACGGAACAGCTCTCTCCTGTCCCAGTATTGGTGCCAGTGTCCCAGGAAGCAAAACCCATTTCTCCCACACCAGTCTTTGAGCCACGCATTTAACTCTCTGATTTTATTTACCCTAGCCAAATTTGCTCGTGGCTCAGGTAGTAATCCAGAGATTACTACCCTAGAGGTTCTGTTTTTTAATTTGGCCCCTAGCTGCTCATACTCCCTCAGCAGAACCTCATTCCTTGTCCTATCTATGTCATTGGTACCAACATGGACCACGACAACTGGATCTTCCCCTTCCCACTCCAAGTTTCTCTCTAGCCCAGAGGAGATGTCCTTAACCCTGGCAACGGGCAGGCAACATAGCCTTCGGGACTCTCGCTCTCGGCTGCAAAGAACCCTATCTATCCCCTTATTGATACTATCCCCTACCACTACAACATTTCTTTTTACTCCCCCCACTTGAATGGCTCCCTGTACCACAGTGCTGTGGCCAGGTTGCTCATCCTCCCTGCAGTCCCTGCTCCCGTCCTCACAGGGAGTAAGAGCCTCGAACCTGTTGGACAAGAGCAAGGGCTGCGGCTCCTCCAACACTACCTCCTGGATCCCCGTACCTGCCTCACTCGTAGTCACACCCTCCTGTCCCTGATCACGGGCTACATCTGAATTAGTTAATCTAATTGGTGTGACTACCTCCTGGAACACAGAGTGCAGGTAACTCTCCCCCTTCCTGATGTGTCGCAGTGTTTGAAGCTCGGACTCCAGCTCATCAACATGGAGCCGAAGTTCCTCGAGCAGCCAACACTTACTGCAAATGTGATCACCGTGAACATCAATGGTGTCCACCAGCTCCCACATATTGCAGCAGTAACACATCACCTGCTTTCCCATTCTATGTAATTAATTAAATTTATTAATATTATTTACCCTTTAATTAATTTAAATTAAAACAATACACTTCTGTGGCAGTTTGATCTGAGTCTCTTCACTCCCTCCTGTGGCAGTTTGTTCTGAGTCTCTTCACACTCCCTCCTGTGGCAGTTTGATCTGAGTCTCTTCACTCCCTCCTGTGGCAGTTTGTTCTGAGTCTCTTCACACTCCCTCCTGTGGCAGTTTGATCTGAGTCTCTTCACTCCCTCCTGTGGCAGTTTGATCTGAGTCTCTTCACTCCCTCCTGTGGCAGTTTGATCTGAGTCTCTTCACTCCCTCCTGTGGCAGTTTGATCTGAGTCTCCTCACTCCCTCCTGTGGCAGTTTGATCTGAGTCTCCTCACTCCCTCCTGTGGCAGTTTGATCTGAGTCTCCTCACTCCCTCCTGTGGCAGTTTGATCTGAGTCTCTTCACTCCCTCCTGTGGCAGTTTGATCTGAGTCTCTTCACTCCCTTCTGTGGCAGTTTGATCTGAGTCTCCTCACTCCCTCCTGTGGCAGTTTGATCTGAGTCTCCTCACTCCCTCCTGTGACAGTTTGATCTGAGTCTCTTCACTCCCTCCTGTGGCAGTTTGATCTGAGTCTCTTCACTCCCTCCTGTGGCAGTTTGATCTGAGTCTCTTCACACTCCCTCCTGTGGCAGTTTGATCTGAGTCTCTTCACTCTCCGTCCTGTGGCAGTTTGATCTGAGTCTCTTCACTCCCTTCTGTGGCAGTTTGATCTGAGTCTCTTCACTCTCCGTCCTGTGGCAGTTTGATCTGAGTCTCTTCACTCCCTTCTGTGGCAGTTTGATCTGAGTCTCTTCACTCTCCGTCCTGTGGCAGTTTGATCTGAGTCTCCTCACTCCCTCCTGTGGCAGTTTGATCTGAGTCTCTTCACTCTCCGTCCTGTGGCAGTTTGATCTGAGTCTCTTCACTCCCTTCTGTGGCAGTTTGATCTGAGTCTCTTCACTCTCCGTCCTGTGGCAGTTTGATCTGAGTCTCTTCACTCCCTTCTGTGGCAGTTTGATCTGAGTCTCTTCACTCTCCGTCCTGTGGCAGTTTGATCTGAGTCTCCTCACTCCCTCCTGTGGCAGTTTGATCTGAGTCTCCTCACTCCCTCCTGTGGCAGTTTGATCTGAGTCTCTTCACTCTCCGTCCTGTGGCAGTTTGATCTGAGTCTCTTCACTCCCTCCTGTGGCAGTTTGATCTGAGTCTCTTCACACTCCCTCCTGTGGCAGTTTGATCTGAGTCTCTTCACTCCCTCCTGTGGCAGTTTGATCTGAGTCTCCTCACTCCCTCCTGTGGCAGTTAGATCTGAGTCTCCTCACTCCCTCCTGTGGCAGTTAGATCTGAGTCTCTTCACTCCCTCCTGTGGCAGTTAGATCTGAGTCTCTTCACTCCCTCCTGTGGCAGTTTGATCTGAGTCTCTTCACTCCCTCCTGTGGCAGTTTGATCTGAGTCTCCTCACTCCCTCCTGTGGCAGTTAGATCTGAGTCTCTTCACTCCCTCCTGTGGCAGTTTGATCTGAGTCTCCTCACTCCCTCCTGTGGCAGTTAGATCTGAGTCTCCTCACTCCCTCCTGTGGCAGTTTGATCTGAGTCTCTTCACTCCCTCCTGTGGCAGTTTGATCTGAGTCTCTTCACTCTCCGTCCTGTGGCAGTTTGATCTGAGTCTCTTCACTCTCCGTCCTGTGGCAGTTTGATCTGAGTCTCCTCACTCCCTCCTGTGGCAGTTTGATCTGAGTCTCCTCACTCTGTCCTGTGACAGTTTGATCTGAGTCTCTTCACTCCCTCCTGTGGCAGTTTGATCTGAGTCTCCTCACTCCCTCCTGTGGCAGTTTGATCTGAGTCTCCTCACTCCCTCCTGTGGCAGTTTGATCTGAGTCTCCTCA
Source organism: Squalus acanthias (assembly GCA_030390025.1). Classification (NCBI taxonomy): domain Eukaryota; kingdom Metazoa; phylum Chordata; class Chondrichthyes; order Squaliformes; family Squalidae; genus Squalus; species Squalus acanthias. The sequence goes on along the minus strand of CM059426.1, from coordinate 77,976,206 downwards.
CTCCATCCTGTGGCAGTTTGATCTGAGTCTCCTCACTCCCTCCTGTGGCAGTTTGATCTGAGTCTCCTCACTCCATCCTGTGGCAGTTTGATCTGAGTCTCCTCACTCCCTTCTGTGGCAGTTTGATCTGAGTCTCCTCACTCCCTCCTGTGGCAGTTTGATCTGAGTCTCCTCACTCCCTCCTGTGGCAGTTTGATCTGAGTCTCCTCCCTCCCTCCTGTGGCAGTTTGATCTGAGTCTCCTCACTCTGTCCTGTGACAGTTTGATCTGAGTCTCTTCACTCTCCCTCCTGTGACAGTTTGATCTGAGTCTCTTCACTCCCTCCTGTGGCAGTTTGATCTGAGTCTCTTCACACTCCCTCCTGTGGCAGTTTGATCTGAGTCTCTTCACTCCTCCTGTGGCAGTTTGATCTGAGTCTCTTCACTCCCTCCTGTGGCAGTTTGATCTGAGTCTCCTCACTCTCCCTCCTGTGGCAGTTTGATCTGAGTCTCCTCACTCCGTCCTGTGGCAGTTTGTTCTGAGTCTCCTCACTCCCTCCTGTGGCAGTTTGATCTGAGTCTCTTCACTCTCCGTCCTGTGGCAGTTTGATCTGAGTCTCTTCACACTCCCTCCTGTGGCAGTTTGATCTGAGTCTCTTCACTCCCTCCTGTGGCAGTTTGATCTGAGTCTCTTCACTCTCCGTCCTGTGGCAGTTTGATCTGAGTCTCCTCACTCTGTCCTGTGACAGTTTGATCTGAGTCTCTTCACTCCCTCCTGTGGCAGTTTGATCTGAGTCTCTTCACACTCCCTCCTGTGGCAGTTTGATCTGAGTCTCTTCACACTCCCTCCTGTGGCAGTTTGATCTGAGTCTCTTCACTCCCTCCTGTGCAGTTGATCTGAGTCTCTTCACTCTCCTCCTGTGGCAGTTTGATCTGAGTCTCCTCACTCCCTCCTGTGGCAGTTTGATCTGAGTCTCTTCACTCCTTCCTGTGGCAGTTTGATCTGAGTCTCTTCACTCCCTCCTGTGGCAGTTTGATCTGAGTCTCTCACTCCCTCTCTGTGGCAGTTTGATCTGAGTCTCCTCACTCCCTTCCTGTGGCAGTTTGATCTGAGTCTCTTCACTCCCTCCTGTGGCAGTTTGGATCTGAGTCTCTTCACTCCCTCCTGTGGCAGTTTGATCTGAGTCTCCTCACTCCCTCCTGTGGCAGTTTGATCTGAGTCTCCTCACTCCCTCCTGTGGCAGTTTGATCTGAGTCTCTTCACTCCCTTCCTGTGGCAGTTTGATCTGAGTCTCTTCACTCCCTCCTGTGGCAGTTTGATCTGAGTCTCTTCACTCCCTCCTGTGGCAGTTTGATCTGAGTCTCTCACTCCCTTCCTGTGGCAGTTTGATCTGAGTCTCTTCACTCTCCTCCTGTGGCAGTTGATCTGAGTCTCTTCACTCCCTCCTGTGGCAGTTTGATCTGAGTCTCTTCACTCCCTTCTGTGGCAGTTTGATCTGAGTCTCCTCACTCCCTCTGTGGCAGTTTGATCTGAGTCTCTTCACTCCCTTCTGTGCAGTTTGATCTGAGTCTCTTCACTCCCTCCTGTGGCAGTTTGATCTGAGTCTCTTCACTCCTCCTGTGGCAGTTTGATCTGAGTCTCTTCACTCCCTCCTGTGGCAGTTTGATCTGAGTCTCTTCACTCCCTCCTGTGGCAGTTTGATCTGAGTCTCTTCACTCCCTTCTGTGGCAGTTTGATCTGAGTCTCTTCACTCCCTCCTGTGGCAGTTTGATCTGAGTCTCTTCACTCCCTCCTGTGGCAGTTTGATCTGAGTCTCTCACTCCTTCTGTGGCAGTTTGATCTGAGTCTCTCACTCCGTCCTGTGGCAGTTTGTTCTGAGTCTCTTCACTCCCGTCCTGTGGCAGTTTGATCTGAGTCTCTTCACTCTCCTCCTGTGGCAGTTTGATCTGAGTCTCCTCACTCCCTTCTGTGGCAGTTTGATCTGAGTCTCTCACTCTCCTCCTGTGGCAGTTTGATCTGAGTCTCTTCACTCCCTCCTGTGGCAGTTTGATCTGAGTCTCTTCACTCCCTTCTGTGGCAGTTTGATCTGAGTCTCTTCACTCCCTTCTGTGGCAGTTTGATCTGAGTCTCTTCACTCCCTCCTGTGGCAGTTTGATCTGAGTCTCTTCACTCCCTCCTGTGGCAGTTGATCTGAGTCTCTCACTCCCTCCTGTGGCAGTTTGATCTGAGTCTCTTCTCTCCCTCCTGTGGCGTTTGATCCTGAGTCTCTTCACTCCCTCCTGTGGCATTTTGATCTGAGTCTCTTACACTCCCTCCTGTGGCAGTTTGATCTGAGTCTCTTCACTCCCTCCTGTGGCAGTTTGATCTGAGTCTCTTCACTCCACTGTGCAGTTTGATCTGAGTCTCTCTCACTCCCTCCTGTGGCAGTTTGATTCTGAGTATCTTCTCTCCTTCTGTGGCGTTTGATCTGAGTCTCTTCACTATCCGCTCCTGTGGCAGTTTGATCTGAGTCTCTTCACTCCACTCCTGTGGCAGTTTGATCTGAGTCTCCTTCTCTCCCTTCTGTGGCAGTTTGAGCTGAAGTCTCGTCACTCCCTCCAGTGGGCTGTTGATCTGAGGTCTCTCAGCTCTCCGTCTGTGGCAGTTTGGTCGGAGTCTCTCACTCCTCCTGTGGCAGTTTTGTTCTGAGTCTCTCACCTCCCTCCTTGTGACAGTTTGATCTGAGTCTCTTCACTCCATCCGGTGGCAGTTTGATCTGAGGTCTCGTTCACTCCCTCCTGTGGCAGTTGAGCTGAGTCTTCTACTCTCCCTCCTGTGGCAGTTTGATCTGAGTCTCTCTCCACTCCCTCCTGTGGCAGTTTGGATCTGAGTCTCTTCACTCCCTCCTGTGGCAGTTTGATCTGAGTCTCTGCACTCTCCCTCCTGTGGACAGTTTGATCTGAGTCTCCTCACTCCCTCCTGTGGCAGTTTGATCTGAGTCTCTCACTCCCTCCTGTGGCAGTTTGATCTGAGTCTCTCACTCCCTCCTGTGGCAGTTTGATCTGAGTCTCCTCACTCTCGTCCTGTGGCAGTTTGATCTGAGTCTCTTCACTCTCCTCCTGTGGCAGTTTGATCTGAGTCTCTTCACTCCCTCCTGTGGCAGTTTGATCTGAGTCTCTTCACTCCCTCCTGTGGCAGTTTGATCTGAGTCTCCTCACTCGCCTCCTGTGGCAGTTTGATCTGAGTCTCCTCACTCTCCGTCCTGTGGCAGTTTGATCTGAGTCTCTTCACTCCCTCTGTGGCAGTTTGATCTGAGTCTCTTCACTCCCTCCTGTGGCAGTTTGATCTGAGTCTCTTCACTCCCTTCTGTGGCAGTTTGATCTGAGTCTCTTCACTCCCTTCCTGTGCAGTTTGATCTGAGTCTCTTCACTCCCTTCTGTGGCAGTTTGATCTGAGTCTCTTCACTCCCTCCTGTGGCAGTTTGATCTGAGTCTCTTCACTCCCTTCTGTGGCAGTTTGATCTGAGTCTCTTCACTCCCTCCTGTGGCAGTTTGATCTGAGTCTCTTCACTCCGTCCTGTGGCAGTTTGATCTGAGTCTCCTCACTCCCTCCTGTGGCAGTTTGATCTGAGTCTCTTCACTCCCTTCTGTGGCAGTTTGATCTGAGTCTCTTCACTCCCTTCTGTGGCAGTTTGATCTGAGTCTCTTCACTCCCTCCTGTGGCAGTTTGATCTGAGTCTCCTCACTCCCTTCTGTGGCAGTTTGATCTGAGTCTCCTCACTCTCCGTCCTGTGGCAGTTTGATCTGAGTCTCTTCACTCCCTTCTGTGGCAGTTTGATCTGAGTCTCTTCACTCCCTCCTGTGGCAGTTTGATCTGAGTCTCTTCACTCCCTTCTGTGGCAGTTTGATCTGAGTCTCCTCACTCCCTTCTGTGGCAGTTTGATCTGAGTCTCCTCACTCTCCGTCCTGTGGCAGTTTGATCTGAGTCTCTTCACTCCCTCCTGTGGCAGTTTGATCTGAGTCTCTTCACTCCCTTCTGTGGCAGTTTGATCTGAGTCTCTTCACTCCCTCCTGTGGCAGTTTGATCTGAGTCTCTTCACTCTCCCTCCTGTGGCAGTTTGATCTGAGTCTCTTCACTCCCTCCTGTGGCAGTTTGATCTGAGTCTCTTCACTCCCTCCTGTGGCAGTTTGATCTGAGTCTCCTCACTCCCTCCTGTGGCAGTTTGATCTGAGTCTCTTCACTCTCCCTCCTGTGGCAGTTTGATCTGAGTCTCTTCACTCCCTCCTGTGGCAGTTTGATCTGAGTCTCTTCACTCCCTCCTGTGGCAGTTTGATCTGAGTCTCTTCACTCTCCCTCCTGTGACAGTTTGATCTGAGTCTCCTCACTCTCCGTCCTGTGGCAGTTTGATCTGAGTCTCCTCACTCCCTTCTGTGGCAGTTTGATCTGAGTCTCCTCACTCCCTCCTGTGGCAGTTTGATCTGAGTCTCTTCACTCCCTCCTGTGGCAGTTTGATCTGAGTCTCTTCACTCCCTTCTGTGGCAGTTTGATCTGAGTCTCTTCACTCCCTCCTGTGGCAGTTTGATCTGAGTCTCTTCACTCCCTTCTGTGGCAGTTTGATCTGAGTCTCTTCACTCCCTCCTGTGGCAGTTTGATCTGAGTCTCTTCACTCTCCCTCCTGTGGCAGTTTGATCTGAGTCTCTTCACTCCCTCCTGTGGCAGTTTGATCTGAGTCTCTTCACTCCCTCCTGTGGCAGTTTGATCTGAGTCTCTTCACTCTCCCTCCTGTGGCAGTTTGATCTGAGTCTCTTCACTCCCTCCTGTGGCAGTTTGATCTGAGTCTCTTCACTCCCTCCTGTGGCAGTTTGATCTGAGTCTCTTCACTCTCCCTCCTGTGACAGTTTGATCTGAGTCTCTTCACTCTCCCTTCTGTGGCAGTTTGATCTGAGTCTCTTCACTCCCTCCTGTGGCAGTTTGATCTGAGTCTCCTCACTCCCTCCTGTGGCAGTTTGATCTGAGTCTCCTCACTCTGTCCTGTGACAGTTTGATCTGAGTCTCTTCACTCTCCCTCCTGTGGCAGTTTGATCTGAGTCTCTTCACTCCCTCCTGTGGCAGTTTGATCTGAGTCTCTTCACTCCCTCCTGTGGCAGTTTGATCTGAGTCTCTTCACTCCCTCCTGTGGCAGTTTGATCTGAGTCTCTTCACACTCCCTCCTGTGGCAGTTTGATCTGAGTCTCTTCACTCCCTCCTGTGGCAGTTTGATCTGAGTCTCCTCACTCCCTCCTGTGGCAGTTTGATCTGAGTCTCTTCACTCCCTCCTGTGGCAGTTTGATCTGAGTCTCCTCACTCTCCGTCCTGTGGCAGTTTGTTCTGAGTCTCCTCACTCCGTCCTGTGGCAGTTTGTTCTGAGTCTCCTCACTCCCTCCTGTGACAGTTTGATCTGAGTCTCCTCACTCCATCCTGTGGCAGTTTGATCTGAGTCTCTTCACTCCCTCCTGTGGCAGTTTGATCTGAGTCTCTTCACTCCCTCCTGTGGCAGTTTGATCTGAGTCTCCTCACTCCCTCCTGTGGCAGTTTGATCTGAGTCTCTTCACTCCCTCCTGTGGCAGTTTGATCTGAGTCTCCTCACTCTCCGTCCTGTGGCAGTTTGATCTGAGTCTCCTCACTCTCCGTCCTGTGGCAGTTTGATCTGAGTCTCCTCACTCCCTCCTGTGGCAGTTTGATCTGAGTCTCTTCACTCCCTCCTGTGGCAGTTTGATCTGAGTCTCTTCACTCTCCCTCCTGTGGCAGTTTGATCTGAGTCTCTTCACTCCCTTCTGTGGCAGTTTGATCTGAGTCTCTTCACTCCCTTCTGTGGCAGTTTGATCTGAGTCTCTTCACTCCCTTCTGTGGCAGTTTGATCTGAGTCTCTTCACTCCCTCCTGTGGCAGTTTGATCTGAGTCTCTTCACTCCCTCCTGTGGCAGTTTGATCTGAGTCTCTTCACTCCCTCCTGTGGCAGTTTGATCTGAGTCTCTTCACTCTCCCTCCTGTGGCAGTTTGATCTGAGTCTCTTCACTCCCTTCTGTGGCAGTTTGATCTGAGTCTCTTCACTCCCTTCTGTGGCAGTTTGATCTGAGTCTCTTCACTCCCTTCTGTGGCAGTTTGATCTGAGTCTCCTCACTCCCTCCTGTGGCAGTTTGATACATTAGAGAATCCTCAAGGAAATGTGAGTCGAATTAAGCAAGCCTCTAGTCCTTATCAGAGACTGTTATTCTGATATTCAAAGGCAATTGACAAACGATGCTGGAAATTACATCACCAGTCAGTCTAATTATACAGTGGGACAACGGTTTGAGTGTATTATATGGGATAATATCAATACTCATCTAAAAAACATAGAGATATTAAGGAAATGTCAGCATGGATTTAGGAGCATTCGGTTAAGTCTTGCTAATCTGGTGGAATTCTTTGAGAATAACTAAACTTGTGAATGAAGCCTATTAAATTGATATAATTTACTTGGATTTTCAGAAGACATTTGGTAAAGTTCCACATGTGAGACTGTTAAGTAAAATGAAAGCTCAAAAAAGACAAGTTAGCCAGATGGTTTGAAAACTGGCTTTGCAAAAGGAAGCAAAGGGTAATGATGCAGGGACAGTACTTGGACGGCAGTGACTAGAGGAATTAAACAGGTGTCTATTTGGGTGCCCTGCTGTTCATGCTATTTTTAATTAAATTGGAGGAGATTGCTTTTTGTTATATTATTAAATTTGGCTTACTATAACAAGGTAAGCAGCCAAGTAAAATATATGAGTGATAAACAGCATTCAGTGAGATTTGGTCTACTTGAGCAGATGGGCTAAGAAATAGTAGATGGTTTTTAATGTAATTAAATGTAAATTAATGCAGAGATGTATACAATGAAGGCATCCTATTTTTGAAATGGGCCAATAAGGCATGGGATGTGGAAAAGCCAGGGAGAATACCTTTACTATTTTTCTTGAAGAAGAAACTCCCCTTTTATAGGGAATAATATTTCAAGAGGAACGGTTCACCCAGAATAATCTTTCAATTTAAATTGACATAACATAAATCAAATTATAACTGTAAAATCAAGAGAAATTGGACAAAAACATATCCTGGTGTTCCGTCCGATCATGGAATATATTGACTGAACCGGTAAAACAGTGAGGTAATTTTTGTAGTATTTTGTGGAGTTTTAAGCGCCCTTCCTTCAAATATACGAAGAATGATACAGCACAGAAGGAGGCCATTCAGTCCATCATGCCTATGCGGGCTCTTGGAAAGAAGTATCCAATTAGTCTCACTCCCCCTTACTCTTTCCCCATAGCCCTGCAATTTTTTCCTTTTCAAGTTTATATCCAATTTGCTTTTGAAAGTTACTATTGAATCTGCTTCCACCGCCCTTTCAGGCAGTGCATGCTAAAACATAATACAGGAAACTTTCGTTTATCCGGCACCCAAATATCCGGAATTCTCGCTTAACCGGCAAAAATCATCCTCCGAAAACTCCTCTCAAATAACCGGCAATGTTGCCAAGTCGCAGTCGAGTCTCCGCGAACGCCGAGTACTCCGAAAACTCTTCTCAAATAACCGGCAATGTTGCCGATCCCGAGTCCGAGTCCGAGTCCACGAACGCCGATTTAGTCAGTAGGGGTACTTTTCAAAAGTGCCACTACTCGGCCTCCTGGCGCTGTCGCAAGTCCGAAACATTGCAGTAGCAGGAGTTGATTCTCCCGCGCTGCCTGGAGTCTCTTCTGATCGGCCATTTTGCTGGGTGTCTCCCACGATGCTGGTAGTCTCTTCTGATCCACCATTTTGCTGTGTGTTTCCCATGCTGCTGGTACTGTAGTCTCTTCTGATACACCATTTTGCTGTGTGTCTCCCACGCTGCTGGTACTGTAGTCTCTTCTGATACACCATTTTACTGTGTGTCTGCCACGCTGCTGGTACTGTAGTCTCTTCTGATACACCATTTTGCTGTGTGTCTGCCACGCTGCTGGTAGTCTCTTCCTAGCCACCATTGTTCTGTGTGTCTTTCCATCTTCATCGGCAATTATCTCCTCCATCTTGCATTATGGAATTCCCAAAAGCTGGTCCAAGCAAAAGGAAGAGAGTGGTCTTAACTTTAAAACAGAAAATCGAGATATGCCAACGACTAGAAAGGGGAGAGAAGCGTATCAACATTATGAATGAATTCAAAATCGGTTCGTCAACAATCTACGACATCAAATCGCAGAAGGATAAGCTGCTCAAGTTTTATTCAAGCTCAGAGACATGCAAGAGTGTAGAGAAACGGCGTACGCTTCGTAAGCCTAAGCTTGAAGAGCTGGATACCGTGCTTTATGAATGGTTTTCTCTTAAGCGTTCAGAGGGTGTTACAATTTCCGGACCCATGCTAATCGAGAAAGCAAAGGATTTCTACGAAAGGATGGAGCTCACTGACAAGTGTGCTTTCTCCGATGGATGGCTAACGTGCTTCAAGTTACGGCACGGGATACGACGACTCGATATTTCCGGGGAGAAGAAATCAGCTGATCACGAAGCCGCAGAAGAATACTGCGATTATTTCAATCGGATTGTGCAGCAACATGATTTGTCGCCAGCACAGATCTACAATGCCGATGAAACTGGCTTGTTTTGGAGGTTTTTGCCAGAATCAACACTTGCTGGGGCTAGTGAGGCTAATGCTTCAGGTTACAAGAAAAATAAAGATCGTGTAACCGTGCTAACATGTGCGAACGCCGCTGGATCACACCGGGTTAAACTTCTTGTTATCGGGAAGTATAAAAATCCCCGTGCATTTAAAAATGTGAGGCACTTACCTGTTGAGTACAAAGCTCAAAAAAATGCTTGGATGGATAAGGAAATCTTCTCCGATTGGTTCCATCATATTTTTGTTCCATCTGTGAAGGAACATTTCCGCAGAATAGGGAAACCTGAAGATAGCAAATGCATTTTATTGCTTGATAATTGCAGAGCCCATCCGCATGAATCCCAGTTGGTTTCGGGAAATATTTTCACCATTTATTTGCCACCAAATGTAACTTCTCTCATCCAACCCATGGACCAGGGCGTTATCCAAAATCTGAAGTGTCATTACAAGAAAGACTTCCTACGTAAACTGCTAAGCCAAGATGAGAATATTCAAGATTTGCAGAAGGAATACAATATTAAAGATGCCATCTATAATGTTGCATGTTCCTGGAAATTGGTGAAAGGTCACACTCTGAGGCAAGCCTGGCGCAAATTGTGGCCTTCTGTAATGTTTGCTGAAGGTTCTTCTTCAGAGGAGGAATTTCATGGGTTCAGTGTTCGTCCCAAGAAGAGTACAATAATGGAAATGGCTGGAATGGTGAAAAATGCAGGCCCAGCAAACCCTCTATGTCACTTCAGTGAAAGTGATATCGAGCAGTGGGTTGATGCAGATAGAGAAGTTGGTGTTGTGCATATGCTAAGTGATGATGAAATAATTCAGAATGTTTTGAATCCAAAGAAAGAAAAGGAAAGCGAGATGGAAAGTGAAGAGGATGAGATTTCTGAAGAAGAGAAGATTTCTTGGGCTAAAGCGGCAGAAGGATTTTCTACAATCCTCAAATTTGCTGAAAGGCAGAATTGCTACTCTGCACAAGAAGTTATGCAACTCCATATTCTGCATTCCACCTTTCTACAGGAGAGGCAAGAGTCCACTAAGCAAACCGACATCCGCAACATGTTTAAGAAAGCTTCCAAAAGAGTCGCAGCAGCGGAAGTGCCTGAAGAATCTGTGGCATCGGTGGAACTGCGTGATCCTGATGACCCAGCTGGCACGGATACGGATATTTCTGATGAACCAGATGACTCGGAATAAGTGTACAGTCAACTACAGTACTGTAGACAGTCGTTTATAAGTTTTGTTTTACTGTTAAGTAATTAAAGAGTTATGGATTACCCTCAACTGGCAGTACTGTACTTAATCAAGCATCTTCCACTATCCATTTAACACAACATTCTGTAGGTGAGTACCCAAATACTGTATACTGCACATTTCTTGATTTTTTTATGTTAAAAATAGCCTCGGTAGATATAACTCTCCGTTATCCGGTACTTTCGATAAACCGGCACCACGCCGGTCCCGTCGATGCCGGATAAACGAAAGTTTCCTGTAGTAGAGTGTTCAACAAGGATGCTTCTGGGACTTAGGCATCTAAATTATAAGAAATTAACTCATCGCGGGGAATTTTAACCCAAAAACGGGTGGATTGGGGTCGGTGGGGAGATAAAGTGTTAAAAATCTAAAGCTCGACCCCAACCCGCCCACTTCCAGTTTTAACCGAGGCAGGATGCGGGGCGGGCAGCCAACGCGCTCCCATGAGGAGGGTCAGCCATTTAAATATTGTAATGAGGCTGGCACGCCTCAGATTTTACCACCATTTTAAATTTAACAGTGGCTCGTCAGGTTTTGCAGGCCTCGTGAAACCCACCAGCTAATGGAAGGCGAGGACTGCTGGATCCAGTAGCTAAGTGCCTTAACACTTATTCCATGCCTAACACACACCCCGAGATCAGAGACCCCTCCCCACCATGAGGCCTCCGATTTCCCCCCACCAGGCCTCCGATTTCCCACCCCACCCCCCCAGGCTTCCGATTGCCTTCCCGGCCTCCACCCCCATGATGCTCCTCCAGTCCCCCGATGTTGTCTGCCTTCCCCCTGCCATGCTCCTCTGACCTCCCGTTGTCATCTGACTCCCCCACCGATGTTCCTCCAGCCCCCAATCAATGAGCTCCCAGCCCCCCATGAGTCCCTGACCCCCACTCGATGAGCCCCCGGCCTCCCGATGAGCCCCAGCCCCCTGCTGAGCCACTGGCCGCCCAATGAGTCCCCGGCCTCCACTCGATGAGCCCCCGGCCTCCCGATGAGACCCCTGCCCCCCGATCAGCCCCCGGCCACCTGCGTGATCCCTCCCTCCCCTCTGCGGCTTAGTGCCGCAGGCCTACCCACCCGCAGCCAGCCAGCCTCTCCATTTGGCTGGTTGCGGGTGGTAAACAAAGGTTTCAAATGCAAATCAGGCCCTGCCATTAAATTCGGCAGGGCCTGCGGGAAACCCGTTCTCCCAGGATTCCTGACTGCTTCTGAGCACCCCTCGCTCCCAGCCCGCCAAATGATTAGAATTCAGGCCATAGTGTTGAATTGTTTTCATTGAAGAAAAGAAAATAGAGGGGAAACAGGATTCAGATTTCTCCATACTGAGAGGTGATTGGAGATATACATATTTGACTTGGATTGTTACTACAGAACTAAAATATTCACGTTCAAAAATTAAGCAGCCTCAAGTAAAACTGGAAATTCAACTTCCCCTCACCCCCCAACCACACCACAGAATACTGGATATGTGCAAAAGCAAGTGATGCTTATTAATTAACTCATTCAAAAATTAGCTGGATAAATATTTAGCTGGGAATGGGATTTCAGAAAACTAAAGTGACCAAATATTCCATGGGATACAGCACTCCCTGTTCTGCTTGGACCGGCGCTGTTGTCTGCAAACAGTAGCAGGCCAGAGTTGAATCAAAAAGATGCGGGTGCCTGAATTTTCGTTAGTTCTCTTTACCGATCGAACTGTATGTATGCAGAGCATTCTGTCAGGAGATTAAATAACTGCGTTAGAGTCTTTGATAGATCATACCTAATCTATGAAGTAGTGGATTTGAGGGTCCAAATGAACTTTGCTTGTTCTCGAGAAAAGAGAAGCCTGAGAGGTGACCTGATAGTGGTCTTGTAAATTATGAAGGGGCTCAATAGGGTCCGGAAGGGTGACCCCGAGCTTCCGGTCGCTTGTCATTTTAATTCACCCCTCCACGCTCACTCAGACCTCACCGTCCTCGGCCTCTTGTATTGTTCCACGGAAGCGCAGCGTAAGCTCCAGGAACAGCACCTCATCTTCCGTTTAGGCACTTTACAGCCTTCCGGACTCAATATCGAGTTCAACAATTTCAGATCATAACCCCGGCCCCTACCACATATGTATACATTTTATCCACTCTTTTGGTCCGTGCCTTTTTCCTTTTTTTCTCTCTCTCCCCCCACGGCAGCTGTCTCTGATTCTGCCAGCATTTCACACCTTACCTTTTGTTTCTCAACCTGTCCCATTACCATCTCGTCTTGCCTTGAGCATCTCTCAATGTCTCTACTCACTAAAGACCATCCCTTTTGTTCTTTTATTCCTCCCCCCAGCCTCCCCCTTGCATTTTTATCTGTTTATTTCTTGCTCTCTCAGTTCCGACGAAGGGTTTCGACCTGAAACGTTAACTCTCTTTCTCGCTCCACGGATGTTGCCTGGCCTGCTGAGTTTTTCCAGCGTTTTCTGTTGTTATTTCTGATTTCCAGCATCCGCAGTATTTTGCTATCGTATAGATGTAGAGAAGATGTTTCCACTTGTGGGGGCCTCCCTAACTCGGGGCCATAAATATAAGATAGTCACTATTAAATGCAATAAGGATTTCAAGAGGAACTTCTTTACTCAGAGGGTTATTAGAATGTGGAACCTGCTACCACATAGAGTAGTTAAGGCAATTAGCGTAGACACATTTAAGGGGAAGCTAGATAAGTACATGAGAGCGTATAAAGAATAGAAGGATATGTTAATAGCGTGAGATGAAGTAAGGTGAGAGGATGCTTGTGTGGATCATAAACACTGGCATAGATCTGTTGTCGAATGGCCTGTTTATGTGCTGTAAAATTTTATGCAATTCTATGTAAGTTGTCTTATATTTCCTTAATTTGCTACAGATAGACTCTAATGGATAATTGCATTCACAGAGGCCACAAGTGTGGGCAGAAAATGGATAAATGATTTGTCTATAATACAAGTCCACTAGTGGGTATGCATCTAAGATTGGGATCAAGTGCATTTTAAGGCAGAATGAGAGAGATTAATTTCATCCAGCTGTATCTGACCTAGAATACTCGAAGCTAACAAAAATGGAAAAGGTTTTTCATTTGCCATCACTGATATAACACAAAAAAATCACCAAAAAAAGTTAAATAAAAAGGAAAAATGTTTTAAGTAACTGCAAAGAATTACGACAATAACAATTATAATGAAGTTGCAAAAAGCCCAAAACAACAATGGATATTTTACTTTTAATGTTATAAACTTTACATCAGTATTCAATTCATGCATGCAAGCATGCTGGAAATCTTTTATGAAATAATGGGCCAGAAATTCGGCTGTTGTCAGGTGAGTACGCGCTGTGTACTCACCCGTAAGGCCATCTGAAGTGCCAGTTTCCTGCATGCACTGCGCATGCGCGGGAAACTGGAACTTCCGTTCCCCTGAAGGGTGGGATTCAGAAGTTGAACGCGTGCGCGGGAGAGGCTGCGCGCACGCAGCGAACTTCGATTTTTTTTTCAGGTTTCTCCGGGAAGGTAAGTATGAAGAAGCTGCGCTTTTAAAAAGGAGGCGCAAGGCCTGTTTTTAACAAGGTAAGTGGTTAATTAATTACAATTTAAATATTCTTTCAACAGGTTTATCTTTTTTAGATACTTTAAAGAAAGGTAAGTTTATTTTTAGCACCGTTAAAAAGTATAATTAATTTTTTCAAAAATTTAAATTTTTGTTTAAAGTAGTTAATTTATTTAACTTATAGTTATTTTAAACATGTGATTTTTTTTTTCAATTTATTTGAAGTTTAAGTGTGGTTTTGGGGCCAATCTCTATTCATAGATTTGACAGGTCTTCCTGTCAAATCTATGAATGAAAATGCCCTGCTAGGATTGGCTCTCCATGGCCCACATGATCCCAGGGGACGCTTTGAACTAACTGCGCCCCTGGGATACGCAAGCACTGCCCACCGGCAGCTGCAGGAGGGCCAGGACCCGAAGTCCTTGTGGGCCCAAAGCACAACTGCAGGCGCGGTAGGCAAGTACGCGCGCGATGCTTGCACCCGCAGGAAGCCGGAAAGCCGAATTTCTGGCCCATATTTGCAATTAAATATCTGCTTTCCATTTTGAGTTTTGCCAGCTATTGCTCCTAGTGAAGGACTATAATAATTACTCCTCTCCCATCCTACTATTGACTTAGGACTCTGGGGGAGGGCCTGCTGGTGGGGGCCAGGATAAGGGGGAGGTCGGAGAGAAACATAGAAACATTGAAAAATAGGAGCAGGAGTAGGCCATTTGGCCCTTCGAGCCTGCTCCGCAATTCAATATGATCATGGCTGATCCTCTATCTCAATACCATATTCCCGCTCTCTCCCCATGCCCTTTGATGTCTTTTGTGTCTAGAAATCTATCTCTCTCCTTCCTAAATATATTCAGTGACTTGGCCTCCACAGCCTTCAATGGTAGAGAATTCCACAGGTTCACCACCCTCTGAGTGAAGACATTTCTCCTCATCTCAGTCCTAAATGTCCTACCCTGTATCCTGAGACTGTGACCCCTCGTTCTAGACCCCCCAGCCAGGGGAAACATCCTCCCTGCATCCAGTTTGTCTAGCCCTGTCAGAATTTTATACGTTTCAATGATATCCCCTCTCATTCTTCTAAACTCTAGGGAATACAGGCCTAGTCAACCCAATCTCTCCTCATACGACAGTCCTGTTATCCCAGGAATCAGTCTGGTGAACCTTCGCTGCACTCCCTCTATGGCAAGTATATCCTTTCTTAGGTAAGGAGACCAAAACTGCACACAGAACTCCAGGTGTGGTCTCACCAAGGCCCTGTACAACTGTAGTAAGACATCCTTGCTCCTGTACTCAAATTCTCTTGCAATGAAGGCCAACATACCATTTGCCTTCCTAACTGCTTGCTGCACCTGCATGTTTGCTTTCAGTGACTGGTGTACAAGAACACCCAGGTCCCTTTGTACATCAGCATTTCCCAGTCTATCATCATTTAAATAATACTCTGCCTTTCTGTTTTTCCTACCAAAGTGGATAACTTCACATTTATTCACATTATACTGCATCTGCCATGTATTTGCCCACTCACTCAACTTGTCTAAATCGCCTTGAAGCCTCTTTGCATCCTCCTCACAGCTCACAATCCCACCTAGTTTTGTGTCGTCAGCAAACTTGGAAATATTACATTTGGTTCCCTCATCCAAATCATTGATATATATTGTGAATAGCTGGGGCCCAAGCACTGATCCCTGCGGTACCCCACTAGTCACTGCCTGCCACCCCGAAGTAGACCCATTTATTCCAGGGCCAGCATCGGGGGGAGATCGGAGAGGGCCTGGAGGTCAGAGGCGGGAGTGAGGTCGGAATGATATTGGTTAATGCTCACCTTTTTTTAATACGGCGTTCTTTTAGCGTTTGTTTTCATGGAGGCAGTCAGTGCTGGTGCTGGCTGCCTCAGACGCAAGCCAAATTTGTAAGAGGTAGCAGAAGCAGGCGTTAGTCAATTAACATATTCAAATAAGGGGCCTAATGCCTGCTTCAGATGAAGCTAAACAACGCACTTATTTTGCCTTCACCAATATGGCGTCTGGCGCGACCCAGCCTTCCACGAAACCGGCCTTAGCAGCCAGTGCTAAGGTGCCGAATTTCAGGTCCTGTATCCTGTCTCTGGACTCTTTAAAAAACTTTATTCAGTGAATTCATTATGGCTTCCCTCAACTGTTATCCTCTGTGTTGCTTTTCTTCTACATTATATCCATGTCTGTAATTGTTCCTCTTGCAGCTTTCCCAGATTCCAAAGGGAGCATTTTGCCAATTCATTATTGCTTAAGGTAAAAAATCACGGGATTGGGGGTAATATTCTGGCATGGATAGAGGATTGGCTATCTAACAGAAAGCAAAGAGTTGGGATAAATGGTTCATTCTCAGACTGGCAATCAGTAACTAGTGGTGTTCCACAGGGGTCAGTGCTGGGTCCCCAACTCTTCACAATCTATATTAACGATTTGGAGGAAGGGACCAAGTGTAACATATCAAAATTTGCAGATGATACAAAGATGGGAGGGAAAGTAGTGAGTGAGGAGGACATAAAAAACCTGCAAGGGGACATAGACAGGCTAAGTAAGTGGGCAGAGATTTGGCAGATGGAATACAACACTGGAAAGTGTGAGGTGATGCACTTTGGCAGGAAAAATCCTAGAGCAATTTATTATCTTAATGGCAAGAAACTGGAGAGTACTGAAGTGCAAAGGGATCTGGGGGTCCTGGTGCACGAAACTCAAAAGGTTAGTATGCAGGTGCAGCAAGTGATTAAGAAGGCAAATGGAATGTTGGCTTTCATTGCTAGGGGGATAGAATATAAAAATAGGGAGGTATTGCTTCAGTTGTACAAGGTATTGGTGAGACCGCACCTGGAATACTGCATACAGTTTTGGTGTCCTTACTTAAGGAAAGACATCCTTGCTCTCGAGGCAGTGCAAAAAAGGTTCACTCGGTTAATCCCGGGGATGAGGGGGTGGTCATATGAGGAGAGGTTGGGTAGATTGGGACTCTACTCATTGGAGTTCAGAAGAATGAGAGGCGATCTTATTGAAACATATAAGATTGTGAAGGGGTTGGATCGGGTGGATGCGGGGAGGATGTTCCCGATGACGGGTGAGACGAGAACTAGGGGACATAGTCTTAGAATAAGGGGCTGCTCTTTCAAAACTGAGATGAGGAGGAACTACTTCACTCAGAGGGTGGTAGGTCCATGGAATATGCTGCCACAAAAAGCTGTAGAAGCTACAACATTAATTAAATTTAAAACAGAAATAGACAGTTTCCTAGAAGTAAAGGGCATTAAGGGTTACGGGGAGCGGGCAGGAATTTGGACATGAGTCTAGGTTCGGATCGGTCATGGCCCTGTGGGTAGTGGAGCGGGCCCAGGGACTGTGTAGCCTGATTCTGCTCCTATTTCGTGTGTGCAATTCTGTTAGATGCAGGAGATGGTTCTGTGATAGATAGTAGATTGGCGGTTAGGATCAGATCAGCCATGATCTTATTGAATGGCGGAGCAGGCTCGAGGGGCCGATTGGCCTACTCCTGCTCCTATTTCTTATGTTCTTATGTTCTTATGTTCATATTCTTTGTTTGGAAGCTTAGGTACTTCATCATAAAGGAATTCACACAATCATACCTTTAGCCTCATCAGATTAACTGTGGTGAGGGTGAGAAAAAATAAAGCACTATAAGACAGCCAGAAATTAGTGGTGTATCATTTATTATGGTTTGAAATCATGTGGTGTGATATTCGACACAAATATGAAAAGATTTTAATATATGTTAATACTTGGACTTCCCAGAGGATTAGTTTCATATTTCTTGCCTGTTCCATCTCGAGGAAGGAAGAAAAAACTGTCTAGGTTGCACTAGGTGGCTTTGAGGATGTCAATGAATGTATCTTCAGGGTAATCCGCCTGGAAGGTTAGGAATTCACTTGTGAGGAAAAAAAGACGTAAAATGGATTTTTTTTTTAAGTATAAGGGAAATTTTAACTCTTCCCCAATCATTGTGTAAAGAGTGGGAGAGTGGCTAAAAATGAAACGGCTACATTTCCCACTTAAATCCTCAAAATTCCCCATTTTAATGCCGTTGGTTTTGACGATGAATGAAGCTCCCGCCAAACTCTGGCCCCAATGTCATTTTAACTCGTTCCTGATCAGGGTGCCTGTCACAGCTGCCCGTCAAGTAACACTGTTGGAAGTTGGGAGGCCTTTTAAGGTCAGTTAAAAACTTTCCTCAGTGGAGCCAGGAAGAGCGGGCTTTCCACCAAGGGTGATGGGTGAACGGAACTTGGTGCGAGTTAGGCTAACAGAGTTCAAGTTTAAAGAGTGTGGAAGATGGGAGTCTGAAAAGAAATTAAAGCCCTCAGTCACTGTTGAACTTAAACCTCAAAATTCTGTTTCAGTTTTCAAGAGATTATTCAGTATACTTCACTGTTTAATAACTAAAAATGAATATTGTATTACTTAAATATAAATACTGATTTATGACACCAATGCATGTACATCACCTCCATTCTGTGACTAACAATAAATTTATGAAGACACTATAGCACCTTCATCATTTCCCATAATATTTATATCAAACAGATTGCAGTAGTGAATTATTATTCTAAACATCTCATTTATCTCTCACATGCACCTAAGTCATGATCTGTGTGGACTCAGCAAGCAACTAGGAAAGGAGCTGCATATGAAACAAGAAACTTCCATAATCGCTTTATTCTTCTCATGCAACACTGAGTATATCTCAAGGTGGCTAGAATTTCACAATTAGATTCAATTATTAAGAAACTTAAACTTGTCAACAAGACAGTCAGATTAATTCATCTTTCACAAAGATGCCCTAGACAGTGACTTTGACAAAAGCTCACTGGGATAAAATGCATGCTCTTCAACAATTTCTTAGCTACATCTCTAAGGTAAATACTGAACCCAATCTATTATCCGTGGCAGCTTTCTACATTTCAAGAATATGTCCCTATTGACCAGGTTTAACTTGTATCAAAGGATACTCCAAACATTTTGCCTGAAGCTTCACCAGAGGAAATTCATATACAAAGTGCTATAACTATCTAAGATATTGTGATTCCTGAGTTTCTCTCCATTCAGTCAGCCTAACTCCTTAGGGCATTCTAGAGTTGGCATGTTCAACTCACATTTAATTTGGACTATTGTTGCATGTCTTTGATCAACTCAAATTTCTCAACATGTTTGCTTACAGCCTTGATCTATGGGATAAGACAACATGGGTTGAATTCTCCTCCCATTGGTAAGTAATACCCACTGCAAATTCCCTCATTTGCGATGCAGGTCAGGTTTGGAGTGGTAATACTGCTCCTGATAGGCTTGCCACCGATAGGAGGGAGGGAAATTCAGTTGTGGTGCAGCCTTTGAAAGAGGAGCATCACTTTTCTGCATGAATCACTGAATCACCAGCAGGCTGGGGTGGGAGGCGGTGGGGGTGGGGCGGAGAGGCATGGGGGCAGGAGCTGAAAGGGCTCTCGGATTCTCAGACACATCCATGGGATCCTTTTGGCAAAAATCAGCATCAGAAGAGCAAGATTGTTGGGCACAAAAGCAGGATGCCCCATAAGAGGAAAATGCAGACTTTTTGAAGGGTGGTGGAGGCAGTCACTGCTGCCTCCATCACCTGAAAAACTGCCACACAGTGCCAGAAGAGGCTCAAAGACTTCACAAGGTTAGCTAAGTTAAATCTAGGCACTGGTGCCAGTAGGCATCTTCGACCCTCATAGGCTTCACTCATCTCTCTACCTCTCATACTCTCTCTCTCAGTGCCTGAGTGTAGGGAAACACATTAATGTAAAGGGAAACCTCTCAAAACACTTATGCACCATCTTAATTATCAACCACTCTGTCAACTCACAAGGGCTTCTGCTAGTCTGCAAGGACACTTCATTTAAAGGAACAATGCAATTCCAACACTTACCAGCATGACTTGAATAAAGAAAGACTTGCATTTATATAGCACCTTGCACAACCTCAGGATGTCCTAAAGTACTTTATAGCCAATTAAGTACTTTTGAAGTGTAGTCACTGTTGTAATGTCAGAACTGTGGCAGCCAATTTGCACACAGCAAGCTCCCCCAAACAGTAATGTAATAATGACCAGATAATCTGTTTTAGTGATGTTGATTGAGGGATAAATATTGGCATGGACACGGGGGAATAACTCCCCTGCTCTTCTTCAAAATAGTGCCATGCAATCTTTTACGTCCACCTGAGAGAGCAGACAGGGCCTCGGTTTAACGTCTTATCTGAAAGACAGATGTGTTCATATGGGGCAAGTTTCCATGCTACTTACAGGCTTTTAACATTCTTTTCTCTTACACATATATAGTGGCAGTAATAATTTAGAGGTGAGTTTGGGGCTGAAGTTGGGGAAATAGATCGGTGGGGATAGCCATGCTCCTGTGACTCTATTTACATGTGAAGGATCTGGCTCACAGCAGGCCTTAAAGGGGACTTGCGATTTTTTTTGAAGAGTAATTCAGGTGCAGTTTTTTAGTGATGGATTTGAGGAGGTAGCCTCTAAGAAGCCACTATACACCAATTACTACCACAAACCGACCGAAAACAGGTGGTACTTCAGAGGATAATCTAGCCCTATCTGTCATGCTAAATAAGTATTTTGAAGGGACACTATTGAGAGGACAGTCCACATATTTCCTAGCTACCTACGTGGACACTGACCATACATGTCTTAAATTTCTACGGCCAGAAATTACGTTTGGCAATATCTGTGGACAAACACTTTGTATAATATTCCATTGCTATTTTAATGGGAACTATTAAAATCACACCCATTTAAAATAAAGAGATTAATGCTCCATTAAAAAGGTGGACAGAAGAATGTCATACAAACACATTAAATGTTTGTCCACTACTACAGCCAACTGTACTTTCTACCTTCTAATATACAAGGTGGATCTTGAAATCCACTTTTACCTCCCTCAGGTAAGAAAGAAAGAGCTGATATATAGCGCCTTTCACAACCTCAGGATGTCCCAAAACGCTTTACAGCCAATGAAGTACTTCTGAAGTGTGGTCACTGTTGTAATGTAGGAATGATGATAGAGATATAGAAATCTCATTCTTCGTCTACTAAGTCAAACTCCAGTGCTGCCATGTTCACTCAGGTTGCTATGAGGTTTGTGAAAGTCATGATTATGCACTGTTGGGAAAGAAAAGTTATTTTTGCTACTTCAATTCCAGACTGAAGATCATAACTCTGGTACTTTGAAATAGAACAGGTGTATATAACAGCTGTAGTCTGGGGAAGTAGTTCTGCTCACAGTGTTGTCACACCATGTGACAAATTTCACATCTTTTTATTTAACAACATTTTTCGGATAGCTGTGTTATAAACAGTAGTATCACACATAGGGGGAAAAATTCAGTATCGCCCCGTTTGGGGTGCAATTATCGGCCGAAGGAAAGATTAGCGCCTGGCGCTAATTATCACCTCCGACTGCAAACTTGACTTTTATCGCCCCTGGAGGTGATTGGAGCGCTAAATCAGGCGCTTCACACCTGTCTTAAGGCGCAAAGGCCGAGGAGCGAGGCGCTAACTCAGAGTGCTGGCGAAGCTCATGTGATGTCAGTCAGCAATGGAACACACACACAATGGCCCCGGCCAGTTCTTAAAGGGGAGGGTTGATCTTGCTTTCCATCCACATCCTGCTCATTGCAGCCTTGAATCTCGGCCTTGAGAGACTTGTACATCAAATCTGCTGGAAAGAACAATGGAGAGGCCCAGGGAAAGAGCTCAGAGTGCAGCCCCCACAGTCTCTTTTAAATCGATACAAGAAGGGCAAATCAAAATGAACCTGCAAAGTGCTGCTCAGTACCCAAAACTCCTTCACACAGCGTTGAATCTCTCCAGAAGTCTCTCTCTCTCTCTCTCAGGATGCGTGGTTCAAAAATGTCGCCAACAAAAAAAGGCAGGAAGCGTTCGCCTTTAAATAGCACTCCCGCAGTCCATTCCTGACTGCAAAACGCTCCCCTCAACCTATCCACTCCGAGGCGCTACCGGGGCGTTGCGCACTCGACTGACATCACGATCTGCCGACGTAGGAGATCGTGGCGGTACTGTTTAGCACTGCTGCAAAATGTCTAGTTAATTTCGTGAGCGGCGCAAACATCGCCGCGCCCGGGCGCTAGTTGCTTTGCGCCCCATTAGCGCCCTCTTAAGGCGCTAACGCGAGGCGCAACCAACTGAATTTTTCCCCCATAGATTTTTATACCATTAAAAATAAAGTAAGAAAGCAGAAAAGGCCGTCCTTCTCCTCACTGTTAGTTACTTTTTCCAGTCGCTCACAGTCAGGAAAAACAAAAAACGACCCATAATCACCCAGTATTATTGCAGCACTGCAGAAGTGCTCATGCATTGTGTGTACAGCTGCTATCTCCCAGTGTACTTTGATTTGAATTTTTTTCTACAGAATTCAATGGTGTAGACAGCATTTGATATATGTATTCACTCTGGCACAGTTCAGCTTAAATGAAGTATCTTCTAGGTCTCTTGGAACTGTACTAGTGGTGGGAATTCAATTTTCTTTGGCACTGAAGTTTGAATTTAGTTTCAAAGGACTAAAAGTATGGCAGATAACTAAAGCCGATGTTCAAATATGAAACTGGTAAGGTGTGTGTGTGTGGGGGGGGTTGGTGAAGGCGGGGATGTGGTGTGTGGGGGGGGGGGGGGGGTTGGTGAAGGCGGGGATGTGGTGTGTGGGGGGGGGGGGTTGGTGAAGGCGGGGATGTGGTGTGTGGGGGGGGGGGTTGGTGAAGGCGGGGATGTGGTGTGGGGTGGGGGGGGGGGTGTTGGTGAAGGCGGGGATGTGGTGTGTGGGGGGGTGGTGTTGGTGAAGGCGGGGATGTGGTGTGTGGTGGGGGGGGTGTTGGTGAAGGCGGGGATGTGGTGTGTGGTGGGGGGGGGTGTTGGTGAAGGCGGGGATGTGGTGTGTGGGGGGGGGGGTTGGTGAAGGCGGGGATGTGGTGTGTGGTGGGGGGGGGGGTTGGTGAAGGCGGGGATGTGGTGTGGGGTGTGGGGGGGGGGTTGGTGAAGGCGGGGATGTGGTGTGTGGGGGGGGGGGGTTGGTGAAGGCGGGGATGTGGTGTGTGGGGGGGGGGTTGGTGAAGGCGGGGATGTGGTGTGTGGGGGGGGGGGTTGGTGAAGGCGGGGATGTGGTGTGGGGTGAGGGGGGGGGTTGGTGAAGGCGGGGATGTGGTGTGTGGTGGGGGGGGGTGTTGGTGAAGGCGGGGATGTGGTGTGTGGTGGGGGGGGGGGGTGTTGGTGAAGGCGGGGATGTGGTGTGTGGGGGGGTGGTGTTGGTGAAGGCGGGGATGTGGTGTGTGGTGGGGGGGGGGTGTTGGTGAAGGCGGGGATGTGGTGTGTGGGGGGGGGGGTTGGTGAAGGCGGGGATGTGGTGTGTGGTGGGGGGGGGGGTTGGTGAAGGCGGGGATGTGGTGTGGGGTGTGGGGGGGGGGGTTGGTGAAGGCGGGGATGTGGTGTGTGGGGGGGGGGGTTGGTGAAGGCGGGGATGTGGTGTGTGGGGGGGGGGTTGGTGAAGGCGGGGATGTGGTGTGTGGGGGGGGGGTTGGTGAAGGCGGGGATGTGGTGTGGGGTGAGGGGGGGGGTTGGTGAAGGCAGGGATGTGGTGTGTGGTGGGGGGGGGGTGTTGGTGAAGGCGGGGATGTGGTGTGTGGGGCGGGGGTTGGTGAAGGCGGGGATGTGGTGTGTGGTGGGGGGGGGGGGTTGGTGAAGGCGGGGATGTGGTGTGTGGGGGGGGGTTGGTGAAGGCGGGGATGTGGTGTGTGGTGGGGGGGGGGGTTGGTGAAGGCGGGGATGTGGTGTGTGGGGGGGGGGGTTGGTGAAGGCGGGGATGTGGTGTGTGGGGGGGGGGGGGGTTGGTGAAGGCGGGGATGTGGTGTGTGGGGGGGGGGTTGGTGAAGGCGGGGATGTGGTGTGTGGGGGGGGGGGTTGGTGAAGGCGGGGATGTGGTGTGTGGGGGGGGGGTTGGTGAAGGCGGGGATGTGGTGTGTGGGGGGGGGGGGTTGGTGAAGGCGGGGATGTGGTGTGTGGGGGGGGGGTTGGTGAAGGCGGGGATGTGGTGTGTGGGGGGGGGGTTGGTGAAGGCGGGGATGTGGTGTGTGGTGGGGGGGGGTGGTGAAGGCGGGGATGTGGTGTGTGGGGAGGGGGGGGGTTGGTGAAGGCGGGGATGTGGTGTGTGGTGGGGGGGGGTGGTGAAGGCGGGGATGTGGTGTGTGGGGGGGGGGTTGGTGAAGGCGGGGATGTGGTGTGTGGGGGGGGGGTTGGTGAAGGCGGGGATGTGGTGTGTGGGGGGGGGGGTTGGTGAAGGCGGGGATGTGGTGTGGGGTGAGGGGGGGGGGTTTGGTGAAGGCGGGGATGTGGTGTGTGGGGGGGGGGGTTGGTGAAGGCGGGGATGTGGTGTGTGGGGGGGGGGGTTGGTGAAGGCGGGGATGTGGTGTGTGGGGGGGGGTTGGTGAAGGCGGGGATGTGGTGTGTGGGGGGGGGGGGTTGGTGAAGGCGGGGATGTGGTGTGTGGGGGGGGGGGGTGTTGGTGAAGGCGGGGATGTGGTGTGTGGCGGGGGGGGGTTGGTGAAGGCGGGGATGTGGTGTGGGGTGGGGGGGGGGTTGGTGAAGGCGGGGATGTGGTGTGGGGTGAGGGGGGGGGTTGGTGAAGGCGGGGATGTGGTGTGTGGGGGGGTTGGTTGGTGAAGGCGGGGATGTGGTGTGTGGTGGGGGGGGGTTGGTGAAGGCGGGGATGTGGTGTGGTGTGGGGGGGGGGTTGGTGAAGGCGGGGATGTGGTGTGGGGTGGGGGGGGTGGGTTGGTGAAGGCGGGGATGTGGTGTGTGGGGGGGGGGGTTGGTGAAGGCGGGGATGTGGTGTGTGGTGGGGGGGGGGGTTGGTGAAGGCGGGGATGTGGTGTGTGGGGGGGGGGGGTTGGTGAAGGCGGGGATGTGGTGTGTGGTGGGGGGGGTTGGTGAAGGCGGGGATGTGGTGTGTGGGGGGGGGGGTTGGTGAAGGCGGGGATGTGGTGTGGGGGGGGGGCGTTGGTGAAGGCGGGGATGTGGTGTGTGGGGTGAGGGGGGGGGGGGTTGATGAAGGCGGGGATGTGGTGTGGGGTGAGGGGGGGAGAGGTGAATTTTCTTGAGGCTTCTCCTGCTCCGACATGGCTGGAAGTTCCGTGCTAAAAGAAGTTTCCGAAAAAGATATGGCAGCAGAGCAGCAGGAGCTCTGAGAAAATTCACCCCCATGAATGGAATTGAAGATTGTTGTGACTGTTACCCTTGTTCCTATGTGCAGATTAAACTATTCTATTGAGGTCACCCATTCAGCTGCCTCTGCTGCTTCGCCTGCTTCCCCTTGCCCACTAAACCAACCTTCCCCGGGCTCCACCCTGCACTACCCCTGAAACCGCGTCTTTCCTTACTTGCTCCCATCATGCCCTCTCTGAGCTCATCTTGTTCATGAGGCCCACGTCCTGCTCCCTTGACCCCATTCCAATTAAACTGCTGACCACCCAACTTCCCTTCCTGGCCCCCATGCTAGCTGACATTGTAAATGGTTCCCTCTCCTTAGCTACTGTCCCCCTCCCTTTCAAAATCACCATCATCATCCCTCTCCCCCAAAAACCCACATTCGACGCCTCTGCCTTTGCAAACTACCACCCCATCTCCAACCTCCTTTTCCTCTCCAAAGTACTTGAATGTGCAGTTGCATCGCAAATCCGTGCTAATCTCTCCCATAATTCCATATTTGAATCTCTCCAGTCAGGCTTCCATCCTTGCCACAGCACTGAAACAGCGCCAACTAAAGTCACAAATGACATCCTCTGTGACTGTGACCATGGTGTCAAGATATTAAGGGGAACAGATAGGGTAGATAGAGAGAAACTATTTCCACTGGTTGGGGATTCTAGGACTAGGGGCACAGTCTAAAAATTAGAGCCAGACCTTTCAGGAGTGAAATTAGGAAACACTTCTACACACAAAGGGTGTTAGAACTCTCTTCCGCAAACAGTAATTGATGCTAGATCAATTGTTAATTTTAATTCTGAGATTGATAGCTTTCTGTTAACCAAAAGTATTAAGGGATATGGGCCAAAGGCATGCATATGGAGTTAGGTCACAGATCAACCATGAACTCATTAAATGGCAGAGCAGGCTCGAGGGGCTGAATGGCCTACTCCTGTTCCTATGTTCCGATGTCATTTCCCTCCTTGACCTTCTCAACTTCTCTGCAGTCTTCAAAACTGTTGACCCCATAATCCTCCTGCAATGCCTTTCCTGCATTGTTCAGCACGGTGTGATTGCCCTCACTTGGTTCTACTCTTGCCTATACAAACGTAGATGGAGCATCTCTAGCAATGGCATCCCTTTCCGCACTTGCAATGTTACCTCTGGAGTCCCTTAAGGATCTATCTTTGGCCTATTTTCCTGGGATGCAGAGGAAGGAGACTTCAGGGCTGTTACTTGGCTGTTCTAGGGAGCGGTGGTTAAAGGGACAGATGGAGGGAAGTGGTCCGGGAACCTACGCCTCACCTCCTCACTGGCTTTTGCATGCAGCAGGAGTGAAGGAACAACTAGTTGCAACCCCAGTGGGCAGTCAGGAAGAGGGAAAGTAAGATTGGGATGGAAAGGCAGCGGTATGCCTCGCCGACGGATTTTCCCCACTGATTTGGGCGGGATAGTGGAAGAAAATCCAGGCCATTATATTATTATGCCAATAGTTTCTTTAATATAGGCCATTAAGGACAAAAGGAAGGACCTTGGAGAAGTGGTTCAATTAAACCAACCCTATCTTTTGTCTCAAGGAAAGTTAAGCGACATCTACTTACCTTAACACAGTTATTTCAGCTTATAGTGCCCAATTGGTTTAGAGAATTATCCACCTATTGCCATAGCGATGGAGCATTTCAAAAGCTGACAACTGTGGTCATGAGTGAGGATACTTAACAAAGTTCAGTTGATAGACTCAACAGTTGTAGCAGTATTTGTGCTCATGAAATACCATCTGGTAAAAACTGGGTATCATAGGAGATACAGGATCAGATTTTTCCCCATTTGATCAACTCCAAGCATATATTACAACCCAGTATTTTTGCTGCCATAATTCCATCCAGCCTGCAAACAGTGCCTACAGCCTCTGCCACAGGCCTGGGGCCTGGGGATGAAACTGGTGACTATAAACACTTGATTATACTTTGTATAAATATGCTTTGCATACTACAAATTCTAATAAAGATTGTATAGGATCATAATGTTATAGCTTATGTTTCCCATCAGCAAAGAGCTGATTCTTTCAAATGAGTCCAGGATGAAGCAGATTACTTGTTCGGTACCTCATCTACTAGCCTAAACATCCACTCCCTTCACCACTGACACAATGTGGTTACAGTGTATACTATCTACAGGATGCACTGCAGCAACTCATCAAGGCTTCTTCAGCAGCATCTCCCAAACCTGCTGCCTCCACCACCCACAAGGACAATGGCAGCAGGTGCATGAGAACACCATCACCTCCAAGTCACACACCACCTTGACTTGAACATATATCCATGTTTCTTCATCGTCACTAGGTCAACATCCTGGAACCCCATACCCAACAGCATTGCGGGAACACCTTCATCACTTGGACTACAGCAGTTCAAGAAGAAGGCCCACTACCACCTTCTCAGGGCAAGTAAGGGTGGGCAATAAATGCCAGCCTTGCCAGTGACACCCATATCATGAGAATTAATTTTAAAAAATGAGTCGTAAGGCTGCCATCAATTCTCTGATGCCTCCTTGGAGGTCCTAGTGGAAGCAGTCAGGGTAAGGAGAGGCTTTCTCTTTCTCAGAAATAGAAAGAAGATTCCACAGACCTACGCACAGCAGGCTTGAAGAGAGATGGCTGAGCTTGTGAGATCCTGGAGCATCACCCCTCAGGACCTGGATCCAATGCAGGAAATGCTTCAATGACCTGACAAGAGCAGCAAGCATGAGTACAGCTCTTTATTTCTCCATCTCTCTGCATAACATCTGGTAACAGTCCTTTTCCCCTCTCCCCTAGCACGCTGAAATTGTCCCTCTTCTGCAGGACATCCTTCACCACCAATCACAAGAGCACACTATACCACCTCTCAGAACCAAGAACTCCTCTCATGGCTCCTTCCTCACCTCACACTCCAACTACTTGCTTTCCATTGAACACCATCCTATTCGGCTTGCATCTTGCTTCTGCTCCATCTCTCAGCATATGCACTTCATGCAGAAGCACCACACGTGCACTGTCCTTTGCAGTAGCCACTCACTAACACTAGCTCTCTGTTTCTGCAGGAGAAAACAACACAAAAAGCAAGGGGGAGGAGTGAGACAGGAGCAGGATGTCTCTCAGGCGTTCTTGAGGCACAGGACATTGGTCACCAAAATGATTGTAGAGCAGGCACAACAAAGTCCAATTTTTACTCCTTGTACTCATTTTGTTACCTTCTTTGCCATCCTCAACATTTCCTTGTCAGGGTGGAATTCAAAGTATTTTATGTCACTGAAATGATTAATCTTGCATGAGGTTTCATTCACTTGCAGTTTGCCCCAAAGTCAGTCTTGTTCATTCTAATTAATCCGAAAACTCATTCTTCCCCCACATTACTATGGAGGAGTATTTGGACAAGTTGGGCTACTTGAGATAACTTAGAAAAATCTCTCCTTTCATTTTGGTCTGTCACTTGAGAGAGATCAGACTGCAGTTCATCGATTCTCTTTCCCTCATTTCCACTAGAATGCAGACTGCTGTATCAAAGGACTTAAAATCCATCATTCAAATAGTCCATGTCAGATGGTGAGAAACAAAGAACATTTGTACATTCTGAACAGAAATATTCCACCTGTGTAAGCTGTGCTCTATGTTTTCTGTCCAGGTTAACAAATCCACTTTATAGAAGTACCTCATCCTGAAAAGGAAGTTTCTCTTGTAAATAGGCAGTTACTCACTCAATGAATGCCCATATTGCCGAATAAAAAGTCAGAAAGAGCAGGGGTGAAATTTGTCTTGAGCGATAGCATAAAACGGGCGATAGTGCATCGGCAGCCTGTTTTACACTCTGCCCGATTTTCTTTTCCATTATCGCCCATTTTGCCAAAATTTCACCTCCATCATCTTCTCTTTAGCTCAATATTATTTGGTTGAAAATCCAGGGTACAATTCTGTGTTACCTGCTTAGGAAGCTCTGGATGTATCACATTCAAAACATTTTGCAGTACTAAAAACAGCATCTCCCTTCATAAAGTTGTTGGACCATTGCTTCTGGAAGCTGCACATTTGTTTATGGAGCAAATTTACACAGGGCTCAACCCTTTGAAGAGTAAGATTGACATTTGTAAACAATGTAGCCTGGAAGAACATCAAATAAACCTCTGTAATAGGATTCAAAAAATGTTCTGCATTCTTTAGAAATAGCTTTAAGACTGTTCCTTGGATACAATATATGATGTCACACTTTCAATGTTTTTTTGATACAAAATTCCAAAATGAACCAAATGACACCAACGCCTTGGATAACTTTTTGTATTCAATGTCATAGAAGTCACAAAACTCCTTCAAATATGATTTCCTGGATTGTGACCATTTGATACAAGTCAACCATTACAACTTTCACATTAGCAAAACTAATGGAATACATGGAAACATGTCCTTTCCTTGCAGCATTGCGCACAATATGATACAAGATGTCCTAAGACCGGAACATAATCATTTTGCATGCATACTTTAACCAAGATGCTCTTTCTACATCCAATATTCACAGCATTATTGTCTACACTGAGGGTCATGCAATTTGTAAAGTCAAAGCCATTTGCTGGGATTTTCACGGGGGTTCTCCTGGTCTACTGCTGTAACTTCAGTGGAAGATCGGCGGAAGCCCCTGAGAAGCAGTGGAAACAGCTGAAAACAGCCAATTACTCTCTTTCTCCCCTTATATTTCTGAAGAACATTCTGCATAACAGCAAAAATACCATCTGCAGCACAGGACTCATTCAAATATATGTCCAGAAACCCTGTAGTGGCTTTCGTACAGTTGATGTTTTATAAATCCTGGCCATTGTTTCTATCAATGTGAATGCAATATGGGTGGCTTTTTTATTCTTGTCACCAGATCCTTGACGAATGCAGGAGACAAACGTTCATTAATCACACATGAAGTTTACATTCTGGAGCATGGATACTGTTGGGAAATTTTGCTGTCAGGAAACATTTTGCAGAAAAGACCTGCACACTCACTGGATGCAGTTAGATGTCCAGTGCATTACAGCTCCGCATTTGTGACCAAAACAAAAAGTGGAAAAATAGAACGTTCTATATATGTTACTGAGCTTTCATAGAAAGCCAAATATCATAGTTTGAAAAATGTTGGCCTAGAAATTCAATCGTGCACCAAAACGGGACACGGGCGGGGCGTGCACTGCACTTGTCTGTTCCGATGGTCGCAGGGACCATGTGAAATCGGCACTGGCAGCTCACTGCACTGAGACAGGTGTGCAGCCATCGCACTGCTTGTTGGCTGTACACCTGTTTGGTAGGTGGGGACATCGGGCATCTTAAAAAGATGCCACTTAAAAAGGAGATGCACTGTGGCTGCATACAGCAGGAAATGTTTTCAAAGGGCTAAAATGGCTGCAAGAGCTCCAGATAGGGCACGCAGGTTCTCTGATGCTGCGTTGAAGACCCTGGTTCAGGCGGACGTTAGGAGAAGGGAGGTCCTGTTCCCCTGGGGGGTGGAGAAAGCCCTCCAGGCAACATGTCAGAAAACAGCAGGAAGAGGTGAAGGCCAGGATCTTAGCCCCCAGGACGTGGCCGAAATGTCAATAAATGTTAAATTACCTCAACACTGTTGTCTACATAAGAATTCTTCCTCTCACCTCAATTACTCTCTCCTCACACTTGAACCACCAGCCCCACTACTCACGACACTCCCCTCCCCCATTACCCTTCATCCTCCTACAATCTGCACCAAACTTCACTCCATCTCCTTCTCCTCGAACTCACATACTCTATACCTCCTACTCTCTGCATTATTGCAACTCTCACTTTGCCATTCTTCACATCTTGTACACAACACCTGCACTATTCAACCATGACAGAAACATTCTGAAAACAGCTCACAAGGCTGCCGCTAACACACTCTTCATTCTTGCAGGAGAAGGTTATCCACAACATGAGGCAGCAGGCGGTAACTTGAGTAGACAGAGGCCACCTGCAGAGGATGTCCTCGACATCATGGGGAGGGTTCGAGTCATGGCCATGGTAAGTGGCAATGCTGGAGATGTCATGCAGGATTTCTTCACAGCTTATCCTCTTTTTTTTCTTCTCACTTCTATCTCAAGGTTTACATGCAGGCAGTCACCAAAAAGATAAGTTTTAAAAATACTCATCTGGATGTGGAGCCAGGTGTTACAGGAGTGCTCCTTCTGACCCCACATTAAAACCACGGACCGCTGCTGCTCCTCTCAAATTGTGACCTCGCCGCCCCCTCCGAACTCGAACCCCCAGAGATCACGACCTCGACCTTCCCCAATCGCCACCGCAATCCTCCTCGATCCCGGCCACCTCTACCCTCCCTCCTGATGGACCCCCCCCATTTGATCCTCCTCTCTTTAGATTGCCCGCCCTCCCGATCACCCCCGCTCCAGTAGCCCTCCTCTCCCAGGCTCCTTTAAGGACTTATCTGAGGGCTGCTGGCAGCGCAGCAGCCTGATCTTCACAGCCTCTTGTCCTAATGGGTGTCACCAGGCAGCTTGCCAGTTCAATGATAATGAGGTCTAAGGCCTAATATTAGATACACCTCGGGCCTATCCATTCAGGTGCAGGGAGTGTTCCCCCCATTGTTTCATTTTTATTTGTGGGACCTTGCTGTGTGCAAATTGCCACGTTTCCTACATTACAACAATGATTACATTTCAAAAGTATTTAATTGGCATTAAAACTTTTTGGGTGATCCTGAGGTCGTGAAAGGTGCTGTTATCTAAATGCAAGTTCTTGCTTTCTTTCTTTAGTATAGATAAATGAGCACACAAGACAGCAAATTAACTGTTATACATATATGAATTGAGTTGTTTTAGTATTTTGCTCTGGATGTGATTTTGGTTTTAATATTTGTAGCCAAGTTAGGGCAAGATTCATGAAGCTGGACTGAAGGAAGGTAATCGGATGGTGGTTGTGAGGATGGTGGTTATAAGGATGGAGGGACTGTTTGTGCATTGGGGAGGGAACAGATGGTTCCGCTGAAACGCATTTGTGTTAGATATTCTCCAAGACATCTGGCACCTGCATTGGTAACTGATGCTGCTCTTCCTCCTCCCCCTCCTCCACTTCTTCCTGCCCACAGTCCCTCTGCATAGCAAAGTTATGCAGCATGTTTGGAAACACGGTCAGTTGAGTACTATAAAGTTCCTCCAGAACAGTCCAGGCAGCAGAGCCGATGTTTCAGCACACCGATACTCTGCTTAATAAGATTTCTGGTGGTGGCCTGGCTCACATTGTAGGCCGGCCATCTGTACCCAGGTTCCAGACAGGAGTCATGAGCCAAGTCTGGAGGAATACCCCTTATTGCGAAGTAGCTAACCTCTGACCAGATGGTTTGGTTGGAATAGAGGTGAGATAGAGCACTGGTGTGGGACTTTTTTTTTAATTTATTCACTTATGGGATCTAGGCATCGCTGGCAAGGCCAGCATTTATTACCCATCCCTAATTGCCCTTGAGAAGGTGGTGGTGAGCCGCCTTCTTGAACCGCTGCAGTCCGTGTGGTGAAGATACTCCCACAGTGCTGTTAGGTAGGGAGTTCCAGGATTTTGACCCAGCGACGATGAAGGATCTTGGCGAGTTGCTGCAGTGCATCTTGTAGATGGTACACACTGCAGCCACGGTACGCCGGTGGTGGAGGGAGTGAATGTTTAAGGTGGTGGATGGGTGTCAATCAAGCGGGCTGCTTTGTCCTGGATGGTGTCGAGCTTCTTGAGTGTTGTTGGAGCTGCACTTATCCAGGCAAGTGGAAAGTATTCCGTCATACTCCTGACTTGTGCCTTGTAGATGGTGGAAAGGCTTTGGGGAGTCAGGAGGTGAGACACTCGCCGCAGAATACCTAGCTTCTGACCTGCTCTTGTTGCCACAGTATTTATGTGGCTGGTCCAGTTAAGTTTCTGGTCAATGGTGACCCCCAGGATGTTGATGGTGGAGGATTCGGCGATGGTAATGCCATTGAATGTCAAGGGGAGGTGGTTAGACTCTAGCTTGTTGGAGATAGTCATTGCCTGGCACTTCTGTGGTGCGAATGTTACCTGCCACTTATCAGCCCAAGCCTGAATGTCATCCAGGTCTTGTTGCATGCGGGCATGGACTGCTTCATTATCTGAGGAGTTGTGAATGGCGCTGAACACTGTGCAGTCATCAGCGAACATCCCCATTTCTGACCTTATGTTGGAGGGATGGTCATTGATGAAGCAGCTGAAGATGGTTGGGCCTAGGAGACTACCCTGAGGAACTCCTGCAGCGATGTCCTGGGGCTGTGATGATTGACCTTCAATCGCCACAACCATCTTCCTTTGTGCTAGGTATGACTCCAGCCAATGGAGCGTTCCCCCCCCCCCCCGATTCCCATTGACTTCAGTTTTATTAGGGCTCCTTGATGCCACACTCAGTCAAATGCTGCCTTGATGTCAAGGGCAGTCACTTACACCTCACCTCTGGATGAATAAATCATGACTGCTGCTAGGAAACCGGGAACAGACCTGCATTATGTGATGCCTGTACTTGCAAACGAGCTGGATGCTGAGAGAGTGATATCCCTTTCCATTGAGGAAGATGCTAGGCTGGTGAAGACTGGGTGGCCTGCAATGCGTGCAAAGCCTAATGCTCTCTCGTCCTGCTTGGCCTGGTCCATGAAGAATAGGTAGGTGTTCCTCCTGAAGTAGACAGCCGCAGTCACCTCTCTGAACCAGCTGCTCCTGCTCTCACCTGTGTTCTTTGGTGCTCCCCCTCCTCCTCCAGCTACAAAGGCAGCCCAACCAGACCTCCCATGAGTGAAACAAAATATTTGCAAGGCAGGCAAGTAGTCCAACACCAGCACAAAGTTGTTCCCAAAACTCACAGGTCAGTCATGGAATGGAGAGAGAAAATAGCCAAAGAAAGGCCCAGAAGTTGACCAGCAGCCTAACAGAGCAAACTAGAAACTAACCTAAATGGAGGGATTAGCCCATTAAACAGTGCTCCTGCAGGATCCTTGCTGACTGTTAGTGCCATGATTTGCAGGGCGGGTTATCAGGTGGTGGGGCAGACCAATTTCACAATTTAATATCATGAAATTTTTCAATATTACCGGCACACTGTCTGGATACCATCAAGGGCACCCGAACCAATATGGCAGGCGACAGACTTTTAGCGCAAAATAGGCGTGACCGTGCTGCACACCATATTGAACCCTTAGATGACTGTTTCACGCCTGAAAAACAAACGAGGCGCTATCCAATTTTAGACCACTGCAACTATTGCTGTAGCTCACCACCCATGCAGCAATGCACAAGAGTTAAACTGCCATTCTTTTTGCCCATGACACCAATTTATCTATTTAACTGGCAGTCGGAGCTATAAGATTGAAGGCAAGGCCTTTGCTGTCCCACTATTCATTTTTCTCTGCACTGAAATACTTATCTTTTCAATTTCATTTGACACCTGACGAAAGCAACTTGAGACGTTGTGATTTTTTTGCTGGCTTCGAATGTTGCTACATGTTTATTCGTTTGATTGTTATCCTCAAGGGCAGTTCTCCCACATGTTACAATTTTAAAATAACAACAGAAAATGCTGGAAGCACTCAGCAGGTCAGGCAGCATCCGTGGAGAGAGAAACAGAGTTAACGTTTCAGGTCTGGGACCCTTCATCAGAACTGGAAAAGGTTAGATTTGACTCCACTCACTTCCTCCAAATTAGAGGTGTTGCTATGGGAACCCGCATGGGCCCGAGCTATGCCTGCCTTTTCATGGGATATGTGGAACATTCTTTGTTCCAGTCCTACTCAGGTCCCCTCCCTCACCTCTTTTTCCGATACATCGATGACTGTATCGGTGCCGTTTCCTGCTCTCGCCCTGAACTAGAAAATTTCATTCACTTTACTTCCAATTTCCACCCTTCCCTCACCTTCACATGGTCCTTCTCCGACTCTTCGCTTCCCTTCCTTGACTTCTCTGTCTCCATTTCTGGCGACAGGCTATCGACAAACATCGACTTCAAGCCCACTGACTCCCACAGCTAACTGGACTACACTTCCCCCCACCCCGCTTCCTGTAAGGACTCTATTCCATTCTCCCAGTTTCTCCATCTCCGCCGCATCTGTTCTGACGATGCCACCTTCCATACCAGTGCTTCCGATATGTTTTCCTTTTTCCTCAACCGAGGATTCCTCTCTACTGTGGTTGACACGGCCCTTGGCCGTGTCCATTCCATTTCCTGTACTTCTGCTCTCACCCCTTCCCCTCCCTCCCAGAACCACGATAGGGTTCCCCGTATCCTCACCTTTCACCCCAACAGCCTCCACATTCAACGGATCATCCTCCGCCATTTCCGCCACCTCCAATGTGATCCCACCACAAAACACATCTTCCCCTCACCTCCCCTTTCAGCATTCCAAAGGGACCGCTCCCTCCACGACACCCTGGTCCACTCCTCAATCACCCCCAACAGCCCTTCCCCTTCGCCCGGCACCTTCACGTGCAAGGGCAGGAGATGCAACACCTGCCCTTTTACCTCTTCTCTTCCCACTGTAAAGTTTCGCAATTATCGCGATTCGAAATAACGAGATAGAAGCAGATTCGTTTGATCAGTTTATTTAAATGAAATGCTGTCATGATTAAACAGGACACAGAAGCCTGTAAAATGGCAGCCGCGCATCATGGCAGAAGCTTCCAGAATTTCAGTGGGCAGACAAGATGGCGTTCGAATATACATTTCAAATATAAGACAGGATGCAACCTGTTTGCATTTGTGACAATAGCAAAAGATATAAGTGCTGGAATCATTTTCCATGCACAAGCAAGGACCATTGTACTGGGCAATCGAAGGCCCATCCAGACACATCAATACGCAAATACCCCCACGGCTCTACAATGAGAGAGCCATTCTCGGGTGATTAAACAAGTATTTGGGGGCCCCCAAAACCCAGCCAGGGAGGCTCCGAGCCGGTTCAACAATGGGGAAAACATTAACGGGTAGTTGGCCAGTCTCAGGTGCTACCGAAACCCGTTAAAGACAAGAATCACCCCATGCTGGGAGTTTTGAGCGCCAATATTTCACAAAGGACAAACATTAAGATTTGAGCGGGAGATAAGGGAACACAGCACTATAACTATAGACAACAAATGTCCAGCGGTCTCTTATGACTCTTATCTCAGCTGATGCTCTTGATTCGGGCTTATTCTCTTACTCCCTTGATTCGATTATTATTCGCTTGATTCGTGCTCTTGTTTCTCTGGACTGTTGACTCTGGACTTTTAGCCGCACTGGACGGCTAATCGAATGTTGGGTGGAGCTCAAACGGAACGAGCCGCCTCGACGAAGGCCGGTAACCGGGTGCACCATCCCGAGTGTCGGTAAACGGTGTTCTGGACCCGGAGGCCCGAAGAGACGAGACGAGACGAGATGAGAAGAGAAGAAGAAGAATCCACGTGCCGCCGTGGTCAGTAAACCCCGACCGCGCCGAATTTATACGAACTCTACAGGTTACTGCACGAACTGGTCAAAGACTCTTCTTCGAACCGGGCCCGAGCACTGTCGAGTTCTTCATGACAACGGGGAGCCCAGCCTGCTTGCAGCAGCAGCGAAAGTAAACAAGTGGGGTACAGAGACCCCTCAAAACACGTGACAGTCAGGCGCTGCAGCGAAACGAGCCGAGTGCCTCACTTTAAAATTCTCCGAAGTATCACGAGTGGTGAGCATGTTTCCCGATCCTACAAATCTAGATGTAGTGTAGGTATTGATAGGGGAGGGTGGTTTTATTAAGGATAAAGTATAATGTGTTCCCCTTTTTACGATGTGCCGTGCATTCTTCATTACCATAGACCAAGCTTTATGAATGTATGTATACTTGTACTCTTGTTAATTTGTGCCTATGACATGTACTTCATGATTTTGGACGCTATGCAATAAAGATTTCCATTTCGTACTATTCAACCGGGTCTATTTGAGTTTTTCTCTGCATTACTGCTCTCGCACCTAAGTCCAGTGTTAGAACCGTAAGGGCGAGTGGGTCGAACCACTCACAGGTGCTTATTGCAACAAGGCTGGCCGGAGACCAGAGCAAGCAATAGTATTAGGCAACGAAGGCCTAACCCCGCACCAGCACCGTCTGCGATACAGCACGACACAGAACCCCTTACACCACTGTCCAGGGCCCCAAACACCCCTTCCAGGTGAAACAGCGATTTACTTGTACTTCTTGCAATTTAGTATACTGTATTCGCTGCTCATGATGTGGTCTCCTCTACATTGGGGAGACCAAACGCAGATTGGGCGACCGCTTTACGGAACACCTCCGTTCAGTCCGTAAGGGTGACCCCGAGCTTCCGGTCGCTTGTCACTTTAATTCTCCGCTCCACTCCCACTCTGATCTCTCTGTTCCAATGAAGCTCAATGTAAGCTCTAGGAACAGCACCTCATCTTTCGATTAGGCACTTTACAGCCTTCTGGACTCAACATTGAGTTCAACAATTTCAGACTATAACCCCTGCCCCCGTTTTTCAGGCTGTTGATGATTCTGCCATCCCCATTTGCAACATTTAATCTCTCCTGTCTCCTACCCTGGCACAGAATGTTCCTTCAATTCCTTCCTCCCCTCCCCTCCCCCTTTCCCTGCCTCTGCACCTGCTTAAAATCTGTTACATCTCGAACCTTTTCCAGTTCTGATGAAGGGTCCCGGACCTGAAACGTAAACTCTGTTTCTCTCTCCACAGATGCTGCCTGGCCTGCTGACTGCTTCCAGCATTTTCTGTTGTTATTTCAGATTTTCAGCATCCGCAGCATTTTGCTATTGTGTTGCAATTTTGATGTTGACATTGCACAGAGAACAAGTCAAATGATGCTAATCGTGTTGTCCAGGAATAATAATGTATATAATTACAACTGAAAATAACAACACGCCTGACTTTTTTCTTTGGCGACTCGACTGAGTACCTCAGATTCACGAAACGGTTGCAACCACGATGGCGCATTAGCTCAGCTTTACCTTCGAGTACAGAAAAATACGTCTCCTGGTACCTCCCTACTTACCAGTCATGTGGACATGCACCTGTGAACATGTTGAATGTCCAATCAGTGGGAAAATCAGATAGTTGTTGATGGGAGCAAATGGAGAGAAGTCTTGAAAAATGTAGGGAGATTAAAAATACACATATCTGGTTGCCTGTGATTAAACTCTGCTAATCTGCTTGCACCTCCACTTTAATGTAAAAAATAGAAGACCTCTTGTGAATTGAAGTGATTTTTGTTTGCTTTTGTGCTGCTCACACCATTGCTTCTAATTGGTGAATTCTCCCTCCTTTATACCTTAATAGTTGCTGTTGCTATTGGTAACCGATGGAGACTCAAGCACAAATTATCCCATCACTTAATTAGACAATGACGAGACAAAGATGTCTTTTTGTAAAAAACTGCACATTTCAGATCTGGAGCAATCTGTTCAAATCTCTGCATAGTGGAAGACTGCTTGATAATTCAGGCTGCAGTTGCATATATGGTGTACACCTGCCAACACCCCTGTTTCCGTATATTATCACCAGCTAGTAAATCTTCACAAGTGGAAATGAACGTTTTCACAGAGAGACATAGAATATTCTGTTTATTACACTGGCTACATATTTCCAAGATTCTGAAAGCACTCTAGGGTTGCAAATTCTGGAGTTGTCATCACATGAGCGCCTGCCTCCAACTGCGCCGCTCCTACACTCCCACCATTGGTCACCCAACACGCCAATCGAAAAGTGAATAGACACTTCATTACCTTATTGGATAATTTTTGACTGCCAGTCAGTCGTTTTTCCAACTCAGATATTTTTATTACTAATAACATAGGCCTAGAAATTGGGCAACTTATCACCACGAGTCTTTGCTACAATGCAGTTGAAAAATGGCGGCAGCCACTCTAGCGTCAATCTCTGGTGCGGGACTCGGCAGCCACCATATTGCTGAGGGCCTTAGCGCTGCCGATAGCATTGCTGGCCCTGGAAATGTAAACTAAGAGAGGGTGACATCAGTCAACGTGCAATGCCGACTTAACATCACCTCAGCGAAATTTGACCTTATCACTGAGTTCAGCGCTGGGTCCTAAGCTCGCCATGAAAATCCAGCATTCGGCAGACTGACAAAGATGCTGTCAGCACCTCTTAACGGTAAATCTTTCAGGTAAATTTGCATTTAAGCTTTTGGACTGGATTTTTAAAATTTTATTCAAGTAGTGGTTTGGTGCAATACATGTTAGAAGTTTTTTACGTGTGCAGGGAGTGCTTCTGGATGCTTGCAAGGCCTCGGATGGTAAAGGAAGGCCTCTGAGAAGACAGAAAATGCTGCAAATACTCAGCAGATGAGGCAACATCTGTGGAGAGAGAAACAGAGTTCACGTCTCAGGTTGAGATGCTATCTGATCTGCTGAGTATTTCCAGGACTTTATGCTTTTATTTCAAATTTACTGCATCCACTCGCAGAGGGAAGAGGAAGATGCAGAAAAGGAAAACACAGAAGAGGAAGAGGAAGAAGCAGAAGAAAAAGTAAAAGACAAAAAGACTTGCATTTATATAGCGCCTTTCATGACCACCAGACATCCCAATGAAGTACTTTTTGAAGTGTAGTCACTGTTATAATGTAGGAAATGTAGCAGCCAATTTGCGCACAGCAAGCTCCCACAAATGGCAATGTAATAATGACGAGATAATCTGTTTTAGTGACGTTGATTGAGGGATAAATAAGAACTCCCCTGCTCTTCTTCGAAATGGTGCCATGGGATCTTTTACATCCACCTGAGAGCGCGCCGGTTTAATGTCTCATCCGAAAGACGGCACCTCTGACAGTGCAGCACTCCCTCAGCACTTCAGTGGTGTGTCAGCCTAGAGTTTTTATGTCTGGAGTGGGACTTGAACCCACAACCTTCTGACTCAGGTGAGGTTGCTACACACTGAGCCATGGCTGACAAGAGGAGGAAGCAGAAGGAAGGATGCAATGCAGACAGCCCCTTTCTGGCCGGGATATTCAGGATGGAATCATCTGCCTGCAGTACCAGTGACCACAACCCCAACTCCCCTTTCCACATTAGTCCCACACCTGACCTTCCCTCTGTTGCTGACAAACGCAGTGTCCTCTTGGCCACAATACTGAAATAAAGCCACCACAAAGCAAACCTTCCAATCCAACTTTATACATCTATCCATCTAATATGACATCAAGAAATCAACTCACCATCCTTATGCATTCCCTTAGTGACTGTCTTGTGTGTGCCTTTGCCTATCCTAGTGATGTCACGCAGTGCTACCCCAGTGGCTGCGGCATGGCTGGTGGAAGGCTGCTGACTTTCAGTGGGGGACACTGCAAATGGCCTTGCTGGTCGACCTTGAGGAGCTAGTGGCTGGAAGTATGTAATTGAGTGATGGTGTTTCTTCTTCTTCTTCTCCTTCTTCTTCTTCCTCACTCTCCTCTCCCTCTTCTTGGTCAACCACTGACTGGGCAGGCTGCATTTCTTGGGTGTGTGAAATGAGGATGGCACAAGGGTGATGTTGTGGTGAGCGGAGGGCAGGAAAGCAAGAGGTCCATGTGAGAAGGAGGATAACGTATGAGGATACCAGCATCTTGTATCCTTTCAGCCCCGCCGCTGACCAATGACTCAGCCATGCCCCTGCCAAGAATGGCCAGCACCGTCTCCTCCAAAGGGGTGAGGTGAAGCTAGGAATGGGAGGTGTGCCTCGTATTTGGTGCAGATTGTTGGTAAGTGAGTGATTGGGGAGGGGCGGGGTTAGATGTGCATTGAGAAGTGTGTGAGGCTGGTGGTACAGTTGGTAGGAGATGGCTTTTGAAGATGCATTCACTGACCTTGACCACTGGTCTGAGATCATGACGCTTCTTTGGTGGAGCCAGGTGGTGGGGGCAACACTGCTGGCAGTGACGGCCTTGGTGATGTGGTCCCACATCCTTTTTTCTGGAGGGCGTCCTGGTCCCTCTTGCAGTGGAGTGCTGCGTGCGAGCCTCTGGGTGGCCCTTCCCTGGCTTGTTGAGCCATTTGTGTTGGTGCTGAAGCACTTTTCCCATTTTTTTTTTAGGTGCGGAAGGCAATTCAGCTTTAAGAGCTGAAGACTACCATTTGACTGCTTTTTAATGTTAATTTTTTTCAGAAGGGAGTTGAGCTGTAAAAACTGCATATTTTTACACCATTTTTAATGTTTTCATTTCAGAAGGCATTGCCCTTTTAAGAAGATGACAATGCTTTCTGAAATTACAGCCTTGCTTTCAGAGTAAGCTGTTCTAACAGCAACGACGCTTGGGCCACGCCACATTGGAGCCTTCAGCTGGGACCAATGCTGCCAGGACAGCATTCTATGGTGAGTTAAGCGCTGGGCTAATGATAAATAGTTCCCAGTGCCAATTTTTCGGTCCAGCCAGTGCCACCATTTTTGGCGTCAATTAACCCCCGGCTGCGGTGACACCAGCAGCTATTGTGGCGGCCACGAATTTCTAGGCCATAATATTATATTGCCTCTATGATTTTTCTCCTGAGTTTCTCACAGCAGTGTCTTGGACATTAGTCTTTAATTGCTGGAAACTCTGGGGCAATTCTGGAAGGTTGGCAACCCTACTTTTCCCCCGTGTCATTTAGTATTCTTTTTCCACCAAGCCGACAATCAAAAGACTTTAGTTTCAGTAAGCTGCTTGGACAATGTCTCATTGTTTTCAAAACAACACAACATTTGATTCACTAATGACTCTCTATAAAGAAACCAAACCATGTTTTCTTTATTGGGGAAAGGGAGAGGCCATTTTAAGTGTTATTCTGACCAAAGCATTGTTGCACCTACCTCCAAATATTTGGGTGACCA
Organism: Squalus acanthias; assembly: GCA_030390025.1. Classification (NCBI taxonomy): domain Eukaryota; kingdom Metazoa; phylum Chordata; class Chondrichthyes; order Squaliformes; family Squalidae; genus Squalus; species Squalus acanthias. The sequence goes on along the minus strand of CM059426.1, from coordinate 77,934,684 downwards.
GCGATTCGATTGCACACCTGAGAGACATGTACCCCTCCACCCCAAGTTAGTCCGATTTCATTCTTCCAACAAAAATTTTGCAAATAAATCTAAATATTCGACTGAATCTGTCAGCATTACCAGCTCAATAATAATGCAAATAAGCTGGGTAATGATTCAGTAACCAGTGCAACCAGGTAGATAGGTTTCACTTAAAAACTGAATGAATGAATGCCCTTACCATTCCCAACATTTTGAAAACATTAATCCCCCTGTTGCCTTTAACCTTTTCTGTTGCAGTGATAAAGCCTCAATTTTTTAGTCATTTTTCACAACTATAACCTTTCATTGCTAATATAATTCTAGTGAATTTTCATTCTTACCTTTCTATGGGGGAAAAATTCAGTCGCGCCCCGTTTGGGGCGCAAATATCGTCCGGGCACAAAGATTAGCGCATGGCGCTAATTATCGCCACTGACTGGAAACTTCACTTTTAACGCCCCGGGAGGTGATTGGAGCGTTAAATCAGGCGCTGCACACCTGTCTTAAGGCGCAAATGCCGAGGAGTGAGGCGCTAACTCAGAGCGCTGGCGAAGCTCATGTAATGTCAGTCAGCAATGGAACACACACACAATGGCACGGGCCAGTTCTTAAAGGGGATGGTTGATCTTGCTTTCCATCCACATCCTGCTCATTGCAGCCTTGAATCTCGGCCTGGAGAGACCTGCACATCAAATCTGCTGGACAGAACAATGGAGAGTACCAGGCAAAGAGCTCAGAGTGCAGCCCCCACAGTCTCTTCTAAATCGATACAAGGAATGGCAAATCAAAATGAACCTGCAAAGTGCTGCTCAGTACCCAAAACTCCTTCACACAACGTTGAATCTCTCCAGAAGTCTCTCTCACTCTCTCTCAGAATGCGTAGTTCAAAAATGGCACCAACAATAAAAGGCAGGAAGTGGTCACCTTTAAATAGCACTCCCCCTTTCCCTTCATGACAGCAGAACGCTCCTATCAACCTGTCGTTGCTAGCGTCAGGCGGTAAGGCAGGGGGCGCCACTCAATATCCGCTCCGGGGCGATACCGGGGCGTTGCACACTCGTCTGACGTCACGATCTGCCGGCGCAGGAGATCGTGTCGGTAGTGTTTAGCGCCGCCGCAAAATGTCTAGTTAATTTCGCGAGCGGCGCAAACTTCGCCGCGCCCGGGCGCTAGCTGCTTTGCGCCCCATTAGCGCCCTCTTAAGGCACTAACGGGAGGCGCAACCAACTGAATTTTTGCCCCTATGACTCTAACATCCTCTCCATTATGGGGTACCCAGATCTGCATACAATATTCTAACATTGGCCTATCCTATCAAGGGGTGCAGATATTGCATAGATCTTCAAAGATGGATGGTAGGTAAAGACTAAGGGAGCATTTTAACCCTAACCCCCAACGGATAGTGGGTGGGTAAGTAGTTAAAATTAACTGTGTGTCTTGCCCACTGCTGTCTCGTCTGGATCCTGCCATTGCCGAATTTGACCGAGACTTCTGGACAGGTGACTTAGCTGTCTACCCAAAGTCGGTGGCATCTTTCTTTAAATATGCAGATCGGGGGCCAATGATGTCATTGCGCCCTGACTACTATTTTAATTCTGGTCGCCCAGCTTTCTGCAGGTCAGCAGCTGCTTCCTGCCGATTCTGGGTGAAAAGCCAATCAGTTAATTTGTCCGCAGGTGGGCAGAAAATGAACTGACTCCCGAAACTTACTGAAAGTTAAAATCAACCCAGAAGATTATAAAGACTAAAGGATAAATTTTAGCACCCCCAGCAGTCAGGTAAGTGTAGGGATGGAGGTTCTGAGGGCGCCTCACTGTAGAGAAAGGGAGGGGGTCTGGGGCAGGGTAGGCCTAAACTTTCCTTGTGGAGCCCAGAAAAGTTATTCCTGCTCCTCCTGGTCACACAAAGGAAAGTAAAAATCTGACCATGAATGGCCTCTTCTGCTTCTGATCCACTTCTGACAGGCCTTCACTTGGCGGGAAAGCTGCAGCAGCTTTCCTGCTCAGCCTGGAATTAAAATTCCAATCGTGGCCCGATGACATCAACAGACCCTGATCTGCATATTAAAATAAGGACCCCGCTGGCTTTAATCGGGCGGTTTAGCCGCCTGCCTTGAAGGGCTGGTAAAAATTGACAATGGCAAGTTCCGGCTAGGACATAGGCAGGTAAGTAACTCGATGGATTTTAATTGCCTATTCATTCGGTTACTGCCGGGCAGCTAGGGTTAAAGTCTCCCTCAAGTGTTTTCACTGCCAGCTGCTCCAGGAGCTGAATCTGACTATAAATTCCCCAGCATGTTAATATTGGGCCAGAAATTCAGCACTTGCTGGGTGAGTACGCGCTGTGTACTCACCCGTAAGGCCACTTGAAGTGTCGGTTTCCTGCATGCACTGCGCATGCGCGGGAAACCGGAACTTCCGGTCTCGTGAAGGGAGGGGTTCAGAGGTGAACCGCGTGCGCGGGAGAGGCTGCGCGCACGCAGCAAACTTAGGGTTTTTTTCAGGTTTCTCCAGGAAGTACGGAAGAAGCTGCGCTTTTAAAAAGGAGGCGCAAGACCCGTTTTCAACAAGGTAAGTGGTTAATTAATTACAATTTAAACATTTTTTCAACAGGTTTATCTTTTTTAGATACTTTAAAGAAAGGTAAGTTTATTTTTAGCACTGTTAAAAAGTATTTTAATTTTTTCAAAAATTTAAATTTTTGTTTAAAGTAGTTAATTTATTTAACTTACAGTTATTTTAAAAATGTGATGTTTTTTTAAATTTATTTGAAGTTTAGGTGTTGTTTTGGGGCCGATTTCAATTCATAGATTTGACAGGTCTTCCTGTCAAATCTATGAATGAAAGATGGTCTGCTGCCATTGGCTCTCCATGGCCCACGTGATCCCAGGGGACGCATCGCACTAACTACGCCCCTGGGACACACAAGCACTGCGCGCCGGCAGCTGCTGGAGGCCCAGGAGCTGAAGTCCCCGTGGGCCCAGAGGTCAACAGCAGGCACGGTAGGTAGGTGCGCACGTGATCCTTGCACCCGCGGGAAGCCAGGGAGCCGAATTTCTGGCCCATAAATGTCATTTTAGGCTGCTGAAGAACTATAACTTACTTCCAAAAGAAACATTCATTAAAAGTTATCCAACTCTATATCCCCACTGACCATTATAAAGAAACCAAACAAAAGTGAGGGGATTGATAACAGACAGTGCGAGAATCAACACTCAGTGTGTTGGCAGCTGTGAAATATCCATCTGATAGTCCATATGGAACATCTACTGACAGGAGATATTGATTCCTCAACCTACATCTCCTTGGAGCTAGGTTGCCTGTATAAATCAATTAAATAAATAATTCAAATAACCCATACCATGTAATGTAGCACAACTAAGGAAGTGCACTTAGGCTTTCTTTGGTGACACTGATGGAATTTTACAAATGAAATTGGTGAACCTAACCCTCCAGGTAAGTTTTAACCAGTTCTACTTTTCTTTTGTTCTCATGAGGTGAAGCCCAGGTCTGTCTGAAAACAGAAAATGCTGGAAATACACAGCAGATCAGTCAGCATCTGTAAGAGCAAAGACAGGTTACGACGTTTCAGGTGTCTATCCTATATCAGAACTGAATATGGTTGACCTTAACCATCACATTATTGTGGTAAGAAAGGGGAAAGTGTTTTGCAATGTGTTCAAGACTGTTTATTCATACAAAATGATCTACTCCAACAAGTACAATTTAACCTGTTTCTGGGTAATGAGGCAGAGCAAGTATGTGACCTAACACTAGGGATGCATTTGGGAAACAGTAACCACAATACAGTTAGATTCAGTGTAAGAGTAGAAAAGAGAAAAGAAAAGTTGAAAATGGGGTATTTGACTGGAAAGAATAAATTATGGTGACAGGAGTGTATCAAAGCCTGAAGCTCCATAGACGAATGAGGAGATTAAATCAAATTTGAAATTCAAAACAAAGCATTTAATACTTACAGTGCAAAACATAAAAAGGAGGAGTATGAGAGAAAATTAGCAAAAGCAACATTAAAGGTACACTAGTAGTGTAAGGATAATTAAGGTAAGGTAGGGATGCTACGAGAACCAGGATGCAATATTTGCAATGAAAAATCAGGAATGACAGAGATAAATATCTTGTGGATAATCTTCACTTGCAGTGCCTATAAAAAAACTGGTGGTTGCAGATACCACCATAATACACCGATTTCATATTGGGCACACAGGCATTGAAACTGTCGTAACACCTGAATTGGTTGAAAGAAAGAATGTCAAGTGGACGATCCTACTCGTCCTTCTCCCATATTCCCCACCATCATAAATACCAGTATCCAGCCAACTTGATTCATTCCACGTGACATTAGGAAACTAATGAGTGCACTGGACATAGCAAATAACATGGGCCTTGACAACATCTTGTCTGCACCAGAACTAGCCAATCCCCTATCCAAACTGTTCCATTACAGACATGACGTTGGCATTTACCAGACAATGTGAAATATTGCCCAGGTAAGCCCTATGCACAATAAACATATCAGCATCCCCAATTAACAGTAAAATAAAAGAGTCATCAAAAGGGCATCAAGTGACACCTATTCACCGATAACTTGCTCACAGGTGCTCAGTTTAAGTTTTGCCAGAACCACTCAGCTCCACACACATTACAGCCTTGATGAAGACATGGACACAAGAGTTGAATGCTAGAAGAGAGGAGATTGTAGCTGCCCTTGACATCAAGGCAGCATTTGACTGAGTATAGCACCAAGGAGCCCAAGGAAAACTGAAGTCATTGGGGATCAAAGGGAAAACCCTGCAATGGGTGGAGCCAAACGTGGTGCAAAGGAAGATGATTGAGGATGCCAGAGGCCAATCATCGCAGCCCCAAGATATTGCTGCAGGAGTTCTTTAAGGAAGACTTGGCCCAACCATCTTCAGCTGCTTCATTAATGGGGGGAAATTTTCGGGGGGTCAGCGGGTGCGTTTGGTGGTGGGTCAGGTCGGGACCCCACTGTCAACCCGCCGCCACATGACTTTCCCAGATGTCGGGTCTGTCAGGGCTGAATAGACCCGACACGCAGTGGCGGGGGAGTCAATTCAGGTCATTATGACCTTCTTAACAGCCCATTAAAATTATTTTGAGCTCACCCTACCATTTTTCGAGGTTGCCCACGGGGTCCACACTGCTCAGGGATCACGTCAGGTAAGGAGGTCAGGAGTTGTATGACCATGGAATCATCTCATTACTTGACAGCTGCAAATGTGCCATAAAAGCTCCCATCTCACAGCTGTTCACTTTCCAAGCTCAGAAGCTGTTGCTTACTGCATTTGGTAAAGATATGGAGGAGCAAATTTGCAGAGACATTACAGAGAGGTGCAAGAACTATAAAGCAGTAATAATGGGGAACTTCAACTATTCCAATATAGACTGGGATAGTAATAGTGTAAAGGGCAGAGAAGGGGAAGAATTTCTGAAGTGTGTTCAGGAGAACCTTCTTGATTAGTATGTTTGTGGCCTGATGAGGGAGGAGGCATTGCTGGATCTGGTTCTGGGGAATGAGGTAGATCCAGTGGAGCAAAGTGTCAGTAGGTGAACATTTAGGGAACAGTGATTATAGTATCATAAGTTTTAGATTAGCTATGGAAAAGGACAGGGAGCAAAAAGAGTTAATACAAAGGCTGGCTGTACTTAAAGTAGATAAGTTACCAGGAGCGGATGGGATGCATCCTAGGATGCTGAGGGAATGAGGGCGGAAATCGCGGAGGTACTGGCCATAATATTCCATTCCACCATAGCTATGGGGGTGGTGCCAGAGGACTGGAGAATTGCAAATGTTACACCATTGTTCTAAAAAGGGTGTAAAGATAATCCCAGCAACTACAGGCCAGTCAGTTTAACTTGAGTTGTGGGGAAGCTTCTAGAAACAGTAATCAGGGACAAAATTAACAGTCACTTGGATAGGTGTGGATTAATTAAGGAAAGCCAGCAAGGAATTGTTAATGGCAAATCGTGTTTAACCAACTTGATCAAGTTTTTGATGAGGTAACAGAGAGGTTTGATGAGGGTAATGCGGTTGATGTGGTGTACATGGATTTCCAAAAGGCATTCAACAAAGTGCCACATAATAGGCTTGCCAGCAAAGTTGAGGCCCATGGAATAAAAGGGACAGTGGCAGCTTGGATACAAAGTTGGCTAAGTGACAGGAAACAGAGAGTAGTGGTGAACGGTTGTTTTTTGGACTGGAGGAAGGTATACAATGGTGTTCCCCAGGGGTCAGTTCTAGGACCACTGCTTTTCTTGATATATATTAATGACTTGGATGTGGGTGTACAGGGTACAATTTCAAAATTTGCAGATGAAACAAAACTTGGACGTATAGTGAACAGTGAAGAGGATAGTGATAGACTTCAGGAAGACATAGACAGGCTGGTGAAATGGGCAGACACGTGACAGAAGAAATGTAACACAGAAAAGTCTGAAGTGATACATTTTGGTAGAAAGAATGAGGAGAGGCAATATAAATAAATGGTAGAATCCTAAAGGGGTGTACAAACAGAGAGACCTGGAGGTATTTGTGCACAAATCGTTGAAGGTGGCAGGGTAGGTTGAGAAAGTAGTTAAAAAGGCTTACAGGATCCTGGGCTTCATAAATAGAGGTATAGAGGACAAAAGTGTGGAAATTATGATGAACCTGTATAAACCACTGGTTTGGCCCCAACTGGAGTACTGTGTCCAATTCTGGGCACCACACTTTAGGAAGGATGTGAAGGCCTTAGAGAAGGTGCAGAAAAGATTTACGAGAATGATTCCAGGAATGAGGGACTTCAGTTATATTGATAGACTGGAGAAGCTGGGGTTGTTCTCCTTGGAGCAGAGAAGATTGAGAAGAGATTTGATAGAGGTGCTCAAAATCATAAGGGGTGTGGACAGAGTGGATAGAGAGAAACTGTTCCCATTGGCAGAAGGGTCAAAAACCAGAGGACACAGATTTAAGGTGATTGGCAGAAGAACCAAAGGCAACGTAAGAAAAAAAACTTTTTTACGCAGCGAGTTGTTAAGATCGGGAATGCACTTCCTGAAAGGGTGTTGGAGGCAGACTCAATCTTATCTTTCAAAAGTGAGTTGGATAAGTACTTGAAGGAAAAAAATTTGCAGGGGTATGGGGAAAGGGCGGGGGAGTGGGACTAGCTGAGAGTCGGCACAGGCTCGACGGGCCGAATGGCCTTCTTCCGTGCTGTAACCTATGATTCTATGATTTTATGATTCTATTCTATGAAGACAGATTGAGCTTTATGCAGGTTGCAAGTGTTTGGAGCAAACACTCTATCCAGTGCCACCTCATTTGAACAACCTCTCTCAGAGAGTTTGGAGCTACTAAAACAGCAGGAGCCCAGGTGAGCGAGAGTTCGGAGCTACTAAAACAGCAGGAGCCCAGGTGAGCGAGAGTTCGGAACTACTAAAACAGCGGGAGCCCAGGTGAGCGAGAGTTCGGAGCTACTAAAACAGCGGGAGCCCAGGTGAGCGAGAGTTCGGAGCTACTAAAACAGCGGGAGCCCAGGTGAGCGAGAGTTCGGAGCTACTAAAACAGCAGGAGCCCAGGTGAGCGAGAGTTCGGAGCTACTAAAACAGCAGGAGCCCAGGTGAGCGAGAGTTCGGAACTACTAAAACAGCGGGAGCCCAGGTGAGCGAGAGTTCGGAGCTACTAAAACAGCGGGAGCCCAGGTGAGCGAGAGTTCGGAGCTACTAAAACAGCGGGAGCCCAGGTGAGCGAGAGTTCGGAGCTACTAAAACAGCGGGAACCCAGGTGAGCGAGAGTTCGGAGCTACTAAAACAGCGGGAGCCCAGGTGAGCGAGAGTTCGGAACTACTAAAACAGCGGGAGCCCAGGTGAGCGAGAGTTCGGAACTACTAAAACAGCGGGAGCCCAGGTGAGCGAGAGTTCGGAGCTACTAAAACAGCGGGAGCCCAGGTGAGCGAGAGTTCGGAGCTACTAAAACAGCGGGAGCCCAGGTGAGCGAGAGTTCGGAGCTACTAAAACAGCGGGAGCCCAGGTGAGCGAGAGTTCGGAGCTACTAAAACAGCAGGAGCCCAGGAGAGTGAGAGTTCGGAACTACTAAAACAGCGGGAGCCCAGGTGAGCGGTAGCCCAGGTGAGCGGGGACTACAACGGACCGGTGAGTGTAAAGAAGTAAAAAGTAATCAAAGTGTGACATCACCAGAAAGCGGGTAAGTGATTGGTTGGTGAGTATTTCGATATTTCTTGCTTTTTTAACAAACTTGGGCGTCTAAATTTAAGTGCCTTGGTGTAGATTAAAAGATATACGTGTTCCAAATTTTAAAACTAATTAATTAATTAATTGAGATGGGAGACCAGGCAATGTGTTGTTGTTGTTGCATGTGGGAGCTGGTGGACACCATTGAGGTCTAAGGCGACCACGTCTGCAGCAAATGTTGGCTGCTCGAGGAACTTCGGCTCAGAGTTGATGAGCTGGAGTCCAAGATTCAGACACTGCGACACACTAGGGAGGGGGAGCATTACCTGGACACTAAGTTCCAGGAGGCAGTCACACCCACTAGAGTATATACTTCCAATTTGGCCCATGGTCAGGGACAGGAGGGTGTGACTACAAGTGAGGCAGGTATTGGGATCCAGGAGGTAGTGATGGAGGAGCCTCAGCCCTTGGCCTTGTTTAACAGGTACGAGAGTCTTGCTCCCTGTGTGGACGAGGGCAGGGACTGCAGGGAGGATGAGCAATCTGGCCAAAGCACCGTGGTACAGGGAGCCATTCAAGTGGGAGGAGTAAAAAAAAATGTTGTAGTGATAGGGGACAGTATAGTTAGAGGGATAGACACTGTTCTCTGCAGCCGAGAGCGTGAGTCCCGAAGGCTGTGTTGCCTGCCCAGTGCCAGGGTTAAGGACATCTCCTCTGGGCTGGAGAGAAACTGGAGTGGGAGTGGGAGGATCCAGTTGTCATGGTCCACGTAGGCACCAATGACATAGGTAGGACAAAGAAAGAGGTTCTGCTGAGAGAGTATGAGCAGCTAAGGGCTAAATTAAAAAGCAGAACCACAAAGGTAATTATCTCTGGATTACTACCTGAGCCACGAGCGAATTTTCATAGGGTAAATAAGATCAGAGAAATGAATGAGTGGCTCAAAGACTGGTGTGGGAGAAATGGGTTTCGATTTGTGGGGCACTGGCATCAGTACTGGGATAAGAGGGAGCTGTTCCGTTTGGACGGGCTTCACTTGAACCATGCTGGGGCTAGAGTCCTGGTGAATCGAATAACTAGGGCTGTAGAGAGGGCTTTAAACTAAATAGTAGGGGGGAGGATCCAGGTGAGCGGGAATTTAAAAAGTCAATGAGAAATGAGAAAGCAATAGAACAGGATAGAGATGGGGGAAATAATAACCAGAGTGTGGCAGGAAAGGACAGAATGTTTAAAAATAAGAGTGCAACAGTAAGTGGGGCCAAAACAAGGAGGAATGGTAAAAAGACAAATTTAAAAGCTCTATATCTGAATGCACGCAGCATTTGTAACAAGATAGATGGGTTGACGGCACAAATAGATACAAATGGGTATGATCTGATCGCCATTACAGTGACGTGGTTGCATGGTGATCAGGGCTGGGAACTGAATATTCCAGGGTATTTGACAATTCTGAAGGATAGACAGAAAGGAAAGGGAGGTGGGGTGGCTTTGTTTGTAAAGGCTGGAATCAGTGCAGTGGTGAGAAGTGATATTGGATCAGAAGATCAAGATATCGAATCGGTTTGGGTGGAGATAAAAAATAATAAAGGGAAAAAGTCTCTGGTGGGCGTAGTCTACAGGCCCCCGAACAGTAGCAATACTGTTGGACAGAGTATAAATCAACAAATAATGGAGGCCTGTAAAAAAGGTACGGTAATAATCATGGGTGATTTTAATCTCCATATTGATTGGACAAATCAAATTGGCCTTGGTAGCCTTGAGGAGGAGTTCATAGAGTGCCTCCGGGATGGTTTCCGAGAACAGTATGTAATGGAACCAACCAGGGAGCAGGTTATCTTGGATCTGGTACTATGTAATGAGACAGAATTAATAAATGATCTCATAGTAAAGGATCCTCCAGGAAAGAGTGATCATAGCATGGTTGAATTTCAAATTCAGTTGGAGGGTGAGAAAGTTGTATCTCAAACCAGTGTCCTGATCTTAAACAAAGGCAATTACAGTGGCATAAGGGCAGAACTGGCTAAAGTGGACTGGAAAAATAAATTAAAGGGTAAGACAGTTGAAATGCAGTGGCGGACATTTAAGGAGATATTTCATAACTCTCAACAAAAATATATTCCAGTGAGAAAGAAAGATTTTAAGAGAAGGGAGCACCGTCCGTGGCTAACTAAGGAAGTAAAGGATGGTATCAAATTGAAAACAAAGGCATACAATGTTGCCAAGATTGTTGGAGACCAGAGGATTGGGAAATTTTTAAAAACCAGCAAAGGATGACTAAAAAAATAATAAAGAGAGAGAAGATGAATTATGAGAGTAAACTGGCAAGAAACATTAAAACAGATAGTAAGAGCTTCTACAGGTGTATAAAAAGGAAGAGGGTAGCTAAAATAAACATTGGTCCCTTAGAGGATGAGACTGGGGAATTAATAATGGGGAACAGGGAAATGGCAGAGACTCTTAACAAATATTTTGTATCTGTCTTCACAGTAGAAGACACTAACAACATCCCAATAATGGATAATCAAGGGGCCACAGGGAGGGGGGAACTAAAGGCAATCACTATCACTAAGGAAATAGTACTTGGTAAAATAATGGGACTAAAAGATGACAAGTCCCCTGGACCAGATGGCCTGCATCCCAGGGTCTTAAAAGAAGTGGCTGCAGAGATAGTGGATGCATTGGTTGCAATATACCAAAATTCCCTGGACTCTGGAGAGGTCCCAGCGGATTGGAAAACTGCAAATGTAACACCCCTATTTAAGAAAGGAGGGAGACAGAAAGCAGGAAACTATAGACCAGTTAGCCTAACATCTGTCGTTGGGAAAATGCTGGAGTCCTTCATTAAGGAAGCAGTAGCAGGGCATTTGGAAAATCATAATGCAGTCAAGCAGAATCAGCAGTTTTATGAAAGGGAAATCATGTTTAACAAACTTGCTGGAGTTCTTTGAGGAGGTAACGAGCCAGGTGGACAAAGGTGAACCAGTGGATGTGGTGTATTTGGATTTCCAGAAGGCATTCGATAAGGTGCCACATAAAAGGTTACTGCATAAGATAAGAGCTCACGGAATTGGGGGTAATATATTAGCATGGATAGAGAATTGGCTAACTAACAGAAAGCAGAGAGTCGGGATAAATGTGTAATTTTCCAGTTGGCAAACGGTAACTAGTGGGGTGCCACAGGGATCGGTGCTGGGGCCTCAACTATTTACAATCTACATTAATGAATGTAGGGACCGAGTGTAATGTAGCCAAGTTTGCGGATGATACAAAGATGGGTGGGAAAGCAAGTTGTGCAGAGGACTCAAAGAACCTGCAAAGGGATATAGACAGGCTAAGTGAGTGGGCAAACATTTCTCAGATGGAGTATAATGTGGGAAAGTGCGAGGTTATACACTTTGGCAGGAAAAATAAAAAAGCAAATTATTATTTAAATGGAAGAGATTACAAAATGCTACAGTTCAGAGGGACCTGGAGGGTCCTTGTGCATGAAACACAAAAAGTTAGCATGCAGGTACAGCAAGTAATCAAAAAGGCATATGGAATGTTGGCCTTTATTTCAAAGGGGTTGGAGTATAAAAGCAGGGAAGTCCTGCTACAACTGTACAAGGTATTGGTGAGACCACACCTTGAGTACTGCGTACAGTTTAGGTCTCCTTATTTAAGGAAGGATATACTTGCATTGGAGGCAGTTCAGAGACGATTCACTAGGTTAATTCCAGAGATGAGGGGGTTGACTTATGAGGAAAGGTTGAGCAGGCTGGGCCTATACTCATTGGAATTTAGAAGAATGAGAGGTGATCTTATTGAAACATATAAGATACTGAGGGGGCACGACAAGGTAAATGCAGAGAGGATGTTTCCCCTCGTGGGGAAATCTAGAACGTGGGGGCACAGTTTTAGAATAAAGGGTCACCCTTTTAGAACTGAAATGATGTGGAATTCTCTGCCACAGAGAGCTGTGGAGGCTGGGTCATTAAATACATTTAAGGTGGAGATAGACAAATTTTTGCAAGATAAGGGAGTGAAGGGTTATGGGGAGTGGGTGGAGAAGTGGCTTTGAGCCCAAGATCAGCCATGATCTTATTGAATGGCGGAGCAGGCTCGAGGGGCCAAGTGGCCTATTCCTGCTCCTATTTCTTATGTTCTTAAGTTCTTATGTTCATTGAGAGATCGCTTCTGTCATCTCAACCTCACCTGCCATCTATTACATCAGCATCGGTGCCCTTGAAAAAATCTCACCTTGGTCCTCAGAATCCCGCCATGATCAGCCCCAACACCAGCAGCACCAGGCACACCAGCAGCACCAACAACAACACCAACCTTCTCTGCAATCAACTGATGCTGCACAGAACACAGGGCATCAGCACCCGAGCACATTGCTGTCCGGGAGGCCAGGGATAGCCTCACCATGGCCAGTTTTACTTCACTTGGTGCTGTACACCCTGGCTGCCACATGATGCACCAGGTTGGCACCACCCCACCCCAACACCATAAAGCATCCCTACAATGCCCAAGCCACTCCTTTCACACTCATCACCATTGCGGGGGGTACAGTTATGCCTCACCATTTACTGCAACTCACTAAGCCACTTCCAAAGGAGCACACAAATCTGTCCAAGAATGCAAAGTGTTGAAAATAAAGGTTTCAGTGTTTGACAGCACATTAACAGAAAGTTTACATGAACATTGGTTAAAACACCCAAGTGCCTACCCTTGTGTGTTGTTAGTTGGTATGATTGCACTAGGATGAGGGTGAATGTGAGTGGTGGCTAGTGAGATGGGGAAGTGATAATGTAGATGGAGAGGGATGGGTGGATGTGCAAGGTAAGTTGGTGTGTGTAAGGATGTGCAGGAGTAGGGTAGGGAAGGCAGAGTGATGGGGATGTGTTGAGTGGCACAGGAGGATGAGGTTGAGTGTGGCTTTGCAGTAACGTTTCGTGATCTATTGAAATCATTGTAAGGTTTGCGCCACTGCAGCCAGGTCCTCCTGACAAAATCCCTGCTTGTGTCTTCCTGTGCAATGTGCAACCACGCTGCGTTGGTCTTCTCAGGTGAGGGGTTAGAGGTGAGTATCCATTCTTCACAAATTCCACTTTAACCATTGCACGTGACAAATGGTTACTTGAACTAGGTACCAGAGGTTCACTGCCACCTAGGAATCCTGCTTAACTGCTTTTAGGAAATGAATGTTCAAGGAAAACATTGGGAGAAGTGATCGTGTATATTAGTTCTCCAGGAGGAATTTAGACACTTAAATTTGATGTTGAAGCCAACATCCAAACTTCTGCTGGTTTGGATGGAGACCTCAGGATGGGAGCCTGCCTTCGTGAGGAGAAAGATGAAGAGAAAAAAGAAATACCGTAACATTTATCTCAGCACACAATGCACACTGTATTACAATGAGATACTGGCAAAGAAAGTATGTAATCAATTCTTTCTTTTTTTTTTGAGTAAAAGAGATATAGAACTGGGATAAGTACTTGATTTATTTTTTAGTGGAATAACAAGACTCCTGTAATACTCGCCTAAAATATGGAGGGATATGAGATTAGAAGCAATCAAGCAGGGTCACACTGCAAAGGGAAAGTGCCAGTGATTAGCTCAACAAAGTGAATTCGGCACTAAATGGTAAAAGGGGAAACATTCCTTATGGTATCAGTAGGAAGAGGACATTTACTATAAAACAATTTAAAATCTGTATTTGACTATAAAATTCGGGACATGGGCTACTGAACATAGACTTAGAAAAAGTTAAAAAAAATTGGAAACATACAAAAATAATAATAGCAGATTATGTGTGTACTGTTCCAAAAAGAAGAAAATGTATTTGTATCAAATAAGAATCATTTCCTTCTAGTTTTATCCATGCTATGTGTTTGTGTCTGAAATTGACAATAAAATAATTGGGTAGTATACTAAAAGCACCAAGTGGTACTGATTTTGATTGGCATGCTAGGACAACAGTTGATTGCTATTGCCAGTGTCATGCGCTTCTTCAATAGGAAGAAATCTTTAGTGCTGGCAGAACTAGTGTTGATGTCCTTGATATAGGAGGAAATTGGACCTGCTAATTGAGCCATTCTTAAAAACAAAAATTATTGCTTCTGACCATGTGTAAAAGCTTTGTTACATTGTAAATGGCTCCTCCTAATTAATACTGAGTGATATTTCAAGAAAAATGGTGCAGTGTAGGGATCAACGCAATTGTCATATTATGTAAATGTCATTCAAATTCCAGTTATTAAAATAACATCCGTTCATGAACAAAACACGAAATTATGGAGCATGAAAACGCCAGTGTTTGATTAAATAAAATAATTCACGTGGGGCTAAAACTGTATTTTTCACAACTGATACCTTTAACAAATTATACCAAATGCTTCTTATGCATTTTAGTTTGTCATTAATGTATTCCATATCTCCAGGAATAAATCACATTCGATAATTATATGACAAAATGTCATACAGAAAGACATGATGAAATGAAAATATCACAGTCTTAAGCAATTAAATGTGGTACAATAAAATGCAGAATAAAGTCAATTTAGGTTTCAGTAGCAATATTGGGTTCTACGTTTATCAACATGGTCCCCAACAAGAGAAAACTGTACTGCTGCAGTACCAGCCTCAACAAACCGATCATCTTCATAATTCTACATAATGCATCTATAAGAATCAGTACCAAACTAAGGGGAAGGTTTCCTCTGTTTATTATTCATAGCAAATCATAATTACATTTTTTATACACATGTTTATGATTTCACTATGAACTGGAAACAGAAGAAATCTTATGCCCAATTTCATAGTAGGCTGTATTTGCTGAAACATCAATAGTAATAGTAGCCAGCTGCCCACCTGACAAACGTTTAGTAAATATGAGAGCACACTGGAGGTGAGTTCCACAGTGGTTGGTATGATGTGATTAAGCAGGACACCTAAAGAGTAGAACTGAAGCAAAATGGAGTACAGCCATATACTTGAATTAATTAACTTGATGTATTCTTTATGAACAAAATATTGATCAGTTATTAAGGTTAATCTTAGTCATATTTTGATTTTGGATTAAATTTTGTAGGGATCAAAATTAAAGTGGTATAAATTTCATGTTCCTTTCTATTGGCAAAACCACCCAACAAATTCACAAAGTAGACTGGTAATCATGGATATCCCCTGTAGTCATAGCTTACCACTCCAGTAAGGCATCCGCAGACAGAGGGGGAGAACAAGTATAATGAGGACCATGGAACTACAACAATTTTAATAGAGCAGACCATAGGCATTTTGGTCTCATTTTAAGTTTCTAGATAAATCTGGTGGAGTCCAGCCGGACAGTCCAGCAAAGGTCTTCAGAATTATTGTTGCTTACTGCGTTCTGCATGTCACCAAAGGATTAGTACTTCCTGAAGCTGAAGGTGATAACGATGATGAAAAAATGAGACAGCCCTTCATCACCACATCAGGAGCCGAGTGCACAGGAAGGAGCAAGAGAGGCATCAGCCCAAAGCCAGAGAAAATAGGCAGCAATTTATCGTGATGTGTTTTCAGTAAATACAAGTTGAGGTACTGAATAAAATATACTCCCTACTTGTTCTCACCCACATATCCGCAACTGCCTAACAAAGATCTGCATTCCCAAAGGCTTCAGTACAGAAGTCACACTCTCACATGTCATCAGCCAATTCCACTAAGTTATAAACATCTACAGAAATGAACTCTGAATCTATGTGGTCAAATACATTTTATTTTCCACAACAAAATACTCCATTAATTTCCTACACTCCAACTACCTTTGTGCCAACTACTTTACTCACTTTCGCTCCTGCTTCTACGGAGAACTCCCTAAGCGATGCGAGGTTGAGAGGTGGGTGAGGGGGAAGATTCCTCTGAAGCCTTCGAGGACTGAGGTGAGAGTTGTGGATCTTGATGAGTCTGGCTGTTCATCTGAGTAGCCAGTCTCTTCCTCTAACATGTCAGAAACATAGAAGATTGTTTTGCTGTGTCAGCGTTATTGGCTCCTTACCAAAATAGTGGCTGATTACATGGTCACTGGTATACTTTGACAATCCACATGAAGCTGAAAGGGCCTATTCTCCCCCTTGACCTGCCTACCTGACTTTGGCACCTCGTCTCCTACTTCTCCTCGCTGTCTTCCTAGGAGCTGCAAAATTTCCTCCTTGCTCGGAATTAACATTTTCCAGATTTGTGTCCCTCCTCCAGTAGCAGTTCTTTGGCACTGGTTATGAGCTACTTTTTTTGCAACGAGAGAATGCTGAGTTAAAAGAATGTGACTGCAAGAATACTTCTTGTCAACCATATAATCTGCATGTATTCTGTCCTTATCAGATTTACAGGGACAGACTCCCTCTATTTATCTCCTCTTCAGGACGAAAATAAAACCCTGTAGGCAGACAGAGTAAGCTCGCACATTGATTTGGAATTAACATTGTGCGTTATTGGTTCCAGAGGTTTTCTGTGAATAGGTCGGTTTTCTTGCTACCCTGTTAATGATACCAAGAGGGCATGAGAGGTAGGGAAGTGAGTCATGCCTCTATCATTCCTATTGGATGTGTATGGGGAACAATACCTTTGCTTATCTTGGGCCAACCTTCTGAAGTTATTAAACCTTCTTCTGCACTATATAGCAGGTCATGGGGTGGTGGAGGTCATACTCATAACCTCTGCCGCCCCCCTCCATAAATTCTGGACCACCCTTTTATGGGACTTCCTGCCCTCAATTTCCAGGAGACCTTGTTTCTGCTAGAAGGACATCCACTAAAACATCAGAAAATCTGGGAGCTCTTTGTGTTGCTGACATCCCCCCATCCCCCATGCTGCTCCTTCCTGGCCAATTGCTGCACCTTCTGCTCTCTGTCAAAAACCATGTGCCCTTTAATATGCTGCACTATTTTAAATGTTGCAGCACCCTGAATTTCCCTGCCTCCCAGTGGCTGTGAATCGATAAGCAGTAGTTTCACCACTACAATCCCGCCCCATGCCACCCCACTCTACATAAATACTGAGAGCCCATCCAGGAACTGTGGGAGGGTTAGCAGTAGACTCACGCGAGCAGGTGGAAGCCCATCCTGCTCTAACCTGATGATGGCTGAATCGCCAGACCATTTAATGCCTTCTTAATAAATTACCAGGAATCAACCACAAGGTGAAATACTTTTCATTCCTCTAGACTGCCAGGACTATAACCTAAAATAAAATAAATATGGATAATATTATCAGTCCTACTAGCAACTTTACTTCACATTAGACTACCAAGTTTCTGATCTTCCTCATCATTTTTTTAAATTAAAAAGGTAACTCTTTCAAAACTTTAGCATTTTTCACTGTGCTTTCAGCTTGAATCTGAACGGCTGAATTTTGCCAGCGCTCAGAGGGCAGGTTCGGAGGCTGGTCCCCTGTCAAAATCCAAATGATTGACAGCGGGGCAGTATCCTGCTCTGAACCCGCCTCCTTGTGAGTTTCCCGAGTGCTGGTTCTGCCTGCGCTTTACAGACACGGCACTAAGCAGCGGGTCATTCAATTGTACTAGTTGAGAGGGTGTTTAACCCAATTTACTCACCATTTTAACATGCACAAAGTATTTTCCCAAGTTTTCCACGAGGTTCCCGTCACTCGGGGATCACGCCAGGTAAGTATGTCGGGTTCTGAACAATTCTCCGTTTCTTTCAATAGGTGACAGCTGGAAAAGTGGGTTAAAACCTACCATTTTCTAGCTGGTCACTTTCCACTCTCAGAAGCTTCAGGCTTGAGTATTTGGAACAGATTTTTAAGCTTTATGCATTTGGGAAGTGTTTGCAGTAAACTCTCTATTCACTGTCAACTCCTTGCAACATCATATCTAACCCTTGATAGATTGGTTCTGTCATCTGAACTTCACCTGCCATATGAATCATCAGAATGGGCACGATTTATGCTCTGTCACCTTGGTCCTCAGAATCTGATGATGATCAGCCATAGCAGCAGCAGAACCAGCCACGCCAGCAGCAGCAGCAACAACAAGGGCGCCAACCTTTTCCTCAACCACCTAATGCTGCACAGGGCAGAGGGCATCAGCGCAGGGCTGCACCACGTCGGAGGCCATACCCCCAAAACAGGGTATACAGGCAGAGGATGAGCTTCCTCAACATGATGGAGCAGCAGTGCCAAAGGAGGCTCAGGCTATCGCGCCAGGTCATCGCCAACATTTGCGCTTTACTGGAGCAAGACCTGCAGCCCAGAGGTGGACACTCCTTTCCAGTGGCTGTCAAACTCACCCTTGCCCTCAACTTCTTCGCCTCAGGCTCCTTCAGGCATCTGCAGCAGACCTTTGCGACATCTCGCAGTCGGCCGCCCACAGATACATCGCACAGGTAACCAATGCCCTCTTAAACAAGTCCGAAAATTATATCCATTTTGCCACTTATGAAGCCAGTGTTACTGAGCGTGCGCTTGGCTTTGCCATACTAGCTGGCTTCCCATGGGTGCAGGGAGTCATCGACTGCACAGATGTGGCCATCAGGACACCCCATTACAACCCAATAGCATTTGTTAACCGCAAGGGCTTCCACTCCCTCAACGTTCAGCTGGTCTGCAACCATAGGAAGAGTATCATTCATGTGTGCGCCAAGTTCCCTGGCAGCTGCCATAACTCGTACATCCTGCGCCATTCCATCTTCCCTCAGCTCTTCACGCTGCCAAACAGTCTTGGCGGCTGGCTGCTTGGAGACAAGGACTGTCCCCTGAAGATGTGGCTCATGACACCTTTGAGGAGGCCAACAAATGAGCCTGAGGGACGTTATAATCAAAGCCACATCTCCATGAGAAGTGTCATCGAGCAGACAATAGGCTTGCTCAAAATGCGCTTCACATGCCTCGACAGATGTGGAGGAGCCCTTCAGTATACACCAGCTAGAGTCTCGCGAATAGTCTGCTGCGCCCTGTACAACATAGCACAGCAGTGAGGATTAGTACTGGATGAGAAAGACGGAGCTGAGCACACAGCCTCATCGGAGGGCGAGGAGGATGAGGATGAGGAGGCTCACCATGAGGTTGGTTACGAGGATGAGGAACACCTGGACGAGCCAGCGGTCCCATTGCGACCAGTACGTGAGCGCGTTGCTGCCTGTCATGCCAGGGATACCCTTATCAATGGCAGATTTCAATAACTTCATGCAGCTCATACATGTGGCTGCCACCCGCGTACACAGGTTTGCATCACCCAACACCAACAGCATGCAGCAGTCACACAATGATTCGTCCCTTGTTTTGAATCTCACCATCATTGCTGGGTGTGAAATGAGCCCTGACCCTTCACTCTGCCACTTCCATTTCATCACACAAATTTGCCAACGACCTTCAAGTGTGACACTTTGATGATTTATTAACAGCACTTCATAGAATACTAATATGACATTGATAAAGAGAGACACACCCGAGTGACTACCCTTGTGACTATTTGTGTGGGATCTTTCTTTTCCGGGTGCTTCTACGTCGTGCTACCCCTGTGGCTTCAGCACAGGTAGAGGCAGCGTCCTCATCTCCGTGCTGTGCCTGCTTAGACGCCTTTGGCAGTCGTCCTCAGGTTTTGGAGCCACTGATGGCTCCGCCAAAGTCTGCTCCTCGTGCGACTGTGCATGTGCAGACTCGGCCATCACTGTCCGGGGAGGCATCTGGGGCTCTGACCAAGGGGTTGGCAAAGGGGTGGAAGGCAGAGCACTTGGAGCGGAGTCCCCACTTCCATGTCCCCTCCCACCATCATCCCTCTTGTAAGGGGGACGTGTCTCAGACGGTGCTGGTGCGAGGTTAGGCCTTCGTTGCCTATACTATTGCTTGCTCTGGTCTCCGGCCAGCCCTTTTGCAATAAGCACCTGTGAGTGGTTCGACCCACTCGCCCTTACGGTTCTAACACTGGACTTAGGTGCAGGGAGCAGTAATGCAGAGAAAAACTCAAATAGACCCGGTTGAATAGTACGAAATGGAAATCTTTATTGCATGGCATCTAGAACCATGAAATACATGTCATAGGCACAAATCAACGATAGTACAAGTATACATATATTCATAAAGCTTGGTCTGTGGAAATGGAGAACACACGGCACATCGTAGAAAGGGGAACACATTGGGGTAAAAATTCAGTTGGTTGCGCCTCCCGTTAGCGCCTTAAGAGGGCGCTAATGGGGCGCAAAGCCGCTAACGCCCGGGCGCAGCGATGTTTGCGCCGCTCGGGAACTTAACTAGAGATTGTGCGGCGGCGCTAAACTTTACCGCTGCGACCACCTGCGCGCGCAGATTGTGACGTCATTCCATGGTGCAACGCCCTTGTGGCGCCCCGGAGCAGAAATTGAGTGGCGCCCCCTGCCTTACCGCCTGGCGCATCCAACGACCAGAAGACTGGAACGCTATCAATCGCTGTGGGGCTGGGGGGGGCGTTATTTAAAGGGGGCCTCTTCCTGTCTTTTATTGTTGGTGGCATTTTTGAACTACGCATTCTGAGAGAGAGAGGGAGAGACTTCTGGAGAGATTCAACGTTGTGTGAAGGAGTTTTGGGTACTGAGCAGCACTTTGCACGTTCATTTTGATTTGCCATTCCTTGTATCGATTTAGCAGAGACTGTGGGAGCTGCACTCTGAGCTCTTTGCCTGGTACTCTCCATTGTTCTTTCCAGCACATTTGATGTGCAAGTCTCTCCAGGCCGAGATTCAAGGCTGCAATGAACAGGATGTGAATGGAAAGCAAGATTAACCATCCCCTTTAAGAACTGGCCCGTGCCATTGTGTGTGTGTTCCATTGCTGACTGACATTACATGAGCTTCGCCAGCGCTCTGAGTTAGCGCCTCACTCCTTGACCTTTGCGCCTTAAGACAGGTGTGCAGCGCCTGCTTTAGCGCTCCACTCACCTCCCGGGGCGGTAAAAGTGAAGTTTCCAGTCAGTGCCGATAATTAGCGCCAGGCGCTAATATTTGCGTCCAGACGATATTTGCGCCACAAATGGGGCGCGACCTAATTTCTACCCCATTATATCTTAACCTTATTGAAACCACCCTCCCTTAATAATACCTACACTACGTCTAGATTTGTAGGATCGGAAATCATGCTCACCACTCGTGTTACTTCGGAGAGTTTTAAAGTGAGGCACTCGGCTCGTTTCGCTGCAGCGCCTGACTGTCACGTGTTTGGAGGGGTCTCTGCACCCCACTTGTTTACTTTCGCTGCTGCGAAAAGCAGGCCAGACTCCCTGTTGTCATGAAGCAGTCGATGGACCCAAACGGTACATGTAGAAGTCGGTAGAACTCAAAGAAAAGTCCTGTATTTATATTTTCGGGCGCGGTCGGGGTTTACTGACCGTGGCGGCACGTGGAATTTCTTCTCGTCTTCTTCTCGTCTTCTTCTCGTCTCGTCTCCTCGGGCCTCCGGGTCCAGACACCGTTTACCAACACTCGGGATGGTGCACCCTGTTACTTGCCCTTGTCGGGGCGGCTCGTACCGATTGAGCTCCACCCAACACTTGAATAACCGAACAGTGCGGCTAAGAGTCAAGAGTCAACAAAGTCCAGAGAGAAAATCAAGAGCCCACAAGTCAAGCGAGTTCATGAAGAGGCAAGCGAATAAGAGAATCAAGCGCGATAAGAGTTCAGCAAGCGATCGAGCGAGTCAAGAGACCGATGGACATTTGTTCTCTATAGTTATAGTGCTGTGTCCACTTATCTCCCGCTCAAATCTTAATATTTGTCCTTTGTGTAATACTTGGCGCTCAAAACTCCCAGCATGGGGCAATTATCTTCTTTAACGGGTTTTGGTAGCACCTGAAACTGGCCAACTATCCGTTAATGTTTTCCCCATTGTTGACCCAGCCAGGATGTGTGTGAATCGTCTCCTCGACTGGTTTTGGGGCCCCCCGAATACCGACTTAATCACCCGTCAATGTCTCTCTCATTGTAGAGCCGGGGGGGGTATTTGTGTATTGAGGTGTCTGGATGGGCCTTCGATTGCCCAGTACAATGATCCTTACTGTGCATAGGAAAACGATTCCAGCACTTATATCTTTGCTATTGTTCCAAATGCAAACGGGTTGCATCCTGTCTTTATCAGTGTTCACCGAGTATGATCCAATCTTCTACTGAATGTATATTCGACGCCATTTTGTCTGCCCACTGTGTTTCTGGAACCTTCTGCCACGATGCTCGGCGGCCATTTTACAGGCTTCTGTGTCCTTTATTATCAGGACAGCATTTCGTTTAATAAAACTGATCAAACGAATCTGCTTCTCTTATGTTATTTTGAATCGCGATAATTGCGAAACTTTACACTCTCATGGGCCACCCGCACTTCCCTGCTAGCAAGTAGCTGGTGAGCACCTTGCTGCATCTCAGTGGGGCAATGAGGGCCCACCTCTATACTGACAGCCGTCTTACAAAGGACGTTTATGTGCTTCTGGTTTCTCTCCTCCATTGATGCCCATCTTGCCTCCATAGATGAGCATCTATTTTGAAGAGAAACCATGTTCTCATGCGACTGGCGCCGTGTCTCCTCCATGCAGGTGGTCATCCTATCCATGGAGGAAGCTATACTTGCCAGTGAGTGCGACATGGTGTTGTTCATGCTGGAGATGGACTCCTCCATTCTCTGCACACTTGCAGTCACCGCGGTTGCAAAACCAGTCAGAGCCTCCTGCATTTGTTCCTGCAGCTCCAGGATCGCCCTCTTCCTGGATGGCCCCCGAGGCTCAGCGTCTGCATGCAGCTGAGCAGAGCTAGGAGACTCCTGCACCCTCCGACGAGGAGTCTCCACTACTATCAATGTCTCCACCATCTGCTGCTGCTCAGTTGTGATCTGTGAGACACCAGGTGTCAACACTACTCTATCTCGCGACATACCCACAGAGGTGTGCGACTCTGCGCTGGTACTGGGTTGCATTGTCTGAGGTGACGCTGCGCCCTCAGAGGCAGTAGGCTCCTCTGAGGAGTCTTCTTGCTGTTGCTCCTGGACTTTGCGGGGAGGGGCTCTTGATGGACCTGTGGGAGAGTGAAGACATCAGTTAGATATACAGGATGTCTACTGTAGACACATACCATTATCCACATGATGAGCATTCATCTTGTCTTGACATCACACCCCATATGAGGCAATGATGAAAGGCATGCAATTGTATGGAAATTCATTCTGTCACCAGCTTCTTTTACTGAGTCCCTCTCTCCGTCCCCCACTTCCGGAACGTCCACCACTCCAGCGATCTCCAGTGCTGCCTCCTCTGCACTCGTCAGATATAACATGATTTGTGGAGGCCCTCCTCCCGTTCTCTCCCTCTCCCTCTTATTGTAGAAACATAGAAACATAGAAAAATAGGAGCAGGAGTAGGCCATTCGGCCCTTCGAGCCTGCTCCGCCATTCAATATGATCATGGCTGATCCTCTATCTCAATACCATAATCCTGCTCTCTCCCCATACACCTTGATGTCTTTTGTTCTAGAAATCTATCTATCTCCTTCTTAAATATATTCAGTGACTTGGCCTCCACAGCTATCTGTGGTAGAAAATTCCACAGGTTCACCACCCTCTGAGTGAAGACATTTCTCCTCATCTCAGTCCTAAATGTCCTACCCCGTATCCTGAGACTGTGACCCCTCATTCTAGACCCCCCAGCCAGGGGAAACATCCAGCCTGTCTAGCCCTGTCAGAATTTTATACGTTTCAATGAGATCCCCTCTCATTCTTCTAAACTCTAGTGAATACAGGCCTAGTCGACCCAATCTCTCCTCATAAGACAGTCCTGCCATCCCAGGAATCAGTCTGGTGAACCTTTGCTGCACTCCCTCTATGGCAAGTACATCCTTTCTTAGGTAAAGAGACCAAAACTGCACACAGTACTCCAGGTGTGGTCTCACCAAGGCCCTGTACAACTGTAGTAAGACATCCTTGCTCCTGTACTCAAATCCTCTTGCAATGAAGGCCAACATACCATTTGCCTTCCTTACTGCTTGCTGCACCTGCATGTTTGCTTTCAGTGACTGGTGTACAAGGACACCCAGGTCCCTTTGTACATCAGCATTTCCCAATCTATCACCATTTAAATAATACTCTACCTTTCTGTTTTTCCTACCGAAGTGGATAACTTCACATTTATCCACGTTATACTGCATCTGCCATGTATTTGCCCACTCACTCAACTTGTCTAAATCGCCTTGAAGCTTCTTTGCATCCTCCTCACAACTCACAATCCCACCTAGTTTTGTGTCGTCAGCAAACTTGGAAACATTACATTTGGTTCCCTCATCCAAATCATTGATATATATTGTGAATAGCTGGGGCCCAAGCACTGATCCCTGCGGTACCCCACTAGTCACCGCCTGCCACCCCGAAAAAGACCCATTTATTCCTACTTTCTATTTCCTGTCTGTTAACCAATTTTCAATCCATGCTAGTATATTATCCCCAATCCCATGTGCTTTAATTTTGCACACTAACCTCTTATGTGGGACTTTATCAAAGGCCTTCTGAAAATAAAATACACCACATCCACTGGTTCTCCCTTATCTATTCTACCAGTTACATTCTCAAAAAACTCCAGTAAGTTTGTCAAACACAATTTCCCTTTCATAAATCCATGTTGACTTTGTCTAATCCCGTTGATATTTTCTGAGTGTCATGTTATCACATCCTTTATAATAGATTCTAGCATTTTCCCTACTACTGATATTAGGCTAACCGGTCTGTAGTTCCCTGTTTTCTCTCTCCCTCCTTTTTTAAATAGTGGGGTTACATTTGCCACCCTCCAATCTGCAGGAACTGTTCCATAATCTATAGAATTTTGGAAGATGACAACTAATGCATCCACTATTTCCATGGCTACCTCTTTTAGTACTCTGGGATGCAGATTATCAGGCCCTGGGGATTTACCAGCTTTCAGTCCCATTAATTTCTCCAACACTATTTTTTTACTAATACTAATTTCCTTTAATTCCTCCTTCTCACTAGACCCTTGGTTCCCTAGCATTTCTGGGAAGTTATTTGTGTCCTCTTCCGTGAAGACAGAACCAAAGTATTTGTTTAATTGCTCTGCCATTTCCTTGTTCCCAATTATAAATTCTCCCGTTTCTGACTGTAAGGGAACTATATTTGTCTTCACTAATCTTTTTCTTTTTACATACTTGTAGAAGCTTTTACAATCCGCTTTTATGTTCCTTGCAAGTTTACTCTCATACTCTATTTTTCCCCTCTGAATCAATCTCTTGGTCCTTTTTTTTTGGACTATTGTGGACTATTTTTTCCTGCAAGGAGGGAAAGAAGAGAAGGTTCAGTGAGAGTGATGGTATGAGTGTAAGAAATGAAATGGCATAGAGCTTTACACTGACATTTTGATGGACTGTGTTGGCAATACTAAGTTGCCTCCTTTTGTGTTGTTAGTTGCTGTCATTGCATAACGATGAAGCTCAGTGTGGGGGCTGCATAGTAAGATGGCAACATGATAATGTAGATGGAGTTAGAGGGATGGATGAAGCTACAAGGGATGCTGGGCTGTGTAGCATTGTGCAGGAGTAGGGGTGGCAATGTAGAGTGGTGCGAATGTGATGAGACGCACAGCAGCATCAAGGTAATTTTGGATTAATACTCACTTTTCCTGATCTTACTAGATCATTGAACCTCTTGCAGCACTGCACCAAGGAGCGAACCACCACTGACAGCCCCATAAACCCCTGCGATATCTGCAGCCACACTGCCTTTGTCTGCTGGGGAGGCCTCTTCCTGCTGTCCGCAGGGGAACCTCCCTACGTGCTCTCACTCCCTCCACAGGACTCATCTGTGAAGCGAGGTGCTGCTCGTTGGCGCTGCAAGCTCATAGTGCAGAGACTCAAACACTGACAGCACTGAATGCTATCAATTTGCAATTGACAGTAATTGGGGCCACGGCCCCTTTAAATAAATTGGCAATAATAGCGTCATCCGATGACGTCACCAGACCCGCATCCTTTAATAGAGCCGGGAAATGAGCAGGATGGGCCTAACAAGGCCCATTAGGGCACGATTCGATTTCGTGAGTGAGCGGTCCTGCGGGAGCAACAGAGTCGGAGACCGGGGATAAAGGCAACGTGGAGCAGAGATCTGGGAGTCTGAGTGAGCGGACCTGCAGGCAGACTATAGGGAGCTAGGAGAGAGATTAAAAAGCAGGACCTCAAAGGTAATAGTCTCCGGATTACTCCCAGTGCCACGTGCTCATGAGTACAGGAATAGGAGGATAGAACAGATGAATACGTGGCTGGAGAGATGGTGCAGGAGGGAGGGCTTTAGATTCCTGAGGCATTGGGACCATTTTTGGGGAAGGTGGGACGGGATACACCTCAACAGAGCCGGGACCAATATTCTCGCGGGGAGGTTTGCTAGTGCTGTTGGGGAGGGTTTAAACTAGTTTGGCAGGGGGATGGGCATCAGCATATAGGAGTAGAAAAGAGGAATAAGGTGCATAAAAAAGTGAGTGTGTTGAATAGTACTAGAGAAGAAAGTAGTACTAGAGGCAGAAGTAGTACCACATTAGATAGGAGCAGACTAAAAAAGACAACGAAAAATTCAAAAATGGGTATAGAATGCATGTACGTAAACGCACAAAGTGTGGTGAATAAGGTTGGTGAGCTAAAAGCACAATTAGCCGTGTGGCAATATGATGTAGTGGCAATAACAGAAATGTGGCTTAAAAACGGTGAGGACTGGGCACTTAATATTCAAGGGTACAAGGTGTTCAGAAAAGATAGGGAAGGAAAAAAGGAAGGTGGGGTGGCAGTGCTGATTAAGGAAGACATTGTAGTGTTGGAAAGGGAGTATGTTCTTGAGGAGACAAGGTCAGAATCCATTTGGTTAGAGTTGAGGAGCAAAAAGGGTATGATCATGCTATTGGGGGTAATCTACAGGCATCCAAATAATGAGGAGGAACTACTTCACTCAGAGGGTGGTAGGTCCATGGAATATGCTGCCACAAAAAGCTGTAGAAGCTACAACATTAATTAAATTTAAAACAGAAATAGACAGTTTCCTAGAAGTAAAGGGCATTAAGGGTTACGGGGAGCGGGCAGGAATTTGGACATGAGTCTAGGTTCGGATCGGTCATGGCCCTGTGGGTAGTGGAGCGGGCCCAGGGACTGTGTAGCCTGATTCTGCTCCTATTTCGTGTGTGCAATTCTGTTAGATGCAGGAGATGGTTCTGTGATAGATAGTAGATTGGCGGTTAGGATCAGATCAGCCATGATCTTATTGAATGGCGGAGCAGGCTCGAGGGGCCGATTGGCCTACTCCTGCTCCTATTTCTTATGTTCTTATGTTCTTATGAGAGGGAGGTAGAGGAACAAATCTGCAGGGAAATCGCAGAGATATGCAAGAACTATAGAGTGGTGATATTGGGGGACTTTAATTACCCAAATATCGATTGAGATGATGCTCGGGAAAAGGGAAAGGAGGGGGAGGAATTTCTGAAATGTGTTCAGGAGAATTTCCTTGACCAGCATGTTCTTGGCCCAACTAGGAAGGAGGCATTGCTGGATCTAGTGCTGGGGAATGAGGTGGGCCAGGTCAACCAATTGCCTGTGGGAGAAAACTTGGGTACGAGTGATCATCGTATCATAAGATTTAGATTAGCAATGGAAAAGAGCAAGGAACAATCTAGAGTGGAACTTCTAAACTGGAATAGGGCTATCTCCAATGGGATGCGAAAGGATCTAGCCAGGGTAAAATGGAACCAAAGACTGACAGGAAAACTGTAATGGAACAATGGGAGATCTTTCAGGAGGAGATGTTCCAAGTATAGGCTAGGTACATTCCAACAAGAGGGAAGAGTAAGGGAACCAAAGCAAGGGCGCCTTGGATGAAGAGGGAGATAGAGAAGATGATGAAACAAAAAAAGAGGGTGTATGATGAATGTCAGGTGAATTCTTCAAGGGAGAACCAGACCAAATAGAATAAGCTGAGAGGGGAAGTGAAGATGAAAATAAGATTGGCAAAGAGAGAATATGAGAGTAGAATGGCAGTTAACATAAAAGGGAACCCAAAAATCTTCTACTGGCATGTAAACAGTAAGTGGATAGTAAGAGGCGGGGTGGGACCCATTAGGGGAAAAGAAGGTGATATATGCTTAGAGGCGCAGGGCAAGGCTAGAATACTCAATGAGTACTTTGTTTCGGTGGTTACTAAGGAGGTGGATGCTGACAAAATATCAGTAGAAGTGGAAAAGGTAGAAGCAATAGAAGGGGTGAAAATTGATAAACAGGATGTACTAGAAAGGTTGGGTATGCTTAGAGTGGATACGTCGCCTGGACCAGATGGGTTGCATCCCAGGTTGCTAAGGGAATTGGGGGAGGAGATAGCGGAAGGGCTTGCCATAATTTTCCAATCTTCCCTAGATGCGGGGGAGGTGCATGAGGATTGGAAAGTGGCAAATATGACACCATTGTTCAAGAAAGGGTGTAAGGACAATCCTAGTGACTACAGGCCGGTCAGTTTAACATCAGTAGTGGGTAAAGTTTTAGAAACAATAATCAAGGAAAAAATTAACGGGCACTTGGAGAGATTTAAGCTAATTAAGGAGAGCCAACACGGATTTGTAAAAGGCAGATCGTGTTTGACTAATCTAATTGAATTTTTTGATGAAGTAACAAGGAGGATTGATGAAGGGAATGCAATGGATGTTGTCTACATGGATTTTAGGAAGGCATTTGACAAAGTACCACATAGAAGGCTGGTTAACAAAATTGAGCCTCATGGAATAGGTGGGTCAGTGGCAGCTTGGATAAGGAATTGGCTTAAGGACAGAAAACAGCGAGTTGTGGTAAATGGCTGTTTTTCAGACTGGAAGATGGTAGACAGTGTGTTCCCCAAGGGTTAGTGCTGGGGCCACTCCTTTTTTTGATATATATAAATGACCTGGATATTGAATTTCTAAATTTGCCGATGACACCAAACTTGGGGGTGTGGCAAACAGTGATGATGATACCAATCGACTGCAACAGGACACAGAAAGGCTAGCAGAATGGGCGGACAAGTGGCAGATGGAATTTAATACAGAGAAGTGTGAGGTGATGCATTTTGGCAGAAGGAACAGGGAGAGGCAATATACACTTAATGGCACAGTTTTAAAGAGTGTGTAGGGACAGAGGGACCTGGGAGTTAATGTGCATCGGTCCCTGAAGGTGGCGGGACATATTGAAAGAGTGGTTAGCAAAGCATATGGGATCTTGGTCTTCATAAATAGAGGTATTGAGTACAAAAGTAGAGAATTTATGCTGAAACTTTATAAAGCGCTGGTTAGGCCACAACTGGCGTATTGCGTCCAGTTCTGGTCACCACACTTTAGGAAGGATGTGAAGGCACTTGAGAGGGTGCAGAGGAGATTTACCAGAATGGTTCCGCGGATGGGGGATCTTAGCTACAAGGATAGGTTGGAGAAGCTGGATTTGTTTTCATTAGAGCAAAGGAGGTTGCGGGGCGATTTGATAGAGGTGTACAAGATTATGACAGGTTTGGATAGGCTAGACGGGGAAAGGCTGTTCCCACTAGTTGATGGTACAAGGACTAGGGGACACAGATTTAAGGTTTTGGGCAAGAGATACAGGGGGGACATGAGGAAAAACTTTTTTACGCAGCGCGTGGTGAGGACCTGGAACTCGCTGCCGACGGAAGTGGTGGAAGCGGACACACTCCATGTTTTCAAGGGGAGACTGGATAGGCACTTGAGGGAAATAAACTTGCAGGGCTACGGGAAAGAGCGGAGGAATGGGACTGACTGGATTGCTCTACAGAGAGCCGCATGGACTCGATGAGCCAAATGGCCTCCTTCTGTGCCATTATGACTGTGACTTATCGATGGGATCCACGCAGCAGCGGGGTCACCCTCCGCCGCTGACCTCGCCCACCTTGAAGCCGCCCAGGTAGGCAAAATCACGGCCGAAGTTTCTGTTTTAGGTCCATTCTGCAAGTTAACCCAAGCTGGCTACGCTTGAGGCACTGTGATTTGCAATTCAGTTTGGTGCATATCCTTCTAAAGCTTTCCATTTAATATTGATGCACATAGTAATAATAAACTAGCTTAGAGATTGGACGCCATAATAAAGGTTTCAAAATCAACAATGTGAAAGTCTGCTATCAACAACCTGGAAGCCCATAAAAAAGGCAAAAATATATACCGGAGAGAAACTGGCAGAACTAAAATGAGTAATGGTCTGTCATGATGGGTAGGTACAAACACACCCTCATGGTTCTGTTTACTTGTTTAATACATTAGTGAATAAAAATTTGCATGTGTAATAACTGATAATGATAAATTTGTATTTTGCTTGGTAGATAGAGATAAACCCTTTAGCGTTTGATGAACTTGGGTCATTGTTGATAGAATTATTGAAACCTTTACACTGAAGCATATTTGCTCATCTATAATTAAACTGCAGTTCCTTGATGCATTAAAATGAGCAACTGAGACACTGTATTTAAGGACATTCGGGTGATGATAAGCTTTTCATCATTAATCATAGAGTCCTCAGTTTTAGAACACTTGTTTTGAATATTTTAATAAAACTACACAAGCATTTTAACAAGTCTATGATGTGTTGATAAATATGTGTGTATTTTATTTTCCACAGTGCTGAATTGCTGCTTATGTAGACTATCAAAAGATGAATCTGTTTCTATAACTATCATATTAGGAAGATGGATTTTTATCCCAGTGTTATCATCAATGTAGTGCTCATTTATATTCTAGATTCTTGTAATATGATAAATTCTGCATAAGCAAGCATTGTTAAAAATGGCCCACAGCATATCAGCTGCCAAAATGGTTTACGGTAATAATCTGCAGTGATAATTTCACAATTAATATTTTAGAATGGAAAAAGGCCAGCCATGTATAATGTCTTTATGCTTAATTAATGTGTCCCATTGGGAGTGTGTGCATATGCTCTGTTTGGGTGATGAACCTCAACATTCCCACAGAAATTACTGCTGAAATCAGGGGAGAGACATTTAATATAAAATACAGATGTACAGTATGATAAATCATAAAAGAAAATAGCAGGATTTCAGCTGTTAGGATGAATAAAGTGCTGATAGATGTAGTATTAACATGTCAGAACCACAGACTTCCTTGGCATGTAACAAAACATAAATAATTTGAATTATTATAGAAATGTAACTTGTTTACTTAATTGTATTGTCTCTGTTAAATCAGATTAATATACCTGTAGTATTTTAAGTATTATCAAAATTGCTTTTGTAATGTATATCTATTTCTTGCCTTTATTGTATGACTTTAAATAAGGCAGTGTGCAGGGTTAAAGAAAATGCTCTTGACATTACGCTGTGCAAATATTAGTGAACAAATGCTTAGCAAGTTCATATTAAATTCCTTTATCCATTATTTTAATGGAGGTATTAACCCATTTATATTTAACAGGTTATCAGTCCAGAAATTTGATTGCGTAGCACCCTTTACTTGGATGAGAAAAAGGCAATGAAAAGTCCATTATGGTGCGTGTTGTGTGTGCACCCAGTCCACGGTGCATGTGTGATGTACGCCATATTGGTTAGTGCACCATGTAGTCGTCCTCGGCCCCAAAATGGTCGATGTGTTCTCAGTGCATGCCTGAAGCCAGAGGCTCGAGGCTTATCTGCAATTGGGCCTTAGCTGAATATTCCGGAGATTTGCAGGCACTTGTTGAGCATCCTGAGGTAGCTTGAACCAGTTTGGGCTGACTGTGATGTCGGCATCAGCCCTCAAGTAGGTCCTGGGGGTGGGGTGGGAGGGGCGGGGAGATGAATGGGAGGGGGCGATTGCAGCCCGGCAGTGGCCCGTATAAGTGCTGTGGAGCCAGGAAGAGTACTCCTACAAGAACCACTGATTAAGCTGCAAACCAACCGGAAAAACTGAATGCAGCATGCCCAGAGCCTGCTTCACTCGCTTTCTGACCAGCTTTGGAGAGGGTTCCTTAAGCAGGCGTTAGGCCCATCAATAGCATATGTAAAGAGACTGACGCCTGTTCAAGGCAGCCTCCAAAGATGCCTGATATGAGCCAATATGATGCCGGACATATTTCAAGCACCCCCAGGACGCAGGACATAGCCCTGCAAAATTGGACCTTTTTGCCCCCATTTCACGCCCAAGAAACGGGCAAACCGAGGTCCAATTCTGTTGAATCCTGAGGTCGCAGAACAGGGTCAGCGTCACCACCATCACCCTCAGAATCTGGGTTCAATGTAGAAAGAGGCTTAATGATTCAATAAGATCAACAAAGGTGAGTACCTTCTTCATCAGACCACCCCTCTCAGCAGCACTCACAAAACTCTTTTCACCGCCTTCCCACCACTCTCAACAATTCCCTCTCCTTCATCATATCTATCAGCATACAATTACAAGTGCATACTAAAACACCTCTCCTTCTCATTCCAAACACACACCCATTCCTCTCCTCACCCCACATACAACAGGCCTATATTCTCTAGAGTTGAGAAGAATGAGAGGTGATCTCATTGAAACATACAAAATTCTTACAGGGCTTGACAGGGTAGATGCAGGGAGGATGTTTCCCCTGGCTGGGGAGTCTAGAACCAGGGGTCACAGTCTCAGAATAAGGGGTCGGCCATTTAGGACTGAGGTGAGGAGAAATTTCTTCACCCAGAGGGTGGTAAATCTTTGGAATTCTCTACCCCAGAGGGTTGTGGAGGCTCCGTCGTTGAGTATATTCAAGACAGAGATTGATAGATTTTTGAATATTAAGGGAATCAAGGGATATGGGGATAGTGCAGGAAAGTGGAGATGAGGTAGAAGTTCAGCCATGATCTTACTGTATGGCGGAGCAGGTTCGAAGGGCCAAATGGCCTGCTCCTGCTCCTATTTCTTATGTTCTTATGTTCTTATAACACCATTCTCTTCTCACATACCACCACTTGAACAATCACCAACTCCTCTTACCACTTTTGCCTCACTTCGTATTCCAGACATGTCCCTTTGCGTTAATCACTAAACCATCCTCATTCCATCTTGCTGCTTCTCCACCTCCCAACACATGCATTATATGCACAAGCCCTACACAACTCCACTTACCTTCTCAACAGCCTTTCACTAACTCTCACCCTCTCTTTCTGCAGGATAACTCCCCACAATATGAGGGAGAAGAGCAAGACCAAGGAGGAGACACAAACATAATCGTCCTCACCCAGGCAGAGACGGAAGACTTGGATATCAGTGGTTGGAACAGAGCTGTGAGCATCAGGGGTGGCAAGGCTGGTGGCATTCCAGAGCAGGCTGTCAGCACATCACTTTTAACCCTTCATTCACCTCAGCAAATATGCAGCAAGTTTCGCTACTTCAAGCTGCATTCTCAAGGCTGTCACCTGTTCATGTCCAGCTTCTATGTGTCATTCTAACTCTTGTCCCTTTTTCTTTCCTCTAGGCTTCCTCCTTTGGCAACCTCAGAATAGGAAAATCCTTCTGAGGATGCACGGTCATGCACTCCATCCCTCCCAGGGACTAGCTCACATACAGCACATGGGTTAGTTTGTCAGACAGAGGGGTCTGCATGTGGTGAAACACCAAGCATGATTGGGCAGCAGCAGGTACTGGTGGAAGGGACAGCCCAGGAGAGAGCTCGTCAGTGGACAAGGCCCTCTTCCAGCTCTGCTGAGGAGGACAGAGATGGAGAGTTCAAGGACCCGGCCATGCAACAAAAACCGCTGGCATCACTCAAGGAGTTGTACCAGGTATCAGATAGGAAACCAGGATTTTCAGCACTATGATTAAGAGGAGTCCATTTTCAGCCTGTGTGGTGTCATTTTGCATGGCATTAGTATGCAGCCTACCTTGGTGAATGTGGCCACCTCCAGTGATACTGCAGCTGGGCCTTCATAGCAGGAGTCTATGTTTTCACACTGTGCACCTTTGGTGGAAGCTCAAATGGCTGCTGTGTAAATTCCGGGATCCACCTTGCAGAGACAGGTGTCCACCCTGGTGAGATTGATAAGGGCTTGGAGGAACCATTGATCTTCTGCAGTCAGCTCTCCTGCAAATCAGTGGAAGAGATGAGCACCAGCCCCATAGAAGTGGTAGTGGCATGATGGGAGCAGTACATGTTGGCCTCTCTCAGGATGTTAGCACATCTGCTCCTTCGCCAACCCCTCAACCAATGCCCATCATGGTGCCAGCAAGTCATATTGGCCGTACTGCCCTGGCAGCAGCCAAGATGCAGCAGTCTACAGCTCGGCCCTCACAGGCTCAAGCACCCATGGCTCACAGGCCATGAGCATCTTAAGGGTCCCAATGTGAGCAACAGCAGCTTTACAACAGCTTTGCTCAGTCCACCAGGAGAGCACTTTGTAGGAGTAGTAGAGTTAGGAAACACTAACACTCCTACAAGATATTAGGAAAAGTGCAATGGGTTGACACTTGGGTGAGGAATAAATGAATGGCAATTTTGTGATGGGAATTAAATTTATTACTTTTCGCATCCAATTATTTCAAATATCTATCCAGCTGTAGAAAGTAAATGACTTTCACTGATAAAAGATGTAAAAGGGGATGTATTAACTTTACCACTGATGTATGGACTAACTGCACCTAATGAATTCTTATTGTTGACTGCGCACAGGGTTATCTTCCAGCTACAGTCCATTGGAGTTCTGGTGATGAATATCATGGCTTGGTAGTATTGAATGTTACCCTGGTATAGGGTAAGAAAATAGTTGTGAACATCTATGATCTACCCCATTGACTTAACAATAAGGATGACTGTCGGAAGTTACACAGAAAGGTGGTTCCAATAATAGATATTGCTTTACTCATACACTAAATTTTGTGTATAATACTCTAGAGAATCAGTAGTCAACACCTTAAGCATTCTTTTATGAAAGCCACAGCATAGAGGAAAAGATTCCAATAAGAATACGAGTAACAGAACCATCTATTGATAATATAGGATATTATTAACATGAGGTAAAATTGCATAACTTTCATGCTTTCAGTATGTACAAAAGAAAAGTCCTTCTTTTGGAACGGAACATTATGGCAACTTAATATATTCATAATGGACTGCAGTTGAGATGCTGGTTAATTTATGAGAGCCAGGTCTAACGTACTGAGGGAGATCCAAACATTCAAATCTGTTTTATGCAACAAAATCGGTAACCTTCTCGCAAGGGTCAAATTTATTGTTCGGTATCACATTATTTCTATCACATATTTTAGATGTCTTAATATTAACATAAAAAATTGATGAGGTCTATTAATTCAATATAGATTTTTAGCCCAATGTGAGACACTGAATATTTTTATAGTCAGTATACAAACAGTCGTACACTATTATTATCCACAAAAGAATCAATCAAATTTTCTTTTAAAAATCTAAGCTACGCCTTCATTGCACCTAAACACAGCCCCAAGTGCTCTGTTCCAGGAAGAATAGAATACTTTTTAAATGATGAGAAACTATTAAATGTTGGTGTTCAGAGAAATTTAGGTGTCCCAGTACAAGAAACACAGAGGCCACAATTTTCCTTACCTTGGCCAGTCCATGGCGTGGCGGGCGAGGTCGGTGGCTGGCTCCATTCCGGCCGCCGACATGACTTGCCCCTGATTGGGCTTGTTAAGCCCGCCCAGCGCGTTTCTTGGTCCAATTGAAGAAAGCGGGTCTGATGACGTCACTTGTTGACACGTCATCAGCCGGTTTCCAGGGACCATGCGCAAATTTACTTTCACATTTGTGCTGTCAGTGTTCTACAGCATTGAGGTGCTGCAAACACTGACAAACACTGCACAGAGGTGCACAGCTGCACCAAGGCTCTCCTCACAGCATGGAGGGAGTAACAGCATGCAGGGAGGTTCTCTTCCCTTCCCATGGGTGGAAGAGACATCCCCAGGACACCAACACAGCCTGGTTGCACATTGCACAGGAGGGCACAAGCAGGGATGTCGTCAGGAGGACCTGGCTGCAGTGGTGCAAACCTTTCAATGATCTCAGTAGATCACTAAACATTACTGCAAAGCCACACTCAAACTCATCCTCCTGTGCCACTCATCACATCCCCATCACTCTGCCTTCCCTATCCTACTCCTGCACATCTTTTCACCAACTTACCATGCACCTCCACCCATCCCTCGCTATCTACATTATCACTTCCCCATCTCACTAGCCACCCCTCACACTCACCCTCATCCTAGTCCAATCATACCAACTAACAAAACACAAGGGTAGGCACTTGTGTGTTTTAGCCAATGTTCATGTGAAGTTTCAGTTAATGTGTTGTCAAAAATTGAAATCTTTATTTTCAACACTTTGCGTTCTTGGACAGATTTATGTGCACCTTTGGAAGTGGCTTAGTGAGTTGCAGTGAATGGTGAGACATAACGGTATCCCCCGCAATGCTGATGAGTGTGAAAGGAATGGCTTGGGCATTGTAGGGATGCTTTATGGTGTTGGTGTGGGGTGGTGCCAACCTGGTGCATCATGTGGCAGCCAGGGTGTGCAACGTCAAGTGAAGTAAATCTGGACATGGTGAGGCCATCCCTGGCTTCCCGGGCAGCAATGTGGTTGGGTGCTGATGCCCTCTGTCCTGTGCAGCATCAGGTGATTGCGGAGAAGGTTGGTTTGGTTGTTGGTGCTGTTGGTGTGCCTGGTGATGCTGGTATTGCGGCTGATCATGGTCAGATTCTGAGGACCAAGGTGAGAGAGTATAAACCGTACATGCTGATGGAATAGATGGCAGGTGAAGTTGAGATTACAGAAACAATCTGAGAGGTTGTTCTAATGAGGTGACACTGGATAGAAAGTTTGCTCCAAACACTTGTAACCTGCATAAAGCTCAATCTGTCTTCCAAATGCAGTAAGCAACAACTTCTGAGCTTGAAAAGTAAACAGCTGTGAGATGGGAGCTTTTATAGCACATTTCAAGTTCTCAAGTAATGAGATGATTCCATGGCCATTCAACTCCCGCCCAGCTTAACAGACGTGATCCCCGAGCAGCGTGGACTCTGTTGGCGAACTGGTAAATGCTGAAGGTGAGCTCAAAATTGTTGTTAATCCATTGTTAAGAAGGTCATAATGACCTGAATTGTCTCCCCCGCCGCTGTGTGTCGGGTCTGCTCAGCGCTGACAGACCCAACATTTGTTAAAGGCACGTGGCAGCGGGTTGACAGCGGGGTCCTAACCCGCTGTCAAAAAAAACCACTTTCCCACTCGACCTGTCACCAATCACACCTGCTGACCCCCCAGAACATTTCCCCCACGAGTTAGCGTGCAGGTACAGCAAACGATTAGGAAGGCAAATGGCATGCTGGCCTTTATTGCTAGAGGGTTGGAGTACAAGAGTAAGGAAGTCTTGTTACCATTGTACAGGGCTTTGGTGAGACTACACCTGGAGTACTGTGCACAGTTTTGGTCTCCTTATCTAAGGAAGGACATAC
The DNA here is from genome assembly GCA_030390025.1 of Squalus acanthias. Classification (NCBI taxonomy): domain Eukaryota; kingdom Metazoa; phylum Chordata; class Chondrichthyes; order Squaliformes; family Squalidae; genus Squalus; species Squalus acanthias. Next base: position 77,897,046 of record CM059426.1, on the reverse strand, counting down.
TTGCCTTAGAGGCGGTGCAACAAAGGTTCACTAGATTGATTCCTGGGATGAGAGGGTTGTCCTATGAGGAGAGATTGAGTAGATTGGGCCTATACTCTCTGGAGACATGATCTCATTGAAACATACAAGATTCTGAGGGGAATTGACAAGGTAGATGCTGAGAGATTGTTTCCCCTGGCTAGAACCAGGGGGCATAGTCTCAGGATAAGATGTCGGCCTTTTAAGACTGAGATGAGGAGGAATTTCTTCACTCAGAGGGTTGTGAATCTTTGGAATTCTCTACCCCAAAGGGCTGTGGATGCTGAATCATTGAGTACATTCAAGGCTGAGATAGATAGATTTTTGGGGGTAAAAATTGGGTGGCTTTGTGCCTCCCTTTGGGTGCTAACGGGGCACAAAGCAATTAGCGCCTGGACACGGCGCTGCCCACGCCTCCCGTGAAATTCAGTGGGAGGTTAGCGGTGGCGGTAACCGGTAGTGCCCCGCGGTGCTGCGCCTCCGGCGATGATGTCATCGCCGTGCGCAGCGCCACGCTCGCGCCCCGGCCGCGATCTTCGGGAGCGCCCGCTGACTTACCACTGGACGCTATGTCCGACGGGGTCAGGGGGACCTACCAGCGGCCGGGGAGGCGCAATTTAAAGGTGAGGTGCCGGGCGGCCATTTTTGCTGCTGGCCCCCTGCCAGCACCTGCCTGCGCTCCCGTCCCCGGCCTCCTGAACCACCCCCCCCCCGCGGAGTGCCGGCTGCGCTCCAAGATCCTGGCACTTCTCTTGAGTGCCGGGCTCTTTTGCCGGCACTCCCGATCCCCGGGGGCCCAGCTGGGCCCCGGGTCGCGCTGTGCAAGGCCCCTCCCCTTTAAGAAGGGGAGGAAGGCCTGCAATACCGCGGCACATAGCGCCGCAATATTGGCTCGCAGCGCACCAAGTGGGATGAGGGACGCTTCCAGTAGCTCCCCGCTTCCCTCTTGGGGCACAACCACTTAATTTCCGGCGCGGGGGCACGTATTTTTCCGGGGCTTAAAAGTAGCGCCCCGGCAAAGTTAGCGCTACCCAATTTTTAGCCCTTGGACTCTAGAGGAGTCAAGGGATGTTGGGATAGGGCATTAAAGCTGAGTTGAGGTGGAAGATCAGCCATGATCTTATTGAATGGTGGAGCAGGCTCGAGGGGCAGTGTGGCCTACTCCTGCTCCTAATTCTTATATTCCAGAGGTTCTCTATGAATAGGATAGTTTTCCTATTACCTCAGTAATGAATAAGGGGGCAAGAGGTAGGGAAGTGTGTCATCCCTCTCTCATTCCTGCAGGATGGGCATGGAGAACAGTGCCTTAATTTATCTTGGCCAAACTTCTTGAGGTCATTAGACCTCTTCCTACACTGTATGGCATGTTTGTGGCATGATGCAGGTCACACTCACTGCCTCTGCTACCTCCTCCCTAAAATCTAGATACCCTCATGTGGATTCTTGCCCTCAGTCCCTCGAAGTCCTCACGACTGGATCTTAATTCAACTTGAAGTACGTCCACTGAAACATCTATAAATCTGGGATCTCTTCCTGCTGCTGACCCCTCCTCCCCACCACCCCCCGCAGCCGATGCTGCCCCGTCCTGATTTATTACTACACTGTTCAGTTGTTCCCTGCCAAAAAAACATGTGCCCCTTTAATCAGCTGTGGCATGTTAAATGCAGTAGCACTGAATTTTCCTCCCTCCTAGTGGCAGTAAACCAATAGGCAGCAGTATTTCTGGTAATAACACACCACCATTGGGGGTACGGTAGCATAGTGGTTATATTACCTGGACTAGTAATCCAGAAACCTGGAGCAATAATCTGGAGATATGAGTTCAAATCTTGACACGGCAGCTGGGGGATTTAAATTCAGTTAATTAAAAAGAAAATCTGGAATTGAAAAGCTAGTATCAGTAATGGTGACCATTGTCGTAAAAGCCCATCTGATTCACTAATGTCATTTAGGGAAGGAAACCTGCCGTCCTCCAGACCCACAGCAATGTGGTTGACTCTTAACTGCCCTCTGAAATGGCCTAGCAAGCCAAACGGATGCAGCACTGTGGGAGTAACTTCACCACAGGACTGCAATGGTTCAAGAAGGTAGCTCACCACCACCTTCTCAAGGGCAATTAGGGATGGGCAATAAATGACAGCCTTGCCAGCAACAGTCCACATCCTGTAAATGAATAAATAAAAAAAAACATAATGCAGCCTTTTTTTAGTAAACTTGAGTAGGTCAATGGTGGTGTCACATGGGCAAATGGAAGTCCCACCTCACTGCTAACCTGCTAATCGGAATACAATCGAGGTCTGTCACGAGGATGCTTTTCCACCTATCAATCAGGACAGTAAGGTGGACAATCAGTACATCTTAAGAACATAAGAATATAAGAAATAAGAGCAGGAGTAGGCCATATGACCCCTCGAGCCTGCTCCGCCATTCAATAAGATCATGGCTGATCATCAACCTCAAATCCACTTTCCCGCCCGATCTCCATATCCCTTGATTCCCCTGGAGTTCAAAAATCTATCTATCTCAGCCCTGAATATACTCAAAGACTCAGCATTCACTTTTCTCTGGGGCAGAAAATGCCAAAGTTTCACAACCCTCTGAGTGAAGAAATTCCTCCTCATCTCGGTCTTAAATGGCCGACCCCTTATCCTGAGACTATGCCCCCTAGTTCTAGACACTTCAGCCAGGGGAAACAACCTCTCAGCATCTACCCTGTCAATCCCCTTCAGAATCTTGTATGTTTCAATGAGATCACCTCTCATTCTTCTAAACTCCAGAGCGTATAGGCCCAATCTACTCAATCTCTCATCATAGGACAGCCCTCTCATCCCAGGAATCAATCTAGTGAACCTTCGTTGCACCACCTCCAAGGCAAGTATATCCTTCCTTAGATAAGGATACCAAAACTGTGCACAGTACTCCAGGTGTGGTCTCACCAAGGCCCTGTACAATTGTAGCAAGACTTCCTTACTCTTATACTCCAACCCCTTGCAATAAAGGCCAACATGCCATTTGCCTTCCTTATTGCTTGCTGTACCTGCATGCTAGCTTTCTGTGTTTCTTGAACGAGGACACCCAAATCTCTCTGAATACCAACATTTGAAAGTTTCTCACCATTTAAAAAATATTCTGTTTTTCTATTCTTCCTACCAAAGTGAATAACCTCATATTTCCCTACATTATACTCCATCTGCCACCTTACTGCCCACTCACTTAGTCTATCTATATCACTTTGCAGACACTTTGGCCACTATCTTACCTGAGGAGGTGCGTTGGGGGCAGGACTGCTGGTTTCCGGGTTCTAGTCCCGCCCCCAGCGACGTCTGACGAACAAACGCTATTTTCCCTTGATTGGCCTTGTTAAGCCCTCCCTGCGGGCTTTCCGGCCAATTAAGGGAAAGCCGGTGTCAGATGACGTCAGTGCATGACAGTCAGTTCCATCAGAGAGACAAGTACAAGGCTTCTTGGCAGCACCCTCGCTCCAAGCACTGGCATCTGCTGGACTACGTCATCGTCCGAGCGAGGGACCGCAAGGACATCCGCATCATCCATAATTTTTTGACAGCTGAATTGTCAGTGTATGACAGCATTGAGGTGCTGTCAAACACTGACAATCACTGTCCAAAGGTGGGCCCTTGCACAAGGCTCTCCAATTACTCTCTCCTTAAGAGAAAACAGATGGCAGCTGCATGTGAGATTGCAGAAGCCATCTGTCAATTCTCCTGATCAGATGAGGCTTCACAGAAACATCAAATCTTGTCACCTGCAGATACATATAAAGAGAATAAAAATATTTCTCACTATATTCTCTCACCTGTCATACTTACCTGTGCACCATTGCACCCATCACACTACCTCTGCAGCTGTCATTTGCACACTTACACTGCAGCAGACCCACAGCTCGCCTCGCTGACCCTGGCGGGGTTTCCCGCTGTCGAGAAGACGGCATCAGCAGGCGGAAAATGGTGAAAAGCCTCTTAACTGCCTGTTAACTACCTGTTAACAGGCAGTTAATTGGCTCTAATCCCCTTCCCGCTGCTAGGAGACAAGTCCCTGTGTTATTAATCCTGTGCTATACAACTCCATTTATTTTCTGCACAAATGCATGAGTTTCAGTTCATGGGAGGCACGGACTAGTTTATGTAAACTGACTTGTTCATATAAGCACAAACATTGTATTAAGAGAGGCACAAAATGTACAGCTCACTCTCTTAGGAAGAAGAACAATTTAACTCTTCAATTATTTAACAAAAAAGTTGCGCAAATACTCATATCTATTTCATCAGCTTTAGCATTTTAATTTATGTACTTATTCCCTGGCACTTTCATCGGTAGAGTTTGTGCTCAGTTAAAATGTCAAACCTGCATTTCCAATATTCAGATTTAAAGACTGTTTGAAATAATCTCTCCATCGACATTGACCTTTTCTCTTTTGCCCACCTAGGTGTCTCTTTCCTTATTAATTCACTCTGGAATGTTTGTGGTTTTGTTGATAGTTTCTTCACTAGTATAGGCAAGGAAAATTTGAGCTGACAGTTTCATCTATATGAGGAGAACAATTGGATTGTGTGTTGCTCATTACATTTTTGCTGCATTCACATTTCAAATTATAAATGTCCCTTTTCACCAAACTGTTTTGGTCATTGACTGTGCATTTCGATAAGTGACGTGCACATATCCATCTCTCGTGACTTCTGTCAATTCTGCTTTCCACCCTATTCAATCCTGATTGAATAGTTACTAGCTCTTTTAAAGAGAAAATTCACCTATTTGGTTTACTTTTCTCCTTCACATCTACTCGTGATGATCTTGGCTAAAAAATCTCCCTCAATTCTGTTTGACCATTTTAATCAACATTAAGTTTTTGTCTCACCAAGTTGACCAGATACTTCACTCTCTGGACTCCAATAAATCCTCTTGTCCTGACAGTATTCTTCCCATATGTCCTTTCAATTTCTTACATTTAGTTCACATTTTCACTTTAGCAATGTGTTGTGTTCATTCCATCTCTTAGGAAGGTGATTCTCCATGAAAGTACTACCCTTTTGTCCCAATATCAGTACTTTCTCAAGAAATAGAAGCTGCTGTTAACTTTCAAATTACCCATCACCTTGAAATTTGTGATCTAAATCATGATTACTGGTATAGTTTATGACAAAACCATTCATTATTGATCTTGCTGTCTATATTACTCACCTAAATTCTGCTCTTGAACTCATTGTTGAACATCTGTTAGTGCCTTGGACAGCCTCAAGACCTTTGACAGAGTCTGAAATTGTGCACTTCTAAATAAATTACCATCATCTAGATGGTCTCCCACCCAATCAGTGTTCATAGCTAACTAGCTTCTTCTCAAACCACTCTATCTGTGTTGTTGGTGGATCATCACCTGATTCTTTTTCAACAAATTCAGGGCTCTGTCCTTTTTGCAATGCTACTCTTTATTCATCTCAATAATGATCTTCACTCAACATCCACCCTACACATTATTTTGCTGATGATCCCACTCTACACTCATCAATTTCTTTAAATCTCATGCGAAAGCTGTCACTAAGAAGGTTTCTTCTTTCCTGCCAATCATGTTTCTCCTCTTAACTGCCTATAAAGCTTATGTCTGCCTAAGACTTGATACTACTCCCATACATGGAGAGGTTCTTTTAACACTACTCTCATCCTCCTTGAAACAAAAGAAGATCTTGTCAACTGAGAATAAATCTCATTCTCATCTCTAGTCTCAATTTTCTCTCTCCGTCACTGGCTTTCTTTTCCTTCTCTTTTATTTACACTACTATGGTCAGTTCTCCTTTGAATGTCCCTCTCTTGTTTCATCTAAAATCCAAGTGTGTGGTCTGACATGCTCTTCCTCCCTTCAACTCAATGTCTTGAAATTAAGACCTATCATACCAATCTCATACTCTAACTCATTGTTTCTCAGGACCTCAAAACTGTAGAACTTCTAACCCTTGTCTTACATTCGTCAGGCTTTTGAAATCTAAGCATGGCATCATTTAATCATTACCTCCTGAACTGCCCTTGACATCAAGGCAGCATTTGACTGAGTGTGGCATCAAGGAGCCCTAGTAAAACTGAAGTCAATGGGAATTGGGGGAAAACGCTCCACTGGCTGGAGTCACACCTAGCACAAAGGAAGATGGTTGTGGTGATTGAAGGTCAATCATCACAGCCCCAGGACATTGTTGCAGGAGTTCCTCAGGGCAGTGTCCTAGGCCCAACCATCTTCAGCTGCTTCATCAATGACCTTCCCTCCAACATAAGGTCAGAAATGGGGATGTTCGCTGATGACTGCACACTGTTCAGCGCTATTCACAACTCCTCAGATAATGAAGCAGTCCATGCCCTCATGCAACAAGACCTCGACAACGTTCAGGCTTGGGCTAATAAGTGGCAGGTAACATTCGCACCACAGAAGTGACAGGCAATGACTATCTCCAACAAGCGAGAGTCTAACCACCTCCCCTTGACATTCAACGGCATTACCATTGCCAAATCTCCCACCATCAACATCCTGGGGGTCACCATTGACCATGTAGGGGGTGGTGGTGTGTGTCGGCTTCACCTCTGACTGATAAGTGGTTCGAATCGCTCCCACTCCCTTGGTTCTAGACCTTGGACTTATTTGGGGGTTGTGACAAAAAGTGCAGCAGACAACTGGTTTTGGTGCAAGAAAATTTGATCTTTATTCAAGAGAGAAAAATATAACACAATAATCTTAACACTCTAATAAAATGGGGAACACTTCGATACACACGAGGGAAATTACAGTAGAAGAATACCTCACCCCTCCCAATCCCACTTTACTAGCTAAGTTGGGCTCTAGAGGACCAGGGATAATGCTCACCAAAACGACTCCTTGACAGTTGAGCTGGTTCGCGGTTTCAGGGTTCGCTGGATGTGTTGGTTGGTGCCTGCCATACCCCAGACGCGGTAGAGGACTTCAACTGCATATCTGATCAATCTTCGCGAGTCCGCTGATGCGGTAGGGTGCGTATTGGATTTATCGGGTGAGTACCCACTTTTCTTCGGTTAGAGTTAGGGTTTAGAGTCTTTTGAGTAAAAATCTTACCCAGGGGTAAGTCAGGAATAGATTGCAGAGTGGAAAACTTGCGAGTCTTTGGTTTTCTCCCAAGTTGGTTTTCTTTGGTCGCAGTGGCCCAATATTACCTGGTCGGTTGGTGGTAATATTCGGTTGGTTGTTTCGTAAGGCCCTTGTTGCCGCGAGGTGTCTGATGGTCACTGGAACTGTTGCTCTGGTCTCTTCTTGTGTGTTGACCTGCTTTTAGAATGGTGAACTTCTTCGAACTCGATGACCTCCTGATTGTTGTAACTGTGTAACTGCTCAACTCTCCTTCTTGAGAAAAGCAGGCCTCCAATTATACTAATTGGGGCCTCCTAATCTGCGCGCCAAATCAGTCCCGGTTTATTGTAAGATTTTGGCGGGCTCGTTAATAGTAACTTGTTTATGAATGTGTGAAGTGATTTCGGGATAGTTCCATGAGCTGTTGAGCTCTTTCTTAATTCTAGTCATTGTGCTCAGGTTTCGAGTTGCCTGACTGGGCCTGAGATTTCTATGGAGTGGGGTGAGGTGATTTATTTTATGCATGTTTTGGATGGGTCTTGTAATTTGGGTGGGGACTGCTCTTCCGTGGGTCTATTGTTAGAATGTAAATTGTCTGATAGGGGCTGAGTGACGTTAAACAGTTCCCCAGACAGTTTGATTAACTCCAATGCTCAAACCGTCTATTACAGAGGTTGAACCCAACTCCTGTTGCAGTCTTTCCCTTTACAAGCCCAAACATGCCTTTTTAAAATACCAAATCTTGGTTTTTGACCTTGAATCTCCCTCTGTTAGGCCCAATACATTTTATCACCCTGAAGTGGTTAGAAAAGAGTCCAAAGTCCTTTTCTTTAGGGTTTTTCTCCGAGTTTTGGGGGATCTGTGAATTTTGAGAATCTTACAACCAGAAACTTAACTGGACCAGCCACATAAATACTGTGGCAAAAAGAACGGGTCAGAGGCTAGGTATTCTGCGACAAGTGTCTCACCTCCTGACTCCCCAAAGCCTTTCCACCATCTACAAGGCACAAGTAAGGAGTGTGATGGAATACTCTCCACTTGCCTTGATGAGTGCAGCTCCAACAACACTCAAGAAGCTCGACACCATCCAGGACAAAGCAGCCCACTTGATTGGCACCCCATCCACCACCTTAAGCATTCACTCCCCTCCACCACCAGTGTACCATGGCTGCAGTGTGTACCATCTACAAGATGCACTGCAGCAACTCGCCAAGGCTTGTTCGGCAGCACCTCCCAAACCCGTGACCTCTTCCACTTAGAAGGACAAGGGCAGCAGGCGCATGGGAACACCACCACCACCTCCAAGTTCCCCTCCAAGTCACACCATCCTGACTTGGAAGTATATCGCTGATCCTTCATCGTCGCTGGGTCAAAATCCTGGAACTCCCTCCCTAACAGCACTGTGGGAGTACCTTCATCACATGCATGGCAGCGGATCAAGAAGGCGGCTCACCACCACCTTCTCAAGGGCAATTAGGGATGGGCAATAAATGCTGGCCTTGCCAGCGACACCCACATCCCATAAATGAATAGAAAAAAAAATAGAAATTACTTCATCTCTTTTATCTGCTTCAACCTTGGTAATGTTCTCAGCTATGGTGCTTGGCCCTTCACATTGATTACTGAATTAAAAAATAAATCCTAATAAGCCATAACCAAGTCCCATTCAACTTTTGTCTGGCATCAATTACAATTTGGAAGAGCATAGATAGAAATAAATTGGAGGGAAATTCAACACTTATTCTGACAGGAGTTCCAAAAAAGAGTCGGGGTGATCTAATTGAAGTGTTTAAATGATGATTCAATGGGATATATACACAGAAGCTATTTCATCTGGTGAGGTAATCCAGAACAAAGGGGGCATCATCTTAAAATTAGAGCTAGGCCATTCAGGAAGCACTTTTTCACACAAAGGTTGGTGGAAATCTGGAACTCTCTCCTCCAAAAAGCTGTTGAGGCTGGGAACATTGGTATCAAGAGATATGGATCAAGGGCAGGTAAATGAAGTTGAGGTACAGATCAGACATGATCTAATTGAACAGCTCAAGGGCCTACTCCTATTCCAAAGTTCCTATTTTGAAAGAAAGACTTGCATTTATATAACACCTTTCACAACCTCAGAATGTCCCAAATTGCTTTACTTTTGAAGTGTAGTCACTGTTGTAATGTCGGAAACATGGCAGCCAATTTGCAACCAGCAAAGTCCCACAAACCAGCAATGTGATAATGACCAGATAATTTGTTTTTGTGATGTTGAGTGAGGGACAACTCCGCTGCTCTTCTTCGGAATAGTGCCATGGAATCTTTTATGTCCACCTGAGAAAGGAGACAGGGCCTTGGTTTAACGTCTCATCCAATAAACAGCAGCTCCGATAGTGCAGCACTCCCTCAGTGCTACACTGGAGTGTCAGCCTAGATTTTTGTGCTCAAGTCCCTGGAGTGAGACTTGAACCCACAACCTTCTGATTCAGAAGCGAGAGTGCTACCAACTGAGCCACAGCTATGTTCAACTGAGCAGTGGGGGATTAATGTAATACTGGAAAAAATAACACTGAACACAAATGGAGGACTTTTAAGGATAAGGAAAAATTTGGAGCACTCTAACCTTTTTAAAGAATCAAGAAACAAATGTAATGGATCTGAGATACTTACCAATTATATTGTAAAAATAGGAGGCTGAAATTTTGTAAAATTTAAGGACACATGGTCATCTTAGAAACCTGCAAAATTGCTAATATGCTTCTAATCTATGACACGGGAACTATTCTGTTCCAAATAAAGCAAATCAAGAGCATCCAACTGGAGTAAAGGCAATAACATGAAACTGACATTGATTTATTAGGTGGTCATGCCTAAAAAATATTAGGATTTTTTATGAAGATTAAAATTGTGGTAGTTGGTTGTGCTGTATTGTATTAAATAACATATAGGTGTACATTTGCATTTGTGATAGTAGAACTTTGCCAATTCTATAATTTACACAAATTATTCAACAACCAATTGTTTCATTGCATAAACAGTGCCCAGTTAAGTGCACCGTTCAGTACAAATGGAATGGTTGAAAGGAAATTGTGGAATATGGAATTTATTATGTATATTGGGAAGACCTTTTATTCCTCACTAATGACTTGATAGCTTGTTATTTTGTTTTACCTTTTGCAATTCTATATTCCCATATTCACCATGAAGTATTCCCCATTCTAATACATAGGTGACAAGTTATTTTTGTGTCTGTGCACATTGAGAAAGTGGAATTATTTACTGTTAACATAGGTGGTGACATTCAGCAAAGGAGCACATAGGACCTTGCAAAAATAATTTATGAATCCTTGGACTTTCAGGAACCCTGTCATTCTAAGCTTGCAGTATTCTCTTGTGCTGCCATTGTTTCGCCATTGGGAAGGAAATTAATTGACTTGCTGTAGCAAACAATACTAGATGCAGCTGTAGACAGCTGTTTGGTTTGTGTTACAGATGTCTCCAGTGACAGCCTGGAATTATCCCGTGGTATAGAGGTTAAGGGCAGTAGTGACCTTAACAGGCACTGGCAGTGCAGTACCTGTGGTGGAAAAGGGCTATTGACCTTTTTGCAGCATGTGGCAGAGTTCAGTGACAGCTTCCTTTGGAAAACAAAGCTTCTGCAGGCACTACTCTTTGATGAAATGCAGATAGACGTCCTCTGCCTGTATACTCTCGTGTGGATTAGCAGTAGTTGAGAGCCTTGCTCCTGCTGTGCAGCCTTACTAGCTTGGCGCCCACTGTTGTTCCTCTTCTTCCAAGGAGCAAAGAAAAAGGGACATTTTCAATGATTGGTTGATCAGCCAGCCACCGGAAATGATGTCGGAAAATGGGGTAGGTGCTAATATGAGCCGTGCTCTGGCTGAACAGATTTTCATCCCATCTCCTGCTGCTGCCTGACAGCTTCGTGCCACAAAATGGGGCACTGGCCAACAGAAAATCTAGGCTGCTGAATCATTAGGGAGATCTAATGGTTAGTTTTAATTAAATTAGTTCCCAAATTCAGAAGAATGCAATTTGTGCACCCAGCATGTGGCATTTGCTGCTGTTTCTCCTGTTTTGTTTCTCTTGCAGTAATTGCTAATAAAACACCTCATCTGAATATATCAAAACATCACAAAATTGATACAAGTTCCTGTTTAAGTGCATCGTTAGCATCCTTCAGCCTAGCAATGTTCCATGTTGAACAAATGTTTGGGTACGTCAGGTTACAATTTTCATCTGATGTTACCATACTAATAAACAGATGATGAAAACTATATTTAAGTATTTGTGATTTATCACAACTTTGGCAAACAAACGTGTGTAGGTTTTTTTTTAATTTATTCGTTCCTGGGATGTGGGCAGTGCTGGCAAGGCCAGCATTTATTGCCCATCCCTAATTGCCCTTGAGAAGGTGGTGGTGAGCCGCCTTCTTGAACCGCTGCAGTTCTTGTGGTGAAGGTACTCCCATAGTGGGTTGTTGATGCGTTCTGGTAAATACATATATATGATTTCTGAAGTATGGAACAGTATGAAAGTCCCAATCACAATAACATGATGTAAATCAACTTTTTCGAAGAAATAAATGTGTAGTTCAGTATTATATGTTACTACTATATCCAATAGATACTTCAGTGCCTTTTACTGAAAAGGCGATCTTGTGCTAGATTTTCCTTTTCTCACCCCTGCAAGGACAGACACATATGAATCCAAAAGTCCCAATTTTGCAAAACTGCAGAGCCTCTCTGATGGAGTGTGACCAATTCACTGCATGCTGAATTTTGAGTGTCATGATTTTTGGAACAGAAAGAAGGCAGTGGTAAAGGAAAGTGCAGTCCATCTTTAAATAGAAAATATAATCCATAAAGTTCCATGTTGAATTTCATGAGCTTTGGTTATGGCTCTGCCCTAGAATGTGCCCTGCCCAATTATGCTCATATATTGGGTGCCTATCCCTCAACTGGCCTGGTCTGTTTTGGCCTTATTCTTAAAGCAGCTATTGTTATTGTTTGCTGTAGTTTTTTTTGGCAGTATATATCTACTACCATACTGAATATTTTGCATACCTTTTGCTTTATATTTATGCTCTTTTGTTAAAACATTGGGTTCGGTATTAACCCCTCTCCTCCTGCCCCCACAATGGACGGGAGAGTGTCAAAGAGGGTTGAAAATTAAAAATCGCGAAATGCGACCCCAACCCACCGCATACGTGCCTGCCTCCATTTTTGCAGCGGCGGGTTGCAAGGCGTGCCTCTGTCCCGTCCTGGAGAGGCGAGACACTGTGTTATAATGTATAAATTAGGCTCGCACAGTGCAGTTAGCAGCCTGATTTAAATCTAGTGGTTGCTGGCTGGGTTTCCCAAGGCTCGGGAAACCCAGCAGCGAAATGGAGACGGGAGCAGCTGGCTCCTGAAGGCAAGTACTTTATAGATCACTCCTTGTGAGTCAGAAGAGCAAGAGCGCTCCCCCCGGGCCCTCAAGCAAATCTTCTGCCAATTGCGGCCTCTCCCTGTTGCCACGGTTGGCCGACCCAACCCCCGATTTCGAGCCACCTGCCCCATGATCTGCCGCCTCCCCCCCTCCGACCACCCCCACCAACTTTTCACTCCCACCCTCCCTCTCGATTGCCAGGCTCCAACTCCTCACACCAACCCCTGATCTTTCTCTTCCACCCTCCCTCCCCATTGCTGAGCTCCGGCCACCACCACCAAATTCTGATCTTTCCAATTGGTGGCGACCGGCCCCAATGGATACGGTTTCCTGCTGCTGGCTTTCCCGCCCGGCAACCAGCCAGCCTGTCAATCTGGCTGGTTGCCGGGCGGGAAATGGAAGAAGAAAATGATAATGAGGCCCTGCCGTTAAGTTCGGCAGGACCTCCGCATCCCCAGGATTTCCAGGTTTCCCCCTCGCCTCACTACCACGCTGCCCTGCTCCCTCCCCGCCTCCCCATAAATATCATTGCCATTTTGTTTGCTAAGCAACACTTTCCCACAGTATTGACAATTGCTGCTACATTACAAGTTTAGCTAATAAAGTTGAAAAGCTGGGAATTACTCTGACTGCTCCCACGGTGCTGCATTAATTGTATGATGAGGACTAGTTCATGAGAGGAAAAAATCTTTAGGTTCTATAACACCTTAGGCAGTATGTTCCTCCAGTCAATATCCAAGGACAACTCTTTATAGGATCTGTCTTTACAGTGCATGCCATTCCTATCTGGGCATGTCCGACATTTTTCTTTGCTGCCTTCACTTCACGGCAGAGGCAGTGAGAATGACGGCACTGTGCCATCTGCTGTGGTCTAACTTACAGACAACCTCAGAGATTGTTAAGGTCCCAATATCATTAAGCTTCTGTTATAATTTAGGGATTTATATGCTGGATAGTTTTCTTGGCTTCAGCATCATGGACCACTGCTGTCAACAAACCCACTACAAGTTTAGGGTCTTGCCTTTAATACTTTAACAGGTTGAGTGGCTTCAATTGCTCTCATTAGCAGATCCTACACTTCTTATGTGCCAGTGTTGGTTCACACTGCCCAATATCTACTTATACAAAAGTGTAATCGAGGCAATGTAAGAGTGGTATCTCCTCATGATTGAACTGAATATGATCTCTTTCACACAATAATCGAAGTGTGACGTCACCAGAAAGCAGGTAAGTGATTGGTTGGTGAGTATTTCTCTTTTTTTTTATACAAAACTTCAATTTTATTGTTTCTCGGGTATCTGTGGTGTAGCAGAGACTGCTGGCATAAATTAACTGAAGGGTAAATAATACATTTTTAATTAATTACATAGAATGGGAGAGCAGGTGATGTGTTACTGCTGCAATATGTGGGAGCTGGTGGACACCATTGATGTTCACGGTGAACACATTTGCAGTAAGTGTTGGCTGCTCGAGGAACTCCGGCTCCGTGTTGATGAGCTGGAGTCCGAGCTTCAAACACTGCGACACATCAGGGAGGGGGAGAGTTACCTGGACTCTGTGTTTCAGGAGGTAGTCACACCAATTAGAGTAACTAATTCAGAAGTAGCCCGTGGTCAGGGACAGGAAGGTGTGACTACGAGTGAGGCAGGTACAGGGATCCAGGAGGTAGTGTTGGGGGAGCCGCAGCCCTTGCTCTTGTCCAACAGGTTCGAGGCTCTTACTCCCTGTGTGGATAGGAGCGGGGACTGCAGGGAGGATGAGCAACCTGGCCACAGCACCGTGGTAAGGGGGGCCATTCAAGTGGGGGGAGTAAAAAGAAATGTTGTAGTGGTAGGGGATAGTATCATTAGGGGGATAGATAGGGTTCTTTGCAGCCAAGAGCGAGAGTCCCGAAGGCTGTGTTGCCTGCCCGGTGCCAGGGTTAAGGACATCTCCTCTGGGCTGGAGAGAAACTTGGAGTGGGAGGGGGAGGATCCAGTTGTCGTGGTCCATGTTGGTACCAATGACATAGATAGGACAAGGAAAGAGGTTCTGCTGAGGGAGTTTGAGCAGCTAGGGGCCAAATTAAAAAGCAGAACCTCGAGGGTAATAATCTCTGGATTACTACCTGAGCCACGAGCAAATTTGGCTAGGGTAAATAAAATCAGGGAGTTGAATGCGTGGCTCAAAGACTGGTGTGGGAAAAATGGGTTTTGCTTCTTGGGACACTGGCACCAGTACTGGGGCAGGAGAGAGCTGTTCCGTTGGGACGGACTTCACTTGGCCAGTGCTGGGACTAGTGTCCTGGCGAATCGAATAACTAGGGCTGTGGAGAGGGCTTTAAACTAATTAGTGGGGGGGAGGTTTCAAGAGAGCAAAAAATAAAAATGACAACAGAGAGGGTCATAGACATAGGTAGCAGTAGGGGAATCACAAATCAGAGCGTGGCAGGAAGGGACAGAGTGTGTGGAGTAAAAGGTAAACTGGTAGAAAGTGAAAAAGCAGGAACTAAGTGCCACAAAGCATATTTGAAAGTTCTCTATCTGAATGCACGTAGCATTCGTAACAAAATAGACGAGTTAATGGCACAAATAACTACATATGGTTATGATATTGTGGCCATTACAGAAACATGGCTGCAGGGTGACAATGCCTGGGAATTAAACATACCAGGTTATTTAACGATCAGGAAGGACAGGCAGGAAGGAAGGGGAGGTGGGGTGGCTATGTTAATAAAGGAAGGAATCACTGTAATACAGAGTAATGATATTGGGTCAAAAAATCATGATAATGAAACAGTTTGGGTGGAGATAAGGAATAATAAGGGGAAAAAAACATTAGTGGGCGTAGTCTATAGGCCTCCGAACAGTTGCAACTCTATTGGACGGAGTATCAATCAGGAAATAGTTGAGGCATGTAATAAGGGAACATCTATAATTATGGGGGATTTTAACTATCATATTAATTGGACAAATCAAATGGGGCAGGGCTGCCTTGAGGATGAGTTCATTGAGTGTATTAGGGATGGGTTTCTTGAGCAGTATGTAACTGAACCGACCAGGGGGCAAGCAACCTTAGATCTGGTCCTGTGTAACGAGACAGGATTAATTAAAAATGTCCTAGTAAAGGATCCCCTTGGAATGAGTGACCATAACATGGTTGAATTCCATATTCAATTAGAGGGTGAGAAGGTTGGATCTCAAACAAGCGTGCTAAGCTTGAATAAAGGAGACTATGAAGGTATGCGAGCGGAATTGAGTAGAGTGGATTGGGAAAATAGATTAAAGGGTAAGACGACACATGATCAGTGGTGTACATTCAAGGAGTTATTTTACAACTTCCAACAAAAATATATTCCACTGAAAAGAAAAGGGTGTAAAAGAAAGGACAGTCATCCGTGGCTAAGTAAAGAAATTAAGAATAGTATTCGACTAAAAACAAGGGCATATAAGGTAGCGAAATCTAGTGGGAGGACAGAGGATTGGGAAAACTTTAAAAGGCAGCAAAAAATAACAAAAAGATTGATTAAGAAAGGGAAGATAGATTATGAAAGTAAATTAGCAAAAAATATAAAAACAGATAGTAAGAGTTTTTATAGTTATATAAAAAGAAAAAGGGTGGCTAAAGTAAATGTTGGTCCCTTAGAGGATGAGACCGGGAAATTAATGGTGGGAAATATGGTGATGGCAAAAACACTGAATGAATATTTTGTATCAGTCTTTACAGTAGAGGACACTAAGAATATCCCAACACTGGACAAACAGGGGGCTATAGG
This sequence comes from Squalus acanthias, assembly GCA_030390025.1. Lineage (NCBI taxonomy): Eukaryota > Metazoa > Chordata > Chondrichthyes > Squaliformes > Squalidae > Squalus > Squalus acanthias. Next base: position 77,880,748 of record CM059426.1, on the reverse strand, counting down.
GGGAGAGGAGCTAAACACGATCAAAATCACTAAGGAAGTGGTACTCGGTAAAATAATGGGACTCAAGGCGGATAAATCACCTGGACCTGATGGCTTACATCCTAGAGTCTTGAAGGAAGTGGCGGTAGGGATTGTAGATGCATTGGTAATAATTTTTCAAAACTCCCTGGATTCCGCTAAGGTCCCGGCAGACTGGAAAACTGCTAATGTAACACCCTTATTTAAAAAGGGCAGTAGACAGAAGGCTGGTAACTATAGACCGGTTAGCCTAACATCTGTGGTAGGTAAAATTTTGGAGTCCATTATTAAGGAAACAGTAACAGGACATTTGGATAATCATAATTTAATAGGACAAAGTCAGCATGGTTTTACGAAGGGGAAGTCATGTTTGACAAATTTGCTGGAGTTCTTTGAGGAAGTAACATATAGAGTGGATAAAGGGGAACCAGTGGACGTAGTGTATTTAGACTTCCAAAAGGCATTTGACAAGGTGCCACACAAAAGATTATTGCTTAAGGTAAAAAATCACGGGATTGGGGGTAATATTCTGGCATGGATAGAGGATTGGCTATCTAACAGAAAGCAAAGAGTTGGGATAAATGGTTCATTCTCAGACTGGCAATCAGTAACTAGTGGTGTTCCACAGGGGTCAGTGCTGGGTCCCCAACTCTTCACAATCTATATTAACGATTTGGAGGAAGGGACCAAGTGTAACATATCAAAATTTGCAGATGATACAAAGATGGGAGGGAAAGTAGTGAGTGAGGAGGACATAAAAAACCTGCAAGGGGACATAGACAGGCTAAGTAAGTGGGCAGAGATTTGGCAGATGGAATACAACACTGGAAAGTGTGAGGTGATGCACTTTGGCAGGAAAAATCCTAGAGCAATTTATTATCTTAATGGCAAGAAACTGGAGAGTACTGAAGTGCAAAGGGATCTGGGGGTCCTGGTGCACGAAACTCAAAAGGTTAGTATGCAGGTGCAGCAAGTGATTAAGAAGGCAAATGGAATGTTGGCTTTCATTGCTAGGGGGATAGAATATAAAAATAGGGAGGTATTGCTTCAGTTGTACAAGGTATTGGTGAGACCGCACCTGGAATACTGCATACAGTTTTGGTGTCCTTACTTAAGGAAAGACATCCTTGCTCTCGAGGCAGTGCAAAAAAGGTTCACTCGGTTAATCCCGGGGATGAGGGGGTGGTCATATGAGGAGAGGTTGGGTAGATTGGGACTCTACTCATTGGAGTTCAGAAGAATGAGAGGCGATCTTATTGAAACATATAAGATTGTGAAGGGGTTGGATCGGGTGGATGCGGGGAGGATGTTCCCGATGACGGGTGAGACGAGAACTAGGGGACATAGTCTTAGAATAAGGGGCTGCTCTTTCAAAACTGAGATGAGGAGGAACTACTTCACTCAGAGGGTGGTAGGTCCATGGAATATGCTGCCACAAAAAGCTGTAGAAGCTACAACATTAATTAAATTTAAAACAGAAATAGACAGTTTCCTAGAAGTAAAGGGCATTAAGGGTTACGGGGAGCGGGCAGGAATTTGGACATGAGTCTAGGTTCGGATCGGTCATGGCCCTGTGGGTAGTGGAGCGGGCCCAGGGACTGTGTAGCCTGATTCTGCTCCTATTTCGTGTGTGCAATTCTGTTAGATGCAGGAGATGGTTCTGTGATAGATAGTAGATTGGCGGTTAGGATCAGATCAGCCATGATCTTATTGAATGGCGGAGCAGGCTCGAGGGGCCGATTGGCCTACTCCTGCTCCTATTTCTTATGTTCTTATGTTCTTTCCCTTATGTATGCTTCTTCAATCTTTGGGTAGACTAGAAAACACATGGTGAGCCAAAGCCAAATGGGAATTGTTAAGCTGTTTTTTCTCTTACAGATAATGTACATACAGAGCAACATTTATGAGCAGACTCAGTTCAATCAATATAATTTATCGTCACATAATAATACAAAATAACAAATATGGCCAATTCCCAACAAATACCCTGTTGGGGTGCACGTGCACCACTTAATTAACTTGTTCTAATAAACTAAAAATACATACATCAAGTTAGAATAAGATATTATTCCCATCATCAATGAAATAACATCCATCATGCATTGCCCACTGGTCTCAAAAGAGAGCCCGTGGACATCATGCGATTCTGTACCAGAGTCACTAGGGTGTGCACGATCTTGTGCATCCTGGACCTGTGGATGGTGATTCTTGCCAGGCCCAGGAGCAGACTGACCAAGGGGTCTCCGGCCATGTTCCCTGGTGCTGGCCACCCAACTTGGATGGCCAGTCATCTGCATGACAGTAGTTCATACGATACCTCAAATGTATATGGGTATAATAGTGTAGTGGTTATGGTTGTACACTTGATCCAGAGGTCTTGAATTATCATTAAAAACTAATGTCCTCTATCTCCCCTACATGTGACTCTAGTACACATCAAACACCTCACACTGCAGTACACGGCTGCACATTTTCTGCCAGCTGCTCATGTCAGACTCAAAGGATGTGGAAAAGGTCTTTTACTCCTGCATTTACACTCATCTGAAGGCAGGTTCAGTAGAATACAAATCCCTTGCTCATACAACAGATTGTGGGCTGTCACCCACTTTCCTCTTCAACTGCTATCTGCACTCCTCCTCTCTTGTGAGTTTGTGTCACCCGGTGCATCTTTCTCAAGCTTATTGCATTTCCTGGGGTGCTAAGATCTGTGGTGGTGCTTGGGGCAGGTGGAGTGCTTGATGCAAGCATACCATCAAGTGCCACAGTCTGTGGTGCTACTTGGTCACCCCTCCTACCTAATAGCATAAGAATTAGGAACAGGAGTAGGCCATACGGCCCCTTGAGCCTGCTCCGCCACTCAATAAGGTCATGGCTGATCTTCGACCTCAACTCTAATTTCCTGCCCGATCTCCATATACCTTGATTCCCCTAGCGTCCAAAAATCTATCGATCTCAGCCTTGAATATACTCAATGACTCAGCATCCACAGCCCTTTGGGGTAGAGAATTCCAAAGATTCCCCATCCTCTAAGTGAAGAAATTCCTCCTCATCTCAGTTTTACATGGCTGACCCCTTATCCTGAGACTATGCCCCCTAGTTCTAGACTCTACAGCCAGGGGAAACAACCTCTCAGCATCTACCCTGTCAATCCCCCTCAGAATCTTATATGTTTCAATGAGATTACCTCTCATTCTTCTAAACTCCAGAGAGCATAGGCCCAATCTACTCAATCTCTCCTCATAGGACAAGCCTCTCATCCCAGGAATGAATCTAGTGAACCTTCGTTGCACCGCCTCTAAGGCAAGTATATCCTTCCTCAGATAAGGAGACCAGAACTGTGCACAGTACTCCAGGTGTGGTCTCACCAAAGCCCTGTACAATTGTAGTAAGACTTCCTTAGTCTTATACTCCATCCCCCTTGCAATAACCCCCTCCTCATCTTGGGGAGGAACCTATAGGAAGAAAAAAAGGAAAATCGTTTACAATGCATCCCCAGCACAATACCATCTAATAATTGTAAGACATTTTGTGCGCCGTGCACTTGCTTTGCAAAGTTAGCCCCTGCTGTAAGGATTAAGAAACTTAGCCAGTGCAGGAAACTTGCCCTTGCCAATCCCCTCGACAGATTCTCAACAAAAAAGGGTTAGGTTAATCTCCTCGTACTGGATGAGCAGCTTCAGCTTAGCTGGTCCAGTGTCTGTTCTGGTCTCTCTACGTGACTGTGCACTGCTTTGACCTGTAAACAGAACATTTAGGAAGATGTTAACAACTGCCTGCGCATCCCAAACAGCACCCTGTAGACCGATCACCTCCGTACACCGATCACCTCCGTGCACCGATCACCTCCGTACACCGATCACCTCATCACTATAACTATAGAGAACAAATGTCCATCGCTCTCTTATCCTCTGGTATCGCTCTCCTGGACGGGCAGCCTCTTGATTTTTCTCTCTGGACTTTGTTGACTCTTGACTCTTAGCCGTACTGGTCGGTTATTCGAGTGTTGGGTGGAGCTCAATCGGTACGAGCCGCCCCAACAAGGGCAAGTAACAGGGTACACCATCCCGAGTGTCGGTAAACGGTGTCTGGACCCGGAGGCCCGAGGAGACGAGACGAGAAGAAGACGAGAAGAAGACGAGAAGAAATTCCACGTGCCGCCACGGTCAGTAAACCCCGACCGCGCCCGAAAATATAAATACAGGACTCTTCTTTGAGTTCTACCGACTACAACCTGTGTCGAGCACAGGAAGACTCTTCTTTGAACTGTGTCCGAGGTCCGTCGAGTTCTTCATGACAACAGGGAGTCTGGCCTGCTTTTCGCAGCAGCGAAAGTAAACAAGTGGGGTGCAGAGACCCTTCCAAACACGTGACAGTCAGGTGCTGCAGCGAAACGAGCTGAGTGCCTCACTTTAAAAATCTCCGAAGTAACACGAGTGGTGAGCATGTTTTCCGATCCTACAAATCCAGACGTAGTGTAGGTATTGTTAAGGGAGGGTGGTTTTTAATAAGGTTAAGATATAATGTGTTCCCCTTTCTACGATGTGCCGTGTGTTCTCCATTTCCATAGACCAAGCTTTATGAATGTATGTATACTTGTACTATCTTTGATTTGCGCCTATGACATGTATTTCATGATTTTGGACGCCATGCAATAAAGATTTCCATTTCGTACTATTCAACTGGGTCTATTTGAGTTTTTCTCTGCATTACTGCTCCCTGCACCTAAGTCCAGTGTTAGAACCATAAGGGCGAGTGGGTCGAACCACTCACAGGTGCTTATTGCAAAAAGGCTGGCCGGAGACCAGAGCAAGCAATAGTATAGGCAACGAAGGCCTAACCTCGCACCAGCACCGTCTGAGACACGTCCCCCTTACAGAAAATGGCGACTGCGGCAGGACTCTGACAGCAGGAGAGTAATGTTTTAGACCCTGGTTTGAATAGGCGAAATGTGATGGATGAGAAGGTACCCGACTATGTGTTTGGGAAGGTTAACTTAACCAAAAAGTGGTTATGTGACCTATTGATGGACAAGCGTCCGCGAGACGCCGCCATCAAATGGACAGGTAGTAAAGATCATAAGAAGTCGGTAGTGAAAGCGGTCTGGCTGATGTGCTACAAGAAGCAAGTCCAACTTTCGGACCAGGTCATTGCAGCACAGGCAGCTCAGATCAGGGGATTGGAAACTGAGATGGAGGAAAAGGTCACGGGAGGACAGAGACTCATTGCATCATTGAATTTGTTACATCAGGACTCCAAATAGTAGCCAACCACCACGAGGCTAAAATTGATTACCTAGAATGTCAGGTCACGGAAGCAAAATTAAACGAGGGTAGGATTAGAGAACGGTGTGTCCGCCTAGCTAACCAGATAAAAGCCCAGGAGGAAAGCTTGAGGGGAGTTAGGGCGGCATACAAGATGGCTCTCGAGGATAGGCATGAGGGAGCCGACCACAGTGTTCGTCAGAGGGAGATAGAGAACCTAAGGGAGTCCCTGAATAAGGCAAACGGCTTGGTGTGTCTCATCAGCCCGTCAGCGAGCCAGCCACAGGTGGGTAGGGAATTCCCAAAATCCCTACCGGAAAAAGCAGAAGAGGTATCTGCCACTGTACCCTCCGCGCCACCCAGCTATTCGGCAACCTGGGTAAGGGAGGAAGTGGTGGAAATAGAGAAGAAGGTTCCCGAGGTAGGACAATCCCCGGAGGTAGCGTCGACACCGGGACCGATGTGTCCGGTCCGAGGTCATAAGAGAGGCCCGAATGGGGCAAATGGGGCAGACGGGGATATCCTGAACCAACTTGTATTGCCCCACAGCTCACACCAGCTGAGAGCAATGATTAGCCATGTATGGAAGCTGTCCGAGTCAGAAGACCCTTCCGTACATTTTAGGGAAGTAGAACAGACCGCAGCAATTAATGGCTGCGACGATGAGGAAAAGACCAAAATGTTGCTGTTCTCTTTAGATAGCTCGATCCTTCAGTGTCTCTCCGACGAGAGCAAGAAGGGAAATAAAACCTATGGGGAGTTACGGGACGAGGTCCTAGAAGTGTTAGGGGCGGATGATGAAGGTCCGTTCGTCAGATTGGGTCAGACCGTACAGATGGAGGGAGAACCCCCGCGGGTTTTCGCCGACAGACTGTGGCCAGTATACCAGCATAGCTGCCCAGGTGCGCCACAGCGCATCTATCTGGACGGCCCCGGGAAAGCTCATTGGCTCAGGTGCATGGTAGCCAACAGCTTGCCAGCCGTCAGGGAGCAGGCCAGAGCGTGGTTTGATCCCACTAACCCCGCCACAACGGAGGAGTCTGTCCTGAATCGACTCACCATAGGGTATCGGAACACTAGGAGCACGGGAGCGCGTCCCCTTATGGGAAAGGTGCATGAGGCAAAGCCCGCAGCTCCGGCTCAGAAAGAGTGGCATCAGGAGGGAAATCGCGCCCCACAAACCAGTGGTGTTTGTTACGGGTGCGGGAAGACAGGTCACTGGCGTAAAAACTGCAGGAATCCCTGGAAGGACGCCAGGGACAAAGCTCCCGCAGTCCGAACCCAAGCGCCTGTCTCTGAGAAAGGAGCTGGTGTGCCTATCCATCCCAATGCGATAGAATCAATGTTAGGAGCCATGCGGTCCCTTATGATTTCGCACGGGAAAGTGGCAGTCGTTACCGGCCCCACAGATGCCACAACCCCGTCCACCGGTACCCAATGACTAAAGCCCGCGCAGCCCGTTTACCTGTGTCCGCTCAGCTATGATGCGTGGAAAAGACCCCTGGTAGAGATGGAGGTAGAGAAGCAGAAGGGTAGTTACTTGTTGGACACGGGAGCTTCATGCACCGTGATCCATACAGATAGCCCCTTTGACTCACCACTGTCTACCAAGGTCCCATTCACATTAGCGGGGTTCACAGGAAAAGAGCAGGCGGGCGCATTCTCCATTCCGCTCTCCATTCCGCTCTCCATTCATTTAGGAGCACTCCACACCACATGGAAGTGCATACTGATGAAATGGCAAGAGGGGGGTGGCAGAGGTATCCTCGGATCGGATCTCCTAGCGGAACACGGGATCCTCGTGGACCTTAGGAATCACTGTCTCTGGGGAGCCAAGGGTGGGAAAGGCAAGGTAGTTGTAATCCCAGGGAAGGAAGGAAAAGGGGCCCTGTGTACCATGAAGCCATCCGGAGGCTACGACCTTGGGCTTATGGTCGCGGATGTCCCAACGGACATGCAAACGTACGTGTCAGATAATATGCATGCGTTTGCAACCCACAAGCACGATTGTGGAAGGGTTACCGGGTTTGAGGTCAGCGTAGACGGGGACCCCTTGACCCGGCCCCAAAGGCAGTATAACTTCCCCAAAGAAGCAGAACCCGACATGGAGACAGCGATGTCCTCATTGGTGCAGCAGGGCGTGTTGAGACCGATAGCCACACACGTGAACTCCCCATTATGGCCGGTAAGGAAGCCGGATAATTCGTGGAGGGCCACGCTGGACTACAGAGTCCTTAACAGTAACATCCCCGCCTGCGCGCCCACAGTAGCAGCAGTTGCAGACCTAATAGGGAGTATCCCAGCGTCCGCGACCACGTTCACGGTGCTGGATATCTCGAACGGTTTTTGGTCCATCCCGCTGTGGCGAGAGGACCAGTACAAGTTTGCCTTTACTTTCAAAGGACAACAGTACACATGGAACTGTTTGCCACAGGGTTTCCACAACAGCCCCAGTATTTTCCATCAGTGTATGGCAGGAAGTTTAAAGGAGTTTAGTCAGCCCAATCAGATAGTGCAGTACGTGGATGATTTGCTCCTGTTCACAGACTCAAGGGAGGAGCATGGACCACTGTTAGCCAAGTTATTGGAGCTGCTAGCGAGAAAGGGTTTTAAAGTTAACCCGAAGAAAGCACGGATCGATCAGCAGGAAGTAAAATTCCTGGGTCTGACCATTCGCGCTGGGGAAAGAGCCATAGATAAGGCTAGGAGGGAGTCGGTGCAGGAGTTACCGATTCCCAACACCATAACGGGTGTGAGGTCCTTTCTGGGACTGACCGGTTACTGTAGAGACTTCATCGAGGACTATGCGGCCACAGCAGCTCCGCTGCTCCGACTCCTCCATAAGGGAGTGGAGTGGTCTTGGGACGAGGGTTGCCAGGCAGCATTCAAGAAGTTAAAAAGGGATCTGCAGACTGCGCCAGCTTTAGGGGCCATAGATGGGGGGGAGGAGTTTTTCCTGGAGGTAGCTGCCAGCGGAGACAGCTTGAGCGCCGTGCTTCTCCAAGAGCGTCACGGCAAGCTGAGGCCGGTTGTCTATTCGTCCAGGGTGTTAACGGATGTGGAGAGGAGTTTTTCCAACTGCGAAAGGCATCTTTTAGCCACGCATTGGGCTGTGAAAAGATCAGCGATCTTCACAGGGCTCTCTCCCATCACTCTCCTCACCCATCACACACCAACCAAGATGCTTCTGGATGGGAGGATTAAGGATGGGACCGTAAGCAGCGCTCGTATTGCGCGCTGGACCCTTCTCCTTTCCCAGATGGATCTTAGAGTTAAAGGTCTTTGCAAGCCCAGGCTCGCGGCCAACCTGGTATACCCCGGAACAGCCCACCGGTGTTCGGTTGAAGGGGTGTGGGAGGTCAACATAGGTTTGCGGGCCGGGATACATCCCACCGGCCGCGAGATTTATGTTGATGGTTCCAGCACAGTGTCCGCTGGCGAACGACTCACAGGGTGTGGAGTTTATGACCCTGCGGCAAACCTTGCCTTGGCAATTAAACTCCCCAGCACGATGAGCGCGCAGCAGGCTGAGCTGTCTGCGGTGGCGTATGTAGTTACCCACCCAGAGATCTTCCCAACCCCATACACGATTTGTTCGGACAGTATGTTTACGTGCAATTCGTGTACGGAATACTTGGCCATTTGGTCCCGCCGTGGCTACACCTCCGCGGACGGTCGACCTTTAACGGTGAAGCCCTTGCTGGAAAAGATCCTAGCAGCAGTGGGGGAGGAAGGGGAGATTTTCATCCATAAGGTGAAGGCTCACTCCTCCACAGAACCCTGAGGGAGGGCAACCAGCAGACGGATGCGCAAGCCAGGGAGGGTGCCCGTAACGGCATTTTCTGGGACCCCTATGGACCCGGACCCGTGGCAGCGATCCAGGGCAGGGAAGGGAATCCCGGGAACACCAGGGTAGCACTGCCCCTAGACCTTAAGACCGTCCAGAGCCAGGATCCCGCCCTAAAAGCAGTCCTCAGAACGATTACTGAGGGCAAGCAGGTAGAGGGCCCATACAGTACGGCAACCCTCTCCGTTAAAGAAGGAATGCTGTTCCGCGAGGAACAGTGGGTTGTGCCGCAGCAGCACAGGAGGGAATTCCTCCAGTTGGCTCATGAGGGGCTGGGGGCAGGACACCCCGGGCCTGAGGTTACCTGGCAACGGGTAGAGCAGGCGGAATGGTGGCCGGGACTCAGGGAGCAGGTCCGTGAGTTCTGTGCAAGCTGTCTTGTGTGCGCTGCAAACAACCCAGACCCCCAGAAAAGGAAAGTGCACATGGGGCACATCAGGAGGGTGGAGGGACCATGGCAGTCGATACAGATCGATTACATAGGGCCCCTGCCCACCACCCAGGGAGGCTACAAATACTGCCTCGTCCTGGTGGATGTGTTTTCCAAGTGGGTAGAAGCCTTTCCCTGTCGAACAGCTACGGCGCTGGGTACTGCCACGATCTTGGTCCGGGAAGTGTTCTCGCGGTGGGGACTCCCCCGTTTCGTGGAGTCAGACCAAGGGAGTCATTTCACCGGCCAGGTGATGCAGAACACCCTCATGCTGTTGGGCATTGAAGGGAAGTGGCACGTAGCGCACAATCCCCAGTCATCAGGGATTGTTGAACGCATGAACCGGACCCTCAAGGAGAAACTGAGGAAAGAGACTATGAACTCGCCCCAAAAATGGGCGGAGGTTCTGCCTCTAGTCCTCATGGGAATCCGGGCCAGCCAGTCAAAGAGTACGGGGTATTCCCCGTACGAGGTGATGACTGGGAGGATCATGCGAACCCCCACCCATGTACTAGCCCCGGTGCTCACTGAGGCTCAGCTCCAAGAGGTGAAACGGGACAAGTTTGTCCAGACCCTCTTGGAACGCCTGAAGCAGGTTTACGAGCAGGCGGCTGGGAACATGGGAAGACAGCACCAGGGCAATCGCCTGTTGCTGGAACCCCGTAAGAAGCAGGAGTGGGAAGTCGGAGATCAGGTCATGGTTAGGAACTATGCCAGAGTAGGGAGTTTGGAGCCACTGTACATGGGACCCTACAGTATTGTAGATAAGGCGAGTCCCGTGGTGTATGCCGTAAAGGTACCCAGGCGCACGAAATGGTTCCACATTAACCAGTGCAAGCTGTATAAACCGGGTGCACAGGGGCCAATCACAGGGGCCAAACCTGCGAGTGGGGACTCTCAGCCCCGGGTAGAACCGCAGGGCACACAGGCCGGTAAAGCAGCCTGCGTGAGGGGAGAGGACATTCTGGAAAAGTGTAGGATCTTTTCTTTTTCTTGGGATTCAGATGAGGAAGAGCTCGGAGAGCTCAACCAAGGTAGTGACCCAGTCGGAGAGGTGGTGGGGTCAGAGGACGGAGGTTCTGCCCTCGACCCAAGCATAGGGCAGATAGGGATTGCGAGTGGAGTTCCACTTACTGGGGAAACAAGTAGGGTGGAGTCGGAAACCGCAGATCCCGAGCCCAGGGGGGCGGAGCCAGGGGAGACAGAGCCGGCGGCTGTGGTGGGACCACAGGCCGTGACGGTGGAAGTCCCGGTCCCCGGTCCGTCGGTCCTGGAGATCTTGCCCAAGATAGCCCTCCGTAGGTCAAGTCGGACACCCCAGCCCAGGAAGTTGTGGTCAAATCCCTCGTACACCCCCAGGCATAAGTTCAAGGCAGTCCAGGGAGATCCCAGACCCAGCTCAGCAGCGACAGGCTGCGGCAGATCAAAGGAAAGGGTCAGTGCCCCCCCGCAACGGGGAAAAGCTCGTGGCAGCTTGTCCAGACTTTCGGTAGGCCGCCCTGGGAACGGGCGGCGCTGTACAGTTATTTTAGGAGGATAAGTTTAAGTTTATAGGGGGAAAAATTAGGTCGCGCCCCATTTGGGGCGCAAATATCGTCTGGACGCAAATATTAGCGCCTGGCGCTAATTATCGGCACTGACTGGAAACTTCACTTTTACCGCCCCGGGAGGTGAGTGGAGCGCTAAATCAGGCGCTGCACACCTGTCTTAAGGCGCAAAGGCCAAGGAGTGAGGCGCTAACTCAGAGCGCTGGCGAAGCTCATGTAATGTCAGTCAGCAATGGAACACACACACAATGGCATGGGCCAGTTCTTAAAGGGGATGGTTAATCTTGCTTTCCATCCACATCCTGTTCATTGCAGCCTTGAATCTCGGCCTGGAGAGACTTGCACATCAAATGTGCTGGAAAGAACAATGGAGAGTACCAGGCAAAGAGCTCAGAGTGCAGCTCCCACAGTCTCTGCTAAATCGATACAAGGAATGGCAAATCAAAATGAACCTGCAAAGTGCTGCTCAGTACCCAAAACTCCTTCACACAACGTTGAATCTCTCCAGAAGTCTCACCCTCTCTCTCTCAGAATGCGTAGTTCAAAAATGCCACCAACAATAAAAGACAGGAAGAGGCCCCCTTTAAATAGCGCCCCCCCCCCCCCAGCCCCACAGCGATTGATAGCGTTCCAGTCTTCTGGTCGTTGGATGCGCCAGGCGGTAAGGCAGGGGGCGCCACTCAATTTCCGCTCCGGGGCGCCACAAGGGCGTTGCACCATGGAATGACGTCACAATCTGCGCGCGCAGGTGGTCGCAGCGGTAAAGTTTAGCGCCGCCGCACAATCTCTAGTTAAGTTCCCGAGCGGCGCAAACATCGCTGCGCCCGGGCGTTAGCGGCTTTGCGCCCCATTAGCGCCCTCTTAAGGCGCTAACGGGAGGCGCAACCAACTGAATTTTTACCCCATAGTGTTTTAATATCCAGTTAAGATTGTAGTTAAATTTTATAAGTAAATGGTAAAATGATGGGAGTTAGTGATAGGAATAGTTAAGGTCTATCCAGTATACATGTCTTTGTACGTGAGACGAGGTCAAGGGACCCGCTCACCCTTCACAAAAGCCAGAGACTCTTGGGAGGCTGGCTACATCATTTTATCTGATCACAGGAACCAGGAGATATGGAAAGGATTCTGATAGTGCTCGCAACGATCGGATATGGATTGGCCTATCGGGGCCTCACCAAGGATGTCGTTGTGTTCGGTTGCTCCGGGGACACGGCCCCCATCGCGACGGATGGGACCAGGGAGCGAGAGGCTGAGGAAACCGCCACTTATTTCCACAAGGGAAGGTGGCCGGGATGGCTGGGAATTAATTCGACGGAATACTCCAGCGCATCCGGATTTGCCTACAAAGAGACTTCTTTACTGTGTCCCAGGGTGAGGTTCATTGCACCCAGAATCAGCGTCACCGTCGGCAAAAGGATTTGTTTGGTGTGCAATGGGAAGGTCCCATTGAGCCGATGGTGGTGGTTACGGAAATTAAGCAAGACTATGAGAAATTCCTCGGTCGAGTGGGAGCGATTGGGTAACAATACCCATTGGACAATTACGGGGACTAACGGACAAGTGAAAGTCTGTTGGGAGAAATGGTGGGAACCGGATGAGGGAATATATGTTTGTATGTGGGGATCGAAGTACGTTTGCCCCAAGGGTATATCCATATTTTTCCTACAACAGTGGCAGGATGCTGGGAAAGGGATGAGGTGGGACGTCAGCACCAGGAGGTGCGGAGCTCCATTCTCCCCGATCCCGGTAAACGCCACTGAACTCATCACGCGCCCACGCAAGTCTCCGCCCACGATTCCGGTGGCTTTGGCTCAGGAGGAAGGGTGCCCTAAAACCACTAAGGGGCCCGGGAATGGTCTGGTACTGGTGCCAACGGATCAGATACTGTATCAGGGGGTACATTACGCGGTGGCCTCGGTGATTCTAAATCTCACCGAGGTGCATTTACCAGAGTGGTGTCCCAAAGAAACGGAACAATTGTACCAGGTCCTGTTAACAAACATGTTCAGGCAATTTTATGAGTTTGATTTTGCAGAGGTTGACAAAACAAGCTTATACACCACACCACACAAAGTTTTGGGTCAGGTGGGGAGACAAAGAAGGGGTGTTGTGAACGATGTGTTCACTGCTTTTAATACGGGAACATCTGTGGTCAACGCTCTAGACAATGTGGAGCTGCAGACCCAGATCAACGGTTTAAAAACACAGTTAAAAAGCATCCTCACAAACGAGAACAAGGTAGTAGGGTCTGAGTTACATGAGGACCAGGCCATGACACTACACTTAAAAGAGATTATAGCAGAGCTGGAGAAGCATGCGAGAACGGTAAATGCCCTGATCAGGGAAGATCGAAATGCATCCGATCAAGCTGCGCAGAACGAGGTGTGCGTACTATACGGGATGTGGTTACTGGGCGAGGGCCGCAGTAATTTGGAGGATTTAAAACAAGGTTTGGTCCCGTCTTGGATAAGCAACAAACACCTGCAGGCGCTCCACCCTTTTCAGAACGCATTAAGCCCGTGCCAGCTCAGGCTAGCCTCAGAGGCATACCCAGTCCCAGTGGACTGCGGACGGTCAAATCATACTATCATGGGGATAGTAGTACAGATGCCAGTGTTGGGCGACAGAGCAAAGCCCGCCCCGGTGTACAGGGTGGAGAACATTGGTGTCATTCAGAGGGGAGCCCACATTCGCTACGCAGCGGTCCCACCTTACGTCATCCGCTGGGAGCAAACGATGACAGGTACCGACCTTTCGGGTTGTCGTGGCCGGGGAGCACACATCATACTGTGTCCCCAGCACTTGAATTCCTTTTTAACACCACAATGCAGGTTCAGAACGGCTGGCGCGAAGCCCATGAATTGCACCATGGAAGCAATGACACAAGATCATGTGCCCCCACAGGTGGCATACATAGGGGGTGGAACGTATTGCGTTACCACTGCAGCGCAACACTACCAGCATGGACAGCACAGCCGGTGTCCGGTGAGTGACAGCAGTTTCTGTTTTAAACCCAGGGCTGAAGTTCAAGTGGCACAACAGCGAATTGTCCCGATTCCTGAACCATCCACTGTTCACCTCACTGTAAAAGAGAATTTCACAGACTTGCAGCGATTTGTCGCGCATTTCGGGTACATCATTCCCCCTCTCCCTGAACACCTCACCAAGATTTTAAAAGCTGTCATGGTATCACAGAAACATTTTTACACCCTGGAACAAAAGACTGTAGAGATAGGGACAGAAATATTGGACATAGTAACTCCACCGTGGTGGGATCTGTTCACTAATATTGAAGTCCCGTCCTGGATCAGGATAGCCTCCCACATTTTGGTAGTGTGTCAAGTTATAATTGTAGTGTACCTATTGGTCGTACACTGCAAAAGAGGCAAACGCCTCACAAGGCAGGAGAACACAGGGGAGTGGAGAGAATGTTACGTGCACGTGAACGAGGAAAGTACCGCGTAAACGGCCAGGATGATGCCGCTCCATTTTACCATGTGTGTTTTTGTAGTTGTTGTTAGTTAGGAGTATGTGTAACTAAGTTTGGAACTTTTGTATTTTTAAAACAGTTGGTTTGATTATGATTTTTCCTTTTATAATAAAACATGCATATACAGGTGGTGTGAGAGGCATCGGCCTTTCGCACCTGGAGGCGTATACGCAGTGTAAGTTTAAAGGCAATGCTGCCTACGATTTGTCCAAGTTAGACAATGTAATTTTCTCTGGGAAATGAGGACTGCATGGAGGCCATAGATAGTTTAATTACCGGGAGTGTTTGGATGTGGAGAATCGGGATAATTTTTGCTCACCAGCAATTTAATTGATACGATAAGCGGAGTTATTCGCATCAACAGGAGGGACTGTAAAGTTTCGCAATTATCGCGATTCAAAATAACAAGAGAGAAGCAGATTCGTTTGATCAGTTTTATTAAACGAAATGTTGTCCTGATAATAAAGGACACAGAAGCCTGTAAAATGGCCGCCGCGCATCGTGGCAGAAGCTTCCAGAAACACAGTGGGCAGACAAGATGGCATCGAATATACATTCAGTATAAGATTGGATCATACTCGGTAAACACTGATAAAGGCAGGATGCAACCCGTTTGCATTTGGAACAATAGCAAAGATATAAGTGCTGGAATCATTTTCCTATGCACAGTAAGGATCATTGTACTGGGCAATCGAAGGCCCATCCAGACACATCAATACACAAATACCCCCCCGGCTCTACAATGAGAGAGACATTGACGGGTGATTAAGCCAGTATTCGTGGGGCCCCAAAACAAGTCGAGGAGACGATTCATACACATCCTGGCTGGGTCAACAATGGGGAAAACATTAACGGATAGTTGGCCAGTTTCAGGTGCTACCGAAACCCGTTAAAGTAGATAATCGCCCCATGCTGGGAGTTTTGAGCGCCAAATATTACACAAAGGACAAACATTAAGATTTGAGCGGGAGATAAAGTGGACACATCACTATAACTATAGAGAACAAATGTCCATCGCTCTCTTATCCTCTGGTATCGCTCTCCTGGACGGGCAGCCTCTTGATTTTTCTCTCTGGACTTTGTTGACTCTTGACTCTTAGCCGTACTGGTCGGTTATTCGAGTGTTGGGTGGAGCTCAATCGGTACGAGCCGCCCCGACAAGGGCAAGTAACAGGGTACACCATCCCGAGTGTCGGTAAACGGTGTCTGGACCCGGAGGCCAGAGGAGACGAGACGAGAATAAGACGAGAAGAAGACGAGAAGAAATTCCACGTGCCGCCACGGTCAGTAAACCCCGACCGCGCCCGAAAATATAAATACAGGACTCTTCTTTGAGTTCTACCGACTACAACCTGTGTCGAGCACAGGAAGACTCTTCTTTGAACTATGTCCGAGGTCCGTCGAGTTCTTCATGACAACAGGGAGTCTGGCCTGCTTTTCGCAGCAGCGAAAGTAAACAAGTGGGGTGCAGAGACCCTTCCAAACACGTGACAGTCAGGCGCTGCAGCAAAACGAGCTGAGTGCCTCACTTTAAAAATCTCCGAAGTAACACGAGTGGTGAGCATGTTTTCCGATCCTACAAATCCAGACGTAGTGTAGGTATTGTTAAGGGAGGGTGGTTTTTAATAAGGTTAAGATATAATGTGTTCCCCTTTCTACGATGTGCTGTGTGTTCTCCATTTCCATAGACCAAGCTTTATGAATGTATGTATACTTGTACTATCTTTGATTTGCGCCTATGACATGTATTTCATGATTTTGGACGCCATGCAATAAAGATTTCCATTTCGTACTATTCAACCGAGTCTATTTGAGTTTTTCTCTGCATTACTGCTCCCTGCACCTAATTCCAGTGTTAGAACCGTAAGGGCGAGTGGGTCGAACCACTCACAGGTGCTTATTGCAAAAAGGCTGGCCGGAGACCAGAGCAAGCAATAGTATAGGCAACGAAGGCCTAACCTCGCGCCAGCACCGTCTGAGATACGCCCCCTTACACCTCCGGGTGCTCCGGTTTCCTCCCACAGTCCAAAGATGTGCGGGTTAGGTTGATTTGGCTATGATAAATTGACCCTTAGTGTTAGGGGGATTAAATACGTGGGGTTACGGGGATAGGGTGGGATATGTGTCGGTGCAGGCTCGATGGGCCGAAATGGCCTCTATCTGCATTGTGGGGATTCTGTGACCTCTGTACACCGATCACCTCCGTGCACAGATCACCTCTGTACACCGATCACCTCTGTACACCGATCACCTCTGTACACCGATCACCTCTGTACACCGATCACCTCTGTACACCAATCACCTCTGTACACCGATCACCTCCATGCACCGATCACCGTGCACAGATCACCTCTGTACACCGATCACCTCTGTACACCGATCACCTCCGTGCACCGATCACCTCCGTACACCGATCACCTCTGTACACCGATCACCTCTGTACACCGATCACCTCCGTGCACCGATCACCTCCGTACACCGATCACCTCTGTACACCGATCACCTCTGTGCACCGATCACCTCAATGCACAGATCACCTCTGTACACCGATCACCTCCGTGCATAGATCACCTCCATGCACAGATCACCTCTGTACACCGATCACCTCTGTACACCGATCACCTCTGTACACCGATCACCTCTGTACACCGATCACCTCTGTACACCGATCACCTCTGTACACCGATCACCTCTGTACACCGATCACCTCTGTACACAGATCACCTCTGTACACCGATCACCTCTGTACACCGAGCACCTCTGTACAGAGATCACCTCCGTGCACCAATCACCTCTGTACACCGATCACCTCCCTCCCTGCGTCAAGCCTCTACTAATTAGCTTGCACAATGTTTATGCTACAGTACTCTTTGCAAGCTAAACACTGAACTGCTATTTGCAAGGTATTACTGTGTTGTAGTGCAGTTCTGCCTGATAAATAAGGTGGCTCCCTTGTAAGGTGTCAGCTGTGGCTCAGTGATAGCACTCTTTATCTGAGTCAGAAGGTTCTGGGTTCAAAGTCCCACTCCAGGGACTTGAGCACATTATTGAGGCTGGAACTTCAGTGCAGTACTGAGGGAGTGCTGCACTATTGGAGGTGCTGTCTCTCAGCTAAGATGTAAAACCAAAGCCCTCTCAGGTGGATGTAAAAAAAATCCCATGGTATCATTCAAAGATCGCACAACACCAGGTTATAGTCCAACAGTTTTATTTTAAATCACAAGCTTTCGGAGTTACAACTCCTTCTTCAGGTGAAGTGAGGAGATACAGAATCGTCAAAGCATATATAGATCGAGAACAATGCATGTGTAACTTACAATTGCAGACAACTGAATTCAATCATCCTGACTGTTTATCTGCCGAGGTGTGATAAAGTTAATCAGGTCAGCCAGGAAGGTACCACATCAAAGACATAGCAAGATACAAATCTCCGCATCATTCAAAGAAGCAGGCAGAGCTCTCCCCAGTGTCCTGGCCAATATTTATCCTCAACCAACATCACTAAAACAGATTATCTGGTCATTATTGCATTGCTGTTTGTGTGCCGCATTTCCTACAACAGTGACTACACTTCAAAAGTACTTAATTGTCTGTAAAGCGAGTTGGGATGTCCTGAGGTTGTGAAAGGTGCTATATAAATGCTTTCTTTCTTTATGAAGGAGTGTTGTGAAAATTTTCACTGCATGCTGTGTGTGTTATCTCCCTGAGACGGCAGGAGATGACCATATACATTGGGTCCACGCTTTCTACAGATAAAGAGTAGGTGTGTATGCAAAAGTGAGTACACTTACCTTGCCACCAAATTTATTTTGCATTAGTTCCCAGGTACGATGGAGCTGGTTACTGTATTCACTTCCATGCTGTAGGATTCTCAAAATTCCCACATTTCCCAAGTCATCATTAAGGGAACACTTAAGGGAATGGCTTTTGGACTTTATGGCAGGAAAAATGCAAGGTTAAAGTGGGACCCTGCAGACAGGAGGTTGAGTTTAAAAGGCCTAGAACTTGACATGCCTGGGCTTGTAGAATACAGCTTTGATTGTTGCCTGAAGCCAGACAACTAGAGGAGACAGAATACACATTCTTCCCTTTAAAACAATCAACCCAGGAAAAGACTTAGGGGTAAAAATTCACTTGGTTGCGCCTCCCGTTAGCGCCTTAAGAGGGCGCTAATGGGGCGCAAAGCCGCTAACGCCCGGGCGCAGCGATGTTTGCGCCGCTCGAGAACTTAACTTGAGATTGTGCGGCGGCGCTAAAACTTACCGCTGCGACCACCTGCGCGCGCAGATTGTGACGTCATTCCATGGTGCAACGCCCTTGTGGCGCCCCGTAGCGGAAATTGAGTGGCGCCCCCTGCCTTACCGCCTGGCGCTTCCAACGACCAGAAGACTGGAACGCTATCAATCGCTGTGGGGCTGGGGGGGGCGCTATTTAAAGGGGGCCTCTTCCTGTCTTTTATTGTTGGTGGCATTTTTGAACTACGCATTCTGAGAGAGAGAGGGAGAGACTTCTGGAGAGATTCAACGTTGTGTGAAGGAGTTTTGGGTACTGAGCAGCACTTTGCAGGTTCATTTTGATTTGCCATTCCTTGTATCGATTTAGCAGAGACTGTGGGAGCTGCACTCTGAGCTCTTTGCCTGGTACTTTCCATTGTTCTTTCCAGCACATTTGATGTGCAAGTCTCTCCAGGCCGAGATTCAAGGCAGCAATGAACAGGATGTGGATGGAAAGCAAGATTAACCATCCCCTTTAAGAACTGGCCCGTGCCATTGTGTGTGTGTTCCATTGCTGACTGACATTACATGAGCTTCGCCAGCGCTCCGAGTTAGCGCCTCACTGCTCGGCCTTTGCGCCTTAAGGGAGGTGTGCAGCGCCTGCTTTAGCGCTCCACTCACCTCCCGGGGCGGTAAAAGTGAAGTTTCCTGTCAGTGCCGATAATTAGCGCCAGGCGCTAATATTTGCGTCCGGACGATATTTGCGCCCCAAATGGGGCGCGACCTAATTTCTACCCCTTAATCTTGCACAAACCTATAGCCCATCAAAACTATGCATAAATAATCACTTACAGTTCAAACTAGCTACCGAGCCAGGAAGACAACGATTTACATTATGCATAACAAACACCCAAGACATTAAAGCCATTAAAACAATGAATGAAATCACCTTAAGGAGCCCGCCCAAAAGTCAAAGAACTAACCCTGATTTGGCGCCCAGATAAGAAATTCAAAAACAGTATAACTGTGGGCCACCAGTAACCAAACGGGGCTTGGAAAACCTCTCCGGAAGCAGCAGGAAGACCCAACATCACAGTGAGGGGGCATGGTGGGGCAGGCTCGACCGAAGACGACAAGGCCGCAACCGCAGCCCTACACAAAGACTGACCACGAGCACCGCGGTAACCAAGGGCCGGGTAAACCATACCTTCAGATCATTACCACCACTCAGGTAATGATCTAGGCTGCCGCGACCGAGCCGACACCAAAGACCGCCAACCGGACCCCAACCGCAACAAAACTCGACGACCAGACCACCATCCATAACCACGCCCTACCGCATCAGCAGACTCCACCAAACTGAGGGACCTTCGCAGATTCCACAGTACCACGTGGGGACGGCAAAACCCAAAGGACACAAAGAGCGTACCCCAAAAACACAACCGGCTTACCTGGCTGGATTTCGAACTGTCAAGAAACCCCTGTTGGTGAGCATGATCCATGGCCTCTCTTAGTGCAATTTAGTTAGGTTTTGGGAGTGGGACAAGGGTAAGGGGATTATTATTGTGATTTTTCCCTCGTTGTGCCGTGTGTTCCCCATTCTTAACCAAGTGTACTCTTGAATGTCTGTATAATCTAAGTGTATTTTTAATGTTATAATTTTAGTGTGACTTCAATAAACAAAGTTTTCTTGCACCAAACCAGTTGTCCACTCCAATTTTGTATCGCAGCCTGTATCTAAGTCCGGAGTCTAGAACTTCAGGGAAGTGGGAACGGTTCGACCCGTCCAGACAGTCAGAGGCAAAGCTAACCCACAGGCCACCCCCAACAATGCACACTGCAACAGCACTTCGGATTTAACAGGGTTGATGGTCTTTGGCACCCTCTATCATTGCATCTCCCGTAGCAAGACCTCTAAGGAGTTAGTACTAAATGAGGGAGTCTTCCAGTGCATTTACATTACAAGTTTTGTGTCGATATAAAGTAATTTTGCCCTCGCTCTGATGCTAGGCTTATTAGTATAAATTTGGCACTGAGGTCTGAACTTGCTTCAGAGTGAGACACTCTCCTCCAGATATGGCTCTGACACCAGTTTACACTTTAAGGTAAATTTTCCAAACCCTCGCATTCAGTGAGGTACCTTGCATCATCTCAATATGCATCAGGAAATCATTAGCCTTCTCTGCACTCATGGCATGTGAGGACTTAGAAAATCTAATCTTATAACTGCAGCATTGGTGGAAAACTGCTTTGCGCCAACAATACAGTTACAGTGTAAGAGCATCCTTAGGTACAGCCCTCATTGCACACATTTCTCCCAGTCTATACTTTCACACCTGCCTTCAACATAAGGCAGAAGAATTGTGAATTTATCCTTTAATATTGAGCAGCAGTCCTTTAAAAGCTGCTGGCTCATCCAATTCTGCCATATCTAGCCAAACAAAATGCAAGCCATGTCTTCCTTGCAGAGAGTATGATCAAATGAAGGAGAAGGGCTTGCCACACAATATTCAGTGAGGGCAGCCCTCCCAAGTTGAATATTCGCATAGCTCCAATTTTCATGATCTTGTATAACTATGGCTAAAGTGTACAAACTTACACAAATTATCCAAAGCAGTCTAATTTTACTCAGTTCAGCTTGAAAATTTAATTCAGCAATGATCCTCCAGGCTTACTTTCTGTATCCAACCTGCACTGCAGCAGTTCTACTAATTATAGCAACATGGGCAGTACTTGCTACTTGTATCTAGTCTGCACTGCAGCAATTCACTAACCAGGAGTTTAGTAAAATTAACTGAATTTTTCCACCCACACAAGAAAGGATTGTTACATGAAAACATATGAGAACAAAAGTGGCTGACATTTGTAGAACATGATAGAATGAATAGTTGAAGTGCATCCTGTTAATAGACACTTTGGTAATGGCAAGCCTCATTTGATCGGGTGCTGTTTTATCCCATGTGTATTCTACCAGCATGTGCTTCACGGTGCTTTTGTTTTGTTGATTCCAATCTGCTGCTTTTAACAAAGATACATCACACTAACACATTGAAATTTACCCAAAAGGATTAGGTCCAATAGTATGAAAACATTTCCATTGTTTAAAGACATCTCAAGTAAGCTTTTGTAGCCTGTGAATCAGAATCTATGAGCATCATGTAGGTTCTTGTACAGGGCAGTCTAATTTTTATTGTTCTTATAGTTATTTTCTGTTGTGTTTGTTTTTTCTGGTTTTATAGTAATGGTGGATTAAGAAGGCCCCCTTATGCTGATAAATGGTAAATGCACCAGTGAATCATACTGTGACAAATAACTAAGAATTGCTTAACCCACGTTAAGATTTATTAAATAATCTGTGCATTTTATAGTGTTTCCACTGTATATTAACTGCACACATCAACCAGTTTAATATGTTTTTCATCATTTTAGAGAATGAGGTCATAAACAACTCCACTTAACTTAGCATCACGTTTGTTTTTTGAGATGCACTCGGTTCAGTTTTATTCACCGTTGGACAAGAGTGGCATGTAATGTGTCCCAAAATTATCTACAAATATTAGTAATGAATACTGGGGTGTGCTATAACAGTAGCAAGGGATGAAAAAAATAGTACCTGTGGCTTGTAAAATTCTGAATTAATTTACCAATAAAACATAATGGGGGGATTTTTGTTTTGGATGTATATATGCGGTGGGCGAGATGCCTGCTCCACCCACTCAATGCAGTCGGTGGGAAACCCAATCACATTGTGTGTTTAGGCCTCATTAACATTGACTAGACAAGCTTCAAGCATGAATTGTACTCCTTATAGGCGGTTTGTTGATTGGGAGCGTGTAGATCCAGCAGGCCGACTGCTACTTAAAGACAGCCTACAGCCCCTTAAAGGGGAGGTGCACTGTCATGTCCTTTCTACAGCCAAATCCTCATACCACTCCAAGGTCATTCCGGATAGTAGAAATAAACCAAAACATCTCTTCTCTGCCACAAACCATCTCCTCCAAGCTCCCTCTTACACATCAACCATTTTCACCTCAGAAATTCATGGACTTCTTTGTTTCCAGAATTCAGGCTATCCAGACAGGTGTGTTGGTTTTCTCCAACCACCCCTCTCCCCTTCAACCATCAGCTACCCGGCTCTCTTCCTGAGTGACGTATCATTCCCCCCATACTTCACAGTTTCACTTTTATTTAATTCATTCTCAGGATGTGCGCATCGCTGACAAAGCATATATTGCCCAACCCTAGTCGTCCTTGAGAAGGTGGTGGTGAGCTTTCACTTGAAACAGTGCAGTCCATGTTGTGAAGATACTCCGAGAATGCTGTTAGGTAGGGAGGTCCAGGATTTTGACCCCGTGACGATGAAGGAATCACAATATATGTCCAAGTCTGGATGGTGTGTGACTTGGAGGGGAACTTGGAGGTGATGGAGGCCAAGCACCTGCTGCCCTTGTCCTTCCAGGTGGTGGAGGTTGTGGGTTAGAGAGGTGCTGTCAAAGAAGTCTTGGTGAGTTGCTGCAGTGCATCCTATAGGTAGTACACACTGTAGCCATGATGGTAGAGGGAGTGGATGTTTGAGGTGCTGGATAGGCTGTCAATCAAGCAGATTGCTTTATCCTGGATAGTGTTGAGCTTCTTGAGTGTTGTTGGAGTTGGATCCAGGCAAGTGGAGAGTATTCCATCACCCTCCTCACTTCTGCCTTGTAGATGGTGGAGAGGCCTTGGGGAGTCAGGAGGTGAGTGACTCATCGCAGAATACCCAGTCTCTGACCTGCTCTAATAGCCATGGCATTTATGAGGCTGGTCCAATTGAGTTTCAGGCTAATGGTGACCCCCAGGATGTTGATGGTGTAGGATTCAGTGATGGTGATGCATTGAATGTCAAGGAGAAGTTATTGGACTCTCTTGTTGGAGATAGTCATTGCCTAGCACTTGTGTGGTGTGATTGTTACTTGCCACTTAACAGCCCAAGCTTGGATGTTGTCCAGGTCTTGCTGCAAGCGGGCATGGACTGCTTCATTATCTGAGGAATTACGAATGGAGCTGAATACTGTTTAATCATCAGCAAAAAATCCCACTTCTGACCATATGGTGGAGGGAAGATACTTGATCAAGCAACTGAAGGTAGTTGAACCTAGGATGCTGTCCTGAAGAACTCTTGCAGCAATGTCCTGGGGCTGAGATGCCTGAAACAACCTTTGCTTTTTTTTTCCAAAGTCTTGGAAAGAATCATTCCTCACAACTTTTCTCTAACTTTATTCACCACATCACGTTTGAGACTCTTGGAATCCAGATTCTGCCTTGCTCAGTACCATGGGATTGCTCTAGAAAAAGTTACTACATCATTCTGCGCAGCTGTGACCACCTCTCTCCTTATCCTCATTAACGACCATCACCTCAGATTCTGTGGTTCCCAAGTAGTTGAAGGGTCTACAAACCCAGAACTACTTAACGCTAATGTGGCTCTGATTGTTGATCGAGACCTACTTGCAGTTGAAAATGGTTAGTGCTCGGCTAACCCTGTCTGCAGAAAAATATTCTTAAATGGGTTTAGGCCTTGCCTAGTGGATCTGTGTACATTCCTCATAAGCGGTATGGTACTGAGTGCTGGAAAACCCATAAGACTATAGTATGTCTCTGGAAGGTTTCACAGAATGGTTTCCTAACTGTTTGTTTATTGCTCCTTATGGGTAATTGGAATATGTTAATTTTGGAGCTTCAAAGGTAGTGCAAATCTGTCCAGCAGGGGTGGTCTCTATTTCCTTTCCCAGCTTCACCAATTATGTAGCAACAGCATGGGGCTCAGAAAGGCACAGCAATTAATCATTTAGTTTTATTAGCTTGGCACGTCATTTGCTTTCCAACTGTATTTCCAACAGTATTCAATGTCACTGGGAAATTTTGGACCAGTTATCTTCTTCATTAAGCTGTCTTAGGCAAAAGGGTATATTCACAACAAAGGGCATCTGCAAAGCTGGTGTAGCTGATGACATCTCTGCTATTGTAGATCAGGCTAAGGCACTCAGCACAAGGGTATTTTTGATCATAAATCCAAGGATAGTTCTATATCACCGATGATAGGCCAGACTCAACATCAGATGATGTGGCCAATGAAAGAAAAGAAAGAAAGACTTGCATTTATATAGCGCCTTTCACAACCACTGGGCGTCCCAAAGTGCTTTACAGCCAATGAAGTAATTTTGTAGTCACCGTTGTAACATAGGAAACACGGCAGCCAATTTGTGCACAGCAAGCTCCCACAAACAGCAATGTGATAATGACCAGGTAATCTATTTTTAGTGATGTTGGTTGAGGGATAAATATTAGCTAGGACACCAGGGAGAACTCCCCTGCTCTTCTTCGAAATAGTGCCATAGGATCTTTTATGTTCACCTGAAAGGACAGATAGGGCCTTGGTTTAACGTCTCATCTGAAAGACGGCATCTCCAACTGTGCAGCACTCCCTCAGTACTGCACTGGAGTGTCAGCCTAGGTTTTTGTGCTCAATTCTCTGGAGCAGGACTTGAACCCACAACCTTCTAACATCAGAGGCGAGGGTGCTACCAACTGAGCCATGGCTAACAATGATTTAATTCCTTCTGCAGCTGATGTCACCACAGAGCACTACCCTGTTATAGTAACTACAAAGGGAAGAAGGAAAGCAAGGAGCTTTTAAATTGATTATTGAAGCTTCTTCAGAGTTATCAAAAGCTGCTGTAAAGCAAGAGTAAGTGCTGCAGGCATCGGGGCTGCTGCTCTCCAGGCTGTGTTAGATGAGAAGAAATATTACTCACCTTCTGCTTCTGTCTCCTTTGGGTTGTTTCTGGGCCCCTCCTCAGACTGTTGGGTCTGAGAAGGATCTTGGCACAAGCCCCACCACCAGTTTCTCTGGGGTACCCCTGTGTTCGGGCGCTTCATTGATGGACTTGGTGGAATGGGCGGACTGGGAACACCCACTCCTGGCTCATTTTCATAGGAATTTGGGCCCATATACAGACCTTGAGATCCTGGGGCAGCATAGCAGTGACAGAGATCTGCTGAAATGGGTCTCTGCCCCTTTTTATCTCCACAGCCCCTGAGAACTAAGCTATCCGTAAGTGCTGAGATGAGGAAAATTGTCCCTTGCATGTGCAGACTGTTTTTTGGCTAGGTAGGGGAATGACTTGGAATATGTTCCAGAAATGGTAGACTTGGAAGCTGGATATAAAAATTAAATCTCTGTATATGAATGATTTGGTGTTTCTGGAATGGGTAAGCATGGACACAGGACTCTTGTTGTAGTGGCCATGGATAATAGTAAGGAAAAGGTGCTCCATATCGATATCTTGCAGCTCACAAAGGATTCTCCTGTGCAACCTCTTCCTGCAGAGGTGCCTCAGCTGACTGTTCACCCTGCTGGCCTTGTGCTCCTTGCTCATCCTCCTCTGGACTATGTATCAGATTCCTCTTTGAAGATCAAAGTTAAATAGCATGCTGCAATTAATATACAGTGTTCCCTCAGATGAGGACAGGATAATCTTTGGCTGTGATGTTTCTTATTGCCAAATAGTGCACTTAGGTTCACGCTCTAGGCACATGTATAAAGAATGGCAAAGAAGAGCATCCATCACAACCCAGCACAAGTCAGCCTGTTCAGCAGCAGTAAAACATTAGAAAGTTTTATTTATTTAATTCCCAGTTAACCGCAATAAATTATTGGCTTCATTCTTGGAAATTATAAATGCTGTGGATTGCTATTTAGAACAATAATGAACACAAAACTGCATGGTTCCATTAATTTAAAGACTATTTCATAATATTACCTCACTAAATTACCCAGCGTGGCATCACATGGACTCAAATATTCATCTTTGCTGCAGTATTAAATTATAGGGAGTAAAATCCAATTTATTGTGTACCAGTAAGTGATGTTACTTTATTAAAGTTATAAGGAAAGGAATTAATAGGGATGAGTTGGTGAACCGAAATAAGCCAAGTTGGTTGTATAAGGAGACTATTAGTTTATGAGTGGGGATCAAGACAGGGATTCAGCTCAGTAAATACTTCACTTTTATGAGCACTGAAGTCAAAACCTCAAAATCGCAAATCTCATCCTTAAGAATTAACATTAAAAACCCAGTACTTCAATACAGGGGTGATTGAAGAAGCAAAAGGTTTTAATGGGTTTGATGCAAAAACCAAACTATGCTCCTTGAAGTTTGCTTCCATTACTGTGAATTATCTGTCAGCATCTTCAGATCAAAGTGAAAAAGTGTTAGATCCTGTGAAATTACATGAGTACTATATTGACCCAAAAGTGAGGTGAAGAAGTAGGTTTTCAGAACGTGGAAGAGATGAAAGAGGTTTAGGAAGACAGCTCCAGAAAGGAGGGCTGTGATGGCCATCAGCGGTGGAGCAGGGGGGTTACATAGTACTCGAAGTTCCAGAAAGTGGAGGATGCAAGCTGAGATGTAAGGATAAAGTGGCAGAGATAAGATAAAGACAGGCGGCAAAAACAACAACAACGTCTATTTATATAACACGCCTTTAATGTAGTAAAACATCCCACGGCGCTTCACAGGAGCATTATCAAACAAAATTTAAAAGGATCAATTAAAATATTAATCATAACTTTCCCTCAGGATTCCCAGAATAAGACAGACAATATTTTAGAGCAGCAGTAGGCATGGTGGGATTTGTAAAGAAGGACAAGAATTTTGAAATCAGGAAGGACGGGGAGCCAGTGAAGGTCTTTAAAGGTGGGTTGACAGGTGAGCAGGGCTTTGTGCAAGGTTTGGTGTGGACAGTGGAGCTGTCGATCAATTGAAGCTTATGTCAGGTCATTCTAAGGGACCTGCAAGGAGAGAACTAGAAAAGGCAAGCCTGAGGAGTGATGAAGTTGGTTTTTCTTATTCGTTCATGGGATGTGGGCGACGCTGGCAAGGCCAGCATTTATTGCCCATCCCTAATTGCCCTTGAGAATGTGGTGGTGAGCCGCCTTCTTGAACTGCTGCAGTCCGTGTGATGAAGGTACTCCCACAGTGCTGTTAGGTAGGGAGTTCCAGGATTTCGACCCAGCGATGATGAAGGATCGGTGATATACTTCTAAGTCAGGATGGTGTGTGACTTGGAGGGGTACTTGGAGGTGGTGGGGTTCCCATGCGCCTGCTGCCCTTGTCCTTCTAGGTGGAAGAGGTCACAGGTTTGGGAGGTGCTGCCGAACAAGCCTTGGCGAGTTGCTGCAGTGCATCTTGTAGATAGTACACACTGCAGCCACGGTACGCCGGTGGTGGAGGGAGTGAATGTTGAAGATGGTGGATGGGGTGCCAATCAAGTGGGCTGCTTTGTCCTGGATGGTGTCGAGCTTCTTGAGTGTTGTTGGAGCTGCACTCATCCAGGAAAGTGGAGCGTATTCCATCACACTCCTTACTTGTGCTTTGTAGATGGTGGAAAGGCTTTGGGGAGTCAGGAGGTGAGACACTCGCCACAGAATACCTAGCCTCTGACCTGCTCTTGTTGCCACAGTATTTATGTGGCTGGTCCAGTTAAGTTTCTGGTTAATGGTGACCCTCAGGATGTTGATGGTGGGGGATTCGACGATGGTGATGAGGATTTCCGTGTGGTCAGGATTTCATACTATCTGAACTGCATTTGGTTCAAATCTAGACTAGAAGTTTGAAATTATTTACTTCTCAGCCACGGAACTGGGGTTGTGTTAGTCAGGTTCGATTCCAGCATCTTTTGAACTTTAACCTTATTTGTCCTTGCTGATAGAAATACAAATCATTTAACATATTCCACAGAGCTGTCATTACAAAGTTATGCTAATAGTGGTAGGAACTTTGATTGATCTAAATTAAGGATGCAACTAATTTCTCTTGTGAGTATTTGGACAGGTTTCTTCATATCTTATTAAAAGATTAATTAAAATATTAATCATAACTTTCCCTTAGGATTCCCAGAGTAAGACAATATTTTAGTGCAGTGGTAGTTTTTTATTTGTACGGTATTTAATATAAAAATGAGATGTACTCTCACACTCCTTGAGGTTATATTTTTCTTAAGATTATGCTCTTTTTTATTATGATTTTAATTATATTAGGGCAGCATAACCTTTAAATTGCCCAGTCCCATGAGACTCTGCATTGTTTCATGGTTAGGTCAGCCTATCGTATAAGTCACTGTACAGGGTGTCAGGCTCTAGTTTGATAGAAATATGTAACTATAGTATCCCCTACTGGTCTCTGCCGGAAACAGAACAATTCAGTATGAGTATCAGGATTATCTCTGTACTTTCCATTCTATTTTCTTTAAAGGTGAGAAGTGGGGCCCGATTTTAAGTCAGCTCGCCTGGCTTTAACTGGGCAGTAGTGGCCCAAAAATGGTGTCAGATCACTTACTGCTCTGTTTACGGTGACCGGAGCACCCACCTGTTTGTAGTGATAAGCCCTATTAATACGTAATTTGGGGTCCTATGACATACATAGATGCCCAGTTCCCTCAATGCGCTGTTATCAGCTCACATTTTCAACAACTTGCCACGCAAAATATTTAAAACACTAAGGGGGAAAAATTAGGTCGCGCCCCGTTTGGGGCGCAAATATCGTCTGGACGCAAATATTAGCACCTGGCGCTAATTATCGCCACTGACTGGAAACTTCACTTTTACCGCCCCGGGAGGTGAGTGGAGCGCTAAATCAGGTGCTGCACACCTGTCTTAAGGCGCAAAGGCCGAGCAGTGAGGCGCTAACTCAGCGCGCGAGTGCAGCGCAGCTGCTGCCAGTTAGCGAGGGAACACAGACACACTGGCGCCGGCCAGTTCTTAAAGCGGGGGGGGCCAACTTGCTCCCCAGCCACACCCTGCTCATTGCAGCCTTGAATCTCGGCCTGGAGAGACCTGTGAATCCATTTTGCTGCCAAGGATGGAGAGGGTGAGAGAACGAGCTCATCGCTTCACCGAGCGGGCCTTGGATGCTCTGGTTGGCGCGGTGGAGCGCAGAAGATGTATACTCTTCCCTGAGAGTGGCAGGAGGCCTTTGCCACGCGAGTACAGAAGAGTGTGGAGGGAGGTGGCTCAGAGCGTCTCCTCCAGGAGCATGGTGCCCAGGACCCATGTTCAATGCCGCAAAAAGTTCAACGACCTCACTCGGGTCGTCAGGGTGAGTGGCTTTTTCTCAATACCTCTCCATCCCTCCATCTCAACCTCACTCTATGGCCAGAGGGTCTTAAAACCACAATGCACAACACTCATCCAACACCTATGGCCCTTTCATCAAACACACACACACATTCCACACTTTGCATACAGTAAGGGCTATTCACCTATGGGAGGCACATCAGGCAAGACCATGGCTGTATACAGTAAGGGCTATTCACCTATGGGAGGCACATCATGCAAGACCATGGCTGTATATTTACTCAGATGCTGTCCTTTTTCTTGCAGGCCAAGCTGGCGCATAATCGGAGACAGCAGCAACGGACAGGTGGAGGGCAGCCTCAGCTGCAACCCCTCAGCGATCTTGAGGAGCGCGTCCACAGGATTGTGGCAAGCCGGGTGATCGGTCCCGTCGCCACTGGAGACGCCGACCCCGTTCTAGACAGCAATGGTAAGGTCATCACCTTTTTGTCCTCTGTCCTTCCACTTGTCCCTCACAACACCAGCCTTTGACACTTTCAATCCAACTTGCTAACTCGCTGCACTTATTCCTCCCTTACTGCCACCCTGTCCTCACGCTAAAGCCACTCTTGTACCTCCCTGCTTTCAGATGGTGATTCACCAGCTGAGGAGACGGGCCCTGAAGCTGCCACTGGGAGTGAAGCTGCAGCCGAGGAGGAAGAGGAAGCCGGAGCATCAGTGCCACCCTCTCCCGAGGAAGCCCATGCCCACACTGGGAACACGCCTTCCCTGGAGGGGAGCAGGGGGGAAGGGTCTGATGAGGGTGAAGCTCCAGGACCCAGCGGGCTGCAGCAACGCCATGGGGGTAGGGAAGAACGGGGGCCTTCTCCCCAGAGGGAGAGTATGCCAGACACTCCTACTGCAATGGACGCAGAGGAGGAGCGGCTGATCGCAGAAATGAACACCCAGGCGGTGGGCATGCACACTGAGCTCATGGGTGCAGTGGGAAGGGTGCCCGAATGCATTGAGTCACTGGCAAGGAGTGTGGAGCACTTCGCTGTAGCACAGGCGGATGCCACACTAACGCTTAGTGCTGCAATTCAGTCACTGGCTGCCGTGATCCCATCTCTGACTGCTCTCATGCAGACTCAGATTGAGGCCACGCGAGCACAGACTGCTGCCAACCTCGATGGTTCGTTCACATGTCCCCGGGGCTCTCACCGCGCCGCAGCAGGCCAGCAATCTGTTCTCCAGCAGATTGCTCCGGATGCTGAAGTGCTGCCCCGTGGGAGTGCCAGTGTGCCGGGCGAGCAGGGAGTTGCTGTCCTCTCTCACGATGACAGCATTCCTGCTGCCAACACTGTCACTTCTCCACTGCACTTGCCACCGCCTGTAGGACAGACTGCTGCCGCCCATGCAGAGTTGGTGCAGTCTGCAGCCGGGCCCTCCAGGCCCAGAACTGGTCGAGGCCGTCCTTCAGGGGCATCTGCAGTGTCAGGGTCTGACGATCAGCAGCCTTCCACCAGCCTTGCT
This sequence comes from Squalus acanthias, assembly GCA_030390025.1. NCBI lineage: Eukaryota > Metazoa > Chordata > Chondrichthyes > Squaliformes > Squalidae > Squalus > Squalus acanthias. The sequence continues at coordinate 77,849,313 of CM059426.1, read as the reverse complement.
GCAGCCACTGAGGTCCCATTATGGAGGAGCAGTAGGGTTAGAAGGGGGGAAGTGCGCAAGGGAAGGAGATCACCCTCGAAGGGCAAAAAGTAGGAGGTGTGACAAAATGCTGGTCATTTTTTTATTAAAGGCCGAGGTTCATGGTCCAACTTTTGTCTCGTGCTTTGGACATTATCTCCAGGTTGTGAGAACCAGTTATGTTATTGACTGTTTTTTTGTGTTTATTTCTATGAGTTTGTCATGAGGAAATGACACACACAGAGTTTGTAAAATAAATAAGTTTTTGTATTCAAAATATACATGTTTGGTGCTTGGAATTATTGGTGCCTTGGCCGGCTTAGGGGTTGCGTGCTGGGTTCATTGATGTTGTTAGCAATGGCAGAAGCCATTTCCACAGCAGGGGCCCTAGAAGCGGCTTGCTATCAGCCGTTGACGGACGGCCCTTGCAGTTTCACCATTGTGGGCCGCCCTCCCGCCTTGGTGCTGCTGATGATCATTCTCCTCGTCCTCTTCCTCCTCTTCCTCCTCCTCCTCTGGTGGTGCTCCAAGGCCTGGTGGCATTGGCTGGGTCCTGACGATTGCCATGTTATGCAACATGCAGCACACAACTGCGAAGTTGGATACTCGCTCAGGCGAGTACTGCAGGGCTCCTCCAGAATGGTCGAGACAGCGGAACCGTTGCTTCAGCACACCGATTGTGCGCTCAATGATGTTCCTGGTAGCTTGATGGCTCTCGTTGTACCGCAGCTCAGCAGGGGTGTTTGGCGTACGGAGCGGTGTCATCAGCCAGGTGCTCAATGGATACCCCTTGTCCCCGAGAAGCCAACCAACTGGCTGATGCGGTGCCTCGAAAAGTTCTGCCACAGTAGTCTGGCGCAGGATAAAAGCATCGTGGCAGCTGCCAGGATAGTGGGCATTGACAGCGAGTATCAGCTGTCTGTGGTCACAGACCAACTGAACATTCAAGGAATGGAACCCCTTTCTGTTCCGGAATTCCTCGGCATTCTCATGTGGAGCACGCAAAGCCACATGCGGCAGTCAATGGCGCCCTGCACCATGGGGAAGCCCGCTATCCTCGCAAAGCCCAGAGCGCGTTCACGCTGCTTGTCTGGGGTCATGGGGAAAGAGATGAACTCTCGTCTCCTTTTAAAGAGGGCATTTGTGACCTGCCAGATGCAGCAATGCACCGCAAACTGGGAGATATTGGCGAGGTCCCCAGCAGCAGCTTGAAATGAGCCAGTAGCATAGAAGTTGAGAGCCACTGTGACCTTCACTGCCAGCGACAGAGACGTCCTGGACCTCAGTTGAGGCTGCAGATCTGGCTGCAGCAGGTGGCAGAGCTCAGTGACCACCTCCTTGCTGAATCGCAGCCTTCGCAAACACAGCTCCTCAGACATATGAATGTAGGAGAGCTGTTCACGATATACCCTGGGAGGGTAAGCTCTCCTGTACATACGCCTGTTGGCCCTCCTCCGTCTGGCCCTCATTGCCACTCTCTCTCTGCGTCTCTGTGTCCTCCGATTCAGCTGGAGCAGGACGACGCCCCCAATCAGTGCAGCCCCCATAGTCTCTTTGCAAGCAAAGTAATGAAGGACAGCAACCAAAGTACTAACGAAGTTAGGATCAGTAGGCAAAACTACCTCACAAAGCGTTGAGTCAATGCAGAAGTCTCTCTTTCTCTCTCTCCGAATCTCTCTCTCTCTCTCAGAACGAGTGGTGCATAAATGTCAACCACAGAAAAAGACAGGAAGAGGCCCCCTTTAAATAGCGCCCCCCCCCCCCCAGCCCCACAGCGATTGATAGCGTTCCAGTCTTCCGGTCGTTGGATGCGCCAGGCGGTAAGCCAGGGGGCGCCACTCAATTTCCGCTCCGGGGCGCCACAAGGGCATTGCACCATGGAATGACGTCACAATCTGCGCGCGCAGGTGGTCGCAGCGGTAAAGTTTAGCGCCGCCGCACAATGTCTAGTTAAGTTCCCGAGCGGCGCAAACATCGCTGCGCCCGGGCGCTAGCGGCTTTGCGCCCCATTAGCGCCCTCTTAAGGCGCTAACGGGAGGCGCAACCAACTGAATTTTTACCCCTAAAGGTGCAAGGGCAAGTCTAACGAACAACTTTTAATAGGTTTGATCTAATAGCTATTACGGAAACGTGGGGCTGGATTTTCCCAGCCCTGAGGAGGCGGGGCTGCTGGGAAAAAGGGAAAAATTAGGAGCAGGTCCCAACCCCGCTCCAAACCCGCCTCCGAACCATCTTCCCGGGAGGCGGGTCCCCGACTCGCGCAGTGACCCGTCTCCTAGCGGCGGGAAGGGAATTAGAGCCAATTAACTGCTTGTTAACACGTAGTTAACAGGCAGTTAAGAGGCGTTTCACCATTTTCCGCCTGCTGATGCTGGCTTCCCGACGGCGGGAAACCCCGCCAGAGTCAGCGAGGTGAGCTGTGGGTCTGCTGCAGTGTAAGTGTGCAAATGACAGCTGCAGAGGTAGTGTGATGGGTGCAATGATGCACAGGTAAGTATGACAGGTGAGAGAATGTAGTGAAAAATATTTTTATTCTGTTTATATGTATCTGCAGGTGACAAGATTTGATATTTCTGTGAAGCCTCATCTGATCGGGAGAATTGACAGATGACTCCTGCAATCTCACATGCAGCTGCCATCTGTTTGCTCCTAAGGAGAGAGTTATGGTGAGCCTGGGTGCAAGGGCTCCCCTTTGGACAGTGATTTTCAGTGTTTGACAGCACCTCAATGCTGTCAAACACTGACAATTCAGCTGTCAAAAAATTATGCGGCCTGTCCCTTTAAGAAAACCGGCAGATGAAGCATCACGCACTGACGTCATCTGACACTGGCTTTCCCTTAATTGGCCGGCAAGCCCGCAGGGTGGGCTTAACAAGGCCAACCAAGGGAAAATAGCGTCTGCTCGTCAGACATCGCTGGGGGCGGGACTGGAACCTGAAAACCAGCAGTCCCGCTCCCAACGCACCTCCTCAGGTAAGATCGCGGCCGTGGTTGCAATGTGGCCGAGGTTGGGAACGAAATATTCCAGGATACTTACCTTTTAGAAGAGATAGGCAAAATGGAAAAGGAGGAGTGATAGCCCTGATAATAAAGGATGGGATAAAGACAGTAGGGAGAAAGGACCTTCGCTCTTAAAATCAAGAAGTAGAATGAGTTGGGGTGGAGCTAAGAAACAGCAAGGGGCAGAAAACATTGGTGGGAGTTGTTTATAGGCCCCCAAACAGTAGTTGTAATGTAGGGCAGAGTATAAATCAGGAAATTAGAGGTGCTTGTAACAAGGGTAATACAGTAATCATGGGGGACTTTAATCTACATGTAGACTGGGCAAACCAAATTTGCAGAAATAGTCCGGAGGACAAATTCATGGAATGTATGCAAGATAGTTTTCTAGATCAGTATGTTGAGGAACCAACTCGGGAACAGGCTTTTTTAGATCTAGTATTTTGCAATGAGAAAGGGCTAATTAATAACCTTGTAGTAAAGGGGCCTTTAGGGAAGAGTGACCATAATATGATAGAATTTTATATTGAGTTTGAAAGTGATTTAGTTAAATCCGAAACCAGGGTCTTAAATCTAAACAAAGCAATCTATGTAGGTATGAAGGGCGAGTTGGCTAAGGTAGATTGGGAAACTACATTAAAAGGTATGACGGTAGAGAAGCAATAGCTAGTATTTAAAGAATTAATACATAATTTACAACAAATATACATTCCTTTAAGGCACAAAAACCCCACAGGAAAAGTGGTCCAACCGTAGCTAACAAGAGAAGTTAAAGATAGTATTAGATGAAAGGAAGAGGCTTATAATGTTGCCAAAAAGAGTAGTAAGCCTGAGGATTGGGAGGATTTTAGAATTCAGCAAAGGAAGACCAAGAAATTGATAAAGAAAGGGAAAATAGAATATGAGAGTAGACTAGCGAGAGACATAAAAACAGAATATAAAAGTTTCTATAGATATGTAAAAAGGAAAAGATTACCGTAAGTAAATGTGGGTCCCTTACAGGCTGAGACAGGAGAAATTCTAATGGGGTATAAGGAAATTGGAGAGAAATTAAACAAATACTTTGGCCGCAATTTTATCAATGGAGGCGGGTTGGGTGCGGGTCAAATGGTTTCCGGCTTCCAGTCCCGCATCCAACTGCATCCGGCCCACAGATTTGATTTTACGTTGATTGACCTTGTTAAGCCCGCCCTGCGGGCTTGCTGGCCAATTAAGAGGAAGCCGGTCAGATGACGTCATTTGATGATGCATCATCTGCCAGCTTTCTTAAAAGGGACCATGCACAATTTTTTTTTGACTGTTGATTTCTCAGTGTTTGACAGCATTGAGGTGCTGCAAACACTGACAATCACTGCACAAAGGTGACCTCTTGCACCCAGGCTCTCCAATAACTCCCTCCATAGGCTGGAATAGATGGCAGCTGCAGGTGAGGTGACAGAAGCGATCTGTCACTGGTGAGAGAGGTTCTCCCAATGAGGTGGCACTGGACATGGATTTCAAAACTTGTAACCTAAGGAAATGTGTAAATGTATTAAAAATGCATTTCCCAACATTTTCTTACCTCTGAGACTCACCAGTGCAACATTGGATCCTTCACACCACTTCTGCAGCTGTCATCAATCCAGAAACATTACAGCAAACTCACAACACGCCATACTTACCTGGCGTGGTGTCCGGACGTCGGGAAACCCGAGCCAGAAGCGGCAAAATTCAAAAATAGGCTGACAACTACTGGCAACTACCTGCTAACAGGCAAGTAATTGCCTTTAATCCTCTTCCCGCCGCTAGGTGTTGGGTCCATTCACAAATCGGGGACCCGACACTTGGGAAAGCTGTTTGGAGGCGGGTTGATGGCGGGATCGCAACCCGCCGTCAATCAAAACGATTTTACCCTTTGACCCGCCTCCAAACCCACCCTCAGAGTGCCATCAAAATCCAGCCCTCCGTGTCTGTCTTCACGGAAGACATAAAAACGCTTCCCGGAAATAGTGGAGAACCAAGGCTCTAGCGAGAATAAGGAACTGAAAGAAATTAGTATTAGTAAAAAAATAGTACTGGAGAAATTAATGGGACTGAAAGCCAATAAATCCCCTGGACCTGATGGCCTACATCCTAGGGTTTTGAGAGAGGTGGCTATGGAGATAGTGGATGCATTGGTTGTCATTTTCCAAAATTCCATAGATTCTAGAACGGTTCCTGCAGATTGGAAGTAGCAAATGTAACCCTACTATTTAAGAAAGGAGGGAGAGAGAAAACGGGGAACTACAGACCAATTATCCTGACATCAGTAGTAGGGAAAATGCTAGAATCTATTATTAAGAACGTGGTAACAGGGCACTTAAAAAATAACAATAGGATTGGGCAGAGTCAACATGGATTTATGAAAGGGAAATTGTGTTTGACGAACCTGTTAGTTTTTTGAGGTTGTAACTAGCAGAATAGATAAGGGGGAACCAGTGAATGTGGTGTATTTGGATTTTCAGAAGGCATTCTGATCGCATTGAATGGCAGAGTAGGCTAGAGGGGCCGAATGGCCTACTCCTGCTCCTATCTTCTATGTTTCTATGTTTCTATAAGGTGCCACACAAGAGATCATTAAACAAAATTAGGGCTCATGGGATTGGGGGTAATATACTAGCATGGATTGAGGATTGGTTAATGGACAGAAAACAGACAGTAGGAACAAATGGGTCTTTTTTGGGTTGGCAGGCTGTAACTAGTGGGGTACCACAAGGATCAGAGCTTGGGCCTCAGCTATTCACAATCTATATCAATGATTTGGTTAAGGGGACCAAATGTAATATATCTAAGTTTGCTGATGATACAAAGCTGGGTGGGAATGTAAATTGTGAGGAGGATGCAAAGAGGCTTCAAGGGGATATAGACAAGCTAAGTGAGTGGGCAAGAACATGGCAAATGTAATATAATGTGGAGAAATGTGCAGTTATCCACTTTGGTAGGAAAAATAGAAAAGCAGAGTATTTTTTAAATGGTGAGAGATTGGGAAATGTTGCTGTTCAGAGGGACCTGAGTGTTCTTGTACACGAATCACAAAGTTAACATGCAGGTACAGCAAGCAATTAGGAAAGCAAATGGTATGTTTGCCATTATTACAAGAGGATTTGAGTGTAAGAGTAAAGACGTCTTACTGCAATTATATAGGGCCCTGGTGAGACCACACCTGGAGTATTGTGCACAGTTTTGGTCTCCTTACCTAAGGAAGGATATACTTGCCATAGAGGAGTGCAACAAAGGTTCACCAGACTGATTCCTGGGATGGGGGGATTGTCCTATGAGGAGAGATTGAGTAGACTAGGCCTATATTCTGTAGAGTTTAGAAGAATGAGAGGTGATCTCATTGAAACATACAAAATTCTTACAGGGCTTGACAGGGTAGATGCATGGAGGATGTTTCCCCTGGCTGGGGAGTCTAGAAGCAGGGGTCACTGTCTCAGAATAAGGGGTCGGCCATTTAGGACTGAGATGAGGAGAAATTTCTTCACTCAGAAGGTGGTGAATCTTTGGAATTCTCTACCCGGAGGACTGTGGAGGCTCAGTCGTTGAGTATATTCAAGACAGATTTTTGAATATTAAGGGAATCAAGGAATATGGGGATAGTGCAGGAAAGTGGAGTTGAGGTAGAAGATCAGCCATGATCTTATTAAATGGTGGAGCAGGCTCGAGGGGCCAAATAGCCTATTCCTGCTCCTTTTTCTTATGTTCTTATGTTAACAGCAGATGCCGTTAAATGCCCTGCTACAGCAAAATCTGGGCCAATGTTCCTTACTCCCAACACCAGAAAAGCATTGCAGACTACAAAGGGTGAATCAATCTGTATTCCGTACAATCACTATGGTTTTTCACAGTGAAACTTCCAACTTTGTGTCCAACTGCTGGGTATCTCTGTGCTATGGGACTGCAACCATCAACAACTGGGCTAGAATTTTTTAAATATCCATTCATGGGATGTGGGCGTCGCTGGCAAAGCCAGCATTTATTGCCCATCCCTAGTTGTCCTTGAGAAGGTGGTGGTGAGCCGCCTACTTGAACCGCTGCAGTCCATGTGGTGAGGGTACTCCCACAGTGCTGTTCGGGAGGAAGTTCCAGGATTTTGACCCAGCGACGATGAAGGATCAGCGATATACTTCCAAGTCAGGATGGTGTGCGACTTGGAGGGAAACCTGGAGCTGATGGTGCTCCCATGCGCCTGCTGCCCTTGTCCTTCTAGGTGGTAGAGGTCACGAGTTTGGGAGTTGCTGCCGAAGAAACCTTGGCAAGTTGCTGCAGTGCATCTTGTAGATGGTACACACTGTAGCCACTGTACGCCGGTGGTGGAGGGGAGTGAATGTTTAAGGTGGTGGATGGGGTGCCAATCAAGCGGGCTGCTTTGTCCTGCATGGGGTCGAGTTTCTTGAGTGTTGTTGGAGCTGCACTCATCCAGGCAAGTGGAGAGTATTCCATCATACTCCTTACTTGTGCCTTGTAGATGGTGGAAAGGCTTTGGGGAGTCAGAAGGTGAGACACTTGCCGCAGAATACCTAGCCTCTGACCTGCTCTTGTTGCCACAGTATTTATGTAGCTGGTCCAGTTAAGTTTCTGGTCAATGGTGACCCCAAGGATGTTGATGGTGGGGGATTCAGCGATGGTAATGCCGTTGAATATCATGGGGCAGTGGTTAGACTCTCACTTGTTGGAGATAATCATGGTACTTGTGTGGCGCGAATGTTACCTGCCACTATCAGCCCAAGCCTGAATATCATCCAGGTCTTGTTGCATGCGGGCATGGACTGCTTCACTATCTGAGGATTTGCGAATGGCGCTGAACACTGTGCAGTCATCAGCGAACATCCCCATTTCTGACCTTCTGATGGATTACTTGACCTCATTCAGCACAGAGAAGAAACTTTCATCCAATTGGAATTCAGACAGTTTTTTAAGAAACAGAGCAGAGCAACTAAACCCTAATCAGACCACTTAACGCTTTTTACAGTATCTAAACCACATATAAAGCCATACAGTTTCTATTTCGGCTGTTTGTGCCCTTAAGCACTTGGCACAACACAGGTTTTACAATATAGCAGAATGTTAGCTTGCAATTTCATTTTAAACAAAAAATCTAAACCTTCTACAAATTATCTGATAATCAGCATCCGCAGTATTTTGCTTTTGCCTGATAATCATACTGTTAGAATAATGTTTGAATAGTACTATAACATGGCACCTAATTTGTAAAATCCGATTTTATCTGAAGACTATTCCCTAAGGTGGGAAACTATGACTATCATGGCTGAACTCTAATTGAGTGGCTTAAATTCCCACTGGCTGGTTCCAGTGATGGTTAAACACAGCATTTTTGTGTAGGTGGTAATTGAGTGTAAAGGGCTTCAACAAATAATTGTATAAAGTGCATCAGTACATGACGCCTGGAAAATCCTCCCATTTGGTACCATAAGAAGTACTACAAGGAAATTTAAATGGCTACTGCGGGGGAGAAGTTAAACTCACGGCCGTTCATTTTGTGTCTAAAAAACAGTCAGCCAGGAGTAAAAAATTAAAGGGGCTGGAAGTGGAAGAGGGGGAATGTGCTGTTTCTCCATGGAGGGGAAGATAAACAACTGCCCTCAACTGAGAGGCCAAGAAATCTAGATCTCAGGGATTCAGTTTTCAAAGAATGATTCGGGAGCAGAGATCTCATGTGCAGGCAGTTGAGATGAGTCCATGCATATGGTTGACATCATGGCGAAGAGGAAGGAGTCCACTACAAACATCAGCAAGCGCCTTGCAAGAAGTTTCTCACGACATGCAGAACACCCTGGAGAGAGTGACAGTGTAAGAGACAACTGTGCCAACAAGGCGACAGAAGAAGCTTAGTGACTTCTGGAGTGGTACCTATCACTGGTTCAATAGATGTTTTGAGGGTCAGTCTGAACACAACACTTTCACTGGGTTTCCAAGACTTGATTGGCACTATTCGGTCTGTATTGACACTGACTGGTAGCACCTTGGAACATGTGCCCTGCATCAGTGGGTTGGGAGGAGTGGCAACAGATGTTGCTGTCTCTCATGATACAAACAATGCACTGCTTCTTTAAGCCCCCTCCAATGCCAGCACGTGGGGGAGCTTCAAACCTGAATCCAACTCCCCTTTACATAGCAATAGAAAGGATATTGGAAACTAGACACTCAAGGAAGGTAGCTTCACTTAAACAAGAGTTACCTTAGTCCTCAAAAGCTCCGGCGGAATCTTCCCAGCCATCCACCTCTCAACCTCGCATCACGTAGGGAGCACTTCATAGAAGAAGTAGATTAAGGTCTATGGTAAGTAAGGAAGCTGACATGAAGGGTAGACAGGGTGGTAATAAATAATTGACGTTAGAGTGCATTGGAACTTTTTTGAATTCTGGTGCAGAAAGTAAAAGCTGTGTGACCACATAGACTTCAGCGTTCATTTCTGTGGATATTTGCAACAGAGTGGACTTGGTTGATGGCACGTGAGAGTGTCACTTCTATATTATAAAGGTAAGGTACAGAAGCCTCTGAGAATGCAGGTCTTTGTGAGACAATTGTGGATGGGGATGGGAGGAGGAGGTCAGTCAAGGGGGGATATTTTATCTAGTTTCTCACGTTTCATTTAATGAAGACCCTCAACTATAAGTTGCTTCCTTCTTCTCTTGCTGCAGGATGGTGGTTCTCTTGCTCCACCTCTTCTCCCTCCTGCCCCTTATGTGTTGATGGAGGGCCTTCTCCATCAATGTCATCGTCATCATCCCCTTTCACTTTAGGAAGTACTAATCCTTTGTGTGTGATGTTACTATTCAGAACGCAATAAGCAACAATGATTCTGGAGACTTTTGCTGGATTGTACTGCAGGATTCCACCTGATTTTTCCAAGCACCTAAAACAAGATCTAAAAATGCCTATGGTCTGCTCTATTAAAATTCTTGTTGTCCCATGGGCCTTATTATATTTGTTCTCCTCTGTGGATGCTTTGCTGGAGCCTTAAGCAATGACTGCAGGGGATATCCCTAATCACCAATTAACCATCTTGATAAGTGGCTCAGAGTATGGGGCATTCAAAATCACATGTGTGCCAGCAATTGTTCTTTACACCTTTGGGAACCCTGCCAATCTATAGAATTGGAGTGCTCCCTCTGTTTGTTTCACAGGCTCCAAGGAGAAGGTAATAAACTAACAGGCCTGCCCACGTAGAGCATCGAGGGTCTTCTTTAAACAGTGGTGAGCTGCTGTCTGACCAATGTGGCCAAAGTCACCTGAGGATGCCTGAAAGGACCCAGTGGCAAAGAAATGAAGGTGGTGGTCACTTTTACTGCTACAGACTGTACTGTGTTCCTGAGGCAATGGGCTGCAGGTCTGCAGCCAGCAGTTGGCAACATTTCCCAAAAGGCCTCCAGGGGGAAGCGCAGCCTTCTTAGCCACGGACAGGCAGAGGAAACAAAATAAGACCGACTGAGCCTGTAAATTCCTTGGAGTGAGTATCAATATGTAGGAAACAAATTCCTCACTGGAAGACCCTCCAATCTAACTTCTTGTGTATGCTCCTCCTCCTCCTCCTTCACCTCTTCATAACACAGGAATAGAGAGAATCGCATTGGGAAATTAATTTCCCCCAGTCCAGAAATTTACTTTCTCATGTGCTCACAAAAATAGTCAGGAGAAATCCTCAGAGAAGTTCCAGAGCAGGAACAAACCAAACATGGTTGTGTAGGCAAAGTTTCTGCCAGCATCAGTCAGGAAATCCATAATGGCCTCCTCCATGTAGTCTTAGGAATAGTGCTCATACCACCACTTATATAGCGGCAGTATTCTCTGAGGTCAGATTAGGGGCAGAAGTTGGGGTAAATTATGCAGGAATGTTAGCCTTACTCACCCATCCCTATTTTCATGTAGTAGGGCAGGCAAGATGGCAGACTGACAATTTTCTGGGCGGGAATTTTGGTGCAACTTTTTTGCAGGTGGTATTGTAATGGTTGGTAATACTGCCCCATTTTACTGATTTTAGCTCTCAATACTGCCCAAAAATTGGCAATAAAAGAAAAAAAACAACCCAAATGCTTTGCCACAGGTTGAGGCAGAGAATTGAATAAACAGTAGAAGCAGAGGAAGATATAGGATAATGGGGAAAGAGCCAAGCATTGGGATTGGTTTCAAATTGCTCTAGCAATGGCCCAACCATCTTCAGCAGCTTCATCAATGACTTTCCCTCCTCTAGATAGCCAGGATTGGAACTATTCACTAACAATTCTACAGTGCTGAGCTCCATTTACCATTCCTCTGATAATGAACCAACCCATGCCAGCCTACAGCAGGACCTGGACAACATCCAGGATTGGACTGACAATTAGAAGTTAACATTTGTGCCGGATAAATGCGAGTTAATGATTATTCTCAAACAAGAGAAAACCAAGCCATTTCCCCTTGATCATGAACATCACCACCATCGCTGTGTCCCTCACCATCAATGTCCTGGGAGCCACCACTGACCAGAAGTTTAACTGGAGCAGTCATATCAGCAACATGACTACAAGAGCAGGGCAGAAGTTGGGTACCTTGTGATAAGTGGCTCATGTCCTGATCTGTCAATGCTCATCTACAAGGTTCAAGTCAGAAGTTTGGGGCCTCATGCTCAAAGGTGAACTGCAATGTCATAAACCCATCCATCATGATGCCTCAGATGTAGATAGTGAGCTCCGCCAATTGACTTGCTATCTGCTGCACATTCTTGGATACAGTCCCTACAGCCTGCACCTATGTTTGATGGTTTGCAAGCATTCTTCTTTTATAAGCAGGACCCATGTGTCCTGGATCCCAAGGCTCTATAGCCAAGGGCTACCATCTCTTGTCCCTTCAGTCAGCAAAACCTCATCCTTGTCCTCTGCACCTCCACCCCACACCAGATCCTCCTACCCACACATAATGTATGCATCACCCCTGTGCACGCCCCTCTGGCTCATTATCTAATGCTCCATAGGTGGATGTCTCTGAGTTGGTGTTTGGCAGGGAAAGAGTGACTGACGGTGCATGAGAAAAAGTGCTGGCAGGGCTTGAAGCAGAGCAGCTGATAGATTTTTTCTTTGTTTCTACTTGTATCACATCTAAAGGAAGAGAAGTAGAAAAGAGAGGATAGAATGGGTTGTTGAGGAGCAAAGTTCATATATAACTTTCAGTACAAGGAGTTACCTAAGGGTTGAATGATGTAGTTTACTGACATGTGACTAATGCAGAGTACAATAAGGTGAAAAGGAAGAGAAGACAATGTCATGACCAACCTGCAGCTGACACCTGTCCTTCACCTTCCTTGTCCCCAATGCCCAGGTCAGCTTCCTCCCCAGGCACTCCATCGCTTTTTCCTCACCGGGGGAAAGAGGAGGAAGATTGAAGGAGCCTCCACCTGTAGCCAATCTCTCTCTGCTATTATGGGCTGTCTTCTAATCTAAGAAGAATGCAAAAAGCAAGAATGTGCTCTGTTTTCCATTAGATGCAGTCAAACCCAGGTGTCAGCTGGTAGAGCATAATCAGGGTGATGACAGGTGCATGAACCATATGAGGCTTTAGTGTGGCAACCACAAGGCTGTGAGTTAAGAAACACTTGCAGGTGAACAGTGAGGGTATAAAGATGCTCACTGTTTCTCCAAGGCCGTAATGGTAAACCCTTCAAAAACCTGCAACTCACCCCTCAGGCATTCTGCAAAGATATGCAACACTGCTTCCAAAGAAAACATTTCTAATACGATAGCAACATTTCTAACATTGCCTGGCCCTTCAGTTGCTTCAGGGATTTAATTCTCACAGCAGCTCATCATTTCTAACCCCGAAATGGGTGGGTAGCCAATCAGAGTCCAACCAGAATATTAACATTAGGCTGACCCAGAAAACTGTGGGGGTGGGTCATCGTTGGGGCAGGTGAGAAGTAGTACCGTCCCATAAAACTTCCACCAGTGATCGCACCAAAGATGAAAATCCAGGCTTGCACATCCATCAGCATCTAAAAGAGAGAAAACACAGGTTAACACATGGAACCATTGGCCCCGATCTTTACTGTGGCGAGATTTCCAAGTGGGGGGAGGAGTTCTGGTTGGGGCATGCGTGCTATTTTTTCAACAGGATCCAGGCCCGCGGAAGCCAGTCTGATTGACAGGCTTGGCTCCCAGTTAGGCAGGAAATGCTGCAGCAGAGGCCACAGCACAGGAGCAGGTAGATTTCCTGCTGATAAGTAGAGGTCGCGAGGGTGGAGGGGGGGCTGGTTGGTTACAACCTGGTTTGGAGGGTCGGGTGATCGCGGGGGGTCAGAGATCGGGGGCAAAGATGTGGGGGGTTTGGGGATCATGGTGGGGTTGATAACTGTGGGGTCGGTGACCATTGGGTGGGGTTTGGCGATCCCAGGGGAGGGTTAGTGATATTGGGTGGGGTTCCGATCACGGGCTGGGGCGGTTGGATCACCGGGGATGGGGGGGGGGGGAATGGTCCGTCGTGGGGAGGGAAACAGGTTAGCTTGGGTGGCTGGGAGGAAGCACTCCTGCTCCTCCTGGCGCACAAACAGTGCTGGAAAGGCACTTATCTCTTCCATGCAGAAGTCCACGTCTCCCTTTAGCTGCTGAGTTTTCTAAGGCCCGGGAAACCCGGCTGGCCAGGTTTAAATTTAAAATAGAGCTGAAATGTGAGGCACGCAGCCTTATTAAAATATTTACCTGCTCCTGGGAGCGGGTAGGTTGCACGCCCACCATCCCGCCTCCGTTAAAACCGGAAGTGGGCAGATTCAAGACAGGATGGGTTAGGGTTTGACACTTTTTATATTTTTGGTTGTTATTTGAACATAAGAATAAGGAGCAGGAGTAGGCCATTCGGCTGATCTTTGACCTCAACTCCACTTTCCCACCCGTTCTCCATATCCCTCGATTCCCCTAGAGTCCAAAAATCTATCTATCTCAGTTTTGAATGCACTAAATGATTCAGCCCTTTGGGGTAGAGCATTCCAAATATTCACAACCCTCTGAGTGAAGTGAGTCCTCCTCATCTCAGTCTTACATGACCCCTTATCCTGAGACTATGCCCCCTCGTTCTAGACTCTCCAGCCAGGGGGAACAACCTCTCAGCATCTACCCTGTCAATCCCCCTCAGAGTCTTATATGTTTCAATGAGATCACCTCTCATTCTTCTAAACTCCAGAGAGTATAGGCCCAATCTCCCCTCATAGGACAACCCTCTCATCCCAGGAATCAGTCTAGTGAATCTTCATTGCACCGCCTTTAAGGCAAGTACATCCTTCCTCAAATAAGGAGACCAAAACTGTGCACAGTACTCCAGGTGTGGTCTCACCAAAGCCTTGTAAAATTGTGGCAAGACTTCCTTACTCTTGTACTCCAACCCCCTTGCAATAAAGGTCAAAATGCCATTTGCATTCCTAATTGCTTGCTGTACCTGTATGGTAACTCTCTAGGCTAAAAATTCCAGTGCGCCAAAAAGCTGCTGGTGCCACCACGGGCCACAGTTAACGGCTGCCTAAATGAATCGTGCAGGCAGCACCGGTATTTTGGTGCGGCCTGCTGTTTAACATTAGAGCAGCGCTAAACTTACCAGCAGGAGGCCCAGTGTAGTGTGGCCGTAACATCCATGGAGCAAGAACAGCATTCTCTTAAAGCTAGCCTGTCATTTTAGAAAGAGGAAATGCCTTCTAAAATGAAAAAAAAAATTGAATAATAGGCAGTTTTTAGCCCATAGAGCTCAACTGCCTTCTGAAAAAAAAATAAACACTAAAAAGAATTCCCAAATAGCAGTCTTAAGCTCTTAAAGCTTAATTGCCTTCTGCACCTAAAAAAAATATGGTAAAAGTGCTTCAGCACTAACAAAATGCTCAACAAGCCAGGGAAAGGACACCCAGGGTCTCGCAAGTAGTACTCCAGCTTTGTGCAGGGTGTCAACACTGCAAGAGAGGTCCTCCACCCACAGGGGCCAGGAGGCCCTCCAGAAAGAATGATGTGGGACCAGATCACCAAGGCCATCACTGCCAGCAGTGTCGCCCCACAACCTGACTCCAGTGCCCAAAGAAGCTTCATGACCTCAGACCACTGGTCAAGGTCAGTGAATGTATCTTCAAAAGCCGTCTCCTACCAAATGCCCCTCTAGCCTCACACACTGCTCATTGCACGACCGCCCCACCTCCCAACCCCCCGCCCATCACTCACCCACCAACAATCTCTACCAAACACAAGGCACACCTCCCGTTCCTAGTTTCACCTCACCCCCTTAGAGGAGACAGCACTGGCAATTCTTGGCAGGGGCATGGCTGAGCCCTTGGCTAGCGGCAGGGCTGAAAGGATACAAGATTCTGGTGTCCTCGTATGTTATCCTCCTTCTCGCGTGTACATCTTGCCTTCCCGAACTCCCCTCACCACAACTCCACCCTTGTGCCTTCCTCATTTCACACACCTAAGAAATGCAGCCTGCCCAGCCAGTTGCTGACCAAGAAGAGGGAGAGGAGAGAGAAGAAGAAGAAACAATGTCACTCGATTTCACACTCCCAGCCACCAGCTCCTTGAGGTCATACTGCAAGGCCTTCTGCAGTGTCCTCCACGGAAAGTCAGCAGCCTTCCACCAGCCATGCTGCAGCCACTGGGGTGGCACTGCATAACAGCACTAGGACAGGCAAAGGCACATACAAGACTGTCACTAAGGGAATGCACAACGATGATTATTTGATTTCTTGATGTCATATTGGATGGATAGATGTATAAAGTTGGATTGGAAAGTTTGCTTTGTGGTGGCTTTTATTTCGGCATTGTGGCCAAGAGGACACTGTGATGGTCAGCAACAGAGGGAAGATAAGGTGTGGGACAAATGTGGAAAGGGGAATTGGGGTTGTGGTCACTGATACCGCAGGAGGATGATTCGATCCTGGATATCCCGGCCACAAAGGGGCTGTCTGGGTTGCATCAAGGTTTCCTCATCCGCAGCTTCCTCTCCCATCTGTGAACGGATACTGGAAATCTGAAATAAAAGCAGAAAATGCTGGAAATACTCAGCAGATCAGGCAGCACCTCGACCTGAGACATGAACTCTGTTTCTCTCTCCACAGATGCTGCCTACCTGCTGAGTATTTCCATCATTTTCTGTCTTTTCTTAGGCATTTCTTTACCATCCGAGGCCTTGCAAGCATCCAGCAGCATCCCATGCACTCTTTAAAAACTTAATATCTATTGCACCAAGCCACTACTTCAATAAAATATAAATAATCCAGACCAAAAGCCGAAATACAAACTTACCTTAAAGATGTGCGAGTCCCTTTAAGTAGCACTGACTGCGTCTCTGTAGGTCTTCTGCATGCTCGCTTTTCAGAGTAAGGTTAGGATCCAGCGTTAAAGTCAGCGCAAAGGTTCAAGTTTGCAGAGTGTGTTGTCAAGTCGGCGTTGCACAACGACTGACCTCACGCTCTGCTGTTTTGCATTTCTAGGGCCAGCGATGCTAACGGCAGCACTATGGCCCTGACCAAAATGGTGGACGCTGAGTCCCACACCAGAGGCAGGCAGAAGTGAGGCAGCCGCCATTTTGTTTTTCAAGAAACAGGCTTTACCGGAGAGCAGTAAGTACCTGAATTTCTAGGCCTCTGTGCTTCCTGTGCGAGGACACCTAAATGTTTCTGAACACCAATATTTAATAGTTTCTCACCATTTAAAAATATTCTGTTATTCTATTCTTCCTACCAAAGTAAATAACCTCACATTTCCCCACATTATACTCCATCTGCCACCTTATTGCCCACTCACTTAACCTGTCTATATCCCTTTACAGGCTCTTTGTGTCCTGCTCACAGCTTACTTTCCCACCTAGCTTTGTATCAGGACTGTCGTATGAGGAGAGATTGGGTCAACTAGGCCTGTATTCACTAAAGTTTAGAAGAATGAGAGGGGATCTCATTGAAACGTATAAAATTCTGACAGGGCTAGAGAGACTGGATGCAGGGAGGATGTTTCCCCTGGCTGAGGGGTCTAGAATGAGGGGTCACAGTCTCAGGATACAGGGTAGGACATTTAGGATGGAGATGAGGAGAAATTTCTTCACTCAGGGTGCATTTAGGGTTAGGGTTAGGGTTAGAATTAGGGTTGTGGAATTCTCTACCACAGAAGGCTGTGGAGGACAAGTCACTGAATATACTTAAGAAGCAGATAGATAGATTTCTAGACACAAAAGGCATCAAGGGGTATGGGGAGAGAGCGGGAATATGGTATTCAGATAGAGGATCAGCCATGATCATACTGAATGGTGGAGCAGGCTTGAAGGGCCGAATGGCCTACTCCTGCTCCTATTTTTTTTTCTATCAGCAAACTTGGATACATTGCATTCGGTCCCTTCATCTAAGTCATTAATATAGATTGTAAATAGCTGGGGCCAAGCACTGATCCTTGTGGCACCCCACTAATTACAGCCTGCCAACCTGAAAATGACCCGTTTATCCCTACTCTCTGTTTTCTGTCTGTTAACCAGTCTTCTATCCATGCTAATATATTACCCCCAACCCCATGAGCCCTTATCTTGCATAGCAACCTTACTGTGAAGACAGATACAAAATATTTGTTTAAAGTCTCTGCCATTTCCTTATTCCCCATTCTCAGCTTCTAAGGGACCAACGTTTACTTTTGCTATTCTCTTTTTACATACTTGTAGAAGCTCTTACAATCTGTTTTTATATTTGTTGCTAGTTTACTCGCATGTTCTATTTTCTCCCTTTTTATCAATTTTTTGGTCATCCATTGCTGGTTTCTAAAGCTCTCCCAATCCTCAGGCTTACTATTATTCTTCGCAACATTATAAACCTCTTTTAATCTAATACTATCCTTAACTTCTTTAGTTAGCCACGGATGGATCAATCTTCCCGAACTGCTTCCAGCTGCATCCTGTTCTTATATCGGCTAATAAACACCCCTGCCAAAAGCAGCTGAAAATCTGAGGCATCATCATTTGGCCAACAAATGCCCATGGTGACTGGAGGCACTAGCAGTTCGTTAAATCATTATTTCAACCCAGATATTCAAAAGTGAATAAAAATAATGTGTGTTTGAGGTTTTATATATATTTTAAAATATATATGCATATAAGACATAAGGAAAGTTTTATTTCTAAATTTTCTGGGGAAAATAGATAATATTTAACTTAATAATCAATCTGATTAAAGTCTGTAGCTGTCTAATTTAACAAACAGCATGGAGTATGAAAAGACATTTATATATCCAATTTATGGATCTTGTACAATTACTACAATAACTACAAACAATTTTGCTATAGAAATAACGGTGAGGTTAACAGCGCTCACCATTATTAAAGAGTAAATCGGCCAGTAACTTCCGGCAACTGCACATGTGCAGTTAAAAGCGGAAATCCCAAAGTTGCTGTCCAAGTTGCCCTGCTCCTCCAGAAGCTTTGCTATACTGGTATCTCGCCAAGAGATTCAGCATTGAAATACATGGAATGACGGGAAGTTACTGTACTTAATTAATGATAGATACCCACTAAACGTGCCAGAAAATGTTAGGGCTTGTCCATACCAGTGTAAGTACATTTTTAACGACCTGATAAGTCTTAATTACTGCCAAACAACCTCTCGGGCACTGAAAATTAACTATTACAAGTGTGAAGTCTCATTCCTTCAGATGTAAATTATTGTTGGAGATTTTAAAAAAGAAAAAAAATTAAATAGATACCACATATAATCAAAGATTTTCATATATTGTTTTATTTATTATTAATGGTTGTAAAACATTAAAACAGAAATAGCTCTTCCTACCACCCCAGAGACATGAGCACGTAATCCAGGCTGACAATTCAGTGCAGTACTGAGGGAGTGCTGCATTGTTGGAGGTGTCAGTTCCAGATAAGACGTTAAACAGAGGTCTCGTCTGCCCTCTCAAGTGGACATAAAAGATCCCATGGCATTATTCAAAGAGCAGAGGAGTTCTCCTGGTGTCCTGGCCAACTTTTATCCCTTAATCAAAATCACTAAAACAGATTATCTGGTCATTTATCTTATTGCTGTTTTTGGGACCTTGCTGTGCAGAAATTGTCTGTCAAATGTCCCCACAATAAAACAGTGACTATACTTTCTTTCTTATTTCTTTACAAAATGTATTCAGCTAAACCAGTCAGACCAGGAAGGACACAGGTTTGATCCCTGAACTGCACTTTGTGCGAATTTAGCAGATCTAACCCAGGACAGTAATAACAGTGCTACAATTGGCCTCACCATTAATTGGTTAGAGACTGGACAATAATCGGCCAGGTTTCCCATTCCTGAACAATTGCTGCTGGAAGTAAATATTTGAAGAACAGGTCAGGACAGCATCAAGCTGATAAAAGTCTTGATGAATGCAGCACAGTGCTAAAAACACCAATGGTAGTAATAGAATGCTTATTCTCCAGTGTAACTTGTACTCCTGGCCAAACTTCTTCCACTCAACGGGTGAGCAGGAGGACGGGGAATGGAAGAGGGGGAGCATGTTATTCCCCATGGAAGGTTGAGGAACAATCACCTGAGGAGCCTATGACCCAGATTTTTATTTTTTATGTTCTTTCTGACAGTTTAATTATTACATGCTGGTGCAGTATTAGGATATAGAAGAATCTATTTGAGTAAGCTAGCAGATTAAAGGTGGTTCAAAAGTGTAGTGTTGCATGAAATGGCTGGTTGCTCCAGATAAAAATATTGCTGGAAACCAACAATTAATATTTCAGTTGTGCAGTACTTGCCTGTGTTTTCTCTGGAAGAGAACAAAGTGGAAGCAGGGCATGTTTCCACTTTGCGAGTGGCAATTGACTCAAACTTTTCCTGCTCTAATGTCGTCCTGTATATGTTAAATACAATTTAGATTTACCCATTCCCTGGTGCTTTTGCAAATCTCATGCCAACATGTTAGCTACCAGATTATAAAACTGCCATTTTGAGCAGTTTTGGGGAATTTGTCCATTTTGCTGTGAGCAATGGATGCGTCCAAAAAGTTGTTTAATTTTTTTTTTTAATTTAAGTGATCTTTATTACTGCATCATAGCAGGCAGCAGTCTACTTTCAAGTCATTGTCAGCATAGATAAGGCCAACTGTTAAATGTTCCTCTCTCCATTCGTGTTTCCATCACCTTGGAGAGGAGATATTTAAATGCAACTACTTGGACTGACACAGAATCATAAAATGGTTACAGCACAGGAGGAGGCCATTCGGCCCGTCGAGCCTGTGTTGGCTCTCTGCAAGAGCACTTCAGCTAGTCCCACTCCCCCGCCCTTTCCCCATAGCCCTGCAAATGTTTTTCCTTCAGGTGCTTATCCAACTCCCTTTTGAAAGCCACGATTGAATCTGCCTCCACCACCCTTTCAGGCAGTGCATTCCAGATCATAACCACTCGCTGCGTAAAAACGGTTTTCCTCATGTCGTTCTTCTGCCAATCACCTTAAATCTGTGTCCTCTGGTTCTCGATCCTTCTGCCAATGGGAACAGTTTCTCTCTATCTACTCTGTCTAGACCCCTCATGATTTTGAACACCTCCATCAAATCTCCTCTCAACCTTCTCTGCTCGAAGAACAACCCCACCTTCTCCAGTCTATCCACGTAAATGAAGTCTCTCATCCCTGGAACCAGTCTCATAAATCTTTTCTGCACCCTCTCCAAGGCCTTCACATCCTTCCTAAAGTGCGGTGCCCAGAATTGGACAATACTCCAGTTTAGGCCGAACCAGTGTTTTATGAATGTTCATCATAAATTCCTTGCTTTTGTACTCTATGCCTCTATTTATGAAGCTCAGAATCCCGTATGTTTTTTTAACCAGTTTCTCAACTTGCCCTGCCACCTTCACAGTTTGTGCACATATATCCCCAGGTCTCTGTTCATGTACCCCCTTTAGAATTGTACCCTTCAGTTTATATTGCCTCTCCTCGTTCTTCCTACCAAAATGTATCACTTCACACTTTTCTATGTTAAATTTCATCTGCCACGTGTCTGCCCATTCCACCAGCCTGTCTATGTCCTCTTGAAGTCCATCACTATCCTCCTCACTGTTCACTATACTTCCAAGTTTTGTGTCCTGTGCAAATTTTGAAATTGTGCCCTGTACACCCAAGTCCAAGTCATTAATATACATCAAGAAAAGCAGTGGTCCTAGTACCAACTCCTGGGGAACACCACTGTATACCGTCCCCCAGTCCGATAAACAACCATTCACCACTACTCTCTGTTTCCTGTCACTTAGCCAATTTTGTATCCATGATGCCACTGTTCCTTTTATTCCATGGGCTTCAACTTTGCTGGCAAGCCTATTATGTGGCACTTTATCAAACGCCTTTTGGAAGTCCATGTACACCACATCAACCGCATTGCCCTCATCAACCCTCTCTATTACCTCATCAAAAAACTCGATCTAGTTAATTAAACAGGATTTGCCTTTAACAAATCCATGCTGGCTTTCCTTAATTAATCCACACTTGTCCAAGTGACTGTTAATTTTGTCCTGGATTATCGTTTCTAAAAGCTGCCCCACTACTGAGGTTAAACTGACTGGCCTGTAGTTGCTGGGTTTATCCTTACACCCTTTTTTGAACAAGGGTGTAACATTTGCAATTCTCCAGTCCTCTAGCACCAGCTCGTAACCAAGGAGGATTGGAAGATTATGGCCAGTACGCCACAATTTCCACCCTTACCTCCCTCAGCATCCTAGGATGCATCCCATTCGGTCCTGGTGACTTATCTACTTTAAGTACAGCCAGCCTTTCTAGTACCTCCTCTATCAATTTTTATCCCATCCAGTATCTCAACTACCTCCTCTTTCACTATGACCTTGGCAACATCTTCTTCCTTGGTAAAGATAGATGCAAATTATTCATTTAGTACCTCAACCATGCTGTCTGCCTCCATGCATAGGTCTCCTTTTTGTTCCCTAATCGGCCCCACCCCTCCTCTTACTACCCGTTTACTATTTATATGCCTATAGAAGACTTTTAGATTCCCTTTTTTGTTAGCTGTCAGTCTATTCTCATACTCTCTCTTTGCCCCTCTTATTTCTTTTCTCACTTCTCCTCTGAACTTTCTGTATTCAGCCTGGTTCTCACTTGTATTCTCAACCTGACATCTGTCATACGTCCCCTTTTTCTGCTTCATCTTACTCTCTATCTCTTTCGTCATCCAGGGAGCTCTGGCTTTGGTTGCCTTACTTTTCCCCCTCGTGGGAATGTACCTCGACCGTACCCGAACCATCTCCTCTTTAAAGGCAACCCATTGTTTGATTACAGTTTTGCCTGCCAATCTTTGATTCCAATTTACCCGGGCCAGATCCGTTCTCAAACCATTGAAATTGGCCTCCTTCCAATTAAGTATTTTTACTCTGGATTGCTCCCTGTCCTTTTCCACAGCTAATCGGAACCTTATACTACGATCACTGTTCCCTAAATGTTCCCCAACTGACACTTGCTCCACTTGACCCACCTCATTCCCCAGAACCAGATCCAGCAATGCCTCATTCCTTGTTGGGCTGGAAATGTACTGATCAAGAAAGTTCTTCTGAACACACTTCAGAAATTCTTCCCCCTCTCTGCCCTTTACACTATTACTATACTAGTCTATATTAAGATAATTGAAGTCCCCCATTATCACTACTCTATACTTCTTGCATCTCTCTGTAATTTCCCTGCAAACTCTGTATCCTTCCCACTAATTGGTGGCCTATAGAATACACCTAGTAGTGTAAGGGCACCTCTATTATTTCTCAACTCTAACCAAATAGATTCTGTCCTTGACCCCTCGAGGACATCCTCTCTCTCCAGCACTGTAATATTCTCCTTAATCAATACTGCCGCCCCACCTCCTTTCTTTCCTTCCCTATCTTTCCTGAACACCTTATAACCAGGAATATTTAGTACCCAATCCTGCTTTTTTTGAGCCAGGTCTCTGTTATTGCCACAACATCATATTCCCATGTGGCTATTTGCACCTGCAGCTCGCCAGCCTTATTTACCACGCTTCGTGCATTTACACACATGCACTGTAAACCTATCTTCTTGTATTACCCATTGTAAAAACTAGCATGCTCTCTCTGCCAAGCACCACCAATACTTCTCTGCCGAAGGGCTAAGAGTAGGAAAATGTTATTCTTGAAATAACCAATGCTTTTGGAACCAAATACATCGAATAGTAGCACAAATGTTGTTTGTTTCACTGCATCAGATGGAAAATCAAAGCGAATACCTGAACATTAATCCTCAGAATGCACTACTGCCCTGCATTACATTTGCATTCTCCATATCAGCCATCCTGTGTGTCAGATTATACGCATGTCTGCTGGGAATTGGAATAAAATTGAGAGGTCGCACAACACCAGGTTATAGTCCAACAGTTTTATTTGAAATCACAAGCTTTCGGAACTATCGCTCCTTCCTCAGGTGAAGTAAATTGGATACAGAATCGTCAGAGCATATATAGATGGAAAAAAAAGCATGTGTACTTTACAATTGCAGACCAATAAATTAAATCATCCTGACTTGGGAATTGGAATCCCCAAGATCATTTTACTTAGGACACAAAAGCCTGGATTTTAGCCTGGAGGAGAGTTCCATGCGGCGGGGTGGGGGGCTGTTGTGAGGTCAGGAATCCCGGAAGAACGGGTTTCCCGAATGTCCTGTAGTTTTTAATGGTAGGGCTCCTTTAAATTATTTTCTGTGGGGTTCCCGCCCACAGGCAGCCTGAATGAGAGGCTGGAGGCCTTTCAGGTGGGAAGCCTGCTTCACAAGGTTGAAACCTACGAAAGCAGATAGGTGCATAGGGGGAGTAAGAGAGATTATGGGGGTTGGGATTCGGATCACGGGGGTGGGGGGGTCTCGATCGCAGGGAGCGGGCAGGTCCAATGGTGGTTAGGGGAGAGCAGATGGTAGTCGGGGGGTCCGATGGTGGTCGGGAGGTCAGATGGCGGTCAGTGGGGAGCAGACAGATCACGGGGCGGGGGGTGGGGGGGGGGCGCGTTTACTGGGTAGCTTATTGGGCCTTTAGAAAGCGCTCCTGCTCCTCCTGGCCCACAAGCAGTGCTGTAAAGGCACTTACCTCACGGATACAGCCCTGCTCGCCTGCTTTCAGCTGCTGGGTTTCCCGAGGCCTGGGAAACCCGGCCGCCTGTGGTTAATAATAGAATGACTATTTAAATGATCAACCCGTTTTCCCAGAGTGGATTGGCCGCCTGCCCCTTGCCCTGAATCCGTTAAAACCGGAAGTGGGCGGATTCGAGGTAGGTTTGGTTCCTGTTCTAGATTTTTTGCATTTTAACCTCTGACACGACCCCAACTCATCCGTTTTTGGGAGTTAAGATTCAGCCCAAAGTAACTAACAGAAAGAAAGATATATTTTATTTGAGTCAAAGGTCTCAGAGGTAAAAGGACAATGTTTTAATTTTAAAATTTTAGGAGAAAAAGGTTATTTTATTTTTTCTTCCCCATGTGTTTATCTAGCTTCCTCTTACATGCATCTATGCTATTCGCCTCAACCACTCCATGTGGTAGCGAGTTCCACATTCTAACCACTCTCTGGGTATTCGTATCTTCTTTCTCTTTACTTTTTTTTGCTTTACTTTTTGCCTCTCAAACCTGAGCATTGAAGGCAAGAAGCAAATCCTCTTTCTGACAAGATTAATAGAAAATGAGCAGCCATATCCAGTTTCATCCAGCCTAGGTTTACCTCAGCAGCAATGCACAGTTGTAGCCAACTCTATGACATAGCAGAATTTTCAGACAGGAAAAGAATTTCATGTAATAATAAACGACAGAGCTTTTTGACTGTTATCTTTCTGCACACCAAATAAGATTACCTTGACTATATACATTTCCAACTAATGCTGAATAACTTGAAGCTCTCTTTTCTGGCGTTGGCATTTCTAGCCTCCTTAATTGCACTCTAATTTTCCTTATTGTTAAACATGTCCATAACATGCTAGAATTACTATCATCAAATGTAAGAAAACAGCAGAGATTCGCAAAAATTCCTGTTTTGTTCTCCCCTACCCAGATGGTTCTGCTGCCCTGAAGTGATACTTCCTGATAGAGAAGGCTGCACACATTCCTGGATGCCTCTATGGAAGCTACCAATGTTGCTCATGAACGGCCACTAGGAGGTGCTATGCCAGTGCAGAGGTTCACTCCCTCAATTTCATCCTGCAACTTGGCTCTACACCTGGGTGAGACTGGCAATTTCCATTCATGAGGATAGGGAGCAGGGTTGGGGAGGAGTGCATAGAAAGAAAGACTTGCATTTATAAAGCACCTTTCACGACCACCAGACCTCCCAAAGTGCTTTACAGCCAATGAAGTACTTTTGAAGTGGAGTCACTGTTGTAATGTAGGAAACACGGCAGCCAATTAGCACTCAGCAAGCTCCCACAAACAGCAATGTGATAATGAGCAGATAATCTGTTTTTTTGTTATGTTGATTGAGGGGTAAACATTGGCCAGGACACCAGGGATAATACCCCTGCTCTTCTTCAAAATAGTGCCTTGGGTACATTCACCTGAGAGAGCAAATGGGTTTAACATCTCATCCGAGAGATGGCACCTCTGACAGTGCAGCACTCCCTCAGCACTGCACTGGAGAGTCAGCCTAGATTTTTGTGCTCAAGTCCCTGGAGTGGGACCTGAACCCACAACCTTCTGACTCAGAGGCAAGAATGCTACCAACTGAGCCACTGGCTGACACACTGATAGGGGCGAAAGCTATCATTATATTAGGTCAGATTTTGTGGTCAATTGCAAAATATATTATAATAATCAGGCAGTGAGTCGCTACCAATGAACGATTATATTTTTACCATTGAAATTTATAAACTGAATGCACAAATAGATGAGTAGTTGTTTATCTCTAATGTAAAAAAAAAACAATTTTCAAACCTGTAATTTGGCATCGTATTGTTCCTACTTTACTTCCCACAACTGAAGGACATCATTTATGAAATAGTAATTAACTGTGGTTAGCATGCCAAATCAATAATAAAGAAAATGAAAGAATGTTGCATTCATTCTGCTATTACAGTTTTCTTAATTAAAATGTTCGTACCACTTTAGATAAGTATGTGGTGGCTTTCAAGTCCTTTCTTTAATCTGTTTTAAGACGACATAAAACAAAAAGAGACATACCAGTGAAGTATCATTGCAGTCGCGTTGCTAGACTGGCTGTCACTGAAGCTAATCACTGGTAATCACATCTTCCTTCAGATTATAACAGGTCAAATCATGATTTTTAAAACTTTGTGTTTAATCCTACCAACAAAGTAACAAATAGCTTGAAAAAAAATCAAGAGGCAGGTGATCTAGTATTATTAATATTTTGCCCTGCACATTGATTTCATTATAAGAAGAAATCAAAAATAATTGAATGGGACTCTAGGCTGAGGGAAAATGATACAAGAATTGGATGATTGTGTAGTGGAGCATTGTTCTTGAGCAGTTCTTTCACCTCCAGAGACCCAAACTGAAATCCAACCTTGGGAAACGATATATCGGCCTCTTGTCTTCATGATGAGCAAAGGAATGAGCTCCAGTTATTTCTATTTTATTCCCAATGAATACGAGACTACAACACAGTCAAGCACACAATCATGCTGTAAACTAAGCCAGGATTGGAAGCTAGTAGCTTGGAAATTGCATACTGGAGAGAGAATAGGCCTTACCTGACCTGGGAATGTTTAATGTTGACAATGGGTACAAAGGGGAAATGTTGATTCTTCTCTATATCGATTGAAACTTAAATGGGAATAAAAAATGCTTCTAAGGAATGTTCAAAAAGATAGAACTGCTGTTCACAGAACTAAATTATAAACAGATGGACAATGTTTTGTGCAAAAGGCAGTTTAACTATGTTGATACGTACTTAGGCAAACATCATCTACTTCTCTGTTAAATACAAACAGATATTAGATTAAATTACTGCAGTTCACAAGTCTAAATAAAAGCTGCATTGCAGCTGGGAACCTAGGCAATAAGAAACATCACTGACTTATTCGCAGTTCCACAAATCAGGACCTTCAACTCCAAACTAAACTTGGAGACCAATATCACAAAGGAGGCTTCCACTCTTCCAAAAGATCCATCAAGTTGGCAAAGTATAAACACATTCAAAAGTGAGATAAATAAAAAAATGTGAGTAAGATAAAGAAAATAATTAATGAAAATGCATAACTTAACTGTAATTTAATGCAATATTTTTAACCCTTCATGCAGAGGTTTTCCCTGTACTTCTAATAAACATGCAATATCTATTGCATGTTTATTTTAAGAGCCAAAAAACATTCAAAAGATCCATTCATGAATTGCTTACTGATCATTTTTGTGAACTTCCTCCTCCTTATTTTCTTAGCAAGAACTACCTTGCATTTATATAGGGCCTTCACATCATCCCAAAGTGCTTTTCAGCCAATGAAGTACTTTTGAAAAGATTTCTGACGAAAGGTCATCGACCTGAAATGTTTGTCTCTCCACAGATGCTGCCTGACATGCTGAGTATTCCCAGCATTTTGTGTTTTTATTTCAGATTTACAGCATCCACAGTATTTTGCTTTTGTACTTTTGAAACATATTGACTGCTGCAATGTAAAGAATTGTAGCAGCCAATTTGTGAACAGCAAGGTCCCACAATCATCAATGTGATAAATGACCACATAATCTGTTTTAGGGGATAAATATAAGAACATAAGAAATAGGAGCCATTTGGCCCCTCGAGCCTGCTCCGCCATTCAATAAGATCATGGCTGATCGGATATTGGCCTCAACTCCACTTTCCTGCTCGCTCCCCATAACCCTCGACTCCCCTATAGTTCAAAAATCTGTATATCTCCACCTTAAATATATTCAGTGACCCAGCCTCCAGAGCTCTCTGGGTTAGAGAATTCCAAAGATTCACGATCATTTGAGAGAAGAAATTCTTCCTCATCTCTGTTTTAAATGGGCGACCCCTTATTCTGAAACTATGCCCCCTAGTTCTAGATTCTCCCACGAGGGGAAACATCCTCTCAGCATCTACCCTGTCAAGCCACCTCAGAATCTTAGGGGGGAAAAATTGAGTCGCGCCCCCTTTAGGGCACTAACTTCACCAGGGCGCTACTTTTAGCACCCCGAAAATATAGCAACCCCGCAGCCGAAATTCATCGGTAGCGCCCGAAGAGGGAAGTGGGGTGCTACTGGAAGCGCCCCACCTCCCTCTTGGGGGTGTTCAAGTGAATAACGCGGCGCTACCTGCCGCAGCATCATGCGCTGCGGCACGTCACGCCGCGGTACGGCAGGCCTTCCTCCCCTTCTTAAAGGGGAGGAGCCTTGCGCAGCATGACCCGGGGCCCAGCTGAGCCACCGGGGATCGGAGAGCCGGCAAAAGAGCCCGGCACTCAAGAGAAGTGCCGGGCTCATGGAGCGCAGCTGGCACTCCGCGGGGGGCGGCTGAAGAGGAGGCCAGGGACGGCAGAGGAGGAAGGTGCTGGCAGGCGGCCAGCAACAAAAATGGCCGCCCGGCACCTTCCCTTTAATTAGCGCCACCCCGGCCGCAGGTAGGCCCCACTTGACCCCGTCGGACATAGCGTCCGGCGGTAAGTCAGGGGGCGCTACCGAAGATCACGAGCGGGGCGCTGCGTACGGCAATTAAATCATCGCCGACGGCGCAGCGCCACGGTGCGCTAACGGTTACCGCGCCGCTAACCTCCCATTGAATTTCACGGGAGGCGTTGGCAGCGCCGCCCCCACTGTGCTAGTTGCTTTGCGCCCCATTAACGCCCTCTTAGGGCTCTAACGGGAGGTGCAAAGCAACCAAATTTTTAGGCCTATATGTTTCAATAAGATCACCTCTCATTCTTCTAAACTCCAATGAGTATAGGCCCAACCTGCTCAACCTTTCTTCAGAAGACAACCCCTTCATCTCCGGAATCAACCTAGTGAACCTTCTCTGAACTGCCTCCAATGCAAGTATATCCCTCCTTAAATAAGGAGACCAAAACTGTATGCAGTACTCCAGGTGTGGTCTCACCAACATTTGTAGCAAGACTTCCCTACTTTTATACTCCATCCCCCTTGCAATAAAGGCCAACATTCCATTTGCTTTCCTAATTACTTGCTGTACCTGCATGCTAACTTTTTGTGTTTCATGTACAAGGATCCCAGATCCCTCTATACTGCAGCATTTTGTAGTCTCTCTCCATTTAAATAATAATTTGCTTTTTTATTCTTCCTACCAAAGTGGATAACCTCACATTTTCCCACATTATACTCCATCTGCCAAATTTTTGCCCACTCACTTAACCTATCTATATCTCTTTGCAGATTCTTTGTGTCCTCCTCACAACTTGCTTTCCCACCTATCTTTTGTATCATCAGCAAATTTGGCTGCATTACACTTGGTCCCTTCATCCAAGTCATTAATATAGATTGTAAATAGTTGATGCTCCCGCACTGATCCCTGTGGCACCCCACTAGTTACAGTTTGCCAACCTGAAAATGACCCATTTATCCTGACTCTCTGTTTTCTGTTAGTTAGCCAATCCTCTATCCATGCTAATATATTACCCCCAACCCCACGAGCTCTTATCTTGTGCAGTAACCTTTTATGTGGCACCTTATTGAATGCCTTCTGGAAATCCACATACAGTACATCTACTCGTTCCCCTTTATCCACCCTGCTTTTTACATTCTCTAAGAACTCTGGCAAATTTGTAAAACACAATTTCCATTTCATAAAACCATGCTGACTCTGCTTGAGTATATTATGATTTTCTAAATGTCCTGCTACTACTTCCTTAATAATGGACTCTAGCATTTTCCCAATGTACAATGTTAGGCTAATAGTTACCTGCTTTCTGTCTCCCTCCTTTCTTGAATAGGGACGTTACATTTGCGGTTTTCCAATCCGCTGGGAACTCTCCAGAATCCAGGGAATTTTGGTAGATTACAACCAATGCATCCACTATCTCTGCAGCCACTTCTTTTAAGACCCTAGGATGCAGGTCATCAGGTCCAGGGGAATTGTCCACCTTTAGTCCCATTAGTTTGCCTAGTACTTTTTCTCTAGTGATAGTAATTGTTTTAAGTTCCTCCCTCTCTATAGCCCCTTGATTATCTATTATTATTGGGATGCTTTTAGTGTCTTCTACCACGAAGACCGACACAAAATATTTGTTCAAAGTCTCTGCCATTTCCCGGTTTCTCATTATTAATTCCCCAGTCTCATCTGCTGAGGGACCAATGTTTACTTTAGCTACTCTCTTCCTTTTTTTTTACCTGTAGAAGCTCTTACTGTCTGTTTTTATATTTCTTGCTAGTTTACTCTCATAATCCATCTTCTCCCTCTATTATTTTTTTTAGTCGTCCTTTGCTGGTTTCTAAAAATGTCCCAATCCTCTGGCCTACCACTAATCTTCGCAACATTGTATGCCTTTGTTTTCAATTTGATACCATCCTTAACTTCCTTAGTTAGCCACAAATGGTTCATCCTTCTCTTAGAGTCTTTCTTTCTCACTGGAATATATCTTTGCTGAGAGTTATGAAATATCTCCTTAAATGTCTGCCACTGCTTATCTACCGTCTTACCCTTTAATCTATTTTCCCAGTCCACTTTAGCCAACTCTTGTCTTCATACCTTTGTAATTGCCTTTATTTAAGTTCAGGACACTAGTTTGAGACCCAAGTTTCTCACCCTCAAACTGAATTTGAAATTCTAATATGCTATGATCACTCTTCCCTAGAAGATCCTTTATTATGAGATCATTAATTAATCCTGTCTCATTACACAATACCAGATCTAAAATAGCCTGCTCCCTGGTTGGTTCCACAATGTATTGTTCTAAGAAAACATCCCAAATATACTCTATGAACTCATCCTCAAGGCTACCTTTGCCAATTTGATTTGTCCAATCTATATGAAGATTAAAATTGCCCATGATTATTGCAGTACCTTTCTTACAAGCCTCCATTATTTCTTGATTTATACTCTGTCCTACAGCATAGCTACTATTAGGGGGCCTATAGACTACTCCCACCAATGACTTATTTCCCTTATTATTTCTTATCTCCACCCAAACTGATGCTACATCTTGATCTTGAGCCAATATCATTTCTCACTACTGCACTGATCTCATCCTTTATTAACCTTCTTTTCCTTTCAGCCTATCCTTCCGAAATGTCAAACACCCCTGAATATTCAATTCCCAGCCTTGGTCACCTTGCAACCACGTCTCTGTAATGGCTATCAGATCATACCCATTTATTTCTATTTGTGCCGTCAACTCATCCATCTTGTTACGAATGCTGCATGCATTCAAATAAAGAACTTTTAATTTTGTCTTTATACCATTTTTCCCTACTCTGACTACTTTCTGGTGCACTCTTATATTTATATGCTCTGTCCCTTCCTGTCACACTCTGGTTATCATTACCCCTATCGCTACCCTGCACTATTGCCTTCTCCTTTCTCTTTGACTTCTTTAATTTCCCCTCATCTGAACCCTCCCCCCCACTATTTAGTTTAAAGCCCTATCTACAGCCCTAGTTATTCGATTCGCCAGGACACTGGTCCCAGCATGGTTCAAGTGAAGCCCGTCCCAACTGAACAGCTCCCTCTTTCCCCAGTACTGGTGCCAGTGGCCCATAAATCGAAACCCATTTCTCCCACACCAATCTTTCAGCCACGCATTCATCTCTCTGATCTTATTTACCCTATACAAATTCGCTCGTGGCTCAGGTAGTAATCCAGAGATTATTACCTTTGTGGTTCTGCTTTTTAATTTAGCCCCTAGCTGCTCATACTCTCTCAGCAGAACCTCTTTCTTTGTCCTACCTATGTCATTGGTACCTACGTGGACCACGACAACTGGATCTTTCCCCTCCCACTCCAAGTTCCTCTCCAGCTCAGAGGAGATGTCCTTAACCCTGGCACTGGGCAAGCAACTCAACCTTCAGGACTCACGTATTCGGCTGCAGAGAACAGTATCTATCCCCCTAACTATACTGTCCCCTACCACTACTACATTTCTTTTTACTCCCCCAGCTTGAATGGCCCCCTGTACCACAGTGTTGTGGTCAGTTTGCTCATCCTCCATGCAGTCCCTGCTGTCGTCCACACAGGGAGCAAGAACCTCGTAACTGTTGGACAAGTGCAAGGGCTGAGGCTCCTCCAATGCTACCTTCTGGATCCCCATACCTGTCTCACTCATAGTCACACCCTCCTGTCCCTGACCACGGACCAAATCTGATGTATTTAACCTAAGGGGTGTGACTGCCTCCTGGAACAATGTGTCCAGGTAACTCTCCCCCTCCCTGATGTACTGCAGTGTCCATGGTTTGGACTCCAGCTCATCAACTGAGCTGAAGTTCCTCGAGCTGCCAACACTTACTGCAGATGTATTCACCGTGGATCACACAGGCTATAGCTGAAACATATCACCTGCCCTGCCATCTCTATTGTAATTTATTTAACTAATTAGGTTTTCAAGTTTTAAAATATCAATTATCTATGTATAGTTTTTAATCTGTAATCACGGATCTTAATTTAAACCAATGCCCAAGTTTAGAAAAAAAGAGAGAAATACTCACCAACCAATCACTTACCTGCTTTCCTGTGACGCCACACTTGATTTTTATCCCCCCTCACAGCTCCCGCTCTGGGCGCTGGTCTCAGGCGCTGCTTTCTTAGTTCGGTGCTGCTCCCACTCTGGGCGCTGGTCTCGGGCGCTTCTTTCTAAGTTCGGTGCTGCTCCCACTCTGGGTGCTGGTCTCGAGCGCTCCTTTCTAAGTTCGGCGCTGCTCCCACTCTGGGCGCTGGTCTCGGGCGCTCCTTTCTAAGTTCGGCGCTGCTCCCACTCTGGGCGCTGGTCTCGGGCGCTCCTTTCTAAATTCGGCGCTGCTCCCACTCTGGGCGCTGGTCTCGGGCGCTCCTTTCTAAATTCGGCGCTGCTCCCACTCCAACATACAAATTTATCGGGCGGGAAAAGACCAGCTGGCTCATCGAGCTTGCCCCACACAACCATGACGCATGGAGCATCACGATTATGCACTCATACCCACCAGTGCTTATACCCACCATCAGACATGTAACCGCCTGCAAGAGGCAAAAAACAGAAAAAAAAACAGATTAAATCGGAAAAAAAAATCAGTGAAATTCCTCTCCGACCTGCAATCGGACCCTTCAGGCGTTCGAAACTAGTCCAGAACACCACAGCGAACATGCCTATAGCCCTTAGTATTTTATCGGCCTTTTATTAGACATGATCTTTTTCCTAATCAGGAATTGGTCCAGTACTTTCTTGAACATAGGGACATTAGGAACAGGAATAGGCCATTCAGCCCCTCAAGCCTGCTTCTCCATTCAATTAGATCATTGGCTTATACTCCCTTCAGTATAAAAGAGTGAGGGGTCATCTGATTGAGGTGTTTAAAATATTAATAGGATTCGATAGGGCAGGTGCAGAGAAACTATTTCCTCTGGAAGGATTATCAAGAGTGATGGGACATAACCTTAAAATTAGAGATAGGCCATTTAGGAGGAAAATCAGGAAGCAATTTATTACACAAAGGGTAGTAGAAATCTGGAATTCTCTCCTCCAAAAGGCTGTGGATGTTCGGACAATTGGAGTTTTCAAGACTGAGATTGATAGATTTGGTTAGGTAAGAGTATCAAGGGATATGGAGCTAAGGCGGATAAATGGTGTTAAGATACAGATCAGCCATAATTTAATTGAATGGCAGAGCAAGCTCAAGGGGCTAAATGGTCTGTTCCGGCATTACCCTTAACTGAGCATGATATTTATCTCTATTTTCGAGAGTTGTTTTCCTTTAATCTGTAGAAGTAACTTTGTTGCAGCCTAATTTGTGATTGCACATTTCTAGTTAGCCATTTTTGTTTAGATTTGCTATGAGTCCCGTTAGTAACCCTTGCGACATACATTTGCCTGATAATAGTTTTAAAAACTACCCATTTATTCTCAGCATCTATTTCCCTACCCAATAAGTTGACTAATCAACTTCCAAGTCTTTAGCCAGTTTATTGAAATGAGCCTTCCTGAAGTCCAGAACCAACATTAAAAATTGTTATTAGCTTGCTTGGCAAATAAGATTAACTCTAATTATCTTATGTTCACTGCTGCCCAGGAATTCGGCCCAGAGTTGCAATACAGCTGCAGTGTCAGTACTAAAAAGTAGATCAAGAATTTGAGAGCCTCTAGTCGCAGCACTAAATGTTGAGTTAAAAAGCAATAATGAATTGTATCCACAAATTTTCAGCTAATTTACCCACCACACTTGAGGGTTCACCATCGGTCCATTTTGTACAAAGTTGACGTCCCCCATAATACAAACATGGCCAAATTTAGAGGCTGGAACAAGTTCTGACCATAGGACCTTGTTTCCAAGAGGACCTTGTCCTGGAGGTGTATAACAGGTGCCCATTAATAAATTATAGACATCAGCTTGAATCAATTGTACCCAGATAGATTCAGTTGCAGTTGATGTGACAACATCATCTTCTACCAGAGCAGTTCGATTATTTTTAACAAGTAGAGCTGCACCTCCTCCTTCTGACCTAGTCTGTCCTTCCTGAAACACTTAGGGGGAAAAATTCAGTATCGCCCCGTTTGGGGCGCAATTATCGGCCGGGCGCAAAAATTAGCACCTGGCGCTAATTATCGCCTCCGACTGCAAACTTGACTTTTATCGCCCCTGGAGGGGATTGGAGCGCTAAATCAGGCGCTACACATCTGTCTTAAGGCGCAAAGGCCGAGGAGCGAGGCGCTAACTCAGAGCACTGGCGAAGCTCATGTGATGTCAGTCAGCAATGGAACACAGACACAATGGCCCCGGCCAGTTCTTAAAGGGGAGGGTTGATCTTGCTTTCCATCCACATCCTGCTCATTGCAGCCTTGAATCTCGGCCTGGAGAGACCTGTACATCAAATCTGCTGGAAATAACAATGGAGAGGCCCAGGGGAAGAGCTCAGAGTGCAGCCCCCACAGTCTCTTCTAAATCGATACAAGGAAGGGCAAATCAAAATGAACCTGCAAAGTGCTGCTTAGCACCCAAAACTCCTTCACACAGCGTTGAATCTCTCCAGAAGTCTCTCCCTCTCTCTCTCTCAGAATGCGTGGTTCAAAAATGTCGCCAACAAAAAAAGGCAGGAAGCGGTTGCCTTTAAATAGCGCTCCCCCAGTCCCTTTCTGACTGCAAAATGCTCCCCTCAACCTGTCGTTGCTAGCGGCAGGCGGTAAAGCAGGGGGCGCCATTCAATATCCGCTCCGGGGTGCTACCGGGGCGTTGCGCACTCGACTGACGTCACGAACTGCCGGCGCAGGAGATCGTGGCGGTACTGTTTAGCGCCGCCGCAAAATGCCTAGTTAATTTCGCGAGCGGCGCAAACATCGCCGCACACGGGCACTAGTTGCTTTGCGCCCCATTAGCGCCCTCTTAAGGCGCTAACGGGAGGCGCAACCAACTGAATTTTTCCCCCTTAGAACCTTTGAGCTGACATTCTGCTCCATCTAAATCAAGCCACATTTATGAAATACCTGTGATGTCTAAATTCTCTAATGATGCATAGGACTGTAATTCCAACAAATTTATTTCTAATACTTCATGCATTTGCATAAAAGATTGTTGAGGGTTTATCTGTTAGCTGAATTTAAGTTACTTTCCTTTTGTATCCTTGCCCCTTGGCTATAGAATGGCTGGGTGTTTCATTAAGGTTACTACCCTACAGGTGCCAGACACAGAATAGTCTATTCTAACCCTAAACTTAATTAATTCTTGCTAATGGCTGCCTCAAAGTTCCCAGCTAACTTCTAAGGCCCTGCAATATTAAGGTAGAGGCTATCCCACCTAAAAAGCTTACCTTTTCCTTGGAAATTACTCCATTTATCCATAAAGGTCAGCAATCCCCTCCGCCACAGGTCCTGTAATCAGATGTTAAAACCGATGATGCAGCTACTCCTATCTGAAGAACCTCTCATTACTGGCAGTCGGCTTGAGAGGCACACTCTGCTCCTTTATATTGACCAGGTCTTTGTATTTCTGTAAAAAAAAACAATTCCTATCCATGATATAATTTGTACCTATGTGACGTGCAACCACATTTCCAGCTTTCTCACCTTTCACAAGGCAGTCCACTCTGTCCTGGAGAACTTTGACCTTTGCACTTGGTCTTTTTCAGGTTGGCAGGCTGTAACTAGTGGGGTGCTGCAAGGATCAACTGTCAAAATAAAAGTGTGCATGGTCCTTTTAAGGAAACCGGCAGATGACACACATCAAATGATGTCATCAGACCCGCTTCCTGTTAATTGGCCAGTAAGCCCACAGGGCGGGCTTAAAAAGCCCAATCAAGGGAAAATCACGTCTGCAGAGCGGAGGCAGCTGGAGGTGGGACCAGAACCTGGAAAGCAGCTGACCCACCCCCATCCCGTCTTCAGAATTAAATTCACTGACAGAGAGTCTTCAAAGGGATGTAGATAGACTAAATGAGTGGGCAGTAAAGTGGCAGATGGAATATAATGTAGGGAAATGTGAGGTTATTCACTTTGGTAGGAAGAATAGAAAAACAGAATATGGTTTTAAAATGGTGAGAAACTTTTAAATGTTGGTGTTCAGAGAGAATTGTGTGTCCTCGTGCAAGAAACACAGAAAGATAGGATGCAGGTACAGCAAGTAATAAGGAAGGATATATTTGACATAGAGGGAGTGCAGCAAAGGTTCACCAAACTGGTTCCTGCGATGGGGAGATTGTCCTATGAGATCAGATTGAGTAGACTAGGCCTATATTCTCTAGAGTTTAGAAGAATGAGAGGTGATCTCATTGAAACATACAAAATTCTTACAGGGCTTGACAGGGTAGATGCAGGGAGGATGTTTTCCCTGGCCGGGGAGTCTAGAACCAGGGGTCACAGTCTCAGA
The DNA here is from genome assembly GCA_030390025.1 of Squalus acanthias. Classification (NCBI taxonomy): domain Eukaryota; kingdom Metazoa; phylum Chordata; class Chondrichthyes; order Squaliformes; family Squalidae; genus Squalus; species Squalus acanthias. The sequence goes on along the minus strand of CM059426.1, from coordinate 77,812,373 downwards.
ATAAGAGGTCGGCCATTTCGGACTGAGATGAGGAGAAATTTCTTCACTCAGAGGGTGATGAGTCTTTGGAATTCTCTACCCCTGAGGGCTGTGGAGGCTCAGTCGTTGAGTATATTCAAGACAGAGATCGATAGATTTTTGGATATTAAGGAAATCAAAGGATATAGGGATAGTGCAGGAAAGTGGAGTTGAGTTAGAAGATCAGCCATGATCTTATTGAATGGCGGAGCAGGCTCGAGGGGCCGAATGGCCTACTCCTGCTCCTATTTCTTAAGTTCTTATATTCTTATAAAGGCAAATGGCATGTTGACCTTTATTGCAAGCGGGTTGGAGTATAAGAGCAAGGAAGTCTTGCTACAATTGTACAGGTCCTTGGTGAGACCATACCTGGAGTACTTTGCATAGATTTGGTCTCCTTATCTAAGGAAGGATATACTTGCCTTGGAGGTGGTGCAACAATGGTTCACTAGATTGATTCCTGGGATGAGAGGGCTGTCCTATGATGAGAGATTGTGTAGAATGGGCCTATACTCCCTGGAGTTTAGAAGAATGAGAGGTGATCTCATTGAAACATACAAGATTCTGAAGGGGATTGACAGGGTAGATGCTGAGAGGTTGTTTCCCCTGGCTGGAGTATCTAGAACTAGGGAGCATAGTCTCAGGATAAGGGGTCGGCCATTTAAGACTGAGATGAGGAGGAATTTCTTCACTCAAAGGGTTGTGAATCTTTGGGATTCTCTGCCCCAGAGGTCTGTGGATGCTGAGTCGTTGAGTATATTCAAGGCTGAGATAGATAGATTTTTGGATTCTAGGGGAATCAACGGATATGGAGATCGGGTGGGAAAGTGGAGTTGAGGTCGATGATCTTATTGAACGGTGGAGCAGGCTCGAGGGGCCGTATGGCCTACTCCTGCTCGCTCTTCTTATGTTCTTAGCACTACTTCATGAACGGCAGAATGTTTCTAAACTAAAATATTCGAATTCTCTGAGGAGGTAACCAAATTGCTGTATATTTCGCATTCCATACTGTTGTTTTATTTATTGGACAACTGGAGACATGTACTAATCTCACTTCCAGCAGCAAGGTCACAAGTGCTGCACACATTAAGCAATCTTGTTTCCTCCAGCACTCACAGTACTACTGCATGCACAAGCACATAGAGCTTTGACCTGGATTTTCCTATGGTAGTGCACCAGTTTTCAGGTGGTCCCAGACTGGTGATCCAAGAACAATAGGGTGGGGAACAATGTTCCCTCTTATATTTTTTGTGCCATGCGGCCCCTTTAAGGAGCTGCATGCATGGACTATTCAAAATAACACGTATGCGTGGTTTTTGTATTGAAAAGCCGGCAAGCCGGCTGCACGTGTTTCCTGGAGCACTAGGTAGGGAAGTGTATCACTGAACCCTCGCTGGGTGCTCAGCAGATTCAGTGAACCTATGGTGCGCTGTGCCTGTAAGGGGAGAGGTGTACACAAATTTCCTATCTCAGACCATTTCTATGCCTTCGCCTCATTGCGGCACAAACCCAACCCCCGAGCATGTCGTTGCGTGGCTAACATTTTTTTATTTGTTTATGGGATGTGGGTGTCGCTGGCCAGCATTTATTGCCCATCCCTAATTGCCCTTGAGAAGGGGGTGGTGAGCCTCCTTCTTGAACCGCTGCAGTCCGTGTGGTGAAGGTACTCTCACAGTGCTGTTAGGGAAGGAGTTCTAGGATTTTGACCCAGCGATGATGAAGGATTGGCGATATACTTCTAAGTCAGGATGGTGTGTGACTTGGAGGGGAACTTGGAGGTGGTGGTGTTCCCATTCAACTCTTGCCCTTGTCCTTCTAGGTGGTAGAGGTCGCAGGTTTGGGAGGTGCTGCCGAAGAAGCCTTGGTGAGTTGCTGCAGTGCATCTTGTAGATGGTACACACTGCAGCCACGGTACGCCGGTGGTGGAGGGAGTGAATGTTTAAGGTAGTGGATGGGGTGCCAATCAAGTGGACTGCTTTGTCCTGGATGGTGTCGAGCTTCTTGAGTGTTGTTGGAGCTGCACTCATCCAGGCAAGTGGAGAGTATTCCATCACCCTCCTTACTTGTGCTTTGTAGATGGTGGAAAGGCTTTGGGGAGTCAGGAGGTGAAACACTCACCGCAGAATACCCAGCCTCTGACCTGCTCTTGCTGCCATAGTATTTATGTGGCTGGTCCAGTTAATTTCTGGTCAATGCTGACCCCCCAAGATGTTGATCTTGGGGTTTTAGCGATGATAATGCCGTTGAATGTCAAGGGGCGGTGGTTAGACTCTCGCTTGTTGGAGACAGTTTTTGCCTGGCACTTGTGTGGTGTGAATGTTACCTGCCACTTATCAGCCCAAGTCTGAACGTCATCCAGGTCTTGTTGCATGAGGGCATGGACTGCTTCATTATCTGAGGTGTTGTGAATGGCACTGAACTCATTGCAGTCATCAGCGAACATCCCCACTTCTGACCTTATGTTGGAGGGAAGGTCATTGATGAAGCAGCTGAAGATGGTTGGGCCTAGGACACTGCCCTGAGGAACTCTTGCAGCGATGTCCTGGGGCTGTGACAATTGACCTTCAACCACCACAACCATCTTCCTTTGTGCTAGGTATGACTCCAGCCAGTGGAGAGTTTTCCCCCCGGTTCCCATTGACTTTAGTTTTACTGGGGCTCCTTGATGCCACACTCGGTCAAATGCTGCCTTGATGTCTGGGACAGTCACTCTCACCTCACCTCTGGAATTCAGCTCCTTTGTCCATGTTTGGACCAAGGCTGTAATGAGGTCGGGAGCAGAGTGGTCTTGGTGGAAAACAAACTTGTCATCAGTGAGCAGGTTATTGGTGAGTAAGTGCGACTTGATAGTACTGTTGATGACACCTTCGATCGCTTTGCTGATGATTGAGAGTAGACTGATGGGGCGGTAATTGGCCGGATTGGATTTGTTCTGCTTTTTGTGGACAGGACATACCTGGGCAGTTTTCCACATTGTCAGATAGATACCAGTGTTGTAGCTGTACTGGAACAGCTTGGCTAGAGGCGCGGCTAGTTCTGGAGCACAAGTCTTCAGCACGATAACCGGGATGTTGTCGGGGCCCAGAGCCTTTGCCGTATCCAGTGCGCTCAGCCGTTTCTTGATATCACGTGGAGTGAATTAAATTAGCTGAAGATTTGCTTCTGTGATGGTGGGGACCTCAGGAGCAGGCTATCATCCACTTGGCACTTCTGGCTGAAGATGGTTGTAAATGCTTCAGGCTTGCCTTTTGCACTCATGTGCTGGGCTCCAACATCATTGAGGATGGGGATATTGTTGGAGCCTCCTTCTCCCGTTAGTTGTTTAGTTGTCCACCACCATTCACGACTGGATGTAGCAGGACTTCGGAGCTTTGATCTGATCCATTGATTGTGGGATCGCTTAGCCCTGTCTATAGCATGCTGCTTCTGCTTTTTAGCATGCATGTAGTCCTGTTTTGCAGCTTCCCCAGGTTGGCACCTCATTTTTAGGTACACCTGGTGCTGCTCCTCGCATGCTCTTCTACACTCCTTATTGAACCAGGGTTGGTTCCCTGGCTTGATGGTAATGGTAGAATGAGGGATATGACGGGCCATGAGTTTACAGATTGTGGTGGAATACAATTCTGCTGCTGCTGATGGCCCACAGCACCTCATGGATGCCCAGTTTTGAACTGCTAGATCTGTTCTGAATCTATCCCATTTAGCACGGTGGGTGTCCTCAGTGTCAAGATGGGACTTTGCGTGGTCACTGCTACCAATACTGTCATGGACAGATGCATCTGCGACAGGGAGATTGGTGAGGACGAGGTCAATTTTTCCCTCGTGTTGGTACTCTCACCACCTGTCGCAGGCCCAGTCTGGCAGTTATGTCCTTCAGGACTCGGCCAGCTCAGTCAGTAGTGGTGCTACCGAGCCACTCTTGGTGATGGACATTGAAGTCCCCACCCAGTAGTACATTCTGTGCCCTTGCTACTCTCGGTGCTTCTTCAAGTGGTGTTCAACATGGAGGAGTACTGATTCATCAGCGGAGGGAGGGCAGTAAGTGGTAATCAGCAGGAGGTTTCCTTGCCCATGGGGTCCGGAGTCAATGTTGACACTGTGCCACCACCCTGCCAGTGGGACAGGACATACTTGGTGCTCGACAATGTTCGTGTGACAACTCGTATGTGACTGACTAAAGATCCAACTACAAATTATAAAAAGCCCAATGTGTGCATGGATGGTGATGGGACATTGGCTGAAAGGTATGATTCTGTGAGTATGACTATGCTTGACTAGTCTGTGGGACAGCTCTCCCAATTTTGGCACAGGGCAGTTTGTCATTGCTGTGGGTTTGGAGTCACATAGAGGCCAGACCAGGTAAGGACGGCACATTTCCTTCTCTAAAGGACATTAGTGAACCAGATGGGTTTTTACGACAATCCGATAGTTTCGCGATTTATTTAATTAACTGAATTTAAATTCCCCAGCTGCCGTCGTGGGATTTGAACTTACATCTCTGGATCATTACTCTAGGCCTCTGGATTAGTAGCCCAGTGACAATACCACTATGCTACCTTTCCCCTACTGAATCAGGGCCTTCAGGAAAAAGCTCTGAGGCCCATAGATTGTTGGGGAAACAAATAAAAATTGAAAAACCTTTTACAGTTTTTCATCTTTAGGCTGCCCCAAGGCTCCTATAGATCCTCAGGAATTGCACAGACCCCAGCGCAAGACCTAATGCAAGGACTGAAGGGCGATACCAGTTCGTATCTATGTCCCAGTGTCCTGCAATTGTACTTTGAATTGAAATAGTGCTTCAGATTGACCTTTTCTTTTCCACTGAGTATCATATACCTCCATAAGGTACCCTCTCAGTCAGCTCCAGGGCAATGCACCATTTATTGCCCCATTCCTGCTGCTGTTCGACCCGCCATGATTTTGGAGCAGGCCAGAAAACAGGTAACTAGAGCTCCCATCTGAAATAGGTGGGAGCCTATTTAAATATGCAAGTCCTATAACAATTGTTAACAGACGCCAACAGGTGAGCATTCTTGACGTGCTGGACGCTGCACCTCAAAATTGGCTCTCATTTTAAAACAGACACCACGAGATCCAATTTCTACCCGTTCATTATTTCCATCAGCTGCAGAACGTTTTAGTTCATTATATGTTTTTGAATTCTTATAATACAGATAAACATGAGTTTGTTTTTTTAAGATCCCTTGTATTTAATTGTTTATAATTCACAGTAACCAAATAAGCACTTGGTGCTCAACAATGTTCGTGTGACAACTCGTATGTGACTGACTAAAGATCCAACTACAAATTATAAAAAGCCCAATGTGTGCAAACTCGTAAGTAGCAAATAGTTGCTTGAAGCTAGAATCAGTGTGGATTTGAACTGGCATTTATACAATAACATCCCTCTGTTTTTAAGCCCTACAGTGCAGAATTGATTCTTCCTTTGCAAATGTTCTCAACCAAGTGTATCGTTGTACAGTGCCATCTTATCCTCTCTTTTTGATTTCACAAGCTTAGCACAAACTCCCCTTAGAGAGTTGTAAGACTACAGAACCTTGCAGCCAGCATTTGCCTGTTCAGGTTTTTTTGATGTGAGCTTGTCTTATGTTTTCTGCAAATTTAAACAAACTTGTATTTTTCCCAAAAAAGAATCATCCAAAATGTAATGTGATTAAGTATTTGTTTGACACAGAGCACATCCCGTAGTGAAGCTTTTGTGACCGAAACATCATTGAGTCAGAGTCAGTGTTGATTTAGGATTCGTATTTACAAAACTACAGGCTAAACTGTAAAAGATCAGATTTGCATATGTGGGCAGTGGAAGGGGAGCTGGTGAGGAAAGAAGTTTGAATGGTAAAACTTTTTCAACTGCCAGTTTAGGAAATGGCTCCTCTCTAAAATAGTGACAGCAACTAAAACCTAGCTGTTTGAGATCTTCCTGACCCATGAGAGAAAGAATTACATTCATATAGCGCCTTTCACAACATCAGGATGTCTCAAAACAATTTACAGCCAATAAAGTACTTTTGAAGTGTAGTCACTGTTGTAATGTAGGAAGCACGGCAGACAATTTGCACACAGCGAGATCCCATGAATAATAATCTGTTTTAGTGATGTTGGTTGAGGAATAAATATTGACCAGGATACCGGGGATAACTCCACATGAAGCTATCAGATTGTCATAATGTCCTGCAGGGAAGGAAATCTGCCATCCTTACCTGGTCTCGACTATATGTGACTCCAGACCCACAGCAATGTGGTTGACTCTTAACTGCCCTCTGAAATGGCCTAGCAAGCCACTCAATTGTAACAAACTGCTACGAAAAACAATAAGAATAAAACTGGACGGCCCACCCGGCATCGACCTCGGGACTGGCTTCGGACATGACAACGGCACACCCAGCCCAATCAACACTGCAAAGTCATCCTCACAAACATCTGGAGACTTGTGCCAAAATTGGGAGAGCTGTCCCACAGACTAGTCAAGCAACAGCCTGACAGTCATACTCACAGAATCATACCTTTCAGCCAACATCCCAAACTCCTCTATCACCATCCCTGGGTATGTCCTATCCCACCGGCAGGACAGACCCACCAGGAGTGGTGGCACAGTGGTATACAGTCGGGAAGGAGTGGCCCTGGGAGTCCTCAACATTGACTCCAGACCCCATGAAGTCTTATGCTTTCAGGTCAAGCATGGGCAAGGAAACCTCCTGCTGATTACCACCTACCGCCCTCCCTCAGCTGATGAATCAGTACTCCTCCATATTGAACACCACTTGGAAGAAGCACTGAGGGTAACAAGGGCACACAATGTACTCTGGGTGGGGGACTTCAATGTCCATCACCAAGAGTGGCTCAGTAGCATCACTACTGACTGAGCTGGCGGAGTCCTGAAGGACATAGCTGCCAGACTGGGCCTGCGGCAGGTGGTGAGAGAACCAACACGAGGGTAAAACCTACTTGACCTCATCCTCACCAATCTACCTTTCACAGATGCATCTGTCCATGAAACCATTCGTAGCAGTGACCACCGCACAGTCCTTGTTGTGACGAAGTCCCGACTTCACACTGAGAACACCCTCCATCGTGTTGTGTGGCACTACCACCATGCTAAATGGGATAGATTCAGAACAGATCTAGCAGTTCAAAACTGGGCATCCATGAGGTGCAGTGGGCCAGCAGCAGCAGCAGAATTGTATTCCACCACAATCTGTACCTTCATGGCCCGGCATATCCCTTACTCTACCATTACCATCAAGCCAGGGGACCAACCCTGGTTCAATGAGGAGTACAGAAGAGTATGCCAGGAGCAGCACCAGGCGTACCTAAAAATGAGGTGCCAACCTGGGGAAGCTGCAACACAGGACTACATGCCTGCTAAACAGCAGATGCTGCATGCTGTAGACAAAGCTAAGCGATCCCACAATCAACAGATCAGATCAAAATTCTGCAGTCCTGCCACATCCAGTCGTAAATGGTGGTGGACAATTAAACAACTAACGGGAGGAGGAGGCTCCATGAACATCCCTACCCTCAATGATGGTGGAGTCCAGCAAGCGAGTGCAAATGCAAGGCTGAAGCATTTGCAACTATCTTCGGCCAGAAGTGCCTGAGGTCCCCACCATCACAAAAGTCAGTCTTCAGCCAATTCGATTCACTCCACGTGACATCAAGAAATGGCTGAGCGCCCTGGATACAGCAAAGGCTGGACCCCGACAAAATCCCGGCTGTTATGCTGAAGACTTGTGTTCCAGAACTAGCCACACCTCTAGCCAAGCTGCTCCAGTACAGCTACAACACTGGCATCTACCCGACAATGTGGAAAACTGCCCAGGTATGTCCTATCCACAAAAAGCAGGACAAATCCAATCCGGCCAATTGCCGCCCCATCAGTCTACTATCAATCATCAGCAAAGTGCTGGAAGGTGTCGTCAACAGTGCTATCAAGCAGCACTTACTCACCAATAACTTGTTCACTGATGCTCAGTTTGGGTTCCGCCAGGACCACTCAGCTCCAGACCTCATTACAGCCTTGGTCCAAACATGGACAAAAGAGCTGAATTCCAGAGGTGAGGTGAGAGTGACTGCCCTTGATATCAAGGCAGCATTTGACTGAGTGTGGCATCAAGGAGCCCGAGTAAAATTGAAGTAAATGGGAATCAGGGGGAAAACTCTCCACTGGCTGGTATCATACCTAGCATGAAGGAAGATGGTTGTGGTTGTTCGAGGTCAATCATCTCAGCCCCAGGACATCACTGCAGGAGTTCATCAGGACAATGTCCTAGGCCCAACCATCTTCAGCTGCTTCATCAATGACCTTCCCTCCATCATAAGGTCAGAAGTGGGGATGTTCGCTGATGATTGCACAGTGTTCAGTGCCATTCGCAACTCCTCCGAAAATGGAGCAGTCCATGTCCACATGCAGCAAGACCTGGACAACATTCAGGCTTGGGCTGATAAGTGGCAGGTAATTGAGGTCATCCAAAACTCAGCTGCCCGTGTCCTAACTCGCACCAAGTCCCATTCACCCATCTCCCCTGTGCTTGCTGACCAACATTGGTTCCCAGTTAAGCAGCACCTCGATTTCAAAATTCTCATCCTTGTTTTCAAATCCCTCCGAGGCCTCGCCCCTTCCTATATCTGTAATCTCCTTCAACCCCACAACGCCCCGAGATATCTGCGCTCCTCTAATTCTGCCCTCTTGAGCATCCCTGATTATAATCTCTCAACCTTTGGTGGCCGTGCCTTCTGTTGCCTAGGCCCTAAGCTCTGGAATTCCCTCCCTAAACCTCTCCGTCTCTCTACCTCTCTTTCCTCCTTTAAGACGCTCCTCAAAACCTCCCTCTTTGACCAAGCTTTTGGTCACCTGCCCTTATTTCTCCTTATGTGGCTCAATGTCAAATTTTTTGTCTTAAAATACTCCTGTGTTGCGCCTTGGGACGTTTTACTACGTTAAAGGCACTATATAAATACAAGTACGATAGCAAAATACTGCGGATGCTGGAAATCTGAAATAACAACAGAAAACGCTGGAAAAACTCAGCAGGCCAGGCAGCATCCGTGGAGAGAGAAAGAGAGTTAACGTTTCAGGTCGATGACCTTTCGTCAGAACTGTGAAGAGCCGGAAATCAAATAGATTTAAGGCCAGAGTAAAGCTGGGAAAAGGGGGAGGGGATAAAAGAACAAAGGGGGAGATGAAGAGACATTAAGAGACATTAAGAGATATGCAAGGCTAGAGGTGGTGTTAATGTGACAGATTAAGGCTGAAAGAAGTGTGAAATCCACTGGCAGAATGAAGGACAGCTGCCAGCTTCTAGGAGGAAAAAAAAGGTGGTGGGGGGCAAATAAAAGGGTGGAAAAAATAAAATATAAATGTGATTGGAGCTGAGGTTATGATCTAAAATTGTTGAACTCGATATTGAGTCCAGAGGGCTGTAGCGTGCCTAAACGAAAGATGAGGTGCTGTTCCTCGAGCTTACGCTGCGCTTCCGTGGAACAGTGTAATAGGCCGAGGACGGTGAGGTCAGAGTGGGAGTGAAGCGGTGAATTAAAGTGACAGGCCACCGGGAGCTCGGGGTCCCCCTTACGGACTGAACGGAGGTGTTCCGCAAAGCGGTCACCCAATCTGCGTTTGGTCTCCCCAATGTAGAGGAGACCACATCGTGAGCAGCGAATACAGTATACTAAATTGCAGGAAGTACAAGTAAATCGCTGTTTCACCTGGAAGGGGTGTTTGGGGCCCTGGACAGTGGGAAGAGGGGAGGTGTAAGGGCATGTGTTGCATCTCCTGCGCTTGCACGGGAAGGTGCCGGGCGAAGGGGAAGGGGTTCTGGGGGTGGTAGAGGAGTGACTAGGGTGTCGCGGAGGGAGCGGTCCCTGCGGAATGCTGAAAGGGGAGGTGAGGGGAAGATGTGTTTGGTGGTGGGATCACGCTGGAGGTGGCGGAAATGGCGGAGGATGATCCGTTGAATGTGGAGGCTGGTGGGGTGAAAAGTGAGGACAAGGGGAACCCTATCGTGGTTCCGGGAGGATGGGGCAGGGGTGAGGGCAGAAGTGCGGGAGATAGAACGGACACGGTCGAGGGCCGTGTCGACCACGGTAGAGGGGAATCCTCGGTTGAGGAAAAAGGAAGACATGTCGGAAGCACTGGTATGGAAGGTGGCATCATCAGAGCAGATGCAGCGGAGACGGAGAAACTGGGAGAATGGAATAGAGTCCTTACAGGAGGCGGGGTGGGAGGAAGTGTAGTCCAGGTAGCTGTGGGAGTCAGTGGGCTTGTAGTGAATGTTAGTCAATAACCTTTCCCCAGAGATGGAGATGGAGAAGTCGAGGAAGGGATGGGAAGAGTCGGAGATGGACCATGTGAAGGTGAGGGAAGGGTGGAAATTGGAAGCATAGTGAATGAAATGTTCTAGTTCAGGGCGAGAGCAGGAGACGGCACCGATACAGTCATCAATGTACCGGAAAAAGAGGTGAGGGAGGGGACCCGAGTAGGACTGGAACAAAGAGTGTTCCACATATCCCACGAAAAGTTGTTGTTGTTGTTGGATATGTGGTCGGAAGCTCATTTCAGGGTCAAATATGACACCAAGGTTGCGAACAGTGTGGTTCAGCCTCAGACAGGTGTTAGGGAGAGGGATGGAGTCAGTGGCTAGGGAACGGAGTTTGTGGCGGGGACCGAAAACAATGGCTTCGGTCTTCCCAGTATTTAATTGGAGAAAATATTTGCTCATCCAGAACTGTGTGTCGGACAAGCAGTCTCACAATTTAGACACTGTGGAGGGGTCAAGAGAAGAGGTAGTAAGGTAAAGCTGGGTGTCGTCAGTGTACATGTGGAAACTGACGCTGTGTTTTCGGATGATGTTGCCAAGGGGCAACATGTAGATAAGAAATAGGAGGGGGCCAAGGATAGATCCTCGGGGGACACCAGAGGTAACGATGCGGGAGCGGGAAGAGAAGCCGTTGCAGGTGATTCTCTGGTTACGATTAGATAGATAAGAATGGAACCAGGCGAGTTCTGTCCCGCCCAGCTGGACAACGGTGGGGAGGCATTGGAGGAGGATGGAGTGGTCAACTGTGTCAAAGGCTGCAGACAAGTCAAGAAGGACGAGGAGGGACAGTTTACCTTTGTCACAGTCACAAAGGATGTAATTTGTGACTTTGATGAGAGCCGTTTCGGTACTGTGGCAAGGGCGGAAACCTGATTGGAGGGATTCAAACATGGAATTGCGGGAAAGATGGGCACAGATTTGGGAGGCGACAACACGTTCAAGTACTTGAGGGGAAAGGGAGGTTGGAGATGGGGCGGTAGTTTGTAAGGACAGAGGGATCAAGGGTTGGTTTTTTGAGGAAAGGGGTGATGACGGCAGATTTGAGGGAGAGGGGGACAGTACCTGAGGAGAGGGAATCCAATAACAATATCAGCTAACATGGGAGCCAGAAAAGGAAGTTGGGTGGTCAGCAGTTTGGTGGGAATAGGGTCGAGGGAGCAGGAGGTGCTTCTCATGGACAAGATGAGCGCAGAGAGGTCATGAGGGGAGATCAGAGAGAAACTGGAAAAAGATGTGAGTTCAGGGCTAGGGCAAGGGGGAACCTGTGGAACTGTATCCCAGCAAGGACTATGCTTTCAGAAAGGGACAAAATTGGCAGATAAAATAAAGGGAGGGGGGATGAGAAAAGGTAAGATGGAACAAATGGTGAGGAAAGAAATTATGAGAGCACAGGGTAAGAAGACTGGAATTAAACCAACTAGTCAGAAAGTAGAATCAGATCAGTTAAAGAAAAAAATGACGAACTAATTGTTAATGAAATAGAAAAATAGTGGCAGAAACTAGCAAAGGGTAGGATGTGAAGACATTTGACAAGCAAATGGAACAGGCTCGAGGGGTTGAATGGCCTTCTCCTGTTCCTATGTTTGTTCCTAAGCAACATTACAGTCTGTTCAGGTAATAAATTGTTCCAGTTAAAGTATTATTTTATTATTCTGAATGTATAAATTATTTGGAATTGACAGTTTTGTTGGATATTATTTTAATTCACTATAACATATTGCACCATGGGAAGGGAAGGGAAAAATACCGATAGACGCTATGCATAAGTACTGCATTCATTAATATTTCCATTTTATTTCAAAATATGTACACAAAATAATAAGTATCAACGGGAAAACATGACCATGTCTGATTGGGAATTATTTACACTGCTTCATTACTTTACTGTAAATGTTTATAACAAGCTTGTCATTTATAGTTACAGCTCTTTGGATTTACGCCTCCTCTCACCCCACTCACAAATACCAACAGCTCTGTAAAATCCATTTATCTCCATTAAAAATAAATCATCAGTGATCTAAATCTCAAAAGCATCTCAAATTTGTTCCAAAATTATTAGTTATTCTCTCCATTTGGATGTTAATCTCTCTAGAGTAATGATGTCCATTGCCAAATGGATGCAGTATTGCCTGGATGTTGAAGGAGAGGGAAATATCAAGTACACTAATAATATTTGGCAGCCAGCAGACAGGCTAACCAGTAATTTAGGATATATACAAATATGAATCCCTGAAACCTCTGTTAAAGTGCTCATAATTTCTTTCCTCACCATTTGTTCCATCTTACCTTTTCTCAACCCACTCTCTTTCTTTTATCTGCCAATTTTTTCCCTTTCTGAAAGCATAGTCCTTGCTGGGATACAGTTCCACAGGTGGTAGGTGACCTTTAGCCTAGACAATGAGGCCCAGATAAGTTTTGCTGGAATTACGCCATGGAGGCAATGTAACTCCAGCAGAATACAGTGGGAAATACTTCAGGAGCTGCTCTGCTAGTTTTGTCCCTCCCTCCACCACTTCCAGGAATTTCCGTCAGGAGTGATGGAGGAGGGCAGAATATGGGTGTATTCGAACACCATGCAAGTGATGCAAATATGTTATATGATATCATTTTTGTCTTTTCTTTTGGGCACAAGGAATGCCTATATGTTCCTTGTGCAAAATGTTGCTATTGGCTGCAGGGTGGATTTAAAAATGAAAGGGACTGAATTGCATAGGCCAAGGTACATTTGGAATAAAAATACATACTTATTGTTATGATGAGCTCAGCCCAGGATACTGTCAGCCCTGCTATGCTGCACCAGTACTCCGAGGCCTGCTGCAATCACCAAGAAATCAAATATACCCAGGAGAAAATAGCAGGACATTTCAAGCAAACATATGAAGAAATGTGGTTGACACGGCCTTTGACCGTGTCCGTTCTATTTCCTGCACTTCTGCTCTCACCCCTTCCCTTCCGGAACCACAATAGGATTCCCCTTGTCCTCACCTTTCACCCCACCAGCCCCCACATTCAACAGATCATCCTCCGCCATTTCCGCCACCTCCAACGTGATCCCACCACCAAACACATCTTCCCCTCAACTCCCCTTTCAGCATTCCAAAGGGACCGCTCCTTCCGCGACACCCTGGTCCACTCCTCTATCACGCCCAACACCCCTTCCCCCGGCACCTTCACGTGCAAGCGCAGGAGATGCAACACATGCCCTTTTACCTCCTCCCTTCCCTCTGTCCAGGGCCCCAAACACCCCTTCCAGGTGAAACAGCAATTTACTTGTACTTCTTGCAATTTAGTATACTGTATTCGCTGCTCACGATGCGGTCTCCTCTACATTGGGGAGACCAAACGTAGATTGGGTGACCGCTTTGCGGAACACCCCCGTTCAGTCCGAAAGGGTGACCCCGAGCTTCCGGCCGCCTGTCACTTTAATTCTCCGCTTCACTCCCACTCTGATCTTTCCGTCCTCGGCCTCTTACACTGTTCCAATGAAGTTCAACGTAAGCTCGAGGAACAGCACTTCATCTTTGAATTAAGCACTTTACAGCCTTCTGGACTCAACATCGAGTTCAACAATTTCAGACCATAACCTCGGCCCCTATTTTGTTTTCATTCTGCCAGTGCCATTTACACTTCATCTAGAGTCATCTTTTGTTTCTTAACTTGTCCCATTACCATCTCTTTTTGCCTTTCACCATCATCCCTTTTGTCTCTTAATCTCTCCTGCTTTCCATCCTATCACAGACCTTCCCTTTTATTCTTTCCTCCTCTCCTCCATTTCCCTGCCCCTACACTTGCTTAAAAACCTGTCCCAACTCCAACTTTTTCCAGTTCTGACGAAGGGTCATTAACCTGAAATGTTAACTCTGTTTCTCTCTCCACAGATGCTGCCTGACCTGCTGAGTATTTCCAGCATTTTCTGTTTTTATTATATAAGAAATGTACTCTGCTCCCTGTGGCAATATCGACATGCATGTGCAGTTCCAACTATCAAATAAAATATAGATCATGGTTGTGAGATATGTCCCATGTAACATTTTGATGTGTTGAGCCCGAGCCTCATAGTTTCGTTGCACCAACTATATTGTGTTATATTGACTCCTTCCCAATGACAACTGCATTGCCCAAATTGCCAAATCCTTTTCCTAATCCTAAAATTAGGCATGTTCTATAACAGGCAGGTGATCCGCTTCACCTGTTTACCACCCATGTGGTGAAGGTGAAAATTGCCCCTAAAGGCACTTAAAGTAGGTCCTACTGGTAAACAATAGTTTGTGTGGGAAAAGATTATCAGCAAGAGTTGAGAGTTACTATTGTAAAAGACTTAGGGGTAAAAATTCACTTGGTTGCGCCTCCCGTTAGCGCCTTAAGAGGGCGCTAATGGGGCGTTAAGCCGCTAACGCCCGGGCGCAGTGCTGTTTGCGCCGCTCGAGAACTTAACTTGAGATTGTGCGGTGGCGCTAAAACTTACCGCTGCGACCACCTGCGCGCGCAGATTGTGACGTCATTCCATGGTGCAACGCCCTTGGGGCGCCCCGGAGCGGAAATTGAGTGGCGCCCCCTGCCTTACCGCCTGGCACTTCCAACGACCGGAAGACTGGAACGTTATCAATCGGTGTGGGACTGGGGGGGGCGCTATTTAAAGGGGGCCTCTTCCTGTCTTTTTCTGTGGTCGACATTTATGCACCACTCGTTCTGAGAGAGAGAGAGAGATTCGGAGAGAGAGAGAGAGAGAGAGACTTCTACATTGACTCAACGCTTTGTGAGGTAGTTTTGCCTAGTTTGTTGCTATTTTAGTTGCTGTACCTCATTACTTTTCTGGCAAAGAGAATATGGGGGCTGCAATGATTGGGGGCGTCGTCCTGCTCCAGCTGAATCGGAGGATACCGAGACGCAGACAGAGAGTGGCAATGATGGCCAGACGGAGGAGGGCCATCAGGTGCATGTACAGGAGAGCTTACCCTCCCAGGGTATATCGTGAACAGCTCTCCTACATCCATATGTCCGAGGAGCTGTGTTTGCGAAGGCTGCGATTCAGCAAGGAGGTGGTCACTGAGCTCTGCCACCTGCTGCAGCCAGATCTGCAGCCTCAGCTGAGGTCCAGGACGTCTCTGTCGGTGGCAGTGAAGGTCACAGTGGCTTTGAACTTCTACGCCACTGGCTCATTCCAAGCTGCTGTTGGGGACCTCGCCAATATCTCCCAGTTTGCGGTGCATCGCTGCATCCGGCAGGTCACCAATGCCCTCTTCAGAAGGAGACGAGACTTCATCTCTTTCCCTATGACCCCAGACAAGCAGCGTGACCGTGCTCTGGGCTTTGCGAGGGTAGCGGGCTTCCCCATGGTGCAGGGCGCCATTGACTGCACGCATGTGGCTTTGCGTGCTCCGCGAGAGAATGCAGAGGAATTCAGGAACAGAAAGGGGTTCCATTCCTTGAATGTGCAGTTGGTCTGTGACCACAGACAGGTGATACTCGCTGTCAATGCCCACTATCCGGGCAGCTGCCATGATGCTTTCATCCTGCGCCAGACTACTGTGGCAGAAGTTTTCGAGGCACCGCATCAGCCAGTTGGTTGGCTTCTGGGGGACAAGGGGTACGCATTGAGCACCTGGCTGATGACACCGCTCCGTACGCCAAACACCCCTGCTGAGCTGCGGTACAATGAAAGCCATCAAGCAACCAGGAACATTATTGAGCGCACAATCGGCGTGCTGAAACAACGGTTCCGCTGTCTGGACCATTCCGGAGGAGCCCTGCAGTACTCGCCTGAGCAAGTTTCGAACTTCGTAGTCGTGTGCTGCATGTTGCACAACATGGCAATCCTCAGGACCCAGCCAATGCCACCAGGCCTTGTAGCACCACCAGAGGAGGAGGAGGAAGAGGAGGAAGAGGACGAGGACGATGATCATCAGCAGCACCAAGGCGGGAGGGCGGCCCACAATGGTCAAACTGCAAGGGCCGTCCGTCAACGACTAATAGCAAGCCGCTTCTAGGGCCCCTACCATTGCTACAAACACTAATCAACCCAGCATGCAACCCCTAAGCCGGCCAAGGCACCAATAATTCCAACCACCAGCCATGTATATTTTGAATACAGAAACTTATTTATTTTACAAACTCTCTGTGTGTCAATTCCTCATGACAAACTCATAGAAATAAACACAAAAAAACAGTCAATAACATAACTGGTTCTCACAACCTGGAGATAATGTCCAAAACACTAAACAAAAGTTGGACCATGAACCTCGGCCTTTAATAAAAAAATGACCAGCATTTTGGCACACCTCCTACTTTTTGCCCTTCGAGGGTGATCTCCTTCCCTTGCGCACTTCCCCCCTTCTAACCCTACTGCTCCTCCGTAATGGGACCTCAGTGGCTGCAGCAAGGCTGGTGGAAGGCTGCTGCTCGTCAGACCCTGACACTGCAGATGCCCCTGAAGGACGGCCTCGACCACTTCTGGGCCTGGAGGGCCCGGCTGCAGACTGCACCAACTCTGCATGGGCGGCAGCAGTCTGTCCTACAGGCGGTGGCAAGTGCAGTGGAGAAGTGACAGTGTTGGCAGCAGGAATGCTGTCATCGTGAGAGAGGCCAGCAACTCCCTGCTCGCCCGACACACTGGCACTCCCACGGGGCAGCACTTCAGCATCCGGAGCAATTTGCCGGAGAACAGATTGCTGGCCTGCTGCGGCGCGGTGACAGCCCCGGGGACATGTGCACGAACCATCGAGGTTGGCAGCAGTCTGTGCTCGCGTGGCCTCCATCTGAGTCTGTATGAGAGCAGTCAGAGGTGGGATCACGGCAGCCAGTGACTGAATTGCAGCACTAAGCGTTAGTGTGGCATCCGCCTGTGCTACAGCGAAGTGCTCCACACTCCTTGCCAGTGACTCAATGCAATCGGGCACCCTTCCCACTGCACCCATGAGCTCAGTGTGCATGCCCACCGCCTGGGTGTTCATTTCTGCAATCAGCCGCTCCTCCTCTGCGTCCATTGCAGTAGGAGTGTCTGGCATACTCTCCCTCTGGGGAGAAGGCCCCCGTTCTTCCCTACCCCCCCCATGGCGTTGCTGCAGCCCGCTAGGTCCTAGAGCTTCACCATCATCAGCCCCTTCCCCCCTGCTCCCCTCCGGGGAAGGCGTGTTCCCAGTGTGGGCATGGGCTTCCTCGGGAGAGGGTGGCACTGATGCTCTGGCTTCCTCTTCCTCCTCAGCTGCAGCATCACTCCCAGTGGCAGCTTCAGGGCCCGTCTCCTCAGCTGGTGAATCACCATCTGAAAGCAGGGAGGTACAAGAGTGGCTTTAGCGTGAGGACAGGGTGGCAGTAAGGGAGGAATAAGTGCAGCGAGTTTGCAAGTTGGATTGAAAGTGTCAAAGGCTGGTATTGTGAGGGACAAGTGGAAGGACAGAGGACAAAAAGGTGATGACCTTACCATTGCTGTCCACAACGGGGTCGGCGTCTCCAGTGGCGACGGGACCGATCACCCGGCTTGCCACAATCCTGTGGACGCGCTCCTCCAGATCGCTGAGGGGTTGCAGCTGAAGCCGCCCTCCACCCGTCCGTTGCTGCTGTCTCCGATTATGAGCCAGCTTAGCCTGCAAGAAAAAGGACAGCATCTGAGTAAATATACAGCCATGGTCTTGCCTGATGTGCCTCCCATAGGTGAATAGCCCTTACAATATACAGCCATGGTCTTGCCTGATGTGCCTCCCAGAGGTGAATAGCCCTTACAATATACAGCCATGGTCTTGCCTGATGTGCCTCCCATAGGTGAATAGCCCTTACAATATACAGCCATGGTCTTGCCTGATGTGCCTCCCATAGGTGAATAGCCCTTACAATATACAGCCATGGTCTTGCCTGATGTGCCTCCCATAGGTGAATAGCCCTTACTGTATGCAAAGTGTGGAATGTGTGTGTGTGTTTGATGAAAGGGCCATAGGTGTTGGATGAGTTTTGTGCATTGGGGTTTTAAGACCCTCTGGCCATAGAGTGAGGTTGAGATGGAGGGATGGAGAGGTATTGAGAAAAAGCCACTCACCCTGTTGACCCGAGTGAGGTCGTTTAACTTTTTGCGGCATTGAGTATGGGTCCTGGGCACCATGCTCCTGGAGGAGACGCTCTGAGCCACCTCCCTCCACACTCTTCTGAACTCGCGTGGCAAAGGCCTCCTGCCACTCTCAGGGAACAGCATACATCGTCTGCGCTCCACTGCGTCAACCAGAGCATCCAAGGCCCGCTCGGTGAAGCGATGAGCGCGTTCTCTCACCCTCTCCATGCTTGGCAGCAAAATGGATTACAGGTCTCTCCAGGCTGAGATTCAAGGCTGCAATGAGCAGGGTGTGGCTGGGGAGCAAGTGCCCCCCCCCCCCCCGCTTTAAGAAGTGGCCGGCGCCAGTGTGTCTGTGTTCCCTCACTAACTGGCAGCAGCTGCGCTGCGCTCGTGCGCTGAGTTAGCGCCTCACTCCTTGGCCTTTGCGCCTTAAGAGAGGTGTGCAGCGCCTGCTTTAGCGCTCCACTCACCTCCCGGGGCGGTAAAAGTGAAGTTTCCTGTCAGTTTCGATAATTAGCGCCAGGCGCTAATATTTGCGTCCGGACGATATTTGCGCCCCAAATGGGGCGCGACCTAATTTCTACCCCTTATTTTTTAAATTACAGCCCACAATTTTCCCTGTATAGACTAGGGTGATAGTTTATACTTTCAAATTCTGGAGAGGTTTGAATGAGGAAAGCTGGAGTCAGAATTAACTTTAAAATTCACAGAGAAGCAGTTGAGGGGTGGGAAAATGATACACACACAGAACAGGCACAATTGAAGCAAAGACACATTGATGGTGCCTTTAACCTCACATACTAGTTTGACCCTGGAACATGCCTCAGAGCAGTGAACCCGCAAAGAAAACGCTGGAAAAACTCAGCAGTGAACCCGCAATGCTGATTTACGCTGCCACTCTTCTCTACCCAGGTAATGTGGAGCTCTGTGTACACGTACTGAAACAGGTGGGTAGAACTCCACACACCAGTGTCAGAATGGGCAGCTCTGCGTATATCTACTTAAACCAGTGTCACTATGTTGGCAACACCCTTAATGTTAGTGAAGAACTCAGTGCCCTGGCAGGTCTTTACTGATATTAGAAAAGTAAAGTGATCTAGGGGAGGGAGGGGAATGGATGATTACATTTTGGTAGAGCGGCCTGGAAACTCTTGGTCTACTTTTAGGGCTTGATAACTAAAAAAGTTTGGAAAACACTGGATTAAGAGATGCCGACCCACCACGTGGCAGCAGCCACGCCATTATTCTATTAGGGATCAAACGAGAAAAAGGGACGGACAATTCCAATTGGTGGGTAGCTGGCCAAGGTATTCCATTCCTGCACTCCCCAGCCCTCATTTTTCTTGTCCATTAAAATAAATGGGAGGAAAATTGTGGGCTGGTGAACACCAAAGTAGAAAATCTCAGCCTTTATTTCTACATCGAGGTAACCAGACATTTAATTTACAGTGGCGTGTTCAAATTTAAACTGACATGCATCACAACAACTTGTATTTATATAAAACCCTTAATGTAGTAAAAAAAAGTATTTCAAAGAGACGTAATCAAAAATAAAAGTGGCCAGCCCTGATGTTCTAGGTGTAGTCAATTAGTTCGGGGCTATCCCATTACTCTCACTCAGAGTGATTTTCCAGACAAGTTGGTACTTTACACTGCATGTCCAATTAATATTTTTTTAAGAAATCTGCAAGGTGGGGATGGGTACATCAGTCATTAATATTATTTTGCAATTGGATATTTCAAATAAATTTCCTGTAATTTGACCCATTTGGGAATCAGCCACACTTTTTTTTTCTTCCTGCCTATTTTTATTTTCCTCTCCTGAATATGTTGAATTCATGCTATTTATGGTTTCATTGTTGAGAGTCACCCTCCAGTGATTATCATTCATGCGCGAGTCCCGTCTGTGAGTGTCAGCAAGCTATTTGGTTGCAGAAGGCACCACAGCTGAGCTCAACCTGTCCTGGCCCAACAGATGCACTTTCAGCAGGAGTCGCAGGATAGTCCTGATTGGTGGGAGCTCTGGCTAATTTGACCTTCCCACAGGCTATTGGGGTGTTAATCATAGTGCATCTAATGTTGCTAATGCTGGGTTTGGTTATCTTAGTACGGTTTAGCGACTGATCCTGGGACCTTCCTGGTCTGTACGACTCAGCTACCTCGCGGGATAAATTCAGTCAAAAATGCTTTAATACCCAGGTGTCATAGTGTCATAACGGCACAGAAGGAGGCCATTTGGCCCATCGAGTCCACGCCAGCTCTCTGCAGTGTAATCCAGTCAGTCCCATTCCCCCGCTCTATCCCCGTAGCCCTGCAAGTTTATTCCCCTCAAATGCCTATCCAGTCTCCCCTTGAAAACATTGAGTGTCTCCACTTCCACCACTTCCGTCGGCAGCGAGTTCCAGGTCCTCACCACTCGCTGCATAAAAAAGTTTTCCTCACATCCCCCCTGTATCTCTTGCCCAAAACCTTAAATCTCTGTCCCCTAGTCCTTGTACCATCAACGAGTGAGAACAGCCTTTCCCCGCCAAGCCTATCCAAACCCGTCATAATCTTGTACACCTCTATCAAATCACCCCTCAACCTCCTTTGCTCTAACGAAAACAAATCCAGCTTCTCTAACCTGTCCTTGTAGCTAAGATCCAACACCCCCGGAACCATTCTGGTAAATCTCCTCTGCACCCTCTCAAGGGCCTTCACATCCTTCCTAAAGCGTGGTGACCAGAACTGGACGCAGTACTCCAGTTGTGGCCTAACCAGCGCTTTATAAAGGTTCAGCATAACTTCTCTACTTTTGTACTCAATACCTCTATTTATGAAGCCCAAGATCACATATGCTTTGTTAACCACTCTCTCAATATGTCCCGCCACCTTCAGGGACCTATGCACATTAACTCCCAGGTCCCTCTGTCCCTGCACACTCTTTAAAACTGTGCCATTAAGTGTATATTGCCTCTCCTGGTTCCTTCTGCCAAAATGCATCACTTCATACTTCTCTGTATTAAATTCCATCTGCCACTTGTCTGCCCATTCTGCTAGCCATTCTTTGTCCTGTTGCAGTCAATTGATATCATCCTCACTGTTTGCCATACCCCCAGGTTTGGTGTCATCGGCAAATTTAGAAATACTACTCTGTATTCCAATATCCAGGTCATTTATACATATATCAAAAAACGCATTGGCCCCGCACTGACCCTTGGGGAACACCACTGTCTACCATCCTCCAGTCTGAAAAACAGCCATTTACCACAACTCGCTGTTTTCTGTCCTTAAGCAGATTCCTTATCCAAGCTGCCACTGACCCACCTATTCCATGAGCCTCAATTTTGTTAACCAGCCTTCTATGTGGTACTTTGTCAAATGCCTTTCTAAAATCCATGTAGACAAAATCCATTGCATCCCCTTCATCAATTCTCCCTGTTACTTCATCAAAAAATTCAATTAGATTAGTCAAACACGATCTGCCTTTTCCAAATCGTGTTGGCTCTCCTTAATTAGCTTAAACCTCTCCAAGTGCCCATTAATTTTTTCCTTGATTATTGTTTCTAAAACTTTACCCACCACAGATGCTAAACTGACCGGCCTGTAGTTACTAGGATTGTCCTTACACCCTTTCTTGAACAATAGTGTCACATTTGCCACTTTCCAATCCTCAGGCACCTCCCCCACATCTAGGGAAGATTGGAAAATTATGGCAGCCATTCCGTTATCTCCTCCCCCAATTCCCTTAGCAACCTGGGATGCAAGCCATCTAGACCAAGCGACTTATCCACTCTAAGCATACCCAGCCTTTCAATACATCCTGTCTATCAATTTTCACCCCTTCCATTGCTTCTACCTTTTCCACTTCTACCGATATTTTGTCAGCATCCACCTCCTTAGTAAACACCGATACAAAGTGCTCATTGAGTATTCTAGCCTTGCCCTGCACCCCACCCTCACCTCTTACTACCCGCTTACTGTTTACATGCCGGTAGAAGATTTTTGGGTTCCCTTTTATGTTAACCGCCATTCGACTCTCATATTCTCTCTTTGCCAATCTTATTTTCATCTTCACTTCCCCGTTCAGGGGCCAAATTAAAAAGCAGAACCTCGAGGGTAATAATCTCTGGATTACTACCTGAGCCACGAGCAAATTTGGCTAGGGTAAATAAAATCAGGGAGTTGAATGCGTGGCTCAAAGACTGGTGTGGGAAAAATGGGTTTTGCTTCTTGGGACACTGGCACCAGTACTGGGGCAGGAGAGAGCTGTTCCGTTGGGACGGACTTCACTTGGCCAGTGCCGGGACTAGTGTCCTGGCTAATTGAATAACTAGGGCTGTGGAGAGCGCTTTAAACTAATTAGTGGGGGGGAGGTTTCAAGAGAGCAAAAAATAAAAATGACAACAGAGAGGGTCATAGACATAGGTAGCAGTAGGGGAATCACAAATCAGAGCGTGGCAGGAAGGGACAGAGTGTGTGGAGTAAAAGGTAAAGTGGTAAAAAGTGAAAAAGCAGGAACTAAGTGCCACAAAGCATATTTGAAAGTTCTCTATCTGAATGCACGTAGCATTCGTAACAAAATAGACGAGTTAATGGCACAAATAACTACATATGGTTATGATATTGTGGCCATTACAGAAACATGGCTGCAGGGTGACAATGCCTGGGAATTAAACATACCAGGTTATTTAACGATCAGGAAGGACAGGCAGGAAGGAAGGGGAGGTGGGGTGGCTATGTTAATAAAGGAAGGAATCACTGTAATACAGAGTAATGATATTGGGTCAAAAAATCATGATAATGAAATAGTTTGGGTGGAGATAAGGAATAATAAGGGGAAAAAAACACTAGTGGGCGTAGTCTATAGGCCTCCAACCAGTTGCAACTCTGTTGGACGGAGTATCAATCAGGAAATAGTTGAGGCATGTAATAAGGGAACATCTATAATTATGGGGGATTTTAACTATCATATTAATTGGACAAATCAAATGGGGCAGGGCTGCCTTGAGGATGAGTTCATTGAGTGTATTAGGGATGGGTTTCTTGAGCAGTATGTAACTGAACCGACCAGGGGGCAAGCAACCTTAGATCTGGTCCTGTGTAACGAGACAGGATTAATTAAAAATGTCCTAGTAAAGGATCCCCTTGGAATGAGTGACCATAACATGGTTGAATTCCATATTCAATTAGAGGGTGAGAAGGTTGGATCTCAAACAAGCGTGCTAAGCTTGAATAAAGGAGACTATGAAGGTATGCGAGCGGAATTGAGTAGAGTGGATTGGGAAAATAGATTAAAGGGTAAGACGACACATGATCAGTGGTGTACATTCAAGGAGTTATTTTACAACTTCCAAAAAATATATATTCCACTGAAAAGAAAAGGGTGTAAAAGAAAGGACAGTCATCCGTGGCTAAGTAAAGAAATTAAGGATAGTATTCGACTAAAAACAAGGGCATATAAGGTAGCGAAATCTAGTGGGAGGACAGAGGATTGGGAAAACTTTAAAAGGCAGCAAAAAATAACAAAAAGATTGATTAAGAAAGGGAAGATAGATTATGAAAGTAAATTAGCAAAAAATATAAAAACAGATAGTAAGAGTTTTTATAGTTATATAAAAAGAAAAAGGGTGGCTAAAGTAAATGTTGGTCCCTTAGAGGATGAGACCGGGAAATTAATGGTGGGAAATATGGAGATGGCAAAAACACTGAATGAATATTTTGTATCAGTCTTTACAGTAGAGGACACTAAGAATATCCCAACACTGGACAAACAGGGGGCTATAGGGGGAGAGGAGCTAAACACGATCAAAATCACTAAGGAAGTGGTACTCGGTAAAATAATGGGACTCAAGGCGGATAAATCACCTGGACCTGATGGCTTACATCCTAGAGTCTTGAAGGAAGTGGCGGTAGGGATTGTAGATGCATTGGTAATAATTTTTCAAAACTCCCTGGATTCCGCTAAGGTCCCGGCAGACTGGAAAACTGCTAATGTAACACCCTTATTTAAAAAGGGCAGTAGACAGAAGGCTGGTAACTATAGACCGGTTAGCCTAACATCTGTGGTAGGTAAAATTTTGGAGTCCATTATTAAGGAAACAGTAACAGGACATTTGGATAATCATAATTTAATAGGACAAAGTCAGCATGGTTTTACGAAGGGGAAGTCATGTTTGACAAATTTGCTGGAGTTCTTTGAGGAAGTAACATATAGAGTGGATAAAGGGGAACCAGTGGACGTAGTGTATTTAGACTTCCAAAAGGCATTTGACAAGGTGCCACACAAAAGATTATTGCTTAAGGTAAAAAATCACGGGATTGGGGGTAATATTCTGGCATGGATAGAGGATTGGCTATCTAACAGAAAGCAAAGAGTTGGGATAAATGGTTCATTCTCAGACTGGCAATCAGTAACTAGTGGTGTTCCACAGGGGTCAGTGCTGGGTCCCCAACTCTTTACAATCTATATTAACGATTTGGAGGAAGGGACCAAGTGTAACATATCAAAATTTGCAGATGATACTAAGATGGGAGGGAAAGTAGTGAGTGAGGAGGACATAAAAAACCTGCAAGGGGACATAGACAGGCTAAGTAAGTGGGCAGAGATTTGGCAGATGGAATACAACACTGGAAAGTTTGAGGTGATGCACTTTGGCAGGAAAAATCCTAGAGCAATTTATTATCTTAATGGCAAGAAACTGGAGAGTACTGAAGTGCAAAGGGATCTGGGGGTCCTGGTGCACGAAACTCAAAAGGTTAGTATGCAGGTACAGCAAGTGATTAAGAAGGCAAATGGAATGTTGGCTTTCATTGCTAGGGGGATAGAATATAAAAATAGGGAGGTATTGCTTCAGTTGTACAAGGTATTGGTGAGACCGCACCTGGAATACTGCATACAGTTTTGGTGTCCTTACTTAAGGAAAGACATCCTTGCTCTCGAGGCAGTGCAAAAAAGGTTCACTCGGTTAATCCCGGGGATGAGGGGGTGGTCATATGAGGAGAGGTTGGGTAGATTGGGACTCTACTCATTGGAGTTCAGAAGAATGAGAGGCGATCTTATTGAAACATATAAGATTGTGAAGGGGTTGGATCGGGTGGATGCGGGGAGGATGTTCCCGATGACGGGTGAGACTAGAACTAGGGGACATAGCCTTCGAATAAGGGGCTGCTCTTTCAAAACTGAGATGAGGAGGAACTACTTCACTCAGAGGGTGGTAGGTCCATGGAATATGCTGCCACAAAAAGCTGTAGAAGCTACATCATTAAATAAATTTAAAACAGAAATAGACAGTTTCCTAGAAGTAAAGGGCATTAAGGGTTACAGGGAGCGGGCAGGAATTTGGACATGAGTCTAGGTTCGGATCGGTCATGGCCCTGTGGGTAGTGGAGCGGGCCCAGGGACCGTGTAGCCTGACTCTGCTCCTATTTCGTGTGTGCAATTCTGTTAGATGCAGGAGATGGTTCTGTGATAGATAGTAGATTGGTGGTTAGGATCAGATCAGCCATGATCTTATTGAATGGCGGAGCAGTCTCGAGGGGTCGATTGGCGTACTCCTGCTCCTATTTCTTATGTTCTTATGTTCTTATGTTCAACTTATTGTATGCGGTCTGGTTCTCCCTTGAAGAATTCACCTAACATTCATCACACACCCTCTTTTTTTGTTTCATCATCTTCTCAATCTCCCTCGTCAACCAAGGAGCCCTTGCTTTGGTTCCTTTACCCTTCCCTCTTGTTGGAATGTACCTAGCCTGTACTTGGAACATCTCCTCCTTAAAGATCACCCATTGTTCCATTACAGTTTTTCCTGTCAGTCTTTGGTTCCATTTTACCTTGGCTAGATCCTTTTGCATCACATTGAAGTTAGCCCTATTCCAGTTTAGAAGTTCCACTCTAGATTGTTCCTTGCTCCTCTCCATTGCTAATCTAAATCCTATGATACGATGATCACTCGTACCCAAGCATTCTCCCACAGACACTTGGTCGACCTGGCCCACCTCATTCCCCAGCACCAGATCCAGCAATGCTCCTTCCTAGTTGGGCCAAGAACATACTGATCAAGGAAATTCTCCTGAACATATTTCAGAAATTCCTCCCCCACCTTTCCCTTTACCCTAGCATTATCCCAATCAATATTTGGGTAATTAAAGTCCCCCAATATCACCACTCTATAGCTCTTGCATATCTCTGCAATTTCCCTGCAGATTTGCTCCTCTACCTCCCTCTCACTATTTGGAGGCCTGTAGAATATCCCCAATAGCGTGATCATACCCTTTTTGCTCCTCAACTCTAACCAAATGGATTCTGTCCTTGTCCCCTCAAGAACATCCTCCCTTTCCAACACTACAATATCTTCCTTAACCAGCACTGCCACCCCACCTCCCTTTTTTCCTTTCCTATCTTTTCTGAACACCTTGTACCCTTGAATATTAAGTGCCCAGTTCTCACCGTTTTTAAGCCACGTTTTTGTTATTGCCACAACATCATATTGCCACACGGCTAATTGTGCTTGTAGCTCACCAACCTTATTCACCACACTTTGTGTGTTTACATACATGCATTCTAAACCCATTTTTGAATTTTTCGTATGCTTTCTTAGTCGGCTCCTATCTAATATGGTACTACTTCCGCCTCTAGTACTACTTTCTTCTCTAGTACTATCCAACACACTCACTCTTTTATGCACCTTATTCCTCTTTTCTACTCCTATATGCTGGTGCCCATCCCCCTGCCAAGCAAGTTTAAACCCTCCCCAACAGCACTAGCAAACCTCCCCGCGAGAATATTGATCCCGGCTCTGTTGAGATGTAACCCGTCCAGTTTGTACAGGTCCCACCTTCCCCAGAAATGGTCCCAATGCCTTAGTGAGCGAGATGCACTCTGGGGATTCCTGCCCTATCTGCCTGGACCTCCTTCTCTGTCTGGTAGTCACCCATTCCCTCTCTGCCTGCACATTTTGAGGCTGCAGTGTGACCACTTCTAGAAACGTGCTTTCCAAGTATTTCTCAGGTGCTGACTAATTATTTTTTTAAACCCTCATTAATTTGAGCTTTTTTTGTCAATTCCTACCAAATGTCAACTTTTGTACATTTCTATTCATACGGTGTGAGGATTTGAATCTTCTCTAACTATAACTCACATCCTCATAAAAGCACAGTAACAGTCACCAGAGAAATGGTCTCCATCTTATTCAGTTCCTTTTGGATTTGGTGTTGCTTTAAGGACTATCAACAAGAAGTATTAATTTAACAGTAAAACGTCCCAAGGCACTTCACAGGAGTGTTATAAGACAAATAATTTGACACCGAGTCACATAAGGAGACCAAAAGCTTGGTCAAAGAGGTAGGTTTTAAGGAACATCTTAAAGGAGGAAAGAGCAATAGAGAGGCAGAGAGGTTTAGGCAGGGAATTCCAGAGCTTAGGGCCTAGGCAACAGAAGGCACTGGCCACCAATTGTTGAGCAATTATAATCAGGGATGCTCAAGAGGCCAGAATTAGAGGAGCGCAGATATCTCGGGGGGGTTGTGGGGCTGAAGGAGATTACAGAGATGGGGAGGGGCGAGGCCATGGAGGGATTTGAAAACAAGGATGAGAATTTTGAAATCGAGGCATTGCATAACCGGGAGCCAATGTAGGTCAGCGAGCACTGGGGTGATGGGTGAACAGGGCTTGGTGCGAGTTAGGACACAGGCAGCCAACCTTTGGATGACCTCAAGTTTACGTAGGGTAGAATGTGGCAAGGGAGGAGACGGGCGATGTTACAGAGGTGGAAATAGGCAGTCTTAGTTATGCTGTGGATATGTGGTCGGAAGCTCATTTCAGGGTCAAATATGACACCAAGGTTGTGAACAGTGTGGTTCAGCCTCAAACAGATGTTAGGGAGAGGGATGGAGTCAATGGCTAGGGAACGGAGTTTGTGGCGGGGACCAAAAGCAATGGCTTCAGTCTTCCCAGTATTTAATTGGAGAAAATTTCTGCTCATCCAGAACTGGATGTCAGACAAGCAGTCTGACAATTTAGACACCATGGAGGGGTCGAGAGAAGTGGTGGTGAGGTAGAGCTGGGTGTCATCAGTGTACGTGTGGAAACTGATGCTGTGTTTTCAGATGATGTCGCCAAGGGGTAGCATGTAGATCAGAAATAGGAGGATATGGTACATTCTTGTTGTCGTCACTTTTAATTAAGAATGTACCATTGCAGCACGTCAACTTGTGCTCTGAATGGAAGAACTGGGCCGACAGTGTAAGATTTTCCCCATTGGCATGTCGTTACAATTGAGAGATAGCCAGGGAGTCTATGGAGGTCAGATACTTTCAATCTCTGAGAAGGAGTCAAATAGCTCCTTTAATTACATTCCAATACCTAATACAGATACTCAATAGAAAGTCTCATGTCTTTTTAGGCTGCATAGGTGTGTACTGTGGGTCTCAGGGTTCACATATTGTTGGATAATTCCTTCCTTATCCTTTAAATAGATTTGTATGACTAGAGACAGTAACATGTTTGATAATTCACTTCATTTATTACTGACAAAACATTAATCTTAAACACTCTAACCAACCATACAGAATATTGCATGTTAGCTCTGCATCCAAAGCTTACTGTGCATAGATTTAATGAGAAATCGTGAAGATGGCTTCTCCAAGCCTGTTCACATCCCAGGATCTCCAATGCAGCTTTCTTTCCTTCTTCCTAACTAAGTAAAACATGGCATCTGTCTTGTACCCTTTTGGTTTATGGTTCTTTTCCTGCCGAATGGAACCCTTACCTCATATTTTACAACTACCCATTTGTTTCAAATAGTTTAGCAAACAGAGATGAGAGGCCTCATATCCTTTTCACACCAGACTGTTACTTCTTATTTATTGTCCCCCCCAAACCATCCTCTGATGTATGCAGTCATGGCACCCCCTGCTGTGTTTAAAAAGCCTGTGTTTCAAAAGCTTTTCTCATCAGCAGTATTGATAAGGCTTTTGAGAACGGGACAGGGAAAAACAAGCTTTTTCGAGAACATGATTTAAACAAATCCTTTCTACATTATAGCTTTGTCTCTATTAAAAACAAAAGCAATATAAAAACATATCGATATTCTTCGACATATAAAGTTCAAATCAATATTTCCATTACTTTGCATATATCTCAAGCTGTGAATACTAACAGGTCTTGGTGTTCTGCCTTAACATTTATCCATGAGTGAGGGAATAGCATTGAGAACAACATTTTGCAAACTTCTAGACTTATAATATTCAAACAGAACGACCCAGCGAGGAAGAAATCCAAGTTAAACTAGAACTAAGTATCCTGAACTTTGTGGGCCACATTAAAAGGGCCGGCAGGCCACGAGTGCCCAATGGCTTGGACACTGCAAGCTAAATTTTAAATATTGGCCGTTGATGCTGGCTGGCTCAGGGAAACCAATGTTGCAGCAGGGGCCTGAAGCAGGTGTTGGGCCCCTTATTTGCATCTGCAAAGGGCCTGACGCCTGCTTCATGGGGTGGGGATGGGGGTAAAGGATTCCTCTCGTTTGTCCTTACCCAATACAGCGGGCAGCACACTGCCGGTCATAAATGCATGTGCACTTCCTGCCCACTATTTTTGGGCCTTAGGAGACCACATAGCACCTAAAAACGGAAGCTACGTAGCCCAATTTAACCCATGGTGTATTAGAAAACTGTTCCAAATACATTCTAGAAATTCATTGCTCTTACTACTCGAGCTAGTCTACTTCTCCCTGTTCATGTAAAAATTATAATCTCCCAATATAACTATGTATTTCTGCTACATGCTTCCATGATCTCCATATTTATACATTGCCCACTACATCACCACTGTCAGGAGGTCTGTAAACAACTTTCACCATTCTGGCCATCCTCCCCACAGCATTCTTCCTTATCCCTGCAGATAGCAAGTACATCGGGCTGGGTTTTGCCAGTGTGGGCGGGCTGGGGCGTGTCAGGTGACATTCGTGTCAGGATCCCGACTCCGAAGTGAAGTGGGGAAAAAGTGCAATTTTGCCCTAATTGGGCAATTGATTTCCAGCGTGTGGGAACCCCTGGCCCATTGAGTCTTTTCATACAGAAAGTCGCCTCCGATGACGCCATCAATGCTGCTGGATTTAAGGCCTGCAAGCAGCCTTGCTTCTTCTGGAGACTGCAAACTTTATGGTGATTGTAGTAAGGACTTCATTGATCGACTATGTCTACCAGCAGGCAAAAGTGTGCTCCTCGCTTCGATGAGCCCTCCCTCCAAGCCCTGGTGGAGGGAGCAAGATCGAATAAGGAGGTGCTCTTCCCTTCCTCAGGGAGAAAAAAGCCACCCCAGCAGACTAAAGCTGTGTGGCTGCAAGTGGCCCAGGAGGTCAACTCCATATCAATGAGCCGCAGAACCTGGCTGCAATGCAGGAAGAGGTTTCATGACCTTCTCCGCACAGGAAAAGTGAGTATGACTTTCCCATCACCCTCAATCTGATCCCCATCGCCTCTCCTCACCAGCACTCTGCTTTGCTAACCTCTTTCTCCACATCCCACTTGACACTTACATCCTTGCACCCTTACCCATTGCCTCTCTCTCTATGGTCACATTCACTTAACTATTCTACCATGTAGCCCTCACACTCCTTATCACTGTGATGCAACAAAAACAACAACTTACAACACACAGGGAGGGCCCTTTGTCTCCTTCTAAGCATCTATGCTATGCATTCTCTATACTCACTCCTTCATTCTCACTCAAACTCCACTTGTGTCCCTCATTGCAGGAAAAGAGAGCCCACAATAAGAGGGAAAGAGCCGTGATAGGAGGAGGGCCACCCTCAGTAGCCCAGCTCACCACCTGGGAGAAGGCGGCCCTGGAAATCGCCGGGATCGAGGACGATTTCCAAGTGGGGGACAGACAGACGGGCACATCACAGCAAGCTGGTGACAGAATAGTTTGGCATCTCTCTCATTGACATTGCATGAGTCACTGATAATGATTCTGATGCTCTAACAGATTGACTTATGATAATCTGCACTATTCAATGTGCATGTAACCTTGACCTCACATCTCTAACTCTTTCATTTACTCCCCCACAGGACCATCGAAAGCCCCCATCCCCACTGTCCAGGAGGAACAGCCTGAGCTTCCAGACTCCGCAGAGGAAGCTGCAACCTCTGAGGGCGTAGCGTCAGCAGAATTCAGCGCACCCAGCACCAGCGCAGACACTCACACCTTGGTGGGACCTTCGCGAGATAGAGTAGTGTTGGTACCTGGTGTATCACAGCTCACAAGTGAGCATCAGCAGATGGTGGAGACAGGGACAGGAGTGGAGAGTCCTCGTCGGAGGCCGCAGGACTCTGCCAGCTCAGCTCAGCTGCATGTCGACCCTGTGCCTCCGAGTCCATCCAGAAGGTGAACGGTGCTGGAACTCCAGGAACAGCTGCAGGAGTCTCTGGCAGGTTTTGTCTCCAGGGTCGCTGTGAGTGTGAAGCGAATGAAGGAGTCCATCATGAACATGAGCAGAGCCTTTGTGGAGGCATTGGCGCATGAACACATCACCGCGGAAAGGATGGCAACCTCCGTGGAAAGGATGACTACCTCCGTGGTAAGGCTGGTTACCGTAGTGGAGAAGATGGCTACAGTAGAGGAAAGGATGGCTACGGCCATGGAGGAGCTTCGTCGCCAGGGTCTTGAAAACATGGTCATTGTTCAGAATAGAATGACATCTCTTGAGGAGCGATGGTCAGCTATTGAGCAGAGAAACCAGACCCTCATGGAAGTCCTCTGGAGTAGGACTTGCAGTGCAGAAACGGGTCCTCATGGCTCCCCTGAAGTGCAGCAAGGTGCTGTCAAGCCACTTGCTAGCTCTGAAGTGGGGCTGACCCATGAGAGGGATGTTGGTGGCAGAGAACAAGGAAGTGGGGGCTCCTCTCCAAGTGCTCACACGACCATGCCACTGCAAAGCCCTTGGTCAGAGCCCCACCAGAGTCCTCACCCAACTAAGATGGGCGTCTCAGCCCCTGCACAGCCGCAGGAGCAGCAGACTGTTGCCGAGCCCTCACAGGTTCGCAACCCCAGAGGACGCCTGCCAAAGGTGTCGAGGCAGGAGCAGCAAGAATGTGAGCAAGGGGCCTCCACATCTGCTGAAGCCACAGGGGAAGCACCACGTAGGAGGAAGATAAAGCACAAGTAGTCACAAGGGTAGTCACTTGGGTGCTGTGATGTATTGTATTTGGACCAGCCATCCTCGTCATGGTATCATAAACAGATTTGATGGCAAACTGTTGAAGTTGTGGCCTGTGTCATTTCGCCAATGGGACTTTCACATTGAGGGCTTAGGGCGACTTGCAATTGTCAGTCTGTTGGTCAGAGTGATAGGAATCCGCAGGTTCTTGTCCATTGTCGATGCTCTGGTAAGAAGGTGCGAGACAAAAGTGTTTGATTGCGCAGGCTAAGCAACTCTGGCCAACATGAGTGCGTCCCTTGCATCCCGGACAGCAATGTGGTCGTGTGCTGGCGCCTTCTGGCCTGTGCAGCTTCAGGTGGGTGAGCAGCAGCTTGGCGCTCCTGCAGTTGGTGCTGCTGTTGTTCAGGGTTCTGCTGCTGCCACGGCTGGTCTTCGTCCGAATCTGATGTCCAGGAGGAAAGGAAATAAATGGTTCCCATGCTTCTGCTATATACCTCAGTTGAGAAAGTGCTCAGTCAAGGTGGGGAGAGTGGTTTCCCAGGAGGTCACACTGGAGATGGGTCTCAGGCTCCAAACTTGCACAACAATGAGTAGGCCTGCTAAAAGTTCCCCCAGACCTGAGACAACAAAGTTCTGCCACCTGCAAATGATGATTGCTGAAAACTCCTTTTTAATGGTGGAGCTGCAGCTGTTAGTAAACAATCCACTTGTGAGGCCGCCAGGATTACCTGGAGTGTTCCAGAGGAGGCGTGTAGGATGGGGGAAATGTCTAAAAATCAGAAAGGCCTCTCAAAATTGGATTATAGAGGCAATTAAGTGGTTGTTAAGGGCCTTAAGGGCCTATCCCACCTCTTGGAGGCGAGATGGAAACGGGGTCTGAAACCCCGATTCTGGGAAAATTGCTTGGAGGCGGGATGGAGGCAGGAGCGGGCCAGCACGCCATTTTTTGCGATTTTACCACCTCACACGCCTCCAATCCTGCCTCCTCGTGCCTGGCAAAATCGAGCCCATTGTATCTTTTGGAAAGGACCATAGAAATTAACAGCACAGAAGGAGGTCATTCATCCCATCATGTCTGTGCCTGCTGATAAAGAGCTACCGAGCCTAATCTCACTTTCCAGCTCATGGTCTGTAGCCCTGTAGGTTACGGCACTTAAAGTGTCTATCCAAGTACTTTTTAAATACGATGAGGGTTTTTGCCTCTACCACCCTTTTGAGCAGTGAGTTCCAGATCCCCACCACCTTCTAGGTGAAAAAAGTTCTCCTCAACTCCCCTCTAATCCTTCTACCAATTACTTTAAATCTATGCCCCCTGCTTATTGACCTCTCTGCTAAGGGAAATAGGCCCTTCCTATCCCTAACTAGGCCCCTCAATTTTATACACCTCAATTAAATCTCCCCTCAGCCTCCGCTGTTCCAAAGAAAACAACCACAATCTATCCAATCTTTCCTCATAGCTAAAATTCTCCTGTCCTGGCAACATCCTTGTAAATTTCCTCTGTACCCATCACATCTTTCATGTAATGCGGTGACCAGGTCTGTACGCAGTATTCTAGCTGTGGCCTAACTAGTGTTTTATACAGTTGAAGCATAACCTCCCTGCTCTTATATTCTATGCCTCAGCTAATAAAGGAAGATATCCCATATGCCTTCTTAACCACCTTATCTACCTGTCCTGCTATCTTCAGAGATCTGTGGACATGCACTCCAAGGTTCCTCTATTTATCTACACTTCTCAGTATCCTACCATTTATTGTGTATTTCCTTGCCTTGTTAGCCCTCCCCAAATGCATTACCTTACACTTCTCCAGATTGGATTACATTTGCCACTTTTCTGTCCACCTGACTAGTCCTTTGATATCTTCCTGCAGTCTACAGCTATCTTCCTCACTATCAACCACACGGTCAATTTTTGTATCACCTGCAAACTTCTTAATCATGCACCCTAAATTGAAGTGTAAATCATTGATATAGGCCACAAAAAGCAAGGGACCCAGTACTGAGCCCTGGGGAACCCCACTGGAAACAGCCTTCCAGTCACAAACACCCGTCAACCATTACCCTTTGCTTCCAGCCACTGAGCCAATTTGGATCCAACTTGCCACTTTCCCTTGGATCCCATGGGCTTTTATTTTTTTGACCAGTCTAACTTGTTGGGCCTTATCAAAATCCTTACTAAAATCCATGTAGACTACATCATCTATACTACCCTCATCGACTCTCCTCGTTACCTCCTCAAAAAATTCAATCAAGTTATTCAGCCACGATCTTCCCTTAATTCCATACTGACTGTCCTTGATTAATCTGTGCCTTTGTAAATGACGATTAATACTGTCCCTCAGAATTTTTTCCAATAATTTGCTCACCACCGAGGTTAGGCTGACTGGACTGTAATTACTCGGTCTATCCCTTACTCCCTTTTTAAACAATGGTACAACTTTAGCAGGCCTCCAGTACCACACCTGTAGCCAGAGAGGATTGGAAAATGATGGTCAGAGCCTCCACTGTTTCCTCCCTTGCTTCTCTTAACAGCCTGGGATACATTTCTTCCGGGCCTGGTGATTTATCTACTTTCAAAGATGCTAAACTCCTTAATACTTCCTCTCTCACTATGTTTATCTCATCTAATATTCACACTCCTCCTACTCAACTACAATGTCTGCATCGTCCCTCTCTTTCGTGAAGACAGACGCAAAGTATTCATTAAGAACCATGCCCATGTCTTCCGTCTCCACACACAGGTTACCTTTTTCATCTCCAATAGGCCCTACTCTTTCTTTAGTTATCCTGTTGCTCTTTATGTATTTATAAAACATCTTTGGGTTTTTCTTGATTTTACTTGCCAATATTTCTTTGCTTTCCTAATTTCCATTTTAATTTCACCCCTGCACTTTCTATACTCCTCTAGGCTTTCTGTAGTATTGAGCTCTCGGTATCGGAGGTAAGCTTCCCTTTTTTTGTCCTTATCCTACCCTGTATGCCCCTTGACATCCAGGGGGCTCTAGATTTGGGCATCCCACCCTTTTTCTTTGTGGGAACATATTTGCTCTGAACCCTCACTATCTCCTCCTTGAATGCCTTCCACTGCTGACACTGATTTACCTTCAAGTAACTATTTCCACTCCACTTTTGCTAAATCACATCTCAGTTTAGTAAAATTGGCCTTTCCCCAATTGAGAACTTTTACTCCTGGTCTATCTTTGTCCTTTTCCATAATTGCGCTAAATCTAACTGAATTATGTTCACTACCACCAAAATGCTCTCCCACTGATGCCCTTTCCACCTGCCCAGCTTCATTCCCTAAAACTAAGTCCAGAACCACCCCTCTCTTGGTCTTGCTATATATTGGCTAAAAAAAGTTCTCCTGAATGCATTTTAAGAATTCTGCACCCTCTACACCTTTTACATTGATTCTATCCCAGTTAATATTAGGGTAGTTAAATCCCCTACTATTACTACCCTATTGTTTTTGCACTTCTCAGAAATTTGCCTACATATTTGCTCTTCTATCTACCTCTGACTGTTTGGGGGTCTATAATACACTCCCAGCAGTGTAATTGCCCCTTTTTTGTTCTTCAGTTCAACCCCTATGGCCTCATTTGATGATTCTTCTATCATATCATCCCTCCTCACAGCTGTAATTATTTCTTTAATCAATATGGTGACCCTCGCTCCTTTTTTATCCCCTCTCTATCTCGTCTGAAAACCCTGTAGCCAGGAGCTGCCATTCCTGCCCTTCTTTCAGCCATGTTTCAGTAATAGCTATAATATCATACTGTCACATGTCTATCTGTGCTCTCAGCTCATCTGCCTTATTAACTAGACGCCTTGCATTGAAGTATATACCATTAGGCACTACCAAACCACTTTGTTGTCTATTTTCTAGCCTTTGTTGCCTCTGCCTTCCAAACTCACTTACTAATTTCCTGCCTTCCATTTCCAGTTTGGCTTCTTTCCCTTCTAAATCTACGCTCAGGTTCCCATCTTCCTGCCAAACTCGTTTAAACCCTCCCCAAAAGCACTAGCAAAACCCCCTGCGAGGATATTGGTCCCGGCCCTGTTGAGGTGCAACTCGTCTAGCTTGTATAGGTCCCATGTCCCCCAGAAACGGTCTGAATGCTTCAGGAATCTAAAGCCCTTCCTCCTGCATCATCTCTCCAGCATTCATCTGCTCTATCCTCCTATTTCTGTACTCCAGTTTCTGCAGTTCCCGCATCTCTGCCTCCATTAGGTTCTCCCTACCCTGCTGACTGTCAGTGATACGCTCCACTTTTTGCATCTCTCTATGTGTGTTGTGACTGTGATCTGGAGTAAACTATCGAGATATTTCTTCCTTGTGAGTTGGAGTGTCTCTAACACATGCTCCAGCTCAATGACTCTGAGCCAGAGTGACAACAACATCTTGTATTTATATAGCGCCTTTAATGTAGTAAAACATCCCAAGGCGCTTAACAGGAGCGATTATCAAACAAAATTTGACACAGAGCCACATAAGGAGATATTAGGGCAGGTGGCCAAAAACCTGGTCAAAGAGGTAAGTTTTAAGGAGCATCTTATAGGAGGAAAGAGATGTAGAGAGGCGGAGAGGTTTAGGGAGGGAATTCCAGAGCTTAGGGCCTCGGCAGCTTAATGCACCACCGCCAATGCTGGAGCGATTAAAATCGGGGATGCGCAACAGACTAGAATTGGAGGAGCGCAGATTTCTCAGAGGGTTGTAGGGCTGGAAGAGGTTACAGAGATCGGGAGGGGTGAGACACTGGATGGATTTGAAAACAAGGATGAGAATTTTAAAATTGAGGCGTTGCTTAACCGGGAGCCAATGTAGGTCAGCGAGCACAGGGGAGATGGGTGAATGGGAATTGCTGCGAGTTAGGATACAGGACAGCAGCATTTTGAATGACCTTAAGTTATGGAGGGTGGAAGATGGAGGCCGGCCAGGAGTGCATTGGAATAGTCAACTCTAGAGGTAACAAAAGCATGGATGAGAGTTTCAGCAGCAGATGAGATGAGGCTAGGGCAGAGTCAGGCAGTTTTACAGAGGAGGAAATAGGTGGTCTTCGTGAAGGTGCGGATATGTGGTCGGAAGCTCATCTCGGCGTCAAACACGACACCAAGGTTGCAAACAATCTGGTTCAACCTCAGACAGTTGCCACGGAGAGGGATGGAGTCGGTGGCTAGGGAACGGAGTTTGCGGCAGGGACCAAAGACAATAGCTTCAGTCTTCCCAATTATTATTTGGAGGAAATTTCTGCTGAATGTCGGACAAGCAGTCTGACAATTTAGCGATCATGGAGGGGTCGAGAGAAGTGGTGGTGAGATAGTGCTGGGTGTCGACA
This sequence comes from Squalus acanthias, assembly GCA_030390025.1. Taxonomy (NCBI): domain Eukaryota; kingdom Metazoa; phylum Chordata; class Chondrichthyes; order Squaliformes; family Squalidae; genus Squalus; species Squalus acanthias. The sequence continues at coordinate 77,774,497 of CM059426.1, read as the reverse complement.
GCGTACACGTGGAAACTGACGCTGTGTTTTCGGATGATGTTGCCAAGGGACAACATGAAATAGGAGGGGCCAAGGATAGATCCTTGGGGGACACCAGAGGTAACGATGCAGGAGCGGGAAGAGGAGCCATTGCAGGCGATTCTCTGGCTATGACTGGAGAGATAAGAGTCGATCCAGGCGAGTGCAGTCACGTCTAGCTGGACAACTGTGGAGAGGCGTGGAGGAGGATGGTGTGGTCAACCGTGTCAAAGGCTGCAGACAGGTCAAGAACAAGGAGAAGGGATAGATTTATAATACTCTTAGTCACATAGGATGTCATTTGTGACTTTGAGAAGAGCCGTTTCGCTACTGTGGCAGGGACAGCTACTTGATTGGAGGGATTCAAACATGGAGTTCTGGGAAATGATGGGCACGGATTTTGGAGGTGACAACACATTCAAGGACTTTGGAGAGGAAACGTAGGTTTGAGATGGGATGGTAGTTTGCAAGGACAGAGGGGTCAAGGGTTGGTTTTTGAGGAGAGGGGTGATGACGGCAGATTTGAGGGAGAGGGGGACAGTACCTGAGGAGAGAGAATCGTTAACAATGTCAGCTAAAATGTTGGCCAGGAAGGGGAGTTGGGTGGTCAGCAGTTTCGTGGGAATATGGTCAAGGAAGCAGGACGTGTGTCTCATGGACAAGATGAGCTCGGAGAGGGCGTGAGGAGAGATCAGAGAGACACTGCAGAAAGATGCGAGTTCAGGACGAGAGCAGGGCAGAACCTTAGAGGAAGTTTGGCCTGGAGGGCTAGGGGAAGGGAGGGATGCGGCAGAGGAAGCTGAACGGGTGGTCTCAACATGGAAGTCCATGAGCTCCTCGCACTTGTTGGAGGTGAGGGTGGAGGAGACAGGGGCGAGGGGTTTAAGAAGACGGTTTGCAGTGGAGAAAAGAAGCTGGAGATTATCCTTGCATTCCAGGATGATCCTGAAATAGTGAGCAGTTTTGGCAGAAGAGAGCAGGACCCGATAGTGCTTTATGTGGTCCAGACAGATCTGACGATGAATGGATAAACCAGTTGACGGCCATATACGTTCAAGTCTGTGTTCCTTGGGCTTAAGGGAGTAGAGATGAGGGCCATACCAGGGAGAATGACCAGGCTGATAGAGAGTAATGGTTTTAATGGGGACTGGAGCATCACATGTGGAGGTGAGGGTGTGGTTGAGCAGATCGGTAGGTACAGAAATGTCATGGTGAATGGAGGGCCAAAGGCTCGACATTTGGGATTTTGAAAGTGCAGTTGTAAGGGAATTGGGGGAGAGTTTTTTCCAGGGGCGGACACAGAAGGAAGTAGGGTTGGGATGGGGAAGGGGGATGTGGGTGGAGAGTGATACAAGGAAGTGAGCAGAGACGGCCTTATCTGTGATTGACATGATGGGAGTAGTGAGGCCATGTGAGATGGCAAGGTCAAGGGGTTAGCCGTGAATATGGGTAGGGGAGTTTATATGGAGGGAGAGATTAAGGGAGGATAGGAGGGCAATGAACTCAGACAAAAGACATAGATATTTCCCACAGGCTTTCTCATCCAGGACAGTCTCACAAATTCATACATTCTGCAATCCTGACACACTATTATCTACTCTATATTTATTTATTTGCTTTACAGCCTCTGGGGGCTGATGGGCACCTAATAAATACCCCTAGTGGTGCGAGTGCTCAATATTGGCATGCAAATAAAGGGACCTTCCCTGACCCCGTGAACTTTGGTGGGTTCAATGCCAGAGGCCTCAAGCAGGCGTATCCCAGCACTTACTTCAGGATGGAGTCCCTGCAGTTTTTTGGCCCAAACATCTTTTTCTTCGTTGCACTTCAAACCATTCTTGAACAGGAAATCAAGACTTATGGGTAAATCTGCATTTTCTCTTCGACCAGTCAGCCATTTTCTATCACAATTGCACACATTGAGCTGGATAAAGGAATATTGGCCAAAAGGCTATGAAATTGATCAAATATGCATAAAATATATTTTTAATTTTTTTTTAATTCATTAGTTTTGTTCCCCCACTCTTCAAGGTTTCTAAGTTCTATGGCACCTTTCTTCAACCATTATAAGTAGACATTTGCTTAAGCCTTCCTGCCATAATACTGTTCTATCAATCAGCCGGCTCTGGCATACTTCTGAGAAAGTAAATAGCAGTCCATCTTTTAGCTGAATACTCAATTCCAGAAAATCTTACCTAGCAACCACACCAAGAAGCCATCCATCAGAAATATGTTTCAGGGGTTTGTGTGACGAGCTCCTCAGTGGTGCGAAACTCAACACTACCTGGAAATTTAATAATCTAACTAACAGTTAATCCTATTTATAATTACACCAAATAACAAAAAATATATGTCCATAATCTTTACTGGATTTATATAACATATAGAGTAATTTTCAACTTTACTGCCCCCGTGGCAAAGTTACAAATTACCTTCAAAGTATCAGCGAAAACCAAAATCATTTGTAACTTAAAAGCGTAAGTATGTATTTTTAAATTGAGAATGGTTCACAGCACTAACGAATATATTCATGTAGCTTTTGAGTCAGCGGCAATACAATTATACAAATGCAATGGTATATCAGTAGGGGGAGCTATTATTTCACGGCCTTCAAAACTGCAGTCTTACAGCTAAACCCTTCCGCTCTAATTGTATTCACCTTGCTGAGACACACAGGTCAAAACCCAACAAAAGTAAATACAGAAGAATTGTATTAGAAGACATCAATAGGAAGGAAGTGTTTTATTCAGAATGGAGTGAAGCAGGAAAGTCTGCCATTGATTTATCAGTAATCTGATTTTTCCAGCTGAAAAATGTCGGTCCACATTATCTGTTCTTATCTCTACATTGCTTTACAGGGCCTTTGAATATTTTCAGTACTAGACAGAAAGGGATTTGGCAAAAGAAAATAGAGTTTTTGACATGATTATGGCGTGTAGTCCGATAATGACTCTTTTTCCCTGTGTAGTTGCCCATCTTTGTACCAATGTCATTTCCTATACTTTGAGCGTAGCTTGAGAAAGGCCCTTGTTCATTGTAAGGAAACAAGAGGAGCATCATTATAAGTTCAGATTTCCACAGTATCTGTCAGTTTGACGAGGGCTGAAACAAAAGAGAAATGTTTTCAGAAGAATTTGACGGAGAGGAAAAAAAGAAAGTGGTTATTTTGCAGATTAGTGGGTAGGCTAGACAAAAGGAGTGATCAGGGACATTCTGAAGCACTGATTAATGCACAGGTCCTGTTACAACATCATTATCTAAGTACACTGATGAAAACATAAACCAAAACACAGTATGGAATCTGCAACACCCAGAAAAAGTTAAAAGAAGAATAATCCAGCTATTACAAATTGGTGAGACTTCACATTTCTTCAAACTCTTAATTTATTTGACTTCAAAAGGTCCAAATTTGACTATTCATGAAGCTGTTTCTGAATTCTGAACCCAGTGCCCATCAAGTCATGCACTGAGAAGTTACATTCCTTCTACCTGGATTCCCACAACCCCCCCCTCCCCAGGTAATCAGAGACTGTATGGATAGAGTATAAAACAGCAAATTACTTTCCCCACATGACTGCCAGCAATCAGCTGAACACAGCACCAGCAAGAGACCACATAGTCCACTTAGTGTACCAGGCATTACATGTGTACTCTGATATAAATTGAGCATTCCTCCCCTTGTTCATCAGCCAGCAACTATGACTTTCATGAGTTTTAAGAATGAACATAACAAAACCTTCTACCACTGTGGCTCCAGCAACCAAAAGAAGTCACTCACATTAGGAAAGATTATCAGCAGCATATGTAATATTATGGCAGTGACGCACAGAGACATTGGCCCAAATTTACATGCAGCTTCCACTGGGTTCTGGGGTTGTGCTGATATTTCTGTCATGGCCCAGGGTTTTCCATGTTTGCAATCACTGATGCAGTTGGGAGTTCATTATAATATATTAGAATGAGGATGACCACCATTGGAGGGCCCAGAACCCATGGCTTGCAGCTCCAGTTAACCAAGAGTAACTGATGAAGGGCACACCTGTTAGCAATATTAGCTGAGACTGGCAGTTGTGCTTTAATTTGGCCCCTACAGACAGAAAAAAAACAGAGGAGTGATTGCTGAAGATGCAAAAGAGCTTTTGGATCATTTTTCATTTTTGCTTTTCACCTGAAAAGAACTGACCTTGCCTCTGAAAGCCTGAAGGGCCCGTGATGCCAGGCAGCAGCATAATAGAGCCATATTGGAGTTGCTGGGTTCCCCAAAGTGCACTGTGCTTCGGTAGTGCTCACATAGCATTGTGAGCACCTACAGTAAACCCCCTGAATAGAAATGTGTTTCACTCACTGAATGTACAGATCATGTATGACCGGAGGCAAAGAATTCTGCATGTCAATGCCAGACTTGCCTTAACGCTTTTGTCTTCAGAAATGTTGCCCTCACTGATCTCTTCAAGGAAGAATCTGAAGTAACCAGATGGGTTGTGGATGACAAAGTGTACCCCCTGCTGCTATGGATCAGGACCCCCTCTGTTACACTGCACTACAGAATTTCCAGACTGTATTTCAATAAACTGACCGCATCCCCCTCCAGTGGCAAACTTTAAAATTGACCACCCTGAATTGCACAAAGTGATCCCAAAACACTAATAAAAATCTTAAAATGCAATGTAATTAAAAGGAATTTAACTTATTGAGTCACCTTGAAACAGTGGTTTTAGTCATGGGCTTTTAATCAAGGCTGTTTTTCAGATGCAGGTTGTTTTTTGAGTGGTTAGGTTTTTTGATGCCGTTCATCAGCTTTGCTGAGTTTTGTAGATTAATATGTATGAATTTGCCAAAGAAGAAATTAAAATAAAATGTCTCAATTGTCAAAGACATTCATCCTGTAAATTTATTAACAATTCTCCAGTACAATAAAGCTATAACTGAGTCTGAAGCAAATCTTTTCCATTTCTGTCGGTGTGCTTTCTTATCATTTATCGTGGAAGCCATTCATTGTAAATTCCTGTAAACATAGCAAATCTGATGAATATCCATTCATTGTAAATCTTCAGCTTTACTTAGCATATTGGTTTAAATACTATCACTAAATGTATATCGTTATACCCTTTGGTGGAAGTCGCTTTATCTATACTGTACAGCTCAACTGAAAGTACATGTTGTTCAACCAATTTGTCTACTGTCCGGATATGACTTAGACTAACAACTGCAATGGAGACATGTCACAGACTTAATGTGTGCCCTCCATTTCTAGCAGATTTCCACCAAAAACATGTAGATTTTCCATTTCATGTAAGTTCATTGATCTCACAAATTCTCTTAAGATGATTTTTGATAAACAAGAATGTTAGAGAACGCAGCAGAATAGGAAGGTACCCATCAGCGGAGCCATATCCATTCTTGAGAACAGAGATGCATTTATCTTGTCGTGGGCTTAAATGCCATTTTTTTCCTCTCTTTCATTTTTACTGAAGCTTTGATGTAGATTATAAAGGAGCCAAAAATCAAGCAAATTACCTGAAGACTGAAACATTTTTGTCCTAAGTCTTGAGTGCAGAGCAAGTCATTTTTCTTCTCGACTGGCCTAGCTCTGTTTCATCTCTGAGTCGGGATGACAGCAGCGATGATGGAATGATGGGACAGCTGGCTGATGTTCCATAGCAGCTGAAGGATGCAGGGCCCAGACCTTCCTTTTCAGAGCATTGTAGCTGCAGAAAATTCACACCAGTCTTAAAGGGGAAGAAATCTCTCGATACACCTTCACACTGCCATGTCCCTTTAATTCAGCTTACATAATCAAACTGAATTACTATCAAAAATGCATTTTCTTCCTTTGTGATCTCATGGAATTTTAAACAGATTTTTATACCCATGCTGTAAAAGTGACTAGTCTATTAGAAACACTGTAACACTAAAGTACTGAGATAACGTAATTGATGTCAATATTTTAAAGTTCTGTATAAACCTTATGGGAAAAGAGATTTAGGTCGGTATTTTTGATAGTTTTTTGAAAATCTGTGGCCCTTTCAGCAAACTCCCAATGTACGCTTGAGTGCAGTGGAAGGGCCTGCAAACAAGGCCACCAGGGAAAGAGTAGGTGGCGATTTACTGGGGGAGATTTTGAGGCCTCTTGCCTGGCAGAAATGGAGTGATATTGCTCCAGTAATGTTGGGGAATGACTTAAGTTCCCACTGATGGTGTGGCCATCCACACCAGGTATTACACTGGGTGGCCGACATCAACTGGTCCAGGCAGCGGGCGGTCGAGGGGGTCGTTCAGCCCGACTGCCTGCCTCTCTTCCGCGGCCACGTTCGCGCCCAGGTGGCCCTGGAGATGGAGCACGCGGTGCCCGCTGGCACGCTCGAGGCCTTCCGCGACCGGTGGGCACCGCTGGGACTGGAGTGCATCATCACCCCAGCAACAAAATTTTAATTTCATTTATTAAGTTTCCTTTAATGTTTTAATTTAAGTTACAGTTTATTTGTTTATTGTTCGTACCCAAAAGAGTACACTGGGTGGCCAGAGCACCTGTCTGTTTCAGGCTGCAGGCCCTTTTAATATGAAAATCAATTGCCACTTTAGGACAGTCGTGGCCGGATCGGAAGCCAGGCATGATCCGTCATGTGTCAGCTGGAGGTCCAGCAAAAGAGGAGCCCAGCAGCTAAGTTTTAACTCAATTCTGCAGGTCAGGAGCAGCAGGCGTGCTCCTCTGGGCTCCACAAAAATAGTCTGGGCTGGGAGGAGCTACACTTGAAGAGACCAGGCATACATACCCACCAAATAGCACAAGTGGGGCCCATCTGGGGATTCAGGCCAGGATCATGGCCTAAACCCCACAAGATGAAGAGGAAATTTAAAAAACTGATTTAAAGGCAGCTCCTTTACAAAGTTACCTGGAGGTTGACCTCACCGGCTATCTTCCATAGGACTTTCTGGCCTTTTCGCTGGACAGGTACTCTAGATACGCCCTCTTGCCATTTAAATGAAGGAACATCACCCCACGCCTTTGACAGGGCCAGTGGCAAAGCTCATGTGTGGGTGGTTGTATGGAACTTTGGGGCCAATGCCTTTGGCCAACTTGCAAGAAAACTATTCCTGCACAGGTTGGCTGCAAATCACAAAATTGAATGAGCCTGCAACACATATAGGCGGCTTGTCCTTAAACGGGAGCTGGCTGTAATTCCTCTGTTGGAAGCTGAAGGGAACAACAAAGTTTGCAGCATGATGTATGCAATGAGGGTGGCACCTTAGTGTCTCTCCTTCAGTAACAAGTCATTGCAGGTGTTGCTGCAGGCAGTGAAGGAGAGTGGCACCAGCCTGTTAACTGGCAGGTTCAAACTGCATGGGTGGAGGTAGCTGATTGAGTGAACGCAGTTTTCCAGGTTTATGTTCAGTGGCATCAGGAAAAATGCCACGGTAATGTAGGCACCATTGTATGATGACCTGTAAACCATTCCAAAGAATCTTTACTCCTTTTTCAACAAAATGTAATTCAACAGAAGCTGCATGACGCACTTGTAGTGGGGGTGGGGGGTTATGGGGAGCAATAATACTATACACATAGCACGTCACAGATCACCTGCAAAAGAGTATTGTGAGGAAAAACACCATGCAAGCTGAAACAACTAACAGAGTTTGAGGAGATGGTCCTCACCTTTTTTGGCCTAGAATCTGTTTAGGGCACATTTGATAAGCATGGTGACACTAGCCAGCATGTATCCTCCAATTATTACGATGATTCATACATTGACTCACTTTCTAAAACCTCGCTGTAGGGATTACATTTTCAATGCACCTGTGTGATGCACAAATTGTCTATGATCCTTCCTGTCATTGAAGACATTGTCCAGGGGATGTAAAGCATACTCCTTTCCTCTACCTTTCAGTTCTTCTCAAGCTGAGGTGAGTGATGCAAGTGACACCACAGATACTGGTACATCATAGCAAGTACTCCATTGGCCCAAGCACCAGAACAGCACCCTGGAGAATGTAGGCAGCAAATATAAGGAAGATGCACGAGATGATTCACAATTTAGAAGTAAGGAGCAGCAAATAGAGACTGTGGAAGAGGATGAGAAGCAATGGTGACATCCATTGCCGTATACCAGCTGTATAGACATTGGATTGGTATCCTTGAAGGCCTGCCTTGTGACAGGAATTAATGTGGGAGCAGACCACATTGTCCACATCCTTTGAGTCCGTCATGAGCAGCCTGCAGTGGAGAACACAGCAGACTACCTCTGACCCCGGCGCAGGCATGCGCGGAGGTTTTCTGCCACTTTACTTCTCTTTGGTTACCCTATAGTTGTAGGGAAGCTCCAAGCCACTGAGGGAAACAGCACAGAACTTTTTCTCACAAATGCTATAACTGTAACTCAGGCGTTAGGTAAACCTGTGCAAAGTTGATCCCAATCCATAGGGGCAAAGATACAAAATTCTATGTAATTTTGTTGTGTCTCTTATGAGATATATGTTCTCACATGATACCATCAATTATCCTCCTTATTGTTGCACTGAGATCTGCAGACTCAGCTAATGCCTCTCTTGTGAATAAAATGTTTCTTATTTTGTAGGTTAAACCACAGACTATATTAATATTCAGTAGTATGTTCATAGGCTTAATATCTAGCCCAATTAGTATAAACACCAGCATTACAAATCATTGGGCATGTGTTCCAAGTACATTCCAGCGTTACCCCTGCATCGCCTTTCAATTAACACAGTATAGGGGATAAAAGGAAAGACAACTCTGCTCCACCTCTGGAAAGACTCTGCATCCCCCAGGCAGATTCTGCACATCACTGACTTGGTCAGGGAGTTGGGTATTGAACAAGGGTAACAGGAGGAAGTCCCCAACCCAGCGTAGGGCCTCCACATCTGAGCCTTGTATATAGGAGCCGCATTTGGCAAAACACTGGGGAACGAAGAGTGAAGGGCACCATGTGTACATGAAGCGAGTCATCAACTAATTCAAAATACTCCAGGGAACCATGGTGATTGGTGGAATGGCTTCGCAGAATACAGGAAATTTGAATCCACTCATTTAACTGCAAATTCAGGCAAGCAGGCCATTGGGCAGAACATTTCAGCAGACAATTGCCTTTACCTTCCTCACTGCTGCACCATCAGCTGATGGCCTGTTTATCAGGATTTGAAGTTAAATCAACAGATTCAAATTTCTTGCACTTTGGGAAACCACGTTAGCTAAAGTAATAACTTCTTGTTCTGCCTCTTTCTTTCTTTCTCCTTGATTTCTTTCCGTCTGTCTTTCCTTCCTTCCTTTTCTTCACCCTTCCTTTGTTAACTCCTTTCCTCTTTTTTCATTTATTTTTCCTTTGTTTTGTTTGTGTGTTTTATGCTTTTCTTTCAGCCTGCTTTGATTTTCCAGTGCCTCCTTAAACTTTGCAGCTGCATGAGGGAACGAGGAGGAGAAGGGACCTTGAAGACCTAAGATTACAGCTGGAAAATAAAACATCACTGCAGGGCAGGTAGGAAACAGCAGCAGAAATTTACTCAAACACTTTGATGAATGCTGATTTTAATTGGCACTGATAGGAAAGTCAGTTGATGGTTCTCTTTCGGGGAATGCCAGGGCAGCATCTAATAGCTGTTGCTGATGTGCAACTCCATCTTGAGAGTAATCTGTGGAGGGCACCTCCACTGAAGATTCCTCCTATACCTGCAATCTCAAATCAATAAATAAATGAAATGTAAATATTATGATTGAACTCTGACTCTCACTCACAATGTTATCATTTACCTAGATCAAAATTAATGACATTGACCTTTAATTTCCTCTGTAGTCCACCATCAAAATGGTTCTCAAAGGAATTTGAACAACTGCATTAGGTAATGTGCTACCAGAGGAAAATAACCTTCATGCAGTCTATATTTTCAACCTTAATGTTGTACAAACTAAAAATGCTTTAGCACTTTAAAAAATTTCACTCTGCAAGAAGTTTTAGTTGCAACATACTTTTTAAGGTTTAACATTGCGCAATTTAACTCTAACCAAGTAAGTTTGCTGTGTTGACTGAAATAAAAGATTTGTATCAAATGCTTCTTTGTCCTGTGTCTCTTTCTCTTGGACATGATGGTTTTTCTTCACCTTCCATATAAAAGTTGTTTGTGAGTTACAGCGCAACAAAGTGTGCGCCAACTGAATAGTTTTCTGCAAGCATCTTTCATGCGGGTCATACCTTATTTTAAATATGCTTGTAATTTGGATTTACCATTTCAAGAGTAAAAAAATTATTTGTCATAACCATCATTTTTCAAAAAAAATATTTTTATGCATTGCAATTATATCATTGCCTCGACAAGACTTGCATTCTAACATATCAGTGCTCAGCAATGCATGCGAGTGTCATTGGTTTAGATGTAGTTAGGTGTTTGTTAGGGAAAACAAAAAATATTGTGCAGTGCATCATAAATGTTTTATAAAAGTTCGTTTAACTTTGCCACTTCTCCCCTGGTGACAAAAGTCATGTTAATGACTTGGCAAGGTGTTAATTAAAGCAAATCAGTGCAAAGTTTTAGATGAAAATCAATTAATTTAAAAGCAACAACTGCTATTAAGGTTCTTCTTTGCGATTTCAATAGTCGTTTAGATCGTTTAGATTGTTTAGAATAATTGCCTAAATTGGCAGATGGACAGTGTCTGGAAAATATTTTCACCAAAATAAGTCAGACAATTCAAATTGGTGGAAAGTTAGTCAAACGTAGGAGTCTGCAGAAAATGCACTTTCCTTCTGACAAATAAAAAAGGTAAAACTTACTCAATGAAAAAAAAAATCCCCCCTGTCTTTTCATTGCATTTATTAGGATAATATGTGTAGAATTTTGACAGAGCACTTTATTTTTAATGAATTGGTACTTAGTTTAGGATTTGTACTGCTTTGTTTTAATTCATTGGAGGACACTTTGCCAAGTAACTGATGTATTTAACATTATGATTTATGTTATGGATGACAATACTTTTACTAAATATTTTACTAAAAGCCAAGGTCGCCAAGCTTTCAACTGTTCAGTAGCAATTGGAGTAACACCCTAGTCCAATTTACATGTTTTTGTACATCAAGTCCTGCAAGCTGAATCAAACATGACTACACAGGTACCAGGACCATTAAAGCTTACATTAGGTCATGGACTAAATCCAAACTGTGCTTGTCCAATGATCAGAGCAGAGGTGCTGCAAAAAGCAGAACCCGGTCATACCTGCATTTTGTTTGATCCACATTTCAAGGATATCGGTTTCCAAAACTGACACCAAAAGCAGGCAGCACCAAAGATTGTAGGCCATTTTTCATATCAAGTCCCCTTAATCATCTTTATCATCTTGTGAGTTTTTCTCAACCTTAGGTAAGAACAGGATGTGAGCTATAATCCTGTGCAATATGTTATGGGAGCAGAGACCTACATAGGGATCAATAAGTTTCTAAATGTGTACAATATTATCATTTTAAGGTTGCAATACCTCATGGCCACATCCTTACATTTTTCAAGTGTAATAAGTAATGTTACACATCAAAAATTGCACTTGAAATTAAATTCCTTTTGGAGATTTTTACAACCAAGGTGAAGATTCTCAAATTTGATTACTATTTACAAATAACAAGGTAAGAATTCCTTTGGTTGCTTTGTACAGCGACATCATAAATGCAATGAAGAAGATTTCCCCAGTTTACTACTATTTTACTGGAAGTTCCAAACAGAGGAAATCTTTATGGATACATTTACACATAGTGATCGAAGAAATTATTACTCCCTTGTAAGTTTCTGCCCTATATCTTGGAGGTAGAATTTCCACAGCGGAACCCCAATCTCTCACTGTAACTTCGGCAGAGAATTGGCATAAAACCTACAAAAACTGAGTGAAGAGCCGTTTATGCTAATCTTCTGCTGAAGTGACAGTGGCAGATCAGAAGATGCGCCCCCCACACCCTCTAGAAATTCCAGCCAAAGGTGTCTGTGAATCACGGAGCAACAAACTGTGAGCAATTCAGATCAGAGATCAGTACCATTTAAAAACAATAAATGCAAATTTTCTTAATATTAACAAAAAACTATAAAGGGGTCACACTTTACACACACCTTTGGGTGAATCAAATTGTTTATTTGTATGTCACTTTTGCTTCTGAATCAAAAGATTATGGGTTCAAGCTCCATCCAGGAGTTAGAACCATTGCAGTTTACAGCACAGAAGGAAGCCATTGGCCCCTATATTTACCCGGGACAGTGGAGAGAGCGGGTGGGAGGATTTCCTGATGGGAAACCCAGAAGTGAGTGTTTCCTGAACATCCTGCTAAAATTAACAGCAGGACTTCTTTAAAAAAATTTCTGCAGATTTCCCGCCAGTATTGCCAGCTTGATTGATAGGCTGGCTGCCCTGTCGGGTGGGAAAGCCTGCGGAATAAGGCCGCAGCCATGGAGCGTAGAGAGGGCAGGGAAGGAGGGACAGATCGGGACGGGGAGACAGATCACGGGGGTGGGGGAGATCGTGGAGGTTGGGGAAAAGGTGGGGGTTTAAGTGGATTGCGGGGTCTGTGAAGAAGTATGTTTGTTGGGCTTGGAGGAAACACTCCTGCTCCTCCTGGCCCACAAGTAGTGCTATAAATGCACTTACTTTATGGATCCGGCTTATCACACCTCCTTTTACCTGCCGGGTTTCCTGAGCTTCCATGGGTTAAAAATAAAAAATCTGTTAAAATGGAGGCACACAGCCTCCTTAAAAGATTTCAATGACCAATCCACCTCCTAAGATCGGATTGATCACCTGACCCACCTACTTAAAACCAGAAGAAACCAGATTGGAGGAGGGTTGGGATCTTGTTGTGTGCAAATTGGGTGATGCATTTACCTATATAACAATAGTGACTGCAGTTCAAAAGTTAATAATTGAAAGTGAAGTGCTTTGGAACACAATAAGGTGCTATATAAATACTTTATTTTCTTTATTAAATTTATTACATCTATCAGATTGCTCGTGAGATTATTCCCATCCTGAAAAATCTGGCAGGAAACTCATTCAGATGCGTCTGCTGTTTTCACTAGCTTTCTGATTGGTAGCAGAATTACAATGATAAGAAAGTGGAGGCACACACAAGGGAAAATGGAAAAAAAATCCTGTTCTAACCAGTTACTTTAGGCATAGAGTGACGACATATTTCATTATTCAACCTGGTTTTTATAATTCATTTATATCATTTAAGTTTGAATGTTGAAATTATCACTAGATCTACAGAACACCAAAAGGGTGACAGGTATATATCTATACTCACTAACTGAGACACCAGTAGGCTAAGTGGTACAACTGACAGCGCTCTAATATCTTACTCACTGTTTCTGTTTTGGAATTAGATCAAAATGTGGCTCACTAACAAATGGCTGCAATTAGTTATAAGCTCAGTTTCTCAGAAGTATAAAATAGGTTTTGGAGCAAGAAGACTAGTGAATCCAGCAAAACTGAGCTTGTGTAATTAGAACGTTGCAAAGAGGAACTCATTTTAATTTGCCGTGGCCCATCAAGGGTATTTCCTTTGATCTGATTTGTTTGATCTTCCTGTATGTTTTATTTAGAAGCTGTACTATTTCTACTTAGTTCAGTAAAAGCAGTATGGCACCACCGTCCAGTACCCCTATAAATGTGATGAAAGTAGAGGTCAGAATTGTCTTACAAATTCAATCCCCTCTGCGCCCATTTATACAGTACCAGTCTGCCAGTAGAGTTTGATAACCTGTGATATTTGCAACCTTTATCACTGGTTTCACAGGGTTCAAGAACATGTAAAAGCAGAAGAAACAAGAGTGGCTGAAACATTGAAATCATTCAAGTAACTGTTTCAACTTAACTCACTGATCAATATTAACCCATTAGTACAAATTTTGCTAATGCAAGGCAAACAAATGATTTTGTTTAACTGCTGCACTAATGTTATGTCTGTCATCTCCCTAGGAAACTATTACTACAATTATATAGAGGGGACAGAATAGATAAAAAGTCTCATCAATGTTGAGATTCTTGATTTTCCCTCCAAGAATGGACCAAGCAAAGTTATTACAATGCAGGAACTGAACAAAAACCACATCAAAAGTGACTGTGTCTAAGGGCTGGATTTTCCCAGCAGGAGAGGTGGTTGGCGGGTTTCGGTTCCGCTCCCGGCTGCAGCCGCTCTGTCAAAAGGATTTTCCGTTAATAGGGCTTGTTAAACCCGCCCTGCGGGGTTCCCGGCCAATTAAAAGGAAGCGGGTCTGATGTCGACATTTGATGACGCGTCATCAGCCGCTTTCCTTAAAGGGACCTTGTCCAAATTAATCTTGAGAAGTCGCACAACACCAGGTTATAGTCCAACAGATTTATTTAATTTTACAAGCTTTCGGAGCTGTCGCTCCTTCGTCAGGTAAGTTAGCAATGAGAGAATCTCCCAGAATTCACAATTTAAACCCAGACAAAATCTATTCACATTATTCGCTACAACAAAGAGCACAGCCAAGACAATGAGATGTGTCCCAGGGGGTCCAACGTGTCAAACCACCTGCTGGCTGCATATCCTGTCAATTTGTGTTCTTGTGTTAGCCTTTTTAAAAAAAAAAACAAACACCTGGAAAGACCGGCCATGATGTCAAGTCACGTTCTGTATCGTGACATGAACCCGATATCGCGATTGAGGCCATCCTCATGAGTGCGGAACTTGGCTATCAGTTTCTGCTCTATGATTTTGCGCTGTCGTGTATCTCGAAGGCCGCCTTGGAGAACGCTTACCCGCAGATCCGAAGCTGAATGCCCCTGGCTGCTGAAGTGTTCCCCGACTGGGAGGCAACCCTCCTGCCTGGCGATTGTTGCGCGGTGTCCGTTCATACGTTGTCTCAGTGTCTGCATGGTCTCGCCGATGTACCATGCTCTGGAGCATCCTTTACTGCAACGTATCAGGTAGACAACGTTGGCCGAGTCACATGAGTATGTACCGTGTACCTGGTGGGTAGTGTCCTCATGTGTAATGATGGTATCTGTGTCCATGATTTGGCATGTCTTGCAGAGGTTGCCGTGGCAGGGTTGTGTGGTGTCTTGGTTGCTGTTCTCCTGAAAGATGGGTAATCTGCTGCGAACGATGGTACTTTTGAGGTTAGGCGGCTGCTTGAAGGCGAGTAGTGGAGGCGTGGGGATGGCCTTAGCAAGGTGTTCGTCGTCATCGATGACATGTTGAAGGCTGCGAAGAACATGGCGTAGTTTTTCCGCTCCGGGGAAGTACTGGACGACGTAGGGTACTCTGTTGGTTGTGTCCCGTGTTCGTCTTCTGAGGAGGTCTATGCGGTTTTTCGCTGTGGCCCGTCGGAACTGTCGATCGACGAGTCGAGCGTCATATCACAAATTAATCTTGACAGTTGTGCTGTCAGTGTTCTACAGCATTGAGGTGCTGCAAACACTGACAAGCACTGCACAAAGGTGCACGGCTGCACCCAGGCTCACCCATGACTCCCTCCACATGCTTATAGAGGGAGTCACAGCACGCAGGGAGGTTCTCTTCCATTCAAATGGACGGAAGAGACCTACCCAGGAGACCAACACAGCCTGGTTGCACATTGCACAGGAGGGCAAAAGCAGGGATGTTGTCAGGAGGACCAGGCTGCAGTGGCGCAAACCTTTCAATGATCTCAGTAGATCACGAAACATTACTGCAAAGCCACACTCAACCTCATCCTGCTGTGCCACTCATTACATCCCCATAACTCCCTTTCCTACCCTACTCCTGCACATCCTTACTCACACCAACTTACCTTGCACCTCCACCCATCTCTCTCTCTATCTATATTATCACTTCCCCATCTCACTAGCCACCCCTCACACTCACCCTCATCCTAGTCCAATCATACCAACTAACACACAAGGGGGGTCACTTGGGTATTTTATGCAATGCTCATGTACATTTTCTGTTAAAGTGTTGTCAAACATTGAAATCCTTATTTTCAACACCTTGCCTTATTGGACAGACCTGTGCTCACCTTTGGAAGTGTCTTAGTGAGTTGTAGTGAATGGTGAGACATTATGGTATCCCCCGCAGTGGTGATGAGTGTGAAAGGAGTGGCTTGGACATTATAGGGATGCTTTGTTGTGCTGGTGTGGGGTGGTGTTAACCTGGTGCATCATGTGGCAGCCAGGGTGTGCAGCGTCAAGTGAAGTAAATCTGGCCATGGTGAGGCCATCCCTGGCCTCCCGGGCAGCAATGTGGTCAGGGCTGATGTCCTGTGCAGCATCAGGTGATTGCGGAGAAGGTTGGTATTGTAATTGGTGATGTTGGTGTGCCTGGTGATGTTGGTGTTGGGGCTGATCGCGGAGGGATTTAGAGGACCAAGGTGAGATTTTTTCAAGGGCACCGATGTTGCTTGAATAGATGGCAGCTGAAGTTGAGATGACAGACACGCTCTGTCAATGGTGAGAGAGCTTGCTCCAAGGAGGTGACAGTGGATAGATAGTTTACTCCAAACACTTCCAAACTGCATACAGCTCAAAAGTGTCTTCCAAGTCCTGAAGGCTCAAGCTTCTGGCATTGGAAAGTGACCAGCTGTGAAATGGTAGCTTTCATACCACTTTTGCAGCTGTCACCTATTCACAGCAATGGGGAGACATAGAGAACCCGACCTACTTACCTGACGTGATCTCCAAATGATGTGAACCCTGTTAAAAATGTTGGAAAATAGAAAAAGGCTGGCAAAATAGTAGTTTACAAGCACTTAACAAGCAGTTAAGTATCTTAAATGCCTCCCCCGCTGCTTGGTGTCGGGTCTGTTCTGAATTCGCAGACCCGACACTTTGGAAACTTACATGGAGGCAGGTTCGGAGCGGGCTCCCAACCCGCTGTCAATCATTTTGATTTTGACAGCAGACCCGCCTTCAAACCTGGTCTATTTTGCACCGGCAAGAATTCTCCTGAAAGATGTAATTTCTGCTTTTTTAACCACCCCCCACCCTCCACCGAAACATCTTTTACCTTTGGCATTGCACGTGTCATCCAGACTTCCACGAGGACAGACTCAGTCAAGGGTAGGAGTGCAGAGTGAAAGCTCTATTGCAGCATGGCTGTGTCATTTTAAAATAAAGGCTGGTGCAGGAATGAATGTAGCTAATCGCACAAATACAAAGCTCTTGTAAATTGTTTACAGTATGATGGGACGTATTTTGATCTGTTAATGTTAATCCCCACAAACCTATTTTTTTTGGAAAGGCTGGTAAAACCCAGTAATAACACATTCTGTATGGTTTTTCTTTGAGGCTTTTGCTTAATCTTATTGAACTTGTGTTGAGTTTGATGCTGGTGCCAGATAAATGTAAGATAGCTGTATTATAAATTGAAATGCTTGGTGCAAATACAAAGACTGTATAATGCTGATGTATAATGTAGCATTATTAATACCTGTTCATTCATTTATTTCAATTCATTGGCAAGTTCTGTTTTTTCAGCCATGTATTGACAATGCAGACTGTTAACCTCTTGTAACTGAGCATACTGGTGCTATCTAGAGGGTACAACCTTTCCATGTTAACATGAATACATGACACAGCAGGTCAATAACCAATTACAGCAGCTGGTACAGAAGCAATAACGCAGCTGACAATATGTAGATAACTGGAGGCAAATTCTACTTGTTCTTCAATCAAGGTGCCACCTCAGGGGAAAATCTACTAAGCTGCTTTTCAAAGTCCCAGTGTGTTCTATAGGACAGAGTGCAGATTCAGGATACAGAGCTTATAATTGATTGTTATAGTATTCTTAAAGCTGCAGTCCCTCATAACTATGTTTTTCCAATGCACAGATTGAGCCTGAAAACATCCAATTAGTGAAAAAATATTGCTTCCCACACAATCCACTTTGAAGCAATTTAACACTTTGTAACCAAAATCAGTATCAGCCAAAGTTTGATTACTTATACTTTTGCCCTTTGCTCCAAGATCCTGCCAATTAAAAAACATGATCATTGAAGATGATGTCACACACACATGGTTGCTATGGTAGCAATGTAGTCTATTCTAAGCTTTTATAAGGCGTTAGCTTTGCCTCAGTGGTAGCACTCCTCTCTGAGTCAGAAGGTCATGGATTCAAACCGCACTCCAGAGATTTGAGCACATAATTTAGGCTGATGAAGCAGTGCAGTACTGAGGGAGTTCTGCACTGTTGGAGGTGCTGTCTTTCAGATGAGATGTTAAACCAAGACCCTGTCTTCCTTCTTCAGTGGCTGTAAAAGATCGCCTGGTACTATTTGAAGAAGAGCAGAGGAATTATCTTGATGTCCTGGCCAATATTTATCCCTCAACCAACATTTCTAAAACAGATTATCTAGCCATTATCACATTGTTAAGTGTAGGACCTTGTTGTGCACAAATTGGCTGCCATGTTTCCCTACTTTACAACAGTCACTACATTTCAAACGTACTTCAACTGTCTGTGAAACACTTTGGGACATCTTGAGGATGTGAAGGGTACAATATAAATTCAAGCTCTTTCTGACTTTTATGAGATTTGTGTAATATTGAATCCCTGTACATTATGAACACAATAGGGCCAAAATTTCCTGACCTGGGAGGACAGAAGGAAGAGTTAAGTCAGCCCACCTCCTCCCAACCATCAGAAGATGAAAAGGGAATGGAGGTAATGACATCACCTACCAGAAGTCCTGCCAGTTCTGCCACCTCTTCCACATCATAAAAAGTATACTTGCATGTTGCAGGCATACTTGTAGCAATCGAGCGGAAGTGGGCCCCACAATGTCATTTTCCTGTTGGAAAAATATCCCAGAGCGATCGATTGCCACTCGGTAAGTGGCACCGTCAGTATCAGCAAGCTTTAGAGTTCTTTGGTTTGTCTTCAGGGTCAACAGCCTGTCGCCTTGATGGAGTGGCAAAGTGCCACTCCGTGATTCCTGGCACCCCACGGAGCAGATGCGCAGAAAGTGCCACAAATGTCATGGGCTCTGCCCCTTTAATGCTAATGA
The DNA here is from genome assembly GCA_030390025.1 of Squalus acanthias. NCBI lineage: Eukaryota > Metazoa > Chordata > Chondrichthyes > Squaliformes > Squalidae > Squalus > Squalus acanthias. The sequence goes on along the minus strand of CM059426.1, from coordinate 77,755,495 downwards.
CGGAGTTTGCAGCAGAGTCAATGCCACTCTGGCAGCTGGATGTCCTGCTCCATCTCACTTCCAGGACTCAGAAAAATTTCACACTCACCACCACTTTGGGGGGGGAGGGGTGTACCGTTATGTCTCGCCATTCACTGAAACTCACAAAACCACTTCCAAAGGTGCACACAAATCTGTCCAAGAACGCAAAGTGTTGAAAATAAAGATTTCAATGTTTGACAACACATTAACTGAAACTTCACATGAACATTGGCTAAAACACACAAGTGCCTACCCTTGTGTGTTGTTAGTTGGTATGCTTGCAGTAGAATGAGGGTGAGTGTGAGGGGCGGCTCGTGAGATGGGGAAGTGATAATGTAGATAGAGAGGGATGGGTGGAGGTGCAAGGTAAGTTGGTGTGAATAAGGATGTGCAGGAGTAGGGTATGGAAGGCAGAGTGATGGGGATGTGATGAGTGGCACAGCAGGATGAGGTTGAGTGTGGCTTGGCAGTAACGTTTCGTGATCTAATGAGATAATTGAAAGGTTTGCGCCACAGCAGCCTGGCCCACCTGACGACATCCCTGCTTGTGCCCTCCTGTGCAATGTGCAACCAGGCTGCATTGGTCTCCTGGGGAGGTGTCTTCTGCCCATTGGAAAGGAAGAGAACCTCCCTGCCTGCTGTGACTCTCTCCATAAGCATATGGAGGGAGTCATGGGAGAGCCTGGGTGCAGCCGTGTACCTTTGTGCAGTGCTTGTCAGTGTTTGCAGCATCTCAAAGCTTTGGAACACTGACAGCACAACTGTCAAAATCAATGTGGACATGGTCCCTTTAAGGAAACCGGCTGATGACGCGTCATCAAATGACGTCATCAGACCCGCTTCCTTTTAATTGGCCAGGAACCTCGCTGGATGGGCTTAACAAGCCCCATCAACATAAAATCACTTGGAGAGAGCGGGCTGGAGGAGGCAGCGGGCTGGGACCGCACTACCAACCCCGGCCAACCCGGACCCGCCTCGGTCGGCGAAATCGCGGCCTTGTAGTACTGCGTACAATTCTGGTTGCCATATTATAAAAAGGATATAGAGGCACTGGAGAGGGTGAAAAAAAGATTTACAAGTATGATACTAGAACTGGGAGGTTATGTCTTTCAGGAAAGGATAAACAGGCTGGCTCTCTTTTCTCTTGAAAAGAGAAGGCTAAGGGGTGACCTAATAGAGGTCTTTAAAATTACGAACAGTTTTGATAAAGTAGACACAGAGAGAGTGCTTCCATTTATGGGGAAGAGCAAAACTAGAGGCCATCAGTGTGAAGACGGGACTTCTTCTCCACAATGACTGTGCGGTGGTCACTGCTACCGATGCTGTCATGGACAGATGCATGTGCGACAGGTAGATCGGTGAGGACGAGGTCAAGTAGGTATTTCCCTCATGTTGGTTCTCTCACCACCTGTCGCAGGCCCAGACTGGCAGCTATGTCCTTCAGGACTCGGCCAGCTTGGTCAGTAGTGGTGCTACTGAGCCACTCTTGGTGATGGACGTTGAAGTCCCCCACCCAGAATACATTCTGTGCCCTTGCTGCTCTCAGTGCTTCTTCCAAGTGGTGTTCAACATGGAGGAGTGCTGATTCATCAGCTGAGGAGGGGCGGTCGGTGGTAATCAACAGGAGGTTTCCCTGCCCATGCTTGACCTGAAGTCATGAGACTTCATGGGGTCCGGAATCAATGTTGAGGACTCCCAGGGCCACTCCTTCCCAACTGTATACCACTGTGCCACCACTCCTGGTGGGTCTGTACTGCCAGTGGGACAGGACATACCCAGGGATGGTGATGGTGGAGTCTGGGACATTGGCTGAATGGTATGATTCTGTGAGTATGACTGTCAGGCTGTCGCTCTCCCAATTTTGGCACAAGTCCCCAGATGTTGGTGAGGAGGACTTTGTAGGGTCGACTGGGCTGGTGTGCCGTTGTCGTGTCCGTAGCCGGTGCCGAGGTCGAAGCTGGGTGTTCCATCCGGTTTTATTCTTATTGTTTTTCGTAGCGTTTTTTTTACAACTGAGTGGCTTGCTAGGCCATTTCAGAGGGCAGTTAAGATTCAACCACATTGCTGTGAGTCTGGAGTCACATATAGACCAGACCAGGTCAGGTAAGCGACGGCAGATTTCCTTCCCTAAAGGACATTAGTGAACCAGATGGGTTGTTACGACAATCCGATAGTTTCATGGTTACCATTACTGATACTTTTTTTATTCCAGATTTATTTAATTAACTTAGTTTAAATTCCCCAGCTGCCGTGGTGGGATTTGAATCACGTTTCCGGATCAATAGTCCAGGCCTACTGGATTACTAGTCCAGTAATATAACCACTATGCTACCGTTCCCAAGTGTAATCCCACTCCCCTGCTCTTTATCATCCTTTTTCAAGCAACAAATTCCCTTTTAAAGAGTTTATAGACTCTGCTTTAAAAAGAGAGACTTTATATTGAGGACCTTCAATAGGTCACCCCTTAACATTCTCAGCTTTAGTGGAAAAAAGCCCTAAATTCTGAAGTCCCTCTTCATAACTATCGGCCTTATCTCAGGTAACATATTGGTGAATCTATGCTGCACCATTTCCATTGCTTTTTTATGTTCCCTATAATGGGTTGAGCAAAACTGCACGTAATACCCCACCTGCAGACAAATGAAGGGCTTCTACAAGTTCAATATTATTTATTTTCTTTTGTATTCTATACCTCTAGCTATAAAACCAAATATCCCAACATATAACACATCTAGCTTTCAGTAAAGGTGAGTGGACAGTTTGGGGCTGAAATTCCGGAGGGGTTCCACGGGTCTCCTACTGTTTTTCCCAGTAAGTCCAGTAGGAGATCGGCGCAATCTTCAGGGAAGCAGCGGAAATAGCCACTTCCATCGGTGCCTGATAAATGTACATTTCATATTTCATCAATCCTGCTATAATAAATTAAGACACCCAACTTGTCATTTAGGCCCTTGTCCTACTGTTCTCTCATTTAATACACATTTATGGCAGCATTATTTGTATATTATCATGTTCACTATTTATGCTTATTACATAAGTCAAAACATGTGATTATTGCTACTTTAAGGAGAATATGGTGACCGTCCCTTAATTTCACCTTAAACTAACAATTGTGCATTTAAAAGTGAAGTTTTCTTTTGTTCTAAAGAAACCAGTCTTATTAAAAACCCAATGAAACAATATATATTGAAAGGTACTGCTTAAAAGTTTAATAACCTCATCTGAACAGGCTCAGTTCTTGGGCTGGCACCCAAGCAAGTTTTATGTAATCGTAGAAATACATGACATTAGGAAATCTTACTTTTTTTCTGTTTAAACATTTTGCAATTAAATCCCAATAACACCTACTGAGTTTGACGAACAATCATATATCACAGATAGGACAGTCGAAGGAGTGTAGCAGAGAGAAAATTCAGTTAAAGCAACGGTTGTACTTGCGTCTCCAGTACTTGGACCATACACACAAGAAACTCTCATTTGTTTATAATGTTTCTTACCTGAGTGGAATTTCTAACTTTCTTCACTGCAAAAAGAAAACCTGGTAGAGATCTGGCTTGTCGGGTCTCCCAGCTAGAAAAGACCTATATGAAGTGAATGTCTCCTTGCTCTCGTTATATTGGATGAGGATTGGCACCTTTCCCACTCCTAGATGCAAATCCTGGCAAATAAAATATTTAATATTGGCTGAGGCTCAACCTGACTGACCAAAATTTATAATTATACTGCAGTAGTAGGAATGATGCCAATCCATGCTCAACATAATGAGAGTCAGCCAAAGATGAGCCCACCACATCAGTTGCCTAAATGGGTCTTTACACTCCAGGAGGCATAAATGGAGGTTGTCCAGCAGGTTTCATTATTATCTCAAAAAATTGGAATTCTTCCAGTCAGGTAGGAAAAATTGTTTTTTTTTTATATAGTATTGATAAAGTTACTACTTTAGATTAAAGATGCTCCATTTCTCCCCTCCTCCATACCCTAAATAGTGGGGGTGAAATTCGATAACACTTAAAAACGGGCACAGGCACCGCGATGCGCGCACCCGTTGAAAGGAGCTCAGGCACCACATCAAATTCGGGCTGCCTGCTACTTTACATGATTGTACCACACAGCCCCGTGCTGAATGCACTGCTGACAGGCTGTGCGCTCAGCAGGGGGCCCAAGTTCTCGATGTTCGTGCGAGGCTAGCTTTACTTAGAGCCAGCCTGCACCTTTAAAGCCAGTCTGCACTTCTTAAAGATGAGCTGCCTTCTGGTGATGAAAAATTTTAAAAGTCCTTCAGCACTAACCCAAATGGCTCGACAGGCCAGGGAAAGGGCACCCAGGGTCTCGAGGCCTTTGTGCAGAGTGTGAACAATGGAAAAGAGGTCCTCTACCTACAGGGGGCCAGGAGGCCCTCCAGAAAGAGGGATGTGGGACCAGATCACCGAGGTGATCGCTGCCTGCAGTGTTGCCCCGACGACCTGGCTCCAGTGCCCAAAGAAGTTTCATGACCTCAGACGAGTGGTCAAGGTCAGTCAGTGCATCTTCAAAAGCCATCTCCTACCAACTACACCACTAGCCTCACACACTGCTCAATGCACGACCCCGCCCCTCCCACAATCACTCACCTACCAACAATCTCGACCAAACGCGAAGCACACCTCACATTCCTAGCTTCACATCAACCCCTTAGAGGAGACGGTGCTGGCCATTCTTGGCAGGGACATGGATGATCCCTTGGCCAGCGGTGGGGCTGAAGGAATGCAAGATGCCAGTATCCTCATTTGTTATCCTCCTTCTCACATCCCACATCCCCCTCATCCCACAAAATATTCTGATTTACAAACTGCACATGGTATAAGCATGCACCTCTTGCTTTGCCTCCCCCCCCCCCACCCCGCCCCCTCACCACAACCCTACCCTTGCGCCTTCCTCATTTTAGACACCCAAGAAATCCAGCCTGCCCAGCCAGTGGGTCAACAAGAAGAGGGAGAGAAGAGTGAAGAAGAAGAAGAAACACTTTCACTCAATTTCACATTCCCCACCACCAGCTCCTCGAGGTCATCCTGAAAAGCCATCTGCAGTCTTCCCCCACTGAAATTCAGCAGCCTTCCACCAGCCATGCTGCAGGCTCTGGGGTAGCACTGCGTAAGAGCACTAGGATAGGCAAAGGCACACGTGTGAAGGAATAAGCCATATAACCTATTCAGAAAAATACACCATTCTATGAAAGAATTCTGGCCTTATTAAAACATGACAAACTGGGTTTGGAAATCTGGAAGCCTCAACAGTCTAAAGCTGTTACAGTTTTCAGGCTATTGAGATAAGATAGTTGTTGACACTGAATCAATAACCTTATTGAAACAGAAGGTTGGAGGCTCCTGACGGTCTGAATCTTTGGAAAGAAGACAATGGTGCATCCTGGTTAAGGTGTTCTAAGTTACACTTCGTAAACAGGCACATAAAATTAAGAAACATATGCCTTCATAAAAATGACATCAAGTAAAGGAAACACCTGCTGTCACATCATTTTTGTGTTAAGCTTAAGACACCTACACAGGAGACATAATTCTGTATTGCAACCAGCTGAGGTGACTAAGAATTGCATAGATCACCCTAGTTGAGGTGTTCTAATTGCAAGAGCACAAACAGAAGGCCTTAGTAAAGATGACATCAAATGAAATGCATCTGCTGTTACACCATTTTTTTATGGTAAGCTTCGGACACCTAGGGTAGAGACACGATTTTTAATGCTACCAGCTGATCTGACTGTAAGAATTGCAGAAGTCAGCAGAAAAATGACTAGAGATAATTAGCTTACATCAGCAGAAAACCTTAAAGGGAATACCACTGGAAAAGGGTATATTGAGCTCTCAAATGGGATAATAGATTCGCTGTAAAGGGGCAAAGCGATTCTCGGCTTCAGAGGCAGGCTCTGTAAGTCTACAACTCTTTGTACCTCGGGGATCAAGGTACTGTATTTGATTCTGGTGGATATCCTGAATAAACTTTAAGAACTGTAAAACTGTAGCGAAGTTAAGATTTGAGAATAAGGATCTCTGATAATAGAATTGAAAGCTTTCTCTTTTTGGAACTGTTAATGTTGCGATTGAATCACCAACTGTAAATTACATGTCGGTTCTTTAATAAATCTATATATTTTTAGAATTATCTCACATAATACTTCTTTATCAAACTCACGAACTCAATCTCTGTACGCTCTTTGGTGAGGAGTTGCAGAATTATGGGGGAGTTTTCCGGACCCTCAAAATATCCGGAAGGTTACAGTCTAGCTAAACTTATTAAAAGTGCTATCTGGAGGATGGTAACATTTTCAGGTTGTTCCTTTCCTTTAGGGAGAGATGGTCCAGACCTTTAGACCCAATTAAGCGTCTTTAGGATTCGGCTACCTCAAACTTTAGTTGAAAGTGAACATCTGGGGAATACGCCTGATCTGGGGTAGCCCTAAAGGGCTAGGACTAGTAATAATCCCTTCACATGCAAGACACTCACTAAGAGAATGCACAAGGGTGATTAGTTGATTTTTTGATGTAATATTAGATGCATATTTGGATAAAGTTGGATTGGAAAGTTTGCTTATTGGTGGTTTTTATTTCAGCATTGTGGCCAAGAGGACATTGTGATGGTCAGTAACAGAGGGAAGGTAAGGTGTGGGACAAATGTTGAAAGGGAAATTGGGGTTGTGTTCACTGGTAGCGCAGGTGGCTGATTCAATCCCGGATATCCCGGCCAGAAAGTGGCTGTCTGGGTTGCCTCCTTCCTTCCATTTCCTCCTCTTCTACTTCCTCCTCCTCTGCTTCCTCCTCTTCTGCTTCCTCCTCTTCTGCATCCTCCTCTTCCTCCTCGTCCTCCTCCTCCCTCTGCAAGCAGCTTGTCCCCTTTGCTGCCTCTGCTCCACCTCCATGTCATGCTGCAACACAAGGGGGACTGCAACTAGAGCCCTCAGGACTGGGAGCAAGTGCTGTTCTCAGAGGCCTTCCTATAACAGCCAAACCTTTGCAAACATCCAGCAGCACTCCCTGCATTCCCTTCAGTCTTTAACAACTTTTTAAATGTCTTACACCAAGCCACTACTCCAATAAAATGCAGGGACCAGTACAAAAGCAGAAATCTAAACTTACCTCAAAGTTGCGTGTGTCCCTTTAAGAAGCGCTAGTGGGGTGGGGGGGTGGGGTGCGTGCTTTGGAGAGGGTGTTAAAAGGAGCAGGGATGTCCAAAAGAGCAGGTCATGCATCAATTCAGCGTTGGACACTGGTTGACGTCATGGTTTGACTAATTATCATATTTGCAGCAAGCGCAGGTAAAGGCAGCGCCACCGGGTCTGCCCAAAATGGCAGCCGCCACATTTCGCGATGAGAGTGAGCAGAAGCAAGGCAGTCACCATTTAGTCACCAGAACCAGCCTTATCAGCCAGCGCTAAAGGGCCGAATTTCGTGGCCATTTTTTTTCTTTAAGGAACAATGGACTCCCAAGAGTAGGAAAAAAAACTGAAAATGCAAAGTCATTAAAATGAGGGCATATCATGTTTATCTGCAATAGCTCTTTTTTTTAAATTGTTCTAAGGATATTGCTGACTCTGGCAATTGCCCATCCCTTGTTGCCCTGAAAAGGTGATGATGGGTCTTCTCCTTAAACTGCTGCAGGCATGTGGTGATGAATTCCAAGATATTGACCCAGCATCAATGAAGCAACAGTGATATATGTCCATCTCAGGATGACATGTGACTTGGAAGGGAAATTAGAGGTAATGGTGTTCCCATGGTCCTTTTTGGATTCAGGGTTGCATTTCTTGTAAAGAAAATGCAGTAAGCTTGTGTATGTGTGTGTGCAGGTAGTATTTTTGGAGGTTTTTTTTCCCCCTAACTATTTTCGGCAGGATTACTTACTAACTATTAGTTGAGGGCCACAATCTGTTTATGTGTGGGTGCCTGCACACAGATTATCCTGTAATAATGACAGTACGTCTAGGGTTTTTTCCTAAGTGTCTTCAGCTGGATTATTCAGCAACTGTTAATGGAGGGTCACAAGCAATCTCTAGTTTAGGAGCTGCTCTCAGTCCCATCATAAGGCAAATACATGTGCTTATTTTTAACAAATTGCTTTTATTTCCACTCTTCTTCCTTCATTTTTTTTACTTTTTTCTTACCTCGACAAGGGAGAGAGTAAAGGGAATCAAGACTTAAATTGGGGGCAGGAGAGAGAATAGAGGGAGTTGAGATTTAATTTGGTAATCAGAAGGGAGAGAGCAATGGGGAGACAATCACTGCAACCAGTAGGAACCTGGAAAAGAAAATAGCTTTAATAGTAATACAATTGCAGTCTTGTCTAACCTTAAGTAGGTTTATAAACACAGAGAGATATTCTAAAAGTAAGTTCAATGGGAGAAAATGGATGTTAACATTCAACCGCTCATCTTGTCAATCGTCTCTGCTTTGTTAGCTACTCCCATGCTGATTAAAATATAATTACCTGAGGGACAATTTCACTCTCTCGTGCTCCAACTTGTGAATGACAATCATAGGAAGTGCATCGTGGGAAATCTATCCATTAACTTTGATTTCCCGTGATGTACTCCTGGCATGCGCCACTCTGTGTTGGGAGTGTGGAATCGGGTTTTCATGTCTGCTGCTGGATTTACAACAACAACTTGCATTTATATCACACTTTTTAATGTGGAAAAGTGTCCTGTGGCGCTTCACAGAGCCAGAATCAGAAAAAAATGGATGCCGAGCCAGTGAGGAAGATATTGCGGAGGGGGTCGCAGTGACCAAAAGCTTGGTCAAACAATTTGACTTTTAGGGAGGGTCTTAATGGAGGAAAGGGTCAATGGAAAGGTTAAGGTGTGTAGGGAGGGAATCCTAGAACATGAGACCTAGGCAGCTGAAGGCACAGCCACCAATGGTGGAGCTGGTTTACAGAGACTGGCCAGGACAGCTGAGCTTGGAGGTGACAAAGGCATGAATGAGAATTTCAGCAACAGAAGGGCTGATGGCGGGGCGGAGGCAGGCGATGTAATGGAGATATAAGTAAACAGACTTTGTGATAGAGAGGATATGGTGTAAGAAGCTCAGCACCGGGTCAAAATGATGCCGAGGTTGCAAACAGTTTGGTTCAATCTGTAAAAATGGCCTGGGAGAGGAATAGAATCAGTGGCAGGGGTACAGAGTTTGAAGCAGGGACGAAGGCTTTGGTCTTCCCAAGGTTTAACTGGAGGCTCAGCTGAGACTGGATGTTGGACAAGCAGTCTGACAACTCAGGGGCAGTGGATGGGTTGAGAGAGTTGATGGAGAGGTTGAGCTGGGTATTGTCAGTGTACATGTGGTAGCTAACCCCATATCTTCGGATGATGTCGCCAAGGGGCAGCAAAAAACCCACTCTTGACTCCTCTACTTGCAAGCCACCATCCCATCTCCAATCTCCCTTTCCGATCCAAAATCCTTGTGCATGTTATCACCTCCCAAATCCGTGCCCATCTTTCCCACAACTCCATGTTTAAATCTCTCCAATCAGGTTTCTGCCCCTGCCACAGCACTGATCAAAGACACAGATGAAGAAGAGGAGGGGGCCCAACGATAGATCCTTGAGGTGCTCCAGAAGTAACAATGTGGTGGTGGGAAGAGTAGCCATTGCTGGAGCTGCTCTGGCTACCACTGAATAGGTAAGAGCAGAACCAAGCAAGGGAAGTTCTACTGAGCTGGACAATAAAGAGGCATTGGATGAGGTTGGTGTGGTCAACCATAACAAAGGCTGCAGAGTGGTTGAGAAGGATGAGAAGGGATAGTGAACCGTGGCCACAGTCACACAGGATGTAATTTATGTTCCTTTTAATGTTTACAGAACACAAAACAAAAGCTACATACAACAGGTATATAATCAGAACACTGATGTTTTCTCTCTCACACACAACCACTCACTTTTTAAAGAAAACTTAACATAAATATTTCCTCAGAAAAGCTTTTGAAATATGTCCCCTCCTTTTTCAAATTATTTGAAGAAATATTACTGAGCAGAAAGGGCTAGAAGGTAAGGAAAATATCCCATCAGTCCAGTCGTCTTAATACTGGTGTATTCTGGGCTGTCCCTACCACCAATACCTGCTGCTTGTACTTGGTGTTTCAGCATGTGCAAACCCATCTAACTCATTCTCTAACCCATGTATTGTGTCAATGTCTGAGATGGTGCTTAGGAGGAACGAAGCATCCTCAGCAGAATTCTGCTCAGTTAAAATTTGATTCCCGGTGCAATCAGGAGGACAGCCCATCACTCAAATGGTAATGAAGCCAAGCAGTTAAAACAGCTCAGGTTTTCACGCCAGCAGGGCTGTGTGGGTTTGTTGCTTGCCCCGCCCCCTCCTTACACCACAGTCGCAGCGCAAAAGTTAAAGCTGTTAATCATGTCTTCTCATTGGCTGAATTTTCAATCTCAGTCAGGCCATAAAGGGAAGCTGGCTAGCTTAAAAAAACAACAAATACAGTTGAGAAAAACAATTAGTCCATCAATCCTGTTACTTCACAGATCATGTGTGATTTTGCTGCATCATAAACTCCATCCAAGTTACTCTCCACAGAGAGGCAAATCACCATAGAGAAAACAACCAACAATAGCTCAGTGACATTTTTCCCTAATTCCTACGGTAATCTAATTTAACTTCAGGATATCTAACGTTACCTAATTCAATCCAAAGCAATTGCATTCCTCAAAAGACAGCACCAGGTCCATCATATTATGTCAAGTACTTAATCATTTGTGTCTATACTTATCCTTATATTGTCAGCTTGGATCAGTTGTAGTACTCTTGCTCCAAAGTCAGTCCCACTCCTAGGCCGTGATTTCGCTGACCGAGGCGGGTCCAGGGCGGCCAGGGTCAGTGGCGGGTCCGGACCCAGCTGCTGGCTCCAGCCCACTCTGTTGAAGAGATTTTACGATGATTGGGCTTGTTAAGCCGGCCCTGCGAGGTTCCCGGCCAATTAAAAGGAAGCGGGCCTGATGACGTAATTTGATGACGCGTCATCAGCCGGTTTTCTTAAAGGGGCCATGTCCAAATTGATTTTGACAGTTGTGCTGTCAGTGTTCTACAGCATTGAGATGCTGCAAACACTGACAAGCACCGCACAGAGGTGCACGGCTACACCCAGGCTTTCCCATGACTCCCTCCATATGCTTATGGAGGAAGTCATCGCACGCTGGGAGGTTCTCTTCCCTTCCCATGGGCGGATGAGACTTCCCCAGGAGACCGACGCAGCCTGGTTGCACATTGCACAGGAGGGCACAAGCAGGGATGTCGTCAGGAGGACCAGGCTGCAGTGGCGTGAACCTTTCAATGATCTCAGTAGATCACAAAACGTTACTGCCAAGCCACACTCAACCTCATCCTGCTGTGCCACTCATCACATCTGCCTTCCCTACCCTACTCCTGCACATCCTTATTCACACCAACTTACCTTGCACCTCCACCCATCCCTCTCTATCTACACTTTCACTTCCCCATCTCACTAGCCACCCCTCACACTCACCCTCATCCGACTGCAAGCATACCAACTAACAACGCACAAGAGTAGGCACTTGGGTGTTTTCACCAATGTTCATGTAACGTTTCTGTTAATGTGTTGTCAAACATTGAAATCTTTATTTTCAACACTTTGCGTTCTTGGACAGATTTGTGTGCACCTTTAGAAGTAGCTTAGTGAGTTGCGGTGAAAGGTGAGACATAAGGGTACCCCCCACCCCCGCCGCAATGGTGATGAGTGTGAAAGGAATGACTTGGGTATTGGAGGGATGCTTTATGGTGTTGATGTGGGGTGGTGCCAACATGGCGCATCATGTTGCAGCCAGGGTTTGCAACATCAAGTGAAGTAAATCTGGCCATGGTGAGTCCATCCCTGGCCTCCCGGGCAGCAATGTGGTCGGGTGCTGATGCCCTCTGTCCTGTGCAGCATCAGGTGATTGCGGAGAAGGCTGGTGTTGTTGTTGTAGCTGCTGTGCCTGGTGCTGCTGGTGTTGGGGCTGATCGTGGTGGGATTCTGAGGACCAAGGTGAGATTTTTTCAAGGGCACTGATGCTGATGGAATAGATGGCAGGTGAGGTTGAGATGACAGAAGCGATCTGTCAATGGTGAGCGAGGTTGTTCCAAAGAGGTGGCACTGGATAGAGAGTTGGCTCCGAACACTTGCAAGCTTCAGAAAGGTCAATATGTCTTCCAAATGCAGTAACCAACAGTTTCTGAGCTTTGAAAGTGAACAGCTGTAACATGGAATCTTTTATACAACTTTGATAGCTGTCAGATCATGAGATAATTCAATGCTGAATCCACTCACGACATGCTGAGCTGACATGTTCCCCGAGCAGCAGGTAACCCGTGGGAGAACACGTAAAATTGAAAGGTAGGCAGAAAATAATACTTCTCCTTCTTAGGCAGTCCCTCGGAACCGAGGATGACTTGCTTCCACATTAAAAATGAGTTCGCAGGTGACTGATGGGTACAATGTGGGACCTACAGTCTCTGTCACAGGTGGGGCAGACGGTGGTTGAAGGGGCGGGTGGGTGGGGTGCTTGGGTTGACGTGCGCTCCTTGCGCTGCCTGTGCTTGGCTTCCGCTTGCTCCTGGCGAAGAGACTCGAGGTGTTCGGTGCCTTCCCGGATGCTTCTCCTCCACTTTGTGCGGTCTTCGGCCAGGGATTCCCAGGTGTTGGTGGGGAGGCTTTGAGGGTGTCCTTGAAGCGTTTCCTCTGCCCACCTGGGACTCTCGTGCCGTGTCGGAGCTCCGAGTAGAGTGCTTGCTTTGGGAGTCTCGTATCGGGCATGCGTACGATGTGACCCGTCCATCGGAGCTGATCGAGCGTGGTCAAAGCTTCGATGCTGGGGATGTTGGCCTGAGCAAGAACACTGACATTGGTGCGCCTATCCTGTCAATGGATTTGCAGGATCTTGCGGAGGCAGCGTTGGTGGTACCTCTCCAGTGCTTTGAGGTGTCTGCTGTACATGGTCCATGTCTCTGAGGCATACAGCAGGGCGGGTATCACTGCTGCTCTGTAGACCATGAGCTTAGTGCCGGGTTTGAGGTCCTGGTCTTCAAACACTCTCTTCCTCAGGCGACCGAAGGCTGCACTGGCACACTGAAGGCGGTGTTGGACTTCATCATCGACGTCTGCCCTTGTTGACAGTAGGCTCCCGAGGTATGGAAAGTGGTCCACGTTGTCCAAGGCCTTGTCGTGGATTTTGATAATCGGGGGGCAGTACTGTGTGGCGGGGGCAGGTTGGTAGAGGACCTTTGTCTTACGGATGTTTAGTGTAAGGCCCATGCTCTCGTACGCTTCGGTGAAGGTGTTGATGATGGTTTGGAGTTCGACCTCTGAGTGAGCGCAGACGCAAGCATCGTCTGCATACTGTAATTCGACGACAGAAGATGGGACAAACTTGGATCTGGACTGGAGGCGACGGAGGTTGAACAGTTTCCCGTTTGTTCTGTAAATTAGCTCCACTCCAGCTTACTGAGGGTGAGATGGAGCATTGCAGCAAGGAAGATTGAGAAGAGCGTTGGTGCGATGACACAGCCTTGCTTGACCCCAGTTCGTATGTGAATTGGGTCTGTGGTGGAGCCATTGGTCAGGATCACGGCTTGCATAATACTTAATTGGCTGTTAACAATGCATTTAATGATGTCAATTGCCTCCCCCACCGCTTGATGTTGGGTCTGTTCAGCGCTGACAGACCCGACACCTGGGAGACTCGCTTGGAGGCGGGTTGACAGCGGGGTCCTGACCCGCTGTCAATCATTTCTACTTTCACAGCGGACCTGCCTCCGATCCCGTCCTCTCAGCGCCAATAAAATTCCGGCCCTAGACTTCATTATCTAGGATGACACTTCAGTTCAGTGCTGAAGGGGTGCTGCACTGTCAGAGATGCTGTCCTTCAGGCAGAATGTTAAACCATGGTGTCATCTGCCTATCCAGGTGGATGTTAAAAATCCCATGGAACGATTTGCAGAAGAGCAAGGAGTTCTCCCAGTGTCTAGCCCAACATTTCTGACTCAACTCACACTATCAAAAATAGATTAACTGGTCAATCATTTCATTGCCTTTTCTGGAATCTTTCAGTCTACAACATTTGCCTACATGAAAACTGTCAGGACTTTTCCCGGATCCTGGGAGACGGCGGGAAACCCAGAAGTTTGGGTTTTCCGGCACACTGTGGAGTTTTAAGGCTGGGTTCCCCGCCCAGAAGTCAGCCTGATTGACAGGCTGGCTTCCAATCATGCGGGGATCGCGGACCAGGAGGCCACAGGACCAGGTAAGTACTGAGCCCAGGATGGTTGAGGGGGGTGTTCCAAGCCCGGGGTGGTGGGGGTTGTGCGGTCCGATCCCCGACCCCGGGACTGAGTCGCGATCCTGGTGGGGGGGGGGGGTTCTGGCTCGGGGAGGGGTCCAATCCTGGTGGGGTCTGAACCCCGACCCCGGGGGTTGCGGGATGCTGGTGGGGGAGCTTGGGGGGCCGGGAGGAAGCACTCCTGCTCCTCCCGGCCCACAATGATTGCTCCCTGAGGCTGAGGCCGCCTCGTTGCAGCCACTGGGAATCCCGAGCCCCGGGATCCCTGGCCGCCTGCAGTAAAACCGGCAAAGCAGATTAAAATAGAAGCTTCAGGCCTCATTAGTATATTTAAATTGCCAACCCGCCTCTTGGCGAAAGTGGGCGGGTTGAGGTGGGTTGGGGTCGGGTTTTACATTTGCACAACTTTCACTTCCCCCCACGCCTCCAATCCTCCCGTTCTTACCTCTGAAAATTCCAGCCTCGGATTCTGTTCTTAAATTTCTTTCTCTTTCTATCTTCGAAAGCATCCTCAAAACTTACCTTTTTGACTATGTCTTTGGTCACCTCCCATAGTTTCTTACCTACTTCCTGGTCAGTGCGCCCCACTCCCCCTATAAAGTATACTGAGGCACTTTATTATATTAAAGGTACTACATGAATATGAGTTGAAGTCAGTATTGACCTCCGTCAATACTGAAAATTCAGATTGATCTGTCATATCCATTCCTCTCAGCATTTCAAAGGCTTTACTCCAAATAAATAAGATTATCCTGAGAATTATAGCAGATCTTCCATCCCCCAGGACATTTTTATGAGGATGAAGAGTCATCCAAGTGCTTAAGGCACAAGATGGAGCAAATCGGACTACAAATTCAGGATTGCTTGCGCCTTTGTGCTACAATAATCCCTTCATTTATTCTGTTTGAGACAAAATATACCAGTAAACTGAGTAATGAGGTAAATGCATGTATCTCAAAAATTGTGGATGATCAGAAGTGATCACCCCTGAAATGAGGGAGAGTTGGAAGACCAAGTATTTACATGAATTATTTGTAAAATAAAGATAACATGATAAGGAGAGGCTAATGTACCTACTACATGTCACTACAGTAACTGGTTCTGCACCTCAGAAACCAATTAAAATACTGAAAAATGTTTAAAATAAGTTATGACTGAACAGTAGCAATGCAGGAAAGAAAAGTACATTCAAGGTATTCCAGTATAGTACTGAAGGAGTGCTGCATTGTTGAGAGTTGACATCCTTTGATTGGGACTGAGGTCCTGAATGCCTGTTCAGCTGGACGTGTAAACTGCAATTGGTAAGTGGAAGGATGAGATCAAATGAGCCGAAGGGACTTCTTCATCCCTTTGAGTCATTCTTCACAACTTGAAGAACTGGATCCTGTGTCACAAGTAGCCAGTGTAAATCAGCAAGGATGTGGTGAAGGGTAAATACAACTTATTGCGGGACAGGCAACTGAACTTTGAATGAATTAGACTTAATGGAGGGAGGCTGGCAAAGAGGGGGGAAGGTCTGATCCTGGGGGTCCGATCACACGGGGGGGGGGGGGGGGGGGTCCGATCCCCGACCCCGGGGAGGTCCGATCTCCGAGGGGAGCCGATCCCCGACCCCGGGGGGGTCCGATCCCCGACCCCGGGGGGAGCCGATCCCCGACCCCGGGGGGAGCCGATCCCCGACCCCGGGGGGAGCCGATCCCCGAGGGGGTCCGATCCCCGGGGGCAGCCGATCCCCGACCCCAGGGGAGCTGATCACCGACCCCGGGGGGATCCGATCCGCGACCCCAGGGGGAGCCGATCCCCGACCCCGGGGGGATCCGATCCCGACCCCAGGGGGAGCCGATCCCCGACCCCAGGGGGATCCGATCCCCGATACATGGAGGTGGTTTGTATGGGGGTGGGGGCAATGGTGGGGGAGCTTCGGGGCCGGGAAGAAGCACTCCTGCTCCTCCTGGCCCACAAGGATTGCTCCCTGAGGCTGTCCGCGCCTCACTGCAGCTGCCGGGAATCCCTCTTGGGAGCGGGTTGGCTCCCCCCAGCCCCCGATCCCACCTCCGTTAAAAGTGGAAGTGGGTGGGTTGGAGGCCGGTTGTGGTCGGGATTCAGATTTTTAACACTTTAACCTCCCACCCGACCCCAACCCACCTGTTGTTTGGGGTTAAAATTCCCCCCACAGTGTTCTGTTTTTTTCAAGGCCACCTGGAAGAGACATAAACACAACTGATATGCAGCTGACTTTTTAAACTTTACAATCAAAGTTCAAAAAGAACTCAGTCAGTCCACTAAACGCCATTGAAGTTTCTAATGATAGAAAAGAGATAATTAATCTGTCAGTGTTTTTCTAACATTAGAAATTTCAGCAGCAACTGGGGGCTAGTGAGCAGAGCTGTATAGATGAGTTTAATCTGAATATGTGCAACTTAATTTTCCCTGATTTGATAGCCGCTTCGGAGCACAGTGTAACTCCTCACAGTCAGTATCATACTCGTACCAACAGTATTAAGAAGCAGAAGGAAACCTGAAGTTTGGCCTTTTTGAACACCTGAAAATCTGGAGCTTCAAAGCTTACTGTAAACCTCATAAGAGTTGAATGTTTATCCACAAGCATCAGTAATCTTTGTGTTATAAAATAATTAGGAAAAAAAAACCAGCTGGGAAAAAATGCATCATTACTGAAAATCTAGCTAATCACATTCATAAGAAGTAACAGTTATCTCTTTACTGACAATGGACAATTAATACTTTAAAATGTGTTAGTGGGAGTGGCTACCAATATTATATTCTGGGAGGTTTTTAATTAACTAGCCAGAACAATTAAAAGGTCTCAATTCCAGGTGATCCTAAACCCGACAATAGTAAAGCAAGGCCCCGGATTAGGAGACTGCGGTGAAAAGTTTGGCTCTGTAGCACCTGATTTTTCAGCACTACAGGTGCCATTTTGTGCCAGACACCACCTTGGTTAGGGTGTTAGCGTCGGCGCTGGGAGAGAGCGCCAGAAGTATGTATAATAGATCATAACGTCAATCACTGTTCGGCGCTGATGTGACGCCAGCACTGCAATTTTCATCCCCAACGCTGGAACTAACACACATTCAGCAGCAGCAAGGACCCCCAACCAGCGATATTTAAAGGGATCAGCCACCACTCTAAGTTTGATTAATTTTTATTGGCTCTGTGTAAGTTTGTGGACATGTTTGCAGCTTTCTAGAGTTGTTTGAAGTTGGTGAGGTGACAGGGAGTGGTGCTGCAAGTGGAGAAGGCCTTGGTTCTGACTTCAAGGGTTCTGGTCAGACCACTTGCTCCCAGTCATGGGTGCTCCAGTTGTCTTCCCCCTTGGCCTGCAGCATGACAGGGAGATGGGGCAGAGGCAGCAAAGAAGAGGACAAGCTGCTCGCAGAGGGAGGAGGAGGAGGAGGGGGAAAAGGGCTCTCAGCAGGAGTCCTTACCCACCTAGGGTCTTCCGAGAGCAATTCTCTTACCTCAGCCTGAGCTAGGAGCAGCGTGTGGATTTCCTTGCATCGGGACCCTTCCAGGCTGGAGCAGGCGACATCTGTAACATCTCCGGGTGTTTTTGTGAATGGAAGACTGTGTCCAGTGGAGTTCCGCAGGGCTCAGTACTAGGTTCCTTGCTTTTTGTGGTATATATCAATGATTTAGACTTCAATGTGGGGGCATGATTAAGAAGTTTGCAGATAATACAAAAATTGGCTGTGTGGTTGATAGTGAGGATGAAAGCTGTAGACTGCAGGAAGATATCAATAGACTGGTCAGGTGGGCAGAAAAGTGGTAAATGGAATTCAATCCGGAGAAGTGTGAGGTAATGCATTTGGGGAGGGCTAACAAGGCAAGGAATACACAATAAACAGATCCCTGAAGGTAGCAAGACAGGTAGATAAGGTGGTTAAGAAGGCATACGGGATACTTTCCTTTATTAGCCAAGGCATAGAATATAAGGCATATATATAGACCCCCTGCGACTCCACCTCATTATCTCAGTTGTATCTTGCTATGTCTTTGATGTGGTACCTTCCTGGCTGACCTGATTAACTTTATCACACCTCGGCAGATAGTCAGGATGATTTAATTTAGTTGTCTGCAATTGTAAGGTACACATGCATTGTTCTCTATCTATATATGCTTTGGCGATTCTGTATCTTTTTACTTCACCCAATGAAGGAGTAGTAAGCTCCGAAAGCTTGTGATTTCAAATAAAACTGTTGGACTATAACCTGGTGTTGTGCGACCTCTCAATTTTGTCCACCCCAGTCCAACACCGGCATCTCCGCATCATAGAATATAAGAGCAGGGAGGTTATGCTTAAACTGTATAAAACCTTAGTTAGGCCACAGCTAGAGTACTGCATACAATTCTAGTCATCACATTACAGGAAGGATGTGATTGTACTAGAGAGGGTGCAGAGGAGATTTACGAGGATGTTGCCTGGGCTGGGGAATTTTAGTTATGAGGAAAGATTGGATAGGCTGGGGTTGTTTTCTTTGGAACAGAGGAGGCTGAGGGGAGACTTGATTGAGGTGTCTAAAATTATGAGGGGCCTAGATAGAGTGGATAGGAAGGACCTATTTCCCCTAGCAAAGAGGTCAATAACCAGGGGCGTAGATTTAAAGTAATTGGTAGGAGGTTTAGAGGGGAGTTGAGAAGAATTTATTTCACCCAGAGGGTAGGGGTCTGGAACTCACTGCCTAAGAGTGGTAGAAGCAGAAATGCTCATCACGTTTAAAAAGTACTTGGATATGCACCTGAAGTGCCGTAACCTACAAGGCTACGGACCAAGAGCTGGAAAGTGGGATTAGGCCAGCACAATGGCTGAATGGCCTCCTTCTGTGCCGTAAATTTCCATGATTCTATGATTCTAGGATCTCCCAGTTCGCCATCCACTGCTGCATAAGCGAGGTGACAGATGTTCTTTATGCCAGGAGAGGGGACTTCATTGTCTTCTCTCTGACCAGAGTGTCAGCTGTGGCTCAGTGGGTAGCACTCTCACCTCTGAGTCAGAAGGTTGTGGGTTCATAGTCCCACCCCAGAAACCTGAGTGCAAAAATCTAGGCTGATACTCCAGTGTAGTGCTGAGGGAGTGCTGCACTGCTGGAGGTGCTGTCTTTCAGATGAGACGTTAAACCGAGACACTGTCTGCTTTCTCAGGTGGATGTAAAAGATCCCATGGCACTATTTCGAAGAAGAGCAGGGGAGTTATCCCTGGTGTCCTGACCAATATTTATCCCTCAATCAACATCACTAAAACAGATTATCTGGTTATTATCATGGCTGTTTGTGGGAGCTTGCTGTGCACAATTGGCTGCTGTGTTTCCTACATTACAACAGTGACATCACTTCCAAAAGTAGTTCAGTGTCTGTAAAGCGCTTTGGGACATCTGAGGTAAGTACAAGTCTTTCTTCTTACCAGAGAGAAGCAAGCGGAACATGCACATGGCTTTGCAAGGATACCGGGCTTCCACATGGTGCAGGGCGCCATCGACTGCACGCACATGGCTTTGTGGGCACCGCATCTAAATGCTGAGATGTATCGCAACCACAAAGTTATCACTCGCTGAATGAGCAGTTGGTGTGCGACCATGCTCAGCACATCATGATGGTGAATGCCCGGTATCCTGGCAGCGGTCATGATGCTTTTATTCTCTGCCAGTCCGCTGTTCCCTTAGACTTTGAGCCACCAAGACAAACCAGAGGGTGGCTACTGGGCGACAAGGACTATCTGCTGACAACCTAGCTCATGACTCTGCTCCGCACCCCAACCACACGTGGGCAGCATGTGTACAATGAGAGCCATGCTGCCACATGGAATTTGATAGAGCAGACCATTGGCGTCCTTAAACAACACTTCCTCTGCCTGACCGCTCTGGAGGAGCCCTGCAGCACTCATCAGAGTGCGTCTCAAGATTCAACGTGGTCTGCTGCATGATCCACAATGTCGTAATCATAAGGGCACAGCCCTTGCCACCAGGCATACATGATTAGTTGAGCAGGAAGAGGAAGAGAAAGAGGAGGAGAAAGAAGAGGAGGAGGCAGAAGAGGAGGAAGTGGAAGAGGAGGAAGCAGAAGGGAGGAGGCAACCCAAGCAGTCCCTTTCTCCCTGGGCTGTCCGTGATCGACTCATCTGCCTGCAATACCAGTGAACGCAACCCCAATTCCCCATTCAACATTGTCTCACACCTTACCTTCCCTCTGTTACTAACCATCACTGTGTCCTCTTGGCCACAATGTTGAAATAAAAGTCACCACAGAAGAAATATTCCAATCCAACTTTTAGCCATCAATCCATCCAATATTACATAACAAAGTCAACTAATCACCCTTGTGCATTTGCCTGTCCTAGTACTCCTATGAAGTGCCATCCCAGTGGCTGCAGCATGGTTGTTGGAAGGCTGCTGACTTTCCGTGGGGGACACTGCAGATGGCCTTGGAGGATGACCTCAAGCAGTCTAGGACTAGAAGCCCGGCTGCGGACTGCTGAACCTCAGCATGGGCAGCAGCAGTCTGGGCTAGTTGACTGACAGGCAGCAGCAAGGATACTGGCGGAGTGGCAGTGGTGGGAGAACAAATGCTGTCATCCTGAGAGAGAACAGCAGGTTCGTGCTCCACGGAGCCACTGTCACTCCCCCGGGGCGGCATCTCAGCATGTTGGAGGACAGATTGCTGCACTGCTTTGATACCCTACAAGACCCTTTCCACACTGGTAAACACAGCCATGATGGCAGCAGCCTGAGCTTGCGTGGCAGATGTCTGAGCTTCCACTGCAGCACTCAGACATTGGGTGGCTTCTGCTTGTGCTACAATGGAAGCTGAGACATCGGCCATCAGACGCTGTATCATGGTTGGGTCCACAAGTGCGCAAATGGATCTGCCCAACCCTTCCATGCTGGTAATCATGGGCTCCAAGCTCTGCGCAAAGCCCTGTGTATGGTTGATGCCAGACTCCTCCATTCTCCTTGACATTGCACTCAGGCTTTCTGGCAGACCTGCCAATGCACCAAGCATTTCATTGTGCATACCCATCAGCCTTCTTCTGTAGGCCGCCTCATCGAAGTCCTCATCTGAGTCCTCTGCAGCAGAACCCGTGTGCAACCTCGCCCTCTGGGGAGATGGCGCCTGTGCTATCCTTTCCCCCTGCCCTGGCTGCAGCCCACTCGTGATCGGAGACTCACCACATGCAGATCCCATCTCCAAGCTACCCTCTAAACTCCAGTGCCAGTATCTGAGCTGGTGGCTGCGAGTATTAGATCGAGTGACGGTGTTGTGTCTTCATCATCAGTGTCTTGGTGCTCTTCAAATTCCTGCTCCTCCACCAGTGCCTGGCCAGGTGGCAGTTCTTGGCTATCTGAAAGGAGAAAGGAACAAGGGTAATGTTGTGTTGAGGGAAGGTGGGGAAAGCAAGAAGTACATGCTTACACCATGTACAGTTTGTAAATCAGCAGAGAATGTGGGATGAGGGGAAAGTGGGATGTGAGAAGGAGGATTACGTATGAGGATACCGGCATCTTGTATTCTTTCAGCCCCGCCACTGACCACGGGCTCAGCCATGCCCCTCCCAAGAATGGCCAGTGCTGTCTCCTCCATGGGGATGAGGTTATGCAGGCGCACCTGTTCCCTGCTGGTTAGGTGCTGCTGGTGCCAGTTGTGAGCCACCTTTTCCTGCAAGAGAAAGGGTAGCGTGTCAGTGAGTGTGGTGTAATGTGTTTGGGCGAAGTGGCTGTCATGGTTGAATAGCCGACTGTGTTCAAGCTGTGAGATGTGGCTGTGAGGCTTGCAGCAGTGGTAAATGTGTGCGGGTGAGGAGAAGCTATGAATGTGAGGTATGATTCGTGTTTGGTAGAGATTGTTGGTAGGTGAGTGATGGAGGGGTGGTGCATTGAGCAGTGTGTGAGGCCAGTGGTGCAGATGGTGGGATATGGCATTTGAAGATGAATTCACTGACCTTGACAACTCGTGTGAGGTCATCAAACTTCTTCCTGCACTGTGTCCACGTCCTCGGGGCTATGCTACTGGCATTCACCACAGCTCCCAATGCACTTTACACTGTTGCTTAGTGGGCCTCCTGGCCCCCTGTGGAAACAGTACCTCTCTCTCCTATTGACCTCCTGCACCAAGGCCTCCAGTGCTGCATCCGAAAACCTTGGCACGCTCTCTCCCCTGTTGTGCCATCATTAATTGTTGTTCACTGTCTTCCCAGGCCAGTTCAATGAGCTGATTGCAGGCAGAATGCAGCTCCCCATTAAGACGGTCCAGACTGCCTTTAAGTAGTGCAGGCTAGCTTTAAGTGGTGCTAACCTCGCACGAACTTGGGCTCCCTGCTGAGTGTTCAGCCACTCAGCAGCGCGTTCAGTGCTGGGCTGAATGCCGTAATCATGGAAATGAGCAGGCAGCACGAAGTTGGCATGCTGCCTGCATTCCTCTGAATGGGCGGGGGTTGATCGCGCATCGTGATCCTCTCCCACGTTATCCCACACATTGGGGTAGATCTTGTGCGATAGTGTAAAACGGGTGATAGTGAGTCGCCATCTTTCACACAGTCTAGTCTGTGGAAATGTCCAAGAATACCAACACTTGATGGAGCCACCAGGAGTCAGTTGAACAATGCAGGAAGGGTCATCCCAACTGATTTTTGCTTCTTCCCACACTGACCAAGACTCAGTGGAAATTCAGATCAAAACTCAAGGGCCTTGCTTTAATATTGTCAGTTTTAATTGTCTTGACTAGCTAAATGCAAATCTCCCAAAATGTAATAATGAAGTTGCTGATCTGTGTTTTGCTTTCCCATGTGCTGTTAAAGTTGGTGGCTGTTGAGGCGAACCTGATTTTGGCACTATGCACAGAAGTACCTGAAATTTATCTGACAAGGTTATCACTGCAGCTTTAAATAATAGTGACTTTTATTTAACCCCCTCACTTCCGTAATGAAATATCTGGTCATCCTTCCAATGACAATCAAATTTATCTAGTGATTAATATAATCTACTAATAGGAATACCGAGGCACTGAGCAAAGACTACCACTAGGGGTCATGTGGCAGTAAAAATCTTTAACAGAATATATATTTGATATGATAGACAAACCTTTCTCACATAATTTAATGAAAGACAATAAATACAACAGTTTATGAATTTATTTGGAAAACTATAGATTTTCACTCAAATATTCTGAATACATTTGTAACTATGAATACAACTTACATGTTGATCAAGCAAATATTGATAGGTTAGTCGTATAAAAGATTGTTCTGGAGATGAGCAGCCTGCTGTTCCCTCGCCAATTCGACACAATTCTGATACACAAAGAGGACAAAACTTACATTTTATGCTTCTTACGAGCTAACTACTTCTACTAAATTCCTGTCCATCAGCTCAGCAGCATCGATGGGGCCAGTGGAGGTTTATGGGGAGACCCCTAAAGGTAGCACCTCTGCACGATAAACAACCGCACCCAGAAGGTTGGCTTTACTAGCACTTGGTCCTGATGACTCACCCAGCTCTCACGAGTGGCTCCAAGCACCACACCCTGGGACCTTGGCTCAGTTAGCATACTAAACCTAGTGAGAGTAGCCAAGAAGTAAAGATCGAACACTTGGCCAACTCTAGACCTCTGAAAACGAGAACTTACAAGCTAACATTCTTTGGCCTGCAGCGGTCTGCGGTTTTAATGTGGAGCCAGGAGGAACACTCGATTTGCATAAGCAATGGGCCGAACGCAAGTTTCAGGCAAAGAGTTGGACGACTACAGGATGCTTGAACCAACATGGTGCGCGACGCACTTCCAGTGCAGACTGAGCGCACGCCATATTGGGTTCTGCAGTGCCTATTTTTTGCCCAAAACGCGAGCGCAGCGCAATCGAATTTCTAGGCAAAAGTTTGTCATTTGTGTTACTAAATCTACAGTTCTGGCCACACCACATCATTATTACCAACTGGATATAAAAGTGGCCTCAAGGGCCTCACCATTTACACTGTTGGAACTGTCCCTGAACTCAAGTTGATTGTCTGACCAAGATTATGAATTCATAGTAAGAACCTGCAAGTGAATAGATTTATACGGCAGCAAACTGTGCCACAACATCACTCTTTAAATATATCATAAATTGTGGTAGATCCTATCTTATCAGTGATTTGCTGTATTATAATGTATATTTATGTATGTTACATTTTTGCATTTTACCATTATATTATTTCATGAATTGCTTATTATATCTCATCAGTCATTAGTGTTTTATACTATTACTCATTTTATTTAGAGTTGTGCTTCATTGGTGTTATTATATCATATCTCATCAGTCATTTCATTTGTTTTCATATTATTAGTTATGTCGTATGGTGGGACATCTACTGATAATTTGAATTCTGTAATTTTTATCAAGCATATCATATTGCATTTCAATGATACCAAATTGTAACTTATTGTTTTGGTATTTCATTTTACAAATTTCTCCTCAGGGCTTGTTAATAGCTCATTTGTATAAACAGAGATTAGGGAAAACATGTATTCCCTCCAGTTCAAGCCAGTTCAGCCCTGAGTGTCATTAAATCTAAATTTGAGATATTTGTTCTTTCCTCCAGGTAGCTATAAGTAGTAGCCTGGGAGTCTTCATTAGAAATTAGGAAACAAATTCCTCAGTTAGTCAGTGACTGATTAGCCATGATTTAATTCATGAAAGAGAGCCCATGATATTCCCTGCAGTTTGGATAGAGCCTGGTGGTCTCAGAGGTGATTGGGAAGGGAAGTGCAACTCAATACGATTAAGATATTTCAACTAACCTAAAAAATGGATTATAAAGTGTTACAATACAGTAAAAGGGAGCATATGTCTAATGACCTCCCAGTGCACATCTGTCTTTCATAGTTTCAGGAATGAAGGCAGAAATGCATGGAATTGCACATCTTTTATGATATTTTTTGCCATAACTTCTTGGCTGATATATCTGTTATGATTCAAACCCTTTTTTTACTTGTGCTAGCTTCAAAAGTTTGATTCTATAGGCAAGACCTCATTCCCAATGAACAGAAAGATGATCTTATGTACACAATATTTAGGACATTTTCAAAAGGGAATTGGATATATACTTGAAAAGGAAAAACTTACAGGGCTATGGGGAAAGAGCAGGGGAGTGGGACAATTTGGATAGCTCTTAAAGTGATGGCACAGCTATGATGGGCCAAATGGTCTCCTTCTGTGCTGTGTGATTCTAATGTTCTAGGTCATAGTATGCCCAGGTAAAACTATTTTTTTTTAATTTTAGGTACATACACTGAAAACAATGGGGGTAATTTTCAACTTTGCTCCCTAGGCAATAAACTGGTGGGATGGATTGCATGCCCATTGTAGAACCAAGATGATTTTTGTGCCATTGAAATCAATGGAACAAATCTCCTAACAATTTGTATTCTGTAATTTCTTTATAAGAACATAAGAACATAAGAAATAGGAGCAGGAGTAGGCCAATCAGCCCCTCAAGCCTGCTCCACCATTCAATAAGATCATGGCTGATCTGATCCTAACCTCAAACCTAAAGGGGGAAAAATTCAGTTGGTTGCGCCTCCCGTTAGCGCCTTAAGAGGGCGCTAATGGGGCGCAAAGCATCTAGCGCCCAGGCGCGGCGAAGTTTGCGCCGCTCGCGAAATTAACTAGACATTTTGCGGCGGCGCTAAACACTACCGCCACGATCTCCTGCGCCGGCAGATCATGACGTCACTCGAGTGCGCAACGCCCCGGTATCGCCCCGGAGCGGATATTGAGTGGCGCCCCCTGCCTTACCGCTTGACGCTAGCAATGACAGGTTGAGGGGAGCGTTCTGCAGTCATGAAGGGAAAGGGGGAGCGCTATTTAAAGGTGACCGCTTCCTGCCTTTTATTGTTGGTGCCATTTTTGAACTACGCATTCTGAGAGAGAGAGGGAGAGACTTCTGGAGAGATTCAACATTGTGTGAAGGCGTTTTGGGTACTGAGCAGCACTTTGCAGGTTCATTTTGATTTGCCATTCCTTGTATCGATTTAGCAGAGACTGTGGGGGCTGCATTCTGAGCTCTTGGCCTGGTACTCTCCATTGTTCTTTCCAGCACATTTGATGTGCAGGTCTCTCCAGGCCGAGATTCAAGGCTGCAATGAGCAGGATGTGGATGGAAAGCAAGATTAACCATCCCCTTTAAGAACTGGCCCGTGCCATTGTGTGTGTGTTCCAGTGCTGACTGACATTACATGAGCTTCACCAGCGCTCTGAGGTAGCGCCTCGCTCCTCGGCCTTTGCGCCTTAAGACAGGTGTGAAGCGCCTGATATAGCGCTGCAATCACCTCCAGGGGCGATAAAAGTCAAGTTTGCAGTCGGTGGCGATAATTAGCGCCAGGCGCTAATCTTTGCGCCCGGCCGATAATTGCGCCCCAAATGGGGCGATACTGAATTTCTCCCCCAAAGAACACAAGAAGTAGGAGCAGGACCCGGCCACTCAGCCCCTGGGCCCGCTCCGCCACCCACAGGGCCCTGACCGATCCGAACTCAGCCTCATGTCCAATTTCCTGCCCGCTCACCGTAACCCCTAATTCCCTTTACCTCTAGGAAACTATCTATTTCTGTTTTAAATTTATTTAATGATGTAGCTTCCACAGCTTCCTGGGGCAGCAAATTCCACAGACCTACTACCCTCTGAGTGAAGAAGTTTCTCCTCATCTCAGTTTTGAAAGAGCAGCCCCTTATTCTAAGATTATGCCCCCTAGTTCTAGTTTCACCCATCCTTGGGAACATCCTTACCGCATCCACCCGATCAAGCCCCTTCACAATCTTATATGTTTCAATAAGATCGCCTCTCATTCTTCTGAACTCCAATGAGTAGAGTCCCAATCTACTCAACCTCTCCTCATATGTCCACCCCCTCATCCCCGGGATTAACCAAGTGAACCTTCTTTGTACTGCCTCGAGAGCAAGTATGTCTTTTCTTAAGTATGGACACCAAAACTGTATGCAGTATTCCAGGTGCGGTCTCACCAATACCTTATATAACTGCAGCAATACCTCCCTGTTTTTATAATCTATCCCCCTAGCAATAAAAGCCAACATTCCGTTGGCCTTCTTGATCACCTGCTGCACCTGCATACTAACTTTTTGATTTTCTTGCACTAGGACCCCCAGATCCCTTTGTACTGCAGTACTTTCCAGTTTCTCGCCATTAAGATAATAACTTGCTCTCTGATTTTTCCTGCCAAAGTGCATAACCTCACATTTTCCAATATTGTATTGCATCTGCCAAATCTCCGCCCACTCACCCAGATATATCAAGCCCATCATATTGCATTTCAATGATACCAAATTGTGGCTTATCATTTTGGTATCTCATTTTATAAATTCCTTCCCAGTGCTTGTTAATGGACTAATTTGTATAAACAGAGATTAGGGAAAGCATGCTGAAAATTGCTCAATAACTCCTGCCTTCTCTAAAATCAGTGGGGACTAGCACAATGACAGATCATTTGATTCAGGCTGAAAATCACTAATTAGTTTTTGTTAAGAGACATAAATAATACAAGAACAAAATGAAGCAGAATGTGTATAGCAATAGAATATCCGATTTCTCACCACTACTTTAAAATGCTACTTTCTTTAGCAATCCTCTTCAGTAACTTTATGATTGTTGCTAAAATTCAGTTCAGCTTGTAATGCTGAAAGAGATGTTAAATATCATGGGGAAGATTTTCGGCTATACTGCCTGGGAGTTAATGACTTGGACTTGGGTGTACAGGGCACAATCTCGAAATTTGCAGATGACACGAAACTTTGAAGTGTAGTAAACAATGAGGAAGATAGTAATACACTTCAAGAGTTATGACGAAAGGTCATCGACCTGAAACTGTTAACTCTGTTTCTCTCTTCACAGCTGCTACCTGACCTGCTGAGTATCTCCAGCATTTTCTGTTTTTATTAAAGCATATGAGATCCTGGGCTTTAGAAATAGAAGCAGAGAGTACAAAAGCCAGGAAGTTATGCTAAACCTATATAAACAGCTGGAGTATTGTGTCCAATTCTGGGCACCACACTTCAGGAAGGACACGAAGGCTGTGGGAAGGGTATAGAAGAGATTTACTAGAATGGTTCTAGGGATAAGGGATTACAGTTACGTGGATAGACTAGAGTAGCTGGGATTGTTCTCTTAAAAGCAGAGAAGGCTAAGAGGAGATTTGATAAAGGTGTTTAAAATCATGAATGGTTTAGATAAAGTAAACAGAATCATAGAATGGTTACAGCACAGAAGAAGGCCATTTGGCCCGTCGAGCCCGTGCCAGCTCTCTGCAAGATCACTTCAGCTAGTCCCACTCCCCCCGCCCTTTCCCCGTAGACCTACAAAAAATTTCCTTCAGGGACTTATCCAATTCCCTTTTGAAAGCCACAATTGAATCTGCCTCCACCACCCTTTCAGGCAGTGAATTCGAGATCCTAACCACTCGCTGCGTAAAAAAGTTTTATCTCATGTCGCCTTTGGTTCTTCTGCCAATCACCTTAAATCTATGTCCTCTGGTTTTCGACCCTTCCGCCAATGGGAACAGTTTCTCTCTATCTACTCTGTCTAGACCTCTCATGATTTTGAACACCTCTATCAAGTCTCCTCTCAACCTTCTCTGCTCTAAGGAGAACAACCCCAGCTTCTCCAGTCTATCCACGTAACTGAAGTCCCTCATCCCTGGAACCATTCTCGTAAATCTTTTCTGCACCCTCTCTAAGGCCTTCACATCCTTCCTAAAGTGCGGTGCCCAGAATTGGACACAATACTCCAGTTGAGGCCGAACCAGTGTTTTATAAAGGTTCATCATACCTTCCTTGCTTTTGTACTCTATGCCTCTATTTATGAAGCCCAGGATCCCGTATGCTTTTTTAACCGCTTTCTCAACCTGCCCTGCCACCTTCAACGCTTTGTGCACATATACCCCCAGGTCTCTCTGTTCATGCTTTGTTGGCCTTTATTGCAAGGGGGATGGAGTATAAAAGTAGGGAAGTCTTGCTACAACTGCACAGGGCATTGGTGAGACCACACCTGGAGTACTACGTGCAGTTTTGGTCTCTTTATTTAAGGAGGGATATACTTGCATTGGAGGCAGTTCAGAGAAGGTTCACTAGGTTAATTCCTGAGATGAAGGGGTTGTCTTATGAAGAAAGGTTGAGCAGGTTGGGCCTATACTCATTGAAGTTTAGAAGAATGAGAGGTGATCTTTTTAAACATATAAGATTCTGAGGGGGCTTGACAGGGTCGATGCAGGGAGGATGTTTCCCCTCGTGGGGGAATCTAGAACTAGGGGGCACAGTTTCAGGATAAGGGGTCGCCCATTTAAAACGGAGATGAGGAGGAATTTCTTCTCTCAGAGGGTAGTGAATCTTTGGAATTCTTTACCCCAGAGAACTGTGGAGGCAGAGTCATTGAATATATTCAAGGCAGAGATAGACATATATTTGAGCTACAGGGGAGTCAAGGGTTATGGGGAGCGGGCGGGAAAGTGGCGTTGAGGCCAAGATCAGATCAGCCATGATCTTATTGAATGGCGGGGCAGGCTCGAGGGGCCGAATGGCCTACTCCTGCTCCTATTTTTTATGTTCTTATGTTCTTTAGTTTATATTGCCTCTTCTCGTTCTTCCTACCAAAATGTATCACTTCGCACTTTTCTGCGTTAAATTTTATCTGCCATGTGTCCGTCCATTCCACCAGTCTGTCTATCGTCTTCTTGAAGTCTATCACTATCCTCCTCACTTTTCACTATACTTCCAAGTTTTGTGTCATCTGCAAATTTTGAAATTGTGCCTTGTACACCCAAATCCAAGTTATTAATGTATATCAAGAAAAGCAGTGGTCCTAGTACCAACTCCTGGGGAACACCACTGTGTACCTTCCTCCAGTCCGAAAAACAACCGTTCACCACTACTCTCTGTTTCCTGTCACTTAGGCAATAAAGAGAAACTGTTTCCAATGGCTGAAGGGTCAATAACCAGAGGGCACAGATTTAAGGTGATTGGCAAAAGAACCAGAGTCGACACGATTTGGAATGCACTTGGGAGTGGGACTAACTAAATTGCTCTTCGAAAGAGCCGGCATAGACTCGATGGGCCGAATGGCCTCCTTTTGTGCTGTACTCTTCTGTGATTCTATGATTCTATGATTGCCTGGACATCACAGAAAGGATATTCTGACATAACAGAACTGGCTGGATTTTCCTTTCATTGCAATTAAGAGCTTAAAAAACAAATATATAGGCCTGGAGTTTCCATTAGGTTGCAGCCCAAATCACCCAAAATCGGCCAAACCGGCGCAAAAAATAGAGGAATTTCAAGCGCAAATTATGTCCAGCGTAAATCGAGTTTCCGCGATCTATTGTGCTATTTTAAAAAACATTACACTGGTTCCAGCCTCGCCCACAAAACTGGCCACACCCCCAGATGAAATTAATCACCATGGCGAGTTTCCGCTAATTGCCTCCGTTTGCGGGCCTTCGAAGAAGATCTTAAATTTCAGCTGGTTTTTTAGGCGTAAAGGGACTAAAGCTTTTAAAAGCTTTTAAATATTATTAATTTATAAGTTACCAAGAAACTGACTGCTGAACACTAATGTAACTAGTAAATAGTTCTGCATAGTTTTATAAAATCATTTTCAGTTATTTAAAATCGGGTTACTCACAGATGGTGAACTAGACACTCCAATTAAAAATGCTTAGTTTTTGTGAAAAACCCATTTTCAGCGGTATTTAAAAGAATGCACCAATTTACCACTCTTAAATATGTCATGGAATATTTTTAAAGCGATTTTTTAAAATTACATTCTAAAACACTGCCCGATTGCGCTGGTTCATGGAATATTTTACGTTCGGTGATATGCAAATGAGTTTGAGCGGAAACTTGAGCAAAAAATTCACTTTGCAAAACTAGCGCAATTTGCGCCTGGATCGCCAATTGTGCCCAAAGCAGAAGCTCTTGGCCATTGTAGCTTATTCTGATACAATATTGGCAAAAGTAGTCTTTTTGTCTGAGACAGGTGTCAGAGGGAGGGGCCAAGCCACTTAATTCAAATACAAGTATCTTCGGGGATTATTTCAAATATAAATTTGATTGGCAGTTCTTCTGGAATATAACTGATAGTTATTTGAATTTTCTTTCGTGGAAAGTATTTCCCTGCCTGTTAAAATTGGAGACTCCATCAAAAGCATTAGGAAAGAGCTAGGACAGAAAGCTTAAATGGATGCAGAATAAGAAAGAAAAAACAATTATGTGAAAATATTATGTACATTATAGTTTAGCGTAGGAGTCATGACTATTTATTATATTCTACTTACAGAAATAATTAATTTAAAAACTACTATAAAATCTAAATATATTACTACTACTGTTCACTTAATCTTTTACTGTTTAATACATTTGTTTGGCAGTTAAAGTCTAGTCTAGTGTTATATTGCCACCTTCCAAATTCAAGAAAGATCACATGAGCACACATAATAAAACCAGTAGACTGAAACAAATTATATTCTCTGTTCAATCCCTGGGCTCACTGTAAATTTACCAAGATACCAAGGCAAGCGAATGCACTTGGGAGTTGGCTTACCTGAGGTCCACTGCCGACGTCACAGCCGGCCCAAAGTGCTCCAGAGGAAGCCAAGAGCTGCCTCAGGAGGCCAAACAGGTGTTTGCAGCTCGACGGAATTATTTAGATGAGGCCTGAGGCCCAATTTCGGATGAGCCTCAGGTTTCTGGCTTCTCCCAAATTTCTCCTCCATGGTTTCTAAGCACCACAAATGATGCCTTCATCCTCCAGCAGTCTGAAATCACTGCTTTGTTTGAAGCCTGGTCTTTGTAGTGGATGCTGTGAGTGGTAGCAGAGCTTGAAAGCAGTAATTTTCCGTAATCAGCCCAAAGAAATAGATGACATTTCCATAACTCCAACAGGACTTGAGCCGCAGTGCTCCATAGAGTCGCCTGTCACTTTAATTCTCCGCTCCACTCCCACTCTGACCTCTCCGTCCTCGGCCTCTTACACTGTTCCAATGAAGCTCAATGTAAGCTCGAGGAACAGCACCTCATTTTTCGATTAGGCACTTTACAGCCTTCTGGACTCAACATCGAGTTCAACAATTTCAGACCATAACCTCTGCCCCTATATTTTTTTCATTTTTTTTTTCTCTCTCTCACATGGCAGCTGCCGATCATTCTGCCATTGCCATTTACACTTCATCTAGAGTCATCTTTTGTTTATTAACTTATTCCATTACCATCTCCTTTTGCCTTGCACCATCATCCCTTTTGTCTCTTAATCTCTCCTGCCTTCCATCCTATCACAGACCTTCCCTTTTGTTCTTTCCTCCCCTCCCCCCTTTCCCTGCCCCGACACTTGCTTAAAAACCTGTTACATCTCCAGCTTTTTCCAGTTCTGACGAAGGGTCATTGACCTGAAACGTTAACTCTGTTTCTCTCTCCAAAGATGCTGCCTGACCTGCTGAGTATTTCCAGCATTTCTGTTTTTATTTCAGATTTCCAGCATCCGCAGTATTTTGCTTTTGTATTAGTGCTCCATAGAGTATTTGGTTACCAAAGTTTATACTTATTTTTATGCCCATTGCAATGAAATATTTGTGTATTTTCTTGAATGGTCATAGTATTAATTGGTTTTGATGCAAGTGCATTCCATATACTACTCTGAGAGGAAAAAACAGTCCCAAATGTTCTCTTTTTCAGTGTAAAAATTTGATATTCTACCCTTTCCCACCTGAGGTGAGCATCCCAGTTGCACCGTAAATGGCACAGGTGTCCGCCCGAAATATGTAAACGTCCCTAAATCCAGAAAATGAGCTGGGGTCAAGAAGGTGACTAACAGATGGGTTGAAGTCTTGCCCTGCCAGTACCCTCACATCAGATTTACCAATTTTGAATTTGAGCCTTCTAGTTAAGAACATAAGAACTTAAGAATTAGGAGCAGGAGTAGGCCATTCGGCCCCTCAAGCCTGCTCCTCCATTCAATAAGATCATGGCTGATCTTCTACCTCATCTCCACTTTCCTGCACTATCCCCATATCCCTTGATTACCTTAATATCCAAAAATCTTAAGATCTCTGTCTTGAATATACTCAGCGACTGAGTCTCCACAGCCCTCTGGGATAGAGAATTCCAAAGATTCACCACC
This sequence comes from Squalus acanthias, assembly GCA_030390025.1. Classification (NCBI taxonomy): domain Eukaryota; kingdom Metazoa; phylum Chordata; class Chondrichthyes; order Squaliformes; family Squalidae; genus Squalus; species Squalus acanthias. Next base: position 77,721,992 of record CM059426.1, on the reverse strand, counting down.
CTCCGAGTGAAGAAATTTCTCCTCATCACAGTCCTAAATGGCTGACCCCTTATTCTGAGACTGTGACCCCTGGTTCTAGACTCCTCAGCCAGGGGAAACATCCTCCCTGCATCTACCCTGTCAAGCCCTGTAAGAATTTTGTATGTTTCAATGAGATCACCACTCATTCTTCTAAACTCCAGAGAATATAGGCCTAGTCTACTCAATCTGTCCTCATAGGACAATCCCCCCATCCCAGGAATCAGTCTGGTGAACCTCCGTTGCACTCCCTCTATGGCATGTATATCCTTCCTTAGGTAAGGAGACCAAAACTGTACACAATACTCCAGGTGTGGTCACACCAGGGCCCTATATAATTGCAGTAAGACATCTTTACTCTTATACTCAAATCCTCTTTTAATAAAGGCCAACATACCATTTGCTTTCTTAATTGCTTGCTGTACCTGCATGTACCCCACTAGTTACAGCCTGCCAACCTGAAAATTATCCGTTTATTCCCGCTCTCTGTTTTCTGTCTGTTAACCAATCCTCAATCCATGCTAGTATATTATCCCCAATCCCATGAGCCCTAATTTTGTTTAATAATCTCTTGTGTGGCACCTTATCGAATGCCTTCTGAAAATCCAAATACACCATATTCACTGGTCCCCCCTTATCTATTCTGCTAGTTACAACCTCAAAAGCTCTAACAAATTCGTCAAACATGATTTCCCTTTCATAAATCCATATTGATTCTGCCCAATCCTATTATTATTTTCTAACTTCCTGTTACCACTTCCTTAATAATAGATTCTAGCATTTTCCCTACTACTGATGTCAGGCTAACTGATCTGTAGTTCCCCGTTTTCTCTCTCCCTCCTTTCTTAAATAGTGAGGTTACATTTGCTACCTTCCAATCCGCAAGAACCGTTTAACCAATGCATCCACTATCTCTATAGCCGCCTCTTTCAAAACCCTAGGATGTCAGCCATCAGGTCCAGGGGATTTATCGGCTTTCAGTCCCATTAATTACTCCAGTACTATTTTTTTTGTGGTCACCTTTTAAATTGAATAATCTGCTTACATCAATATTGACGATTCTCTTGAACAATTAAAAGCCTGGATCAATTTTCTTTCTCCAGTGAAAAAAAGTTCAATCTCATGAGTCTTTCCTCATAACTAATAGTCCAAAAATAATCCGTGTCATTCTTTTACCAAGAGTTCCACCCATTTATTACCTGATGGAATTCAATCTGGAGAAATGTGAGGTAAATTATTTGGGGAGGGCTAACAAGGCAAGGGAATACACAATAAATGGTAGGATACTGAGAGGTGTAGAGGAACAGAGGGACCTTGGAATGCATGTCCACAGATCCCTGAAGGTAGCTGGACAGGTAGATAAGGTGGTTAAGAAGGTATACGGGATACTTGCCTTTATTAGCCGAGGCATAGAATACAAGAGCAAGGAGGTTATGCTTGAACTGTATAAAACACAAGTTAGAGTATTACTTACAGTTCTGATCACCACATTACAGGAAAGATGTGATTGCACTAGAGAGGGTACAGAGGAGATTTACGAGGATGTTGCCAGGACTGGAGAATTTTACCTATGAAGAAAGATTGGATAGATTGGGGTTGTTTTCTTTGGAACAGAGGAAGCTGAGAGGAGACTTGATTGAGGTGTATAAAATTATGAGGGGCCTAGATAGAGTGGATAGGAAGGACCTGTTTCCCCTAGCAGAGAAGTCAATAACCAGGGGACATAGGTTTAGAGTAATTGGTAGAAGGATTAGAGGGGAGTTGAGGAGAAATGTTTTCACCCAGAGGGTGGTGGGGGTCTGGAACTCACTGCCTGAAAGGGTAGTAGAGGCAGAAACCCTCATCACATTTAAAAGTTCTTGGATATGCACTTCAAGTGCCATAACCTACAAGGTTACGGACCAAGTGCTGGAAAGTGGAATTAGGCTGGATAGCGCTTTTCTGCCCAGCACAGACTCGATGGGCCGAGTGGCCTCCTTCTGTGCAGTAAATTTCTACGATTTCTATGATTCTATGATTGCCCATTTAGGCATTCATAACAGCCAATAGCATAAATGTAGGATAACTACCTGTAAAATTAAATATCATGACTTGCATATTAATTTTCAGCATTTTAACAATGTCATCCTACAGCCATTCAGATGATTGTTGAAGTGCTATTCTAATGGACACATGGGCATCAACTGAAATGATTCACAAATAGTCCATGAAATAATATTGCAATCAGTACACAACAGTATGGAAAATTCATTATCTAGGGACAATGAATAATCATATTCCACAATATTTACTGTCAACCATTAGACGCTTTAAGTTGTAGATTTTCTAGACACCTGCGTCCTTTTCTAGATCAATGTCACTGCACCAGTATACTGTAGTACAGAATGCCCCTTTAAGAATCTAATCTTAACCTGACATATGGGATTAAGATCTCTCTCCCCTCAGGTGCTCACTAGTGGATATTAATCATTAGAAATAGAGAAACCTCGAATCTGTCATTGTATTAATTCTCATATCATGACAGCAAACCTTAAAATTAAGTACACGTCAAGGCTTAACGGAGACTCTGTCAATAGTTCTCTCTTAATAACAAATCTTTGTTCAATCCTTAATTTTCTGTTGCTTTATTCCCTTACTTTCTCGGCACTGTAGCAGCAGGTCTGGAGTGGAAAATCATTAAGTAAGTATTCTTTTTGTCCTGAGTAACTTATCATTAGTATTACTCATAAACAACAGAGTAATCATGAGAATGTTTGTGTACTGATTCTTATTTTAATCTAAAATGGTAGTACATTGCTGCCAAAGAAACAATTGAATATTATTACCTTATTTTCCCACAATAGACAAAAGGTCTTCAGCGGTAGCGCAGAATGGACGATAGCGAATCGACAGCTTGTTGATTCAATGTAAAAGAAAACTGAATTAAATGGAGAAGAAAATCGGGCGGGTGTAAAACAGGCTGCCGGTTTTCTATCACCCTACTGTCCTAGACCAATTTCACCCCAAAGTGTCGATGGCAAAGAGAGGTAACGGGGGTGAAATTCATCTTTGGCGGTAGCACAAAGCATACCAAAGTTAATTGGCAGCTGTTTTACACCCCACTTGATTTTCTTTTCCAACAGTGCAAAATAAAATCGGGCAGGGTGTAAAATGGGCTGTACTACCACCAAAGACCAATTTCACCCCAACAGGTCCAGGACCCAGAATGGAAACTCTTTCTGACCAAGAGAATTACTAATGCTTGTAGGTATAGTTGCTCCTGTATACTGCATTAACTAGGGACTCTGGAATTAAAACAAAATCCAATATGTGATAATTAAATTGTTGTAAACCATCCAACAAGCTAGAAAAATAAAAACCTACTTTGACACAGAGAAACTACTGCACTTTGGTGCCCATTGCAATGCCATTTTTCAGTGAATTCTGTGAATAGAACATATTTGTAAATTCATGGGATTAAAGGGCAGTGACAGCGTGGATACAAATTGGCTGAGAGACAGAAAGCAGAGAGTAGTAGTGAATGGGTGTTTTTCAGACTGGAGGCCAGTATAAAGTCCCTGAGGGATCAGTAATAGGATCACTGCTCTTTTCGATATATATTAATGGTAAAATGGGCAGACACATGGCAAATGCAATTTAAAGCAGAAATTGTGAAGTGATGAATTTTCATAGGAAGAATGAGGAGAGGCAATATAAACCAAATGGTACAATTTTAAAGGAATGCAGGAACAAAGAGACCTCTGGGTGTACACATACAAATCTTTGAAGGTGGCAGGACCAGTTGAGAAGGCTGTTAAAAAAGCATAAGTTGTCCATGGCTTTATAAACAGAGGCATACAGCACTGGCGGCTGAGGAATTTAAATTCAGTTAATTAAATAAATCTGGAATAAAAAGGTAGTATCAGTAATGGTGACCATGACACTACCAGATTGTCACAAAAGCCCATCTGGTTCACTAATGTCCTTTAGGGGAGGAAATTTGCCATTATCTGGTCTGGCCTATATATGACTCCAGACCCACAGCAGTGTGGTTGACTCTTAACTGCCCTCTGAAATGGCCTAGCAAGCCACTCAGTTGTACCAAACTGCTATGAAAAACAATAGTAAGAATAAAACCAGACAGACCACCCAGCATCAACCGAGGCACCGGATTCAGACATGACAATGGCACACCCAGCCCAGTCAACTCTGCAAAGTCCTCCTCACTAAAATCTGGGAATTTGTACCAAAATTGGGGGAGAATTCCCACAGACTAGTCAAGCACAGCCTGACAGTCATATCACAGAATCATACCTTTCAGCCAATGTCCCAGATTCGTCCATCACCATCCCTGGGTAACAACAGAAAACGCTGGAAAAACTCAGCAGGCCAGGCAGCATCCGTAGAGAGAGAAAGAGAGTTGACGTTTCAGGTCGATGACCTTTCATCAGAACTGGGAAGAGCTGGAAATCAAATAGATTTAAGGCCAGGGTAAAGCTGGGAAAAGGGGGAGGGGATAAAGGAACAAAGGAGGAGATGAAGAGACATTAAGAGACATTAAGAGATATGCAAGGCTAGAGGTGGTGTTAATGTGACAGATTAAGGCTGAATGAAGTGTGAAATCCACTGGCAGAATGAAGGACAGCTGCCAGCTTCTAGGAGGAAAAAAAAAGGTGGGGGGGACAAATAAAAGGGTGGATAAAATAAAATATAAATGTGATTGGAGCTGAGGTTATGATCTAAAATTGTTGAACTCGATATTGAGTCCAGAGGGCTGTAGCGTGCCTAAACGAAAGATGAGGTGCTGTTCCTCGAGCTTACGCTGAGCTTCCGTGGAACAGTGTAATAGGCCGAGGACGGTGAGGTCAGAGTGGGAGTGAAGCGGTGAATTAAAGTGACAGGCCACCGGGAGCTCAGGGTCCCCCTTACGGACTGAACGGAGGTGTTCCGCAAAGCGGTCACCCAATCTGCGTTTGGTCTCCCCAATATAGAGGAGTCCACATCGTGAGCAGCGAATACAGTATACTAAATTGCAGGAAGTACAAGTAAATCGCTGTTTCACCTGGAAGGGGTGTTTGGGGCCCTGGACAGTGGGAAGAGGGGAGGTATAAGGGCATGTGTTGCATCTCCTGCGCGTGCACGGGAAGGTGCCGGGCGAAGGGGAAGGGGTGCTGGGGGTGGTAGAGGAGTGGACTAGGGTGTCGCGGAGGGAGCGGTCCCTGCGGAATGCTGAAAGGGGAGGTGAGGGGAAGATGTGTTTGGTGGTGGGATCACGCTGGAGGTGGCGGAAATGGCGGAGGATGATCCGTTGAATGTGGAGGCTGGTGGGGTGAAAGGTGAGGACAAGGGGAACCCTATCGTGGTTCCGGGAGGGAGGGGCAGGGGTGAGGGCAGATGTGCGGGAGATAGAACGGACACGGTCGAGGGCCATGTCGACCACGGTAGAGGGGAATCCTCGGTTGAGGAAAAAGGAAGACATGTCGGAAGCACTGGTATGGAAGGTGGCATCATCAGAGCAGATGCGGCGGAGACGGAGAAACTGGGAGAATGGAATAGAGTCCTTACAGGAGGCGGGGTGGGAGGAAGTGTAGTCCAGGTAGCTGTGGGAGTCGGTGGGCTTGTAGTGAATGTAGTGAATCCCTGGGTATGTCCTGTCCTATCGGTAAGACAGACCCACCAGAGGTGGCGACACAGTAGTATACAGTTGCGAGGGAGTGGCCCTGGGAGTCCTCAACATTGACTCTGGACCCCATGAAGTCTCATGGCATCATTGGCAAGGAAAACATCTTGCTAATTACCAACTACCGCCCTCCCTCAGCTGATGAATCAATACTCCGCCATGTTGAACACCACTTGGAAGAAGCACTGAGTCTAGCAAGGGCACAGAATGTACTCTGGATGGGAGACTTCAATATCCATCACCAAGAGTGGCTCGGTAGCACCACTACTGATCGAGCTGGCCGAATCCTGAAGGACATAACTGCCAGACTGGGTCTGATACAGGTGGTGAGAGAACTAACATGAGGGAAAAACCTACTTGACCTCGTCCTCACCAATTTATCTGTCGCAGATACATCTGTCCATGACAGTATTTTTAGGAGTGAGCACCGCACATTCCTTGCGGAGACAAAGTCCCGTCTTCACACTGAGGACACCCTCCATCGTGTTGTGTGGCACTGCCACCATGCTAAATGGGATAGATTCAGAACAGAACTGGCAGCTCAAAACTGGGCATCTATGAGGCGCTGAGGGCCATCAGCAGCAGCAGAATTGTATTCCACCACAACCTGTAACCTCATGGCCCAATATATAACTCACTCTACTATTACCATCAAGCCAAGGGACCAACCCTGGTTCAATGTGTAGAAGAGCATGCCAGGAGCAGCACCAGGCATACCTAAAAATGAGGTAGCAATCTGGTGAAGCTACAACACAGGACTACATGCATGCTAAACAACGGAAGCAGCATGCTATTGACAGAGCTAAGTGATCCCACAATCACCGGATCAGATCAAAGCTCTGCAGTCCTGCCACATCCAGTCATGAATGGTGGTGGAAAATTAAACAACTAACGGGAGGAGGAGGCTCCATGAATATCCCCATCCTCAATGATGGTGGAGCCCAGCACATGTGTGCAAAAGATGAGGCTGAAGCATTTGCAACCATCTTCAGCCAGAAGTGCCGAGTGGATGATCCATATCGGCCTCCTCCTGAGGTCCCCACCATCACAGAAGCCAGTCTTCAGCCAAATCAATTCACTCCACGTGATATCAAGAAACGGCTGAGCGCACTGGACACAGCAAAGGCTATGGGCCCTGAAAACATCCTGGCTGTAGTGGTAAAGACTTGTGCTCAAGAACTAGCCAAGCCGTTTCAGTATAGCTACAACACTGGCATATCACCAAAAAAGTGGAAAATTGCCCAGGTACGTATTGTCCAAAAACGCAGGACAAATACAATCCAGCCAATTAAAAAAAGAAAAAGAAAGACTTGCATTTATATAGCGCCTTTCATGACCACCGGACGTCTCAAAGTGCTTTACAGCCAATGAAGTACTTTTGAAGTGGAGTCACTGTTGTAATGTGGGAAATGCGGCAGCCAATTTGTGCACAGCAAGGTCCCACAAACAGCAATGTGATAATGACCAGATAATCTGTTTTTGTTGGTTGAGGGATAAATATTGGCCAGGACACTGGGGATAACTCCCCTGCTCTTCTTCAAAATAGTGCCATGGGATCCTCTATGTCCAGCTGAGAGCAGACAGGGCCTCACTTTAACGTCTCATCCAAAAGACGGCACCTCCAAAAGTGCAGCACTCCCTCAGCACTGCACTGGAGTGTCAACCTAGCTTTATGTGCTCAAGTCCCTGGAGTGGGATTTGAACCCACAGCCCCAACAGTCTACTCTCAATCATCAGCAAAGTGATGGAAGGTGTCGTCGACAGTGCTACTAAATGGCACTTACTCACCAATAACCTGCTCACCGATGCTCAGTTTGGGTTCCGCCAGCCCACTTGGACATGGACAAAAGAGCTGAATTCCAGAGGTAAGGTGAGAGTGACTGCCCTTGACATCAAGGCAGCATTTGACTGAGTGTGGTATCAAGCAGCCCTAGTAAAAGTGTAGTTAATGGGAATCAGGGAAAAGACTCTCCACTGGCTGGAGTCATACAAGCACAAAGGAAGATGGTTGTGGTTGTTGTAGGCCAATCATCTCAGCCCCAGGACATCGCTGCAGGAGTTCCTCAGGTCAGTGCCCTAGGCCCAATCATCTTCAGCTGCTTCATCAATTACCTTCCCTCCATCATAAGGTCAGAAATGGGGAAGTTCACTGATGATTGCACACTGTTCAGTTCCATTCGTGATATCAAGAAACGGCTGAGCGCACTGGATACAGCAAAGGCTATGGGCCCCGACAACATCCCGGCTGTCGTGCTGAAGACTTATGCTCTAGACCTAGCTGCGCCTCTAGCCAAGCTGTTCCAGTACAGCTACAACACTGGCATCTACCCGGCAATGTGGAAAACTGCCCAGGTATGTCCTGTCCACAAAAAGCAGGACAAATCCAATCTGGCCAATCACTGCCCCATCAGTCTACTCTCAATCATCAGAAAAGTAATGGAAGGTGTTGTCAACAGTGATATCAAGTCACACTTCCTCACTAATAACCTGCTCACTGATGCTCAGTTTGGGTTCTGCCAGGATCACTCTGCTCCAGACCTCATTACAGTCTTGGTCCAAACATGGACAAAAGAGCTGAATTCCAGAGGTGAGGTGAGAGTGACTGCCCTTGACATCAAGGCAGCATTTGACCGAGTGTGGCATCTAGAGCCTAGTAAAATTAAAGTCAATGTGAATCAGGGGAAAGAATCTCCACTGGCTGGAGTCATACCTAGCACAAAGGAAGATGGTTGTAGTTATTGGAGGTCAATCATCTCAGTCCCAGGACAATGCTGCAGGAGTTCCTCAGGGCAGTGTCCTAGGTCCAACCATCTTCAGCTGCTTCATCAATGACCTTCCCTCCATCATAAGGTCAGAAGTGGGGATGTTCACTGATGATTGCACAGTGTTCAGTTCCATTCGCAACTCCTCAGATGATGATGCAGTCCATGCCCAAATGCAGCAGGACCTGGATGACTTTCAGGCTTGGGCTGATAAGTGGCAAGTAACATTTGCGTCACACAAGTGCCAGACAAAGGCTATCTCCAACAAGAGAAAGTCTAACCACCTCCCCTTGACATTCAATGGCATTACCATCATTGAGTCCCCCACTATCAACATCCTGCAGGTCAACATTGACCAGAAACTTAACTGGACCAGCCACATAAATACTGTGGCTACAAGAGCAGGTCAGAGGCTGGGTATTCTGTGGTGAGTGACTCACCTCCTGACTCCCCAAAGCCTTTCCACCATCTACAAGGCACAAGTCAGGAGTGTGATGGAATACTCTCCACTTTTCTGGATGAGTGCAGCTCCAACAACACTCAAGAAATTCAACACCATCCAGGACAAAGCAGCCTGCTTGATTGGCACCCCATCCACCACCTTAAACATTCACTACCTCCACCACTGGCGTACTGTGGCTGCAGTGTGTACCATCTACAAGATGCACTGCAGCAACTCGCCAAGGCTTCTTCAAGAGCACCTCCCAATCCCACGACCTCTACCACCTAGATGAACAAGGGCAGCAGGCGCATGGGAAAACACCACCTCCAAGTTCCCCTCCAAGTCACACACAATCCTGACTTGGAAATATATCACCGTTCCTTCATCGTCGGATGGTCAAAATCCTGGAACTCCCTCCCTAACAGCACTGTGGGAGTACCTTCACCACACAGACTGCAGCGGTTCAAGAAGGCGGCTCACCACCACCTTCTCAAGGGCAACTAGGGATGGGCAATAAATGCTGGCCTTGCCAGCGACGCCCACATCCATGAATGAATAAAAAATTTTAAAAACACCTCCATTAAAACTCCTCTTAGCCTTAATACAAAACAAAATAGTGCGGATGCTGGAAATCGGAAATAAAAACAGAAAATGCTGGAAATACTCAGCAGGTCAGGCAGCATCTGTGGAGAGAGAAACAGAGTTAACGTTTCAGGTCGATGACCTTTTGTCAGAACTGGAGAAGGTTAGAGACATAATGGGGGAAAAATTCGGTTGCTTTGCGCCTCCCGTTAGTGCCCCAAGGGGGCGGTAACGGTGCAAAACAACTAGTGCCCAGGCGCGGCGCCACTAATGCCTCCCGCAAAATTTAGCGGGAGGTTAGCGGCGGCGACAGCCGCCAGCGCCCCGCGGCACTGCGCCTCAGGTGCTAGGCCCCTCCCCTTTAATCAGGCACTGCTGCACATAGCACCACGATACTCAATGGGAGCACCCCAAGAGGGAGGGGGAGCGCTTCCAGTAGCGCCCCGCCTCCTGTTTGGGGTGTTACCATTGAAGTTCGGACGCGGGGGTGCTGACATTTTCGGGCCCGGTGAAGTTATCACCCCAAAGGGGACGCGAAACACTTTTCTCCCCAACAGGTTTTAAACAAGTGCAGAGGCAGGGAAAGGTGGGAAGGTGGGATGGGAGGAAAGAACTAAGGGGAAGGTCTGTGATAGGATGGAGGCAGGAGAGATTAAATGGCAAAAGATATGATAGTACAAAGCAAGAGGTGGTGGTAATGGGACAAGTAAAGAAACAAAAGATTCTCCCACACCTGCGGCCTCTACCACTGAGAAGGGCAAGTGCAGCAATGTCATGGGAACATCCTCACCTCTAGGTTCCTCTCCAATTCACAAACCATCCTGACTAGGGCATATACTGCCAAAGGGAACAGGGACAGGATTATTGGCACCAGTTTTTCAGGCACTCCAGCCATATTGTTGGAAGTTCCCTTCATTTACATGAAATCTGGAGCCTTAACAAGTTTTGCATGCAATTGGTGTATTGGCTCAATGTGCTCAAAATGCTTGTGGCTCACTCAGTCGCTCACTGTGCACACCAGGTGTTGGGTAGGCCTCATTCTTCAAGCCTCAGCCCACAATTATAAGGGGCTTCCTCCGGTTGCATTATCATTGCTGAAATTGTTGACAAAGCCCATCAAACAGTAATTTTTCAATAATAAAAACAGAAAATGCTGGAGAAACTCAGCAGGTCAGGCAGCATCTGTGAAGAGAGAAACAGAGTTAACATTTCAGGTCGATGACCTTTCGTCAGAACTGGAAAAAAGCAGGAAATGGAACATATTTTTAAGCAAGTGTAGAGGCTGGGAAAGGGGGAAGGGGATGAAAGAACAAAAGGGAAGGCCTGTGATAGGATAGAAGGCAGGAGAAGTTAAGAGACATTAAGAGATATTCAAGGCAAAAGGAGATGGTAATGGGACAGGTTAAGAAACAAAGGATGGCTCTAGATGAAGTGTAAATTGCGCTGGCAGAATGAAAGACAGCTGCCCTGTGGGGTAATTTTTCAGTTCCTACTCAAACTAATTGAACAGTCTAAACATCAATATCTTAGCACCTGCGAAGAAGTTGTGCAGTTGTTTCAGATGTTGTTTTAAGGCAAGCAGCCAACTAACTAAAGTAACAATGTATAGTGCCAAAACTGCACCTGGGGTACCCTCAGGTTTTCAAAATAATAAATTCAAGTACTCTATATATTAGGCCAACAATTGATCATTAATTTACACATTAATAATATAGTGAATGTACTGCAAATTATGATTATATCAATTATATTTTTCCTATAAAAATGAAGTAATAATTCAAGTCAAGCTTACACTTGACGTGAATTAATAGAAATGACCTGGCAAACATCTTTTAAACATATAGGACACAAATTTATACGGAGTCCAGCAAGGCAAGCCCAGTGTAATTTCATTGGGTGTTCAGTGGAGGGTTTGGAAAATTGGCTGGGGCCTGGATATGCTGATTCTGAGCCTATGAGACAAGTTTTTGTCAGGGCCTTTTTAAGACAGATCCCATGTCTGCTCAAACATAGCCTGTGATGTCAGAGGGGGTGGAGCTTCGGGGAGGGAATTCTCATGCCAGGAATTTCCTTGGCTCTGGCCTCCCTTCCGCTGAGTGCCTAAGAACATAAGAAATAGGAGCAGGAGTAGGCCATTCAGCCCTTCGAGCCTGCTCCGCCATTCAATGAGATCGTGGCTGATCTTCTGCCTCAACTCCATTCACCGGCCCTATCGCCATATCCCTTGATGCCCTTACTAGTCAGAAATCTATCGACTTCTGTTTTGAATATACCCAATGACTGAGCCTCCACAGCCCTCTGGGGTAGAGAATTCCAAAGATTGACCACCCTCTGTGTGAAGAAATTTCTTCTCATCTCAGTCCTGAATGGCCTACCCTTTATCCTGAGGCTGTGGCCCCTGGTTCTAGACTCCCCAGCCAAGGGAAACATTCTCCCAGCATCCATCCTATCAAGCCCTGTAATAATTTTGAATGCTTCAATGAGATCCCTTCTTATTCTTCTGAATTCAAGAGAATACAGGCCTAGTTTACTCAATCTCTTCTCATACGACAGTCCCGCCATCCCAGGAATCAATCTCGTAAACCTTCGTTGTACTCCCTCTATGGCAAGTATATCCTTCCTTAGGTAAGGAGACCAAAATTGTACACAGTACTCCAGGTGTGGTCTCACCAAGGCCCTATATAATTGGAGTAAGACTTCTTTACTCCTGTACTCAAATCCTCTTGTAATGAAGGCCAGCATATCATTTGCCTTCCTAATGGCTTGCTGCACCTCCACATTCACTTTCAGTGACTCATGTACAAGGACACCCAGGTCCCTTTGAGCATCTGCATTCCCCAATCTTTCACCATTTAGGAAATACTCTTGCCTTTCTGTTTTTTCTATCAAAGTGGATAACTTCACATTTATCCACATTATAATCCATCTGCCATGTTCTCGCCTACTCACTGAGCCTGTCGAGATCCCCTTGAAGCCTCTTCACATCCTCTTCGCAACTGACACTGCCACCTAGCTTTGTATCAACAGCAAATTTGGAAATGTTACATTTAGTCCCCTCATCCAAATCATTGATATAGATTGTGAATAGCTGGGGCCCAAGCACTGATCTTTGCGGTACCCCACTAGTCACAGCCTGCCATCCTGAAAAAGACCCGTTTATCCTTACTCTTTGTTTTCTGTCTGTTAACCAATTCTCAATCCATGCTAGTATATTAGCCCCAATTCCATGTGCCCTTATTTTGTTCACCAACCTCTTGTGTGGGACCTTATCGAAGGCCTTCTGAAAATCCAGATACACCACATCTACTGGTTCCCCTTTGTCTACTCCACAAGTTACATCCTCAAAGAACTCCAATAGGTTTGTCAAACAGGATTTCCCTTTCATAAATCCATGTTGACTCTGCCCAATCTTACTACTGTATTAGTTTCTAAGTGCCCAGTTATTGCATCCTTTATAATAGATTCCAGCATTTTCCCAACTACTGATGTGAGGCTAACAGGTCTGTAGTTCCCCATTTTCTCTCTCCCTCCTTTCTTAAATAGCGAGGTTACATTTGCTATCCTCCAATCTGCAGGAACCGTTCCAGAATCTATAGAATTTTCGAAGATGACAACCAATGCGTCCACTATTCCAATGGCCATCTCTTTCAAAACCCTAGGATGTAGGTCATCCGGTCCTTGGGATTTATCGACTTTTAGCCTTATACATCAGGATGAATGCAGCATACAAACACTCGGAGTGACAGATGTTAGGCACACCTGGAGATGCAGGCCTGAGTCCTGGCCAGGAGACCCACCAGAGACATAGCTCAGCATGTCAATTACAACAACTTACATTTTGTGTATGGAGCTTCTTGTATATTTTATGTATGGGGATCACATTGTTTGGGTATGGAATCTGGTAATTTTGTGTATGGGAGCTCACATTTCTACATAATCATATGTGACCTACATATATCAAGCCAACAGCTCCCAAAGATTAAGCATCCCTGCATTAAGAGGAATGGGTGCAATGGGCTGAAAGATATTTTTTCTTACATTTTCTGTCCCTCCATTAGCACAATTCTTGACTGTATTTTATATATTATAGGAACAAAAACAAAAATCAGAAAAGTATGGGATTCCGACCTTTTCTAAATTCCATGCAGTTGCACAATTTTTTTACATTAGAATATGGATATTCAGAACTGTCCAACTGATTTTATCAATTATACATTTTACTTTTAATAGCTTTAAGCAAAGCACCATTAGTAAATCTGATATTTTTGTTAATTATTTCTACTTTTTACCTTCCACTGGATCAAAATGCTGTCAAAAGTGCAACACATCAAGTACAGAAAAGTCCTTAATAGATATGTTATCGATTTTCTGTCTAAAACAAAAGATGCAATGAACTTCTGCATGAAGAAATTCGCCATAACTTTCCTTGCCATCTATATCAGTCCAAGATGCACTGCCTCAATTACCGTTCAATACCAATTAAATGAAGCCATATCATTTTCCCATGTTCATTTTTTTTGGATAGTGGGTCAAAAAAATGATCACATTTAAAAGGTCTCATAGTAGCAAGTTTTGTATATGGATAACAGTAGGTGTCTAACAGCTCAGACCTGCTGGCCTATGAATCTGGCAACATCCCCAAAATATGTCAAATATGAAAAGAAGCAACTAGAAAAAAAAAGCTAGAAAAATGTTGGAAAGATATCATACAGTAAAAGAAATCAGCATCTGGCAGGGAGCCAACTTTCTACAGTTTCTTTCAACAAATGTTCTAATCATCAGAGATTATTATTCCAATTTTAAGAGGCTTACAATGATTTATCAGCAGAGGCTTGACAAAAGAAAATCTACAGTCATTTGGTAAAAAGCAGTAACTTTATTTTTAGAGATATCCTTCACTGTCATAGAAATTTTGGATGTGCAGGTATCCAGGGACCAATAAGTTAGTTTATTCATGATCATATAAACTGTTAAAATATTAAGCCAATGATAACACATTACCCCCTATAGAGTTTACTTTGCTCTGTGGGTTAGAACCTGGGAGGCTATAGGAAGCACACTTACTACCCGATGTAGCGAGTCCTCCCAACATGTTACCTACCTGGACCTCAGGCAGAAACAGCCTTTAAGGAGGCTGTACTTTGATGGGGATACAATCTCAGATCTTTGTCGTGCCCTGTAACCACTTTTGCTGCCAAGAAGTAAGATCCGTACCGCATTCAGTAGAAGTGAATATGACCGCACTCAACTTCCACAACCACTAAGTTCTTGCAGGCACCAGGAGGACACATCAGTAGGATCACACAGTGCGCCGTTCACTGCTGCATCACTGAGTATCAGAGGCCTCTTCTACCATGTGTCAATATATCAAGTCCAACAGCACACGTTGGAGAGGCAGACCAATCATGTACCAGTACAAGGCACCATTCATTGTACTCATGTTGCCATTCATCTGCAGGCAGTGTTTTTCCTTTTATCAGCAGAAAGGATTACTGTTACCTAAACCTTGGTACGCAGTCACTGGCAAAAAAAAATGTAAGATAACACTAATTTTCCAGGGAGTGAGGGAAATCACCTGTTTCACAACTGTTCAAGGGGAAATACAGAATATGAAGTTGGATTTTGAGCTACCACAGAAGAAAGGTCCTACAACAAAGTACATTTACAAGGCAGAATGGAGCATTTTTCTTCTGCTAAAGTAATATATCCAATGATGAGACCACTTGTGATGCTTTGCAATGTGAGCATGAGTGAGTTGGCAGAATAATTTCTACAAATATTGTTATTGACAAATGCATAGTCCTGCTTGCTGAAGAAGATCTGTAACAAGGCATACCTTTTGAAGAGGATTCTTTACAATGTATTTGTTCTCAGAATGTGGGCAATGTTGGTAAGCCTGCATTTATTGCCCATCCCTAATTTCCCTGAGAAGGTGGTGGTGGGCCTTCTCCTTGAATCGCTGCAATCCTGGTGGTAATGATGCTCCCAAAATGGTATTAGGAAGGGAATTCCAAGATATTGACCCAGCAATAATGAATTGTGAATAGAACTGAAACTGTGGATTCATCATTGAACAGCTTCACTGCTTACCTTATGGTAGAGGGAGAGTCATTGATGAAGCAACGGAAGATGATTCGGCTAAGGATGCTTCCCTGAGGAACTCCTATGGTGATAGCCTGGGGCTGTGAGGACTGCCTTCCAACAATCATACCTAGGCAATCTTCCACATTATCAGGTAGATTCCAGTATCATAGCTGTACTGGAACAGCTTGGCTAGGGGCGCAACTAGCTCTAGTGCATAAGTCTTCAGTGCTATAGCGATGATGATGATGTTGTCAAGAGCCACACCCGTTGCTGTGTCCAGTGCATTCAGCTGCTTCTTAATGTCATTGGTAGCTATGATGGTAGAGACCTTGGGAGGAAGCTGGCTAGGATCATCCACTCAGCACCTTTGGCTGAAGACACTTGCAAACATTTCTGCTTCGTCTCTTGCATTCAAGTACTGGGCTCCATCATGGTTGAGGTTAGGCATGTTTATGGAGCCTCCTCCTCTTTCAGAGCTGCCGCATTCTCGACTGGATGTGGTGGGGCTACAGCCTTGGCTCTGATCCATTGGATGTTTTTTTTTTTTATGGGATGTGGGCGTCACTGGCCAGCATTTATTGCACATCCCTAATTGCCCTTGAGAAGGTGGTGGTGAACTGCCTTCTTGAACCGCTGCAGTCCGTGTGGTGAAGGTACTCCCACAGTGCTGTTAGGTAGGGAGTTCCAGGAATTTGACCCAGCGACGATGAAGGATCGGCAATATACTTCTAAGTCAGGATGGTGTGTGACTTGGAGGGGAACTTGGAGGTGGTGGTGTTCCCATGCGCCTGCTGCCCTTGTCCTTCTAGGTGAAAGAGGTCGCAGGTTTGGGAGGTGCTGCTGACTTCTTATATTTGACTATTGACTGTAGCATTTGGTATTTAGCATGCATGCTCCCAAGCTAGCTGGACCGTCTGTTTAATGATCTCTTCTAATTCATAGAGGAAATTTCTCCATTCCCTCCCACCACCCATGATAATCTGTAATGCAGCACTTTCTATGCCTTTCCCCCTCTATCAGTATGCCTATTTGCCCAATCCATAATTGGATTGATTTTTGTTAAATTATTCATTTATGGGATGTGGGCATCGCTGGCAAGGCCAGCATTTATTGCCCATCCCTAATAAATTAATAAGTCTTCTTTATAAAGCGTACCTACCTAATTGATGGGTATGTAAATTTAGTGGTTATGTTACTGGACTAATAATCCAGAAAAGTGAGCTCAAATCCCCACATTGGCTGTTCAGAATTTGAATTCATGTTAAAAACAAATTTAGAAATACAAAGCTGGTATCAGTAAAAGTGACCATGAAGCTGTTGGATTGTCGTAAAACCCAACTGGTTCACTACTGTCCTTTAGGGAAGGAAACCTATCGTCCTTACCCGGTATGGTCTATATGTGTCTCCAGTCCCTCACCAACGTGATTGACTCTTAAGTCCCACTCTAGAGACTTAAGCACAAAAATCTAGGTTGACACTCCAGTGCAGTACTGAGGGAGAGCTGCACTGTCGGAGGTGCGGTCTTTCGGATGAGACATTAAACCGAGGCCCCATCTGCTCTCTCAGGTGGACATACAAGATCCCATGGCACTGTTTTGAAGAAGAGCAGGAGAGTTATCCCTGGTGTCCTGGCCAATATTTATCCCTCAATCAACATCACTAAAACAGATTATCTGATCATTATCACATTGCTGTTTGTGGAAGCTTGCTGTGTGCAAATTGGCTGCCGTGTTTCCTATATTACAACAATGACTACACTTCAAAAGTTCTTCATTGGCTGTAAAGCACTTTGGGATATCCTGAGGTCATGAAAGGTGTCATATAAATGCAAGTCTTTCTTTCTTTCTTTAACTGCCTTCTGAAGTGGCCTAGCAAGCCACTCAGTTGTAACAAAGCACCACAGTGGTTCAAGAAGAAGGCCCACTACTACCTTCTCAGGGCAACTATTGACAGGCAGTAAACGTCGATCTTTACAGCGAAGCCCTCATCCTGAGAACGAATAAAAAGAAATTAGGGGATCAGCGAGTGATTCATCACCATTGCTCAGATTCCTCTCTGATTCGCTCAGCGGTTGTACGTTAGTTTTGATGCAGCCCAGTTCTAAGAATGCATTCTGAATAAACCTGTATATTCCTGCACCAAATAATAAATGGGAGAAAAAGATTAACTCTCATTTAAAGCACCAAGTGCACCAAGGGCTAGCTAAACCCCCAACATTTTCCAACTAAAATCCATAGGAGAATCAAATATTCTGCAATAATGGGCCAGAAATTCGGCTGTTCTCGGGTGTGTACGCACTGTGTACTCACCCGTAAGGCCACCTGAAGTGCCGGTTTCCTGCATGCACTGCGCATGCGCAGGAAACCGGAACTTCCGTTCCCCTGAAGGAAGGGGTTCAGAAGTCGAACGTGTGCGCGGGAGAGGTTGCACGCACGCAGCGAACTTCGGGTTTTTTTCAGGTTTCTCCGGGAGGGTAAGTATGGAGAAGCTGCACTTTTAAAAAGGAGGCGCAAGACCTGTTTTTAACAAGGTAAGTGGTTAATTAATTCCAATTTAAACATTGTTTTCAACAGGTTTATCTTTTTTAGATACTTTAAAGAAAGGTAAGTTTATTTTTAGGACCGTTAAAAAGTATAATTAATTTTTTCAAAAATTTAAATTTTTGTTTAAAGTAGTTAATTTATGTAATTTATAGTTATTTTAAAAATGTGATTTAAAAAAAAATTATTTGAAGTTTAAGTGTGGTTTTGGGGCCGATCTCTATTCATAGATTTGACAGGTCTTCCTGTCAAATCTATGAATGAAAATGCCCTGTTAGGATTGGCTCTCCATGGGCCACGTGATCCCAGGGGACGCTTCGAACTAACTGCGCCCCTGGGATACTGTAAGGTTTCCAAAATTTGCAGATCCCCAAAACCTAAGGAAAAAGGACTTTGGAACTACCCCAGAGTGATAAAAATGCATTTGGGCCTAACATAAGGAATTTAAGACCAAAAACCCAGTTTTGGCATTTTAAAAACATGTCTGGGCCTGTAAAGGGAGAAAAGGCTGTGAAGCAAGTTGGGATCGACCGCCGTAAAAGCAGTTTTGGGTATTGCAGTTAATTGCATTGTCTGGGGAACCGAGATGATCTCACTCAAAGCCCCAGCATGCATTAACATTTCGACAATAGATCCTAGGAGAAGACAGCCACACCCAAAAAAATAGGTCCCATCAAACCAATTACAGGGACCATCAAGAAACATGCATAATACAGAGCACCCAGGACTAGGCTATAGATCAGCCTAGGAACACAAAACACAAAACCAATCACCAGCAATCAGCCAAGAAGATTGACAGGATGCAAACCATCCCAAAAACCCATTTGACACTTACAGAGCAGTTACTGGTAGCAGGCCCGCCAAATTCAGACAATGAACTGAACAGATTTGGCGGGTAGATAAGGCCATATTCAATGGGTCAGATTGAAGGCCTGTTAAAACCCAGTTAACATGCTAGTAAATCATTACCGATTTACGAGCCCGCCAAAACTAGACAATGAACTGAACAGATTTGGTGGGTAGAAAAGGCCACTTCAATTCTGTATAATTGAAGGCCCACCAAGCACACACCGAGCTAGCTAGAAGAGGAGAGAAGCAATACAGTCCAGCATTCATTGGGTCGAGCAGTCAGTCGCAACTGGTGGTCATCAGAAGGAGGAGAGACCAAGGAGAAGAAGGCCTGAGCTGGAAGCGAGTCGGCATCGCTCACCACTCAGACACACCTGAGTCCAGCTCGCGAAGACACTACCTCGACGGACCCCAACAACGGCCCCAACACAGTCACCCAGAGCAACAAGCAGCAACAAGTCACCGACGGCTCCACGAGGTCGACTGACACACCAACCAAGGCCTAAAGCCATCGCGGAAACCAAAGGCCTCACGAAACCAACAATCGCGCATTACCCCCAACTGACCGGGTAATCGCAGGCCACCGCGACCAACAAAGACCAACTCCAGGGAAGAAAACCCAAAGAATCGCAAAGTTTCCACACTACAAACTACTCCTGACTTACCCCTGGGTAAGATTTTCCCCAAAGACTCTAAGCCCTACTGCTCAACTAAAGAAATTGTGTACTCACCAGATAAATCCACAACGACATCCTACCGCATCAGCGGACTCGCGAAGACTGACCAGAGACCCAGGTGAAGTCCTCTACCACGTCTGGGGTATGGCAGACACTAACCGCCATAAACAGCGAACCCCAAAACCGCGATTTAGCCCAACCCCCTGGTGCTCGCATCCCACCTCATCCCCTGTCCGTTATCCTGCCATTGATTGATGAAAAATATGGAGATGCCTTTGGGGCAAACGTGCTTTGACCCCCACATACATACATAAATTCCCTCATCTGGTTCCCACCATTTGTCCCAACAGACTCTCACTTGTCCGTTTGTCCCCGTAATTGTCCGATGGGTATTATTACCCAGTCGTTCCCACTCGACCGAAGAGTTCCTCATGTTTTTGCTCAGCTTTCGTAGCCACCACCATCGGCTCAATGGGACATTCCCATTACAAGTCAAACAAATCCGTTTGCCGACGGTGACGCTGACTCTGGGTGCGATGATCCTCACTTTGGGGCACATTAAAGAAGTCTCTTGTAGGCAAAACCCGATGTACTGGAACACTCAGTTGAATTCGTTCCCAGCCATCCTGGCCACCTTCCCTTGTGGAAATAGGTGGTGGTCTCCTCAGCCTCTCGCCTTCCGGTCCCATCCACCGCGATGGGGGCCGTGTCCCCGGAGCATCCAAACACCACGACATCCTTGGTGCGGCCTCGATAGGCCAATCCACATCTGATTGCCGCGAGCAATACTAGAATTCATTCCATCCTTCCTTGGTTCCTGTGATCAGATAGAATGAGGTAGCCAGCCTCCCAAGAGTCTCTGGCTTTTGTGAAGGGTGAGCGGGTCCCCTGACCTCGCCTCACGTAAGAAGACATGTGCGCTGGATAGACTTTAACTATTCCTATCTCTAAAACTCCCATCATTTTACCTTTTTCTGTTAACATTAAACTACAAACTTAACCTGATTTAAAACCTATAAACTTAAACTTATAAACTTATCCTAAACTTATAAACTGTACAGCGCCGCCCGTTCCCAGGGCGGCCTACTCAAATTCTGCGGTCGCTGCCGCAGGCTTCTCCCAACGGTGGGAGGGCATTGACCCCTCTCTTTGATCTGCCGCAGCCTGTCGCTGCTGCGCTGGAACTGGGATCTCCCTGAGCTGCCTTGACCTTGAACTTACGTCTGGGGACATATGGGGGATTTACCCATATCCTTCTGGGCTGGGGTGTCCAACCTGACCTACGGAGGACTACCGGGGGCAGGAACTCCAGGACTGACGGACCGGGTTTCGAGACTTCCAGCGTGGCGACCCGTGGTCCCACCACAATCGCTGGCTCCGCCTCCCCTGACTCCGCCTCCCTGAACTCGGGATCTGCAGCTTGTGGTACCGCCCTACTTGGCCCAGTAGGCGGCCCTTCACTCGCAGTCCCTACCTCCCTCGAGGGCAAGACGTTCAAGGCGGGCAGCTCGGGCTCTGAGGCTTCCATCGCCACGCCCTGTGGTCCCACCACAGCGGCTGGCTCCGCCTCCCCTAGCTCCGCCCCCCTGCGTTCGGGACCTGCAGCTTCGGCCTCCACCCTGTGTGGATCTCTATCTGCAGCCCCTGTCTCCCCTATACCTGAATCGGGGGCGACCCTTTCGTCCTCCGATTCCAGCTCCTCTTCGCTTGTGTCACTATCTTCGTTGAGCTCCTCGAGCTCTTCCTCATCTGACTCCCAACCCAAATAAAGGATCCTACATTTTTCTAGGATGTCCTCTCCCCTGATGCAAGCTGCTTTGCCTGCCTGTGTGCCCTGTGGCCCTACCTGGGGCTGCGAGTCCCCACTCGCAGGTTTGGCCCCTGTGATTGGCCCTTGTGCACCTGGCTTATACAGTTTGCACTGATTTAAATCCTCATTCTCCCTGCTTCTGGCTACCCTGTAGGCTGCCTTTATCTCTCTAAGCTGTGCTTCTAGCATGAGCACGTCTGCTTTCCCCATTAAGCGGGCGTTCTCCTCCCGCAGGGCCTGCTCTCTAAGCTGCCCTTCTAGCCCATCTACTTTCCTTATTAGGCGGGCGTTCTCCTCCCGCAAGGCCTGCTCTTTTAACCTGGCCTCCTCACA
Source organism: Squalus acanthias (assembly GCA_030390025.1). Classification (NCBI taxonomy): domain Eukaryota; kingdom Metazoa; phylum Chordata; class Chondrichthyes; order Squaliformes; family Squalidae; genus Squalus; species Squalus acanthias. The sequence continues at coordinate 77,700,236 of CM059426.1, read as the reverse complement.
GGAGACCCCCTCCTGTGCGTGTCTTTTAAAAGGACACAGGTAGGCAGGCTGCGTGGGCTCTAGTCATTGGGTACTGTTGGACGGGGCTGCGGCATCTGCGGGGCCGGTAGCGACTGCCACCCTTCCATGCGAAATCATGAGGGTGCGCATGGCTCCCAACATTGATTCGATCGCATCGGGATGGATAGGTGCACTAGCTCCCCTATCGGAGACAGGCGCCTGGGCTCGGACTGCGGGATTTTTATCCCTGGACTCCTTCCAAGGGTTCCTGCAGTTCTTGCGCCAATGCCCTGTCTTCCCACACCTGTAACAAGCATTACTGGCCTGCGGGGCGCGATTTCCCTCCTGATGCCACTCCTTTTGAGCCGGGGCTGTGGGCCGCGCCTCATGCACCTTTCCCTTAAGGGGACGTGCTCCCGTACTCCTGGTATTACGGTACCCTACCGTGAGTCGATTTAGGACCGACTCCTCTGTAGTGGCGGGGTTAGTGGGATCAAACCACGCTTTGGCCTGCTCCCTGATGGCTGGCAAACTGTTGGCTACTATACACCTGAGCCAATGAGTTAAACCGACACCGTCTAGGCGGTGACGCGCTGGTGCGCCTGGGCAGCTACGTTGATATACTGGCCACAGCCTGTCGGCGAAAACCTTCGGGGGTTCTCCCTCCATCTGCACTGTTTGTCCCAATCTAACGAACGGACCTTCATCGTCCGCTCCCAACACTTCTAGGACCTCATCTCTTAACTCCCCATAGGTATTATTTCCCCTCTTGCTCTCGTCTGAGAGACACTGAAGGATCGAGCTGTCTAATGAGAACAACAGCATTTTTGCTTTTTCCCCATCGTCGCAGCCGTTAATGGCTGCGGTTTGCTCTACTTCCCTGAAATGTACGGAAGGGTCGTCTGACTCGGCCAGCTTCCGTACGTGACTGATCATAACCCTCAGCTGGTGTGAGCTGTGAGGCAACACAAGCTGGTTGAGGAGATCTCCCTCTGCCCCACCTGCTCCGTTCGGGCCCCTCTTGATACCCGTGACCGGACACAACGGTCCCGGCTTCACTTCTACCTCAGTGGGCTCTTCCTCTACTTCTACCACTTCCTTCCTCACCCAGGTTGCCGAATAGCTGGGTGGCGCGGAGGGCACAGTGGCAAATACCTCCTCTGCTTTGTTCGGTGGGGATTTCTGAAATTCCTCACCCACCAGCGGCTGGTGTGCTGACGGGCTGATAAGGCACACCATGCCGTGCGCTTTATTCAGGGCCTTTTTAAGGTTCCCTATCTCTCTTTGGCAGACTCTGTGATCGGCCCCCTGATGTTTATCCTCGAGGGCCATCTTATATGCCGCCCTAACCCCCGTTAAGCTCTCTTCCTGGGCTTTTATTTGGGCAGCTAGGCGGGCACATCATTCCTTTATTCTGCCCTCATTTAACTTTGCCTCAGTGACCTGGCACTCGAGGTAATCTATTTTCGCCTCATGGTGGTTGGCGACTAATTGGCGTTCTTGATGTAACGCATTTAAAGACGCGATGAGCTGCTGCCCCCCCGCGACCTTCTCATCCATTTCCACCTCTAAACCCTTGATCTGCGCTGCCTGCGCTAAGATGACCTGGTCCGAAAGCTGGACTTGTCTTTTATAGCACATCAGCCAGACCGCTTTCTCTACTGTTCTTTTATGTTCCTTGCTACCTGTCCACCTCACGGCTGCCTCTAGTGGACGCTTATCCACCAGCAGGTCACTTATCCATTTCTTAATCAAATTCACTTTTCCAAACACATAATCTGCTATTCTCTCTTCCATGACATTTCGCCCATTCATACCAGGGTCTAACACATCATTTTCTCGCTGCCAGTGTCCCTTCGTGGTCGCCATTATCTGTAAGGGGTGACCTGCGGCTCTGTGCTTAGTCTGGGTGCTAGTGCGAGGTTAGGCCTTGTTGCCTGTTCTGGTCTCCAGCCAGCCTGGTAACACTAGACACCTGTGAGTGGTTCGACCCACTCGCCCTTACGGTTCTGACACTGGACTTAGGTGCGAGAGCAATAATGCAGAGAAAAACTCAGGTAGACCCGGTTGAATAGTGCGAAATGGAAAATCTTTATTGCATATTATTCAAGATTACGAGATACATGTCATAAGCACAGATTAATGACAGTACAATCTTACACACAGTTATGTAACTAATTATAGGGAAACGAGGAGCGCATGACACATCGTAAAAAGATACACACATTATACTTATCCTTAAAACTTAAACCCTCCCCTATCAATACCTGTCCTAATTTAGATTTGTAGGATCGAGACTCATGCTCACCACTCGTGATAACTCGGAGAATTCCAAAACTCTGCTCGGATGTTTTTACCGCAGCACCTGACTATCCACGTGTTGATCAGGGGTCTCTGCACCCCACTGGTTTACTCATTTCTGCTCCGGCTAGCAGGCTGGACCGTCTGCTGTCATGAAGATCTGTGTTGTCCTCGGAGTTCCGATACTACTCGAAAAAGAGTCTTCCTGTGCCCTCACCAGTTTGTAAAACTCAAAGAATGGTCTTCCTGGGCAAGGAAGTGTTTATTCGACTTACAGGCGTGGTCGGGGCTTACTGACCGTGGCGATACGTATTGTCGTCTTCTCTTCTCATCTCATCTCATCTCATCTCATCTCCTCTCGGGGCTTCAGTTCCAACACCGTTTACCGACTTCTCGGGATGGTGTGCCCGTTTCAAGGCCTCACAGCCCAGTTCTACACAGATCTTCGCGGCAAGCCACGAGGTTGATCCTAGCGGATCAGAGTCCAGAGACGTCAGGCAAGAGAATAAAAGTTCAACAGTCTTCCAGCGAGTCAAAGCAGCAAGTGCAAAAAGAAGCAGAGACAGCAGTCAGCAGCAAGAGTAGCAGGAGGCAAGAGGCAGATGGACGGTTGTACCTTACAGTTATAGTGCTGTAATTCCTCTTTTCCCGCCCAATCTTAATGTCTATCTTTTGTCAGGTTTTTGGCGCTCAAACTTCTTGTATAGGGTGATCTCCGTTTTTAATGGGTTTCGGTGATACTTGTAACTGTCTGAGTACCCGTTAATACTTCTCCCATTGTGGAACCGGCTAGTAGTCTCCCTGGAGGGGTTTTGGGGCTTCCAAATGCTTTCTGTAACTACCTGCAAACGGCTCTCTCATCGTAGAGTCGTGGGGATTTTGCATATTAATGTCTTTGGATGGGTTCTTGATCGCTCGGTACAATAGCCCTTATTCGCACCTGGGAGACCGATTCCAGTATTTATGTATAAAATGCAAACCCATCATGTCTTGTCAATTATCTCAAATGTGCTGAGTCCTGTACGATCTTGCACAAATGTTTATTGGAACGCCATCTTGTCTGCCCATTGAAAGTCTAGAACGTTCTGCCACGAGGCGTGGCGGCCATTTTACAGGCTGTTTGTGTCCGCTTTGAAAACCTGACAGCATTCTGCTGAAATAAAGCTGTTTGTACGAAACTTTATGTCTCCTTATTTTATAAAATCGCGATAATTTTGCGAATTCTACACTTCCCCCACGTTAGACTCGGTCGTGGCTGCGATCCGAGCTCTAGTAAACGGCCCAGGGAGAGTAGCCACCGCCACTGGTGCTCTAACCCCATCTGCCCCCCCTAACGCAGACTTATGACTAAAACCAGCACAGCCTGTCTACCTGTGTTCCCCGGAATACGATGAGTGGGACAGGCCCTGTGTTAAGATGGGGGTGGAGACGGTGCAGGGGAGATGTTTGGTGGACACCGGAGCTTCCAGCACGGTGGTCCATTCGGAAGACCCGACCAATTCACCCAGGTCTAACCAGGTCCCATTTAGCCTAATGGGGTTCACAGGGAACGAGCAGGCTGGGGCAATGTCCAAACCTTTGGACATAGATTTAGGATCCTCCATACCATGTGGGAGGGTAACCAAAAGGCCGACAAGTCGGCCAAGCAGGGGGCCAGGGAAGGAGAGTTCTGGGATCCCTATAAAGCAGGTCCGGTAGCCGCAATCCGGGACAAGGGAGGCACACAGGGGGTAGCTTTGCCCCCGGACTTAAAGCAGGTCCAAGCCCAGGATCCCGTCCTTAAGGCCGTCCTGGTAAAGAGAGAGAATGGGGAGTCCATAGAAGGTCCGTTCAGGGCAGCGGACGAGATTTTAAAACAGATTCACTGGCAAGCAGCCAGTAACCTGGGGAGCCAGCACCAGAAAAATCGGCTGCTGTTAGAACCCCAGAGAACCCACGAGTGGGAGATTAACCAGTGCAAGCTGTTTAAACCCGAGAAACCCAGTCAGCAAAGGTGGACCGCCCCAAAGTTAGAAATCCCCAGCCAGCAGCTGTGGCAGACGCATAGGCTGCAGCAACAGGGACAGTGGCTTGTATCACAGGAGGGTATACTCCACCGATTATGCAGGACTCAGGCACACCCCCAGTGGCCAGAGTCCTAAGAAGGTCTCCTCGCACACCACAGCCTAAACTGCCGTGGTCACCGGTACATCAGTGGGTCAGCCCAAAAGGGGCTGCAACCCAAAAAGGAGTGCCCAAGGCCAGGGAGCTTTCAAAAGTTAGGGATCCCCAGCCTGCAGCCTCAGCTGCGAGGAACCCACAGGACAGGACAGGGACTCAGCAGCCACACCAAAGGGGGCAGTGTGCTGTAGCACAGGAGGGGACACTCCCGGGATTGTCAGGGATTCAGGGAAACCCTCAGTTGTTTGAAGAAGGACTCTCAGGGTCCTGCGGTACAGGCCACCTTACGGGCTGCTCAGAAGCTGCCCAAGGCAGAGGCCATACAGGGATTGACCTGGCCGTCCAGAGATGGGCGGCGAATGTACAGAGTTTTAGGGCTGGATTTTGAATGACCCATGGAGTCGGGTTTGGAGGCGTGTGGGGGGTTAAATTTGCGGGGTCGGGGTTTCCGACCCTATCCCGACTCCATCCCGCCTCCACGCAATTTTGACATAATCAGTCGCGGGGTTCCCGATTCCCTCCCACCTCCAAGAGGCGGGAGAGGCCATTAAAGCCCTTAACAAGCTCTAAATTGGCTCTGTAATGCCATTTTGAAACGGTGTAGCTAGTTTAACCCTCTTCTGACGTGAAGCACGCCTGGTGTGAAACACTCCAGTGAAAGCTGGCGGGAGCACAAGTGGATAGCTGACTATCGGCTGCAAGTCCACTATTACAACGGAGATGTGATGAAGGTGGTAGTGGTACTAGTAGTATTAGGTCTCAACATTGCTTCTGATGCTGCTGCATTGAATGTCTAAGAGACTGCCTGGGAGGACTTACTTGGCAAATCTCTCTCTCTCTCTGTTCTCTCTCTCTCTCTCTCTCTCTGTCCTCCTCCCCCCCCCCCCCAGTTTTGCATCCAGGTCCACTCACATCATAAGCCAGGCAACACCTCTCTCAGCAACAGTCTGTGAGACTAGGCAGTCAGCAATGATGACATCATCAGAGGCGACTTTCAGACTGAAAACACTAATTAGTTCATGGGTTCCCACATGCTCCAACTCAATTGCCCAATTAAGTGAAAATTGCATCAGGCATCCACATTAATCTGGAGTCGGGGGGGGGGGAAACACGAAATGCAGATTACACGACCCCAACCCAACCCCAAGACAAAATCCAGCTCAATGTCTTTTAGGTGTTTTACAGTTTTGGTAGTTTTAGGATTTTTAAGGATTCTAGTTTTAAGGATTTTAGTGAGTAAGTTTAAAAGTTCTCAAGAATCGATCACCTGTCAAGCCAGAGAACCTTCTCGGGACATGGCTATCTGTTTTGTGTGTCCCTACAGAGAGGAAATCGGCATGCCGATCCCGACACAAAAACACCACCCCCTACAGATACGCAAGCACTGCGCGCCGGCAGCTGGAGGAAGCCCAGGAGCCGAAGTCCTCGTGGGCCCAAAGCACAACAGCAGGCGCGGTAGGCAAGTACGCACGCGATGCTTGCACCCGCAGGAAGCCGGAAAGCCGAATTTCTGGCCCAATGTGATATTGTCCACATAATGTATGAAGACTTTATAGGTTTTTTTTTCCTTAGCATTTTCAATCATTCTGCAGAGTAAAACACAGATGGCCCAAAGATCCTCGGCACTGTTCCATCAGTGTGGCAGAGTGGCGCCACTCACCTCTGCTCCTTACCCTGCCAGAATATCCTTGCCCATCTCTCCTATAACTACCTGTTTGCAACCCTCCAGTCAGGTTTGTGCCCCCGTCCAGCACCAAAATCACCCTAACCATGAATGTAATTTTCCCTGATGGTGACCATGGTGCATCAGTTCTCCTCGCCCTCCTTGGCCTGCAGCCTTTTATGCCAGCAACTACACCAACTTCTTCCAATACCTCTCGTCTGTTGTCTAGCTCAGTGGAACTGCACTGGCTTACCTACCTGAGTATAGCTAGAGCATCTGTGCCACTGGCTTCTCTGCCCACAACAACATTGTTACCTCCAACGTCCTCCAATGATCTATCCTTTGCCCCTTCCTCTTCCTTATGCTGCCCCTTGGTAACATCATCCGCAGACATGAGGCGAATTTTAACCCCAAAAAACGGGTGGGTTGGGGTTAGGTGGGCAGTTGAAGAGTTAAAAAACTGAATCCCGATCCAGCCCACCCACTGCTGGTTTTAACAGAGGCGGGACAGGGGGCGGGCCTCCAACCCGCTCCCAGGAGTTGGGTCGCCTATCTAAATATTATAATAGAGCTGGCGTGCCTCATGGTGATCCACCATTACAAATGTAACTCTCGCTAGTCGGGTTTGCCAGGCCTCGGGTAACCCACCAGCAAAAGGCGAGGACTGCTGGATCCAGGGGGTAAGTGCCTTTCCACTTACCTGCTGGATCCAGTGTCTCTGCCTCACCCATCCCCCGCAATTGGACACCGCCCCCCCGAAGCCTCCGATCCCCCACCCGAGACCTCCGATCCCCCCCCCAACGCCTCCAACTCCCCACCCCAGGCCTCCGATCACCCCCTGACCGCCCCTCCCCGAGGCCTCCGATTCCCCCCCTTCCACGAGGCCTCTGATTCCCACTCCGGCCTCCGACCTCTCCCTTCCTGGCCCCGGTCACCTTCCCAGCCATCCCCCTCCAGCCTCAATGCTCCTCCGGCCCCTGAACAACCCCCTCCCCGATTCTCCTCCGGCTTCAATTCACACCCCACAATGCTCCTCCGGCCCTGACCACCTGCGCCTCCCCCTTCCTCCCCGCCGCCCAGATAATCATCTAGCTCCGATTCACACCCCTCGATGCACCCCTGGCACCGGACCACCACCCCCTCCCCCACACCTCCGATCCTCCTCTGGCCCTGATTCACACCTCACGATGCTCCTCCTGCCCCGACCAACCCCTCCCCAATCATCCTCCGGCCCCGATTCACACCCCCCTCCCCTCCCCCCAATCCCTTCCTCCCTCCTCTCTGCAGCCTAGTGCTGTCGGCCTACCCACCCACAGCCAGCCAGCCTCTCCATCTGGCTGGCTGCGGGCGGGAAACAGAGCTTTGAAATGTTAATCAGGCCCTGCCATTAAACTCGGTTTCTCAACCACTTTCAACCCCCCTTCGCTCCCGACCCGCCTCCAGAATAAAATTCCGGTCATGGGTTCAACTTCCACGTATATGTTGATGACACACAGCTCTACATCTCCAAACCTAGCTCGACTCTCCACTGGATCTGTGTTATCAGACTGCTTGTGCTCCATCCAAACATTGGGAAGACTGAAGCCATTGGCCTCCATCACCAAATCTGTATCCTTATCATCGAATCCATCTTCTTCATCAAGGACTTTCTTAGGATCTATCAAATTGTGCACAACCTCAGTATCATATTCAACCCTGAGCTGAGTTTCCCACCTCATATCCTCTCCATCACAAAGGCCGTCTACTTCCACCTTCATAAAATAACCTGCCTCTGCCCCTACCTCGGCCTGTCTGCAGCTGAAACCCTCGTCTATGCCTTTGTCATCTTCAGACTGAATTCGTCTAATGCTCTCCTGGCCAGCTTCCCATCATCTACCTTCTGTAAACTCCAGCTCATCCCAAACTCTGCTTGCCCATCATGCTGATCTAGATTGGATCCTTGTCCCCCAAAACCTCAAATTTAAAATTTTCATCAATGTATGTAAATTCCTCTCACCCATCCCTATCTTTGTAACCTCCTCCATGGCTACAACATTCCTCCCAAACTCTCTGACTCCAACATTGTGCAATCCCCCACCCTTTGCTTCAGCACTGGTGGCTGTGCCTTCAACCACCTAGACCCCATGCTCTGGAATTCCCTCTGTAAACTGTACTGCTGCTCCATATCCCTGGGCACCAGTGCACTCTTCACTACTAAAATTAATAGGGGCACAGCTAAGCCTTCACAATGCACTCTGGTTAAAGTGGGGGGGGGACTAACTTGGGATCTCAGCCGTGGCTCAGTTGGTAGTACTCTCACCTCGAGTAAGAATGTTGTGGGTTCATTATCTCACCCCAGAGACATGAGTGCAAAAATCAAGGCTGACACTCCAGTGCAGTACTGAGGGAGTGCTGCACTGTCAGAGGTGCCAGCTTTCGAATGAGACGTTAAACCAAGGCCCCGTCTGCTCTCTCTGGTGAACGTAAAAGATCCTATGGCACTATTTCGAAGAAGGGAAGGGGAGTTATCCCCGGCGTCCTGGCCAATATTTATCCCTCAACCAACATCACTAAAACAGATTACCTGGTCATTATCACATTGCTGTAGTGGGACCTTGCTGGCGCAAATTGGCTGCCGCGTTTCCTACATTCAAAAAAAGTAAGTAAATGGCTGTGAAGCACTTTGGGACGTCCGGTGGTCGTGAAAGGCGCTATATAAATGCAAGTCTTTCTTTCTCTCAGTATGTGTTGCCATCTACTTGCATGAGGAATCTTAAATTCCTTCTTCCACTTTAATATGGTGATACCACATTATTTGGAGATAGTGGGCTAGAAATTACCCTCGAGCCCCATTTGGGGCGCTAAATCAGAAAAGCTGGAAAAGTTAGCGCCAGGCGCTCACCTCTTCCAGCCTTTCTAAAATTCCCACTTTTTGCTCCAAGAGGGAAGTGGAGTGCTAAATCAAGCGCTTAATTTCCTTCTTGGAGCGCAAGAGGGGGGGAAGTTCGCGACCTGGAGCGCACGGCTCAGCAGCACCACACACTGGGCTGCGTAGTGCTGACTCGTTGCAGGGGCTCTTCCCTGCTGCAGGGGGCGAAGGGGAATTTTTCTGCCAGGGCGCTACCAGGGCAATGCACCCGGAAATGACGTCATGATTTCCGGGCGCAGAAGATAGGGGCGCAACCCGGTAGCGCCTCTGCTAAACACCCATGGAATTTTGCATGGTTATTGCCTCGGGGGATGGGCGAAAAGCCATTTGCGCCCCGTTAGCACCTCCCACCGGAGGAGCAAACAAGGGGAATTTCTCCCCCCGTGAGTTTAATGGCACAGTACCAACACCAGATTATTGCGTCCTCACCTGCAACGTTATCATGCCTTCCATGTGAAGCAACATACAGCAAAAAGCTTCCACCACCTTGTCTGTCTCCTTAATCCCAAGAGGGCTATGTTCAACCATTCTTAGATTGTTCCCTCCTTTCTTTCAGATCTATTACAGCCACAGGTGGCCAGGATGAGGAAGAGGAAAAAGATGATGATGAAGAGAAGGAAAGGGAGCATGACCGAAGGGAAATCATCCTCGTGGATTATGATGCTGATGAAGCTGAAGAGGATGATGATGAAGCAGGAGAGGCCGTGCACTGTGTTCCTCTATCATACCTTTTCCATCATACCCCCTCAGCATTTATTTTTTCATCCCATGCATCAGCTCAGACACTTTCACCCACAGAGAATTAAATGGGGGAATTTTGCGGGGGGTCAGCGGGCGCGATTGGTGGCAGGTCAGGTGGGAAAGTGGTTTTTTTTTGACAGCAGGTCGGGACTCCGCTGTCAATCCGTCGCCACCGCCTTTCCAAAATGTCGGGTCTGTCAGCGCTGAGCAGACCCGACCGCAACGGTGGGGGAGGCAATTGAAATCATTAGTGGCTTGTTTACAGCTTTTTGATTTTGTCAGGTCGCCCACCAGTTTCCCACTGTCCCCAGACCTTGTCTGTAAAGCTGAGGCAGGACGTGACTTGCCATTGAATCAGCTGATGAGTTGACAGCTTCAAATGTCAAGTCAAAGCTCCCAGCTGATTCAAATATCTTCCTTTACCCACTAGCTTCAGTTTATTTCCACTACAGATTCAGGATGCTGCAAGTCTTTACACAAGTCTCCATCCAGTCTGACCTCATTACCTCTACCACCATTGGCAGATCGCTTCTGCCATCTCTACTTCACCTGCCATCTATTCCATCAGCATGGGTGCCCTTGAAACTCCCTCACCTTGGTCCTCAGAATCCCACCACGATCAGCCCCAACACCAGCAGCACCAGGCACACCAGCAGCACCAACAACACCACCAATCTTCTCTGCAATCAACTGATGCTGCACAGGACACAGGGCGTCAGCACCCGACCACATTGCTGCCCAGGACACAAGGGATAGCCTGACCATAGCTAGATTTACTTCACTTGATGCTGTACACCCTGGCTGCCACATGATGCGCCAGATTGGCACCACCCCACACCAACACCATAAAGCATCCCTACAATGACCAAGCCATTCCTTTCACACTCATCAGCATTGCGGGAAGTACCGTTATGTCTCACCATTCACTGCAACTCACTAAGCCAATTCCAAAGGTGCACAGAAATCTGTCCAAGAACGTAAAGTGTTGAAAATAAAGATTTCAATGTTTGACAGCACATTAACAGAAACTTCACATGAACATTGGCTAAAACACACAAGTGCCTACCCCTGTGTGTTGTTATTTGCTATGATTGGACTAGGATGAGGGTGAGTGTGAGAGGTGGCTAGTGAGATGGGGAAGTGATAATGTAGATAGAGAGGGATGGGTGGAAGTGCTGATGATACAAATCTGGGTGGGAATGTAAGTTGTGAGGAGGATGCAAAGAGGCTTCAAGGGGATATAGACAGGCTAAGTGAGTGGGCAAGAACATGGCAAATGGAATATAATGTGGAGAAATGTGAAGTTATCCACCTTGGTAGGAAAAATAGAAAATCGGAGTATTTTTTAAATGGTGAGAGATTGGGAAATGTTGGTGTTCAGAGGGATCTGGGTGTCCTTCTACACGAATCACTGAAAGTTAACATGCAGGTACAGCAAGCAATTAAGAAAGCAAATGGTATTTTGGCCTTTATTACAAGAGGATTTGAGTATAAGAGTAAAGATGTCTTACTGCAATTATATGGGGCCCTGGTGAGACCACACCTGGAGTATTGTGTACTGTTTTGATCTCCTTACCTCAGGAAGGATATACTTGCCATAGAGGGAGTGCAACAAAGGTTCACCAGACTGGTTCCTGGGATGGGGGAATTGTCCTACGAGGAGAGATTGAGTAGACTAGGCCTATATTCTCTGGAGTTTAGAAGAATGAGAGGTGATCTCATTGAAACATACAAAATTCTTACAGGGCTTGACAGGGTAGATGCAGGGAGGATGTTTCCCCTGGCTGGGAAGTCTAGAACCAGGGGTCACAGTCTCATAATAAGGGGTCGGCCATTTAGGACTGAGATGAGGAGAAATTTCTTCACTCGGAGGGTGGTGTATCTTTGGAATTCTCTACCCCAGAGGGCTGTGGAGGCTCAGTCGTTGAGTATATTCAAGACAGAGATCGATAGATTTTTGGATATTAAGGTAATCAAGGGATATGGGGATAGTGCAGGAAAATGGAGTTGAGGTAGAAGATCAGGCATGATCTTATTGAATGGCGCAGCAGGCTCGAGGTGCCAAATGGCCTACTCCTGCTCCTATTTCTTATGTTCTTATGTTCTTATGTAAGTTGGTGTGAGTAAGGATGTACAGGAGTAGCGTAGGGAAGGCAGAGTGATGGGGATGTCATGAGTGGCACAGCAGGATGAGGTTGAGTGTGGCTTTGCAGTAACGTTTCATGATCTACTGAGATCATTGAAAGGTTTGCGCCACTGCAGCCTGGTCCTCCTGATGACATCCCTGCTTGTGTCCTCCTGTGCAATGTGCAACCAGGCTGCGTTGGTCTCCTGGGGAGGTCTCTTCCGCTCATTGGAAGGGAAGAGAACCTCCCTGTGTGCTGTGACTCCCTCCATAAGCATATGGAGTGAGTCATGGGAGAGCCTGGGTGCAGCCGTGCACCTCTGTGCAGTGCTTGTCATTGTTTGCAGCACCTCAACGCTGTAGAACACTAACAGCACAAATGTCAAAATCAATTCCCTTTAAGGAAACCGGCTGATGACGCGTCATCAAATGACGTCATCAGACCCGCTTCCTTCAATTGGCCAGGAAACTCACTGGGCGAGCTTAACAAGCCCAATCAGGGGAAAATCATTCTACACAGTGGGCTGGAGCCGGCAGTGGGACTGGGACCCGCCACCGACGTCGCCCACCACAGACCCGCCGAGGTTGGGGAAATCGCGGCCATAGTGTTAGAGAGGATGTAACACCGGGTGATTCACAGAGCATGAAGCAGCGAGCAGTGGGGAGTGGGTGAGGATGTGTCACCTTCCAGGAGGAGGTTGAGGAGAAAGCTGACCCATGGCCTCAGAGCTGTGGGACCCAAATCCTGCCTAAAAAGACCAATGTGCCAGCTCTGAAGTCAGTTTCTGAGGATTTACAGTAACTGACAGCAGTGGCTCTGCAGTCTACGGCCCTCATTTGCGGCAACATGATTGCAAGCAAAAAATGGAACATGTGGCAGCTTAATTGGAATCTGCAATAGCTCCCACCGAAGAAGCAGCCATGGACCAGTCAGTGCCTCCTTCTCCACAAAAGCTCAGACTGCAGCTCTGGCAACAGCAGGGAAGAGATTAGACAGTGCTATGCACACCAGCTTTCTAATCCAGGGGGTCGGGCTGCAGGCTACTGTCTCATTACTTATTACTAAATCTAATATGGCATGCCCCCTCGTTGGTTCTAGGACATATTGTTACAGAAAACTATCCCGGACACACTCAAAAAATTCACTACCTTTCTGACATGTGCTAGTCTGCTATCCCAATCTATATGGAAGTTAAAATCCCCCATTAAAACCACTCTGCCTTTGTTACATGCTTCTCTAATCTCTGCATTTGTACAATCTACCACTTCACAGCTGCTACCAGGGGGCCTATACACAACTCCCACTTCAGTCTTAAATCCTTTCCTATTTCTTAATTCTACCCACAAAGTCTGCCTGCTTACCTTTCGTTATATCCTCTCTTATCATTGAAGTGATTTCACCCTTAATCACTAAGGCTACTCCTCCCCCTCTACCATTTTCCCTATCTTTCCTATAGACCTTATAGCCTGGTACATTCAGTTCCCAGTCCTGACCATCTTGCAGCCATGTCTCAGTAATGGCTACCATGCCATACCCTCCAAGTTGAATTTGTGCCTGCAGTTCATTCAATTTATTCCTTATACTCCATGCATTTGTATAAAGAATGCTCATTTGGGCCACACACCCTAACCTGTTCTTCAGCTCTAATGTTTTACTTACATGTTTCTTATGTCTCTCTCCTGGTTTAATCACTTTATATCTTTTAGTTTTCCCTTTACCTGTAATGCCTAAAGCACAATTTCTAACTGTTGAACTATTATTTATACTATTCTATTTATATTTTTCCACCTGAGCCCTCCCCCCCTTTTACTAGTTTATCGTCCTTGTGACTGCCCTATTTATCCATTCTGCTGGACCCTGGTCACAACCATAATTTTCATCCTTGAAGAGATCAGCGGGGTCGAATTCTGAAAGATGAATGTATCATGGCAACTTTCAGTAAATCTCGCGTTTAGTTGCAGGATCATTTGCATGTTGTCACCCAATATGGGCATTAAGGGAGTGGAACCTTTTTCTGTTGAGTATATTGAGGGAGTTAACTATGGGAGTTTTCAAAGCCATCTATTGCACCCTGGACCTTGGGAGAGCCAGAGAGCCCATAAAACTGGATGCCCCTATCTCCCTGTTCCCCAGCTATGATACCAAACTGGATGATTTCCCCAGTTCTGTAGACAAGTGCATCAATCCCCTGTAGAATGCAGTCCTGAATTGCACCCTGACCCATATTACAGTAATTCCTGGGGCTGCCTCAAATGACCCATGGGCTGATTTTAACTTTTGGTGGTGGAGGAAAACAGATGGTAGCAGATAGGCCGCCCATTGTACACCCCACCCAATTTCTCTTTCCTTTGAGTAAATGGATGTTTCTTAGATTAACGAGACACAGCTAATGGTGTGCCCCAAGGAAGTAAAAGGTGATCTCTCTTGTTCTCCATTTACATGATTTGGATATGGTATAGAGGTAATAATATCAAAACTTAAGGCACTACAAACTGTAAGGAAGAATGTTGGAGGCTGCTGGAGGACATAGATTAGGGGATTGGACAGATAGGTGGCAAATACAGTTCAACATAGATTTCCTACATTACAACAGTGACTACAGACAAAATCATTAATGAGGTTGTGAAAGGCGCGAAATAAATGCAAGTCTTTTTTTGTTTGGAAAAATATAGAGAAAGAAAATGTATTTTTATCAACAAAACTCTCAATGGAGTGGAGGAACTGAAAGGTCTAGGATTAGAAATGCACAGATCTTCAAAAACAGGATTACAGTTGTAAAAGCAATAAAAAGGGAAAATGGATTATAAGAAGGGCAAGTTGGATTTTATATATAGGGATATTGAACACTAAAGCAAGAAGGTGACAATAATTATTGGACAAACATTCTGAGGGACAGTATTAATCATCATTTACAAAGGCACAGATTTAATCAAGGACAGTGAGCATGGATTTGTTAAGGGAAGGTCGTGTCTGATTAACTTGATTGAATTATTTGAGGAGGTAACAAGGAGGGTCAATGAGGGTAGCGTGTTTGATGTAATCTACATGGATCTTAGCAAGGCTTTTGATAAGTCCCACATGGCAGACTGGTCAGAAAAATAAAAGCCCCTGGAATCCGAGGGAAATATATTCAAGGCTGAGGTAGACAGATTTTTGAACTACAGGGGAGTCAAGGGTTATGGGGAACAGGCAGAAAAGTGGAGTTGAGGCCAAGATCAGATCAGCCATGATCTTATTGAATGGGGGAGCAGGCTCGAGGGGCCAAATGGCCTACTCCTGCTCCCATTTCTTATGTTCTTATGTTCTTAAGTGGCAAGTTGAATACAAAATTGGCTCAGTGGCAGGAAGCATAGGGTAATGGTCAAGGTTGTTTTTGTGACTGGAAGGCTGTTTCCACTGGGGTTCCGCAGGGCTCAGTACTGGGTCCCTTGCTTTTTGTGGTATACATCAATGATTTAGACTTCAATGTAGGGAGCATGATTAAGAAGTTTGTAGATGATACAAAAATTGGCCGCGTAGTTGATAGTGAGGAAGAAAGCTGTAGACTGCAGGAAGATGTTCTGACGAAGGGTCCTCGACCCGAAACGTTGACTCTGTTTCTCTCTCCTCGATGCTGCCTGACCTGCTGAATGTTTCCAGTATTTTCTGTTGTTATATCAATGGACTGGTCAGGTGGGCAGAAAAGTGGCAAATGGAATTCAATCTGGAAAAATGTGAGGTAATGCATTTGGGGAGGGCTAACAAGGCAAGGGAATACACAATAAATGGTGGATACTGAGAAGTGTAGAGGAAGAGAGGGACCTTGGAGTGTATGTCCACCGATCCCTGAAGGTAGCAGAACAGGTAGGTAAGGTGGTTAAGAAGGCATACGGGATACTTTCCTTTATTAGCCGAGGCATAGAATATAAGAGCAGGGGGGTTATGCTTGAACTGTATAAAACACTAGTTAGGCCACAGCTAGAGTACTGCATACAGTTCTAGTCATCACATTACAGAAAAGATGTGATTGCAGTAAAAAGGGTACAGAGGAGATTTATGCAGATGTTTCCAGGACTGGAGAACTTTAGCTATGAGGAAAGATTGGATAGGCTGGGGTTGTTTTCTTTGGAACAGAGGAGGCTGAGGGGAGACTTAAGTGAAGTATATAAAATTATGAGGGGCCTAGATAGAGTGGATATGAAGGATCTATTTCCCTCAGCAGAGAGGTCAATAACCAGGGGGCATTTTTAAAGTAATTGGAAGAAGAATTAGAGGGGAGTTGAGGAGAAATGTTTTCACCCAGTGGGTGGTGGGGGTCTGGAACTCACTGCCTGAAAGGGTGGTAGAGGCAGAAAACCTCACCGCATTTAAAAAGTACTTTGATATGCACTTCGAGTGCCGTAACCTACAAGGCTACGGACCAAGAACTGGAAAGTGGGATTAGGCTGGATAGCTCTTTTTCGGTCAGCACACACACGATGGGTCGAATTGCCTCCTTCTGTGCTGTAAATTTCTATGATTTTATGATTCTATGAAGGCAAGGAGACATAGTTAAAGGGCTGATATCAAGAAGCACTTCTTCAAGCATAGGGTAGTTAATACTTGGAATTGTCTTCTGGAAAGGATAGTGGGGGATCATTGAAGATGCAGTTCAATTATATGATTTGAGAACTGTAGATTTCTATAGAGGATGAGCTAGAATGCTTCCTAAGCTGTGAGTATCTTTGTGATGATCAATCTGTGCAAAACATTGGTTAGGTCACAGTTGAAGTTATGCATGCAATTTTTGACATGCCAGTAAAAAAGGGTGTTGGAGCCATGAAAAAAGTGCAAAAAAGATTCATTAGGATGATACCAGAGATGAGAGCTTTAGATATGATCAGATGCTTTAACAACTAGGGCTGTATATTCTAGAGCAGAAACAATTAGAGGGATCTAACAGAAGTGTTCAAAATTTTGAAAGAGTTTCAGAGGATAGCGGTGAAAGATTATTTCTATTAGTCAGTGAAATGATACGAAGGGGCGTATATTTAAGATTAGTACTGGAAGCATAATGGAGAAGTTGGAATAATTTTTTTAATGCAATATACAATCTATTACTACAAGTGGTTGTTCATGATATTTAAGAAGGAAAAAGATAAACATTTAAAAAAAGAAAAATATTAAAAGGTCCTAGGAAAAAGCAGGGAAATTGGATTAGAGTAGATAGCTCCAATGTGGTTGCTAACACTAGTATAGGCACAATAGACTGAATGGCTTCCTTCTGTGCTGAAATTCTATGATGCATTTGTACAAATTAATACCTGCTTTTTTCCAATTCAAAATAATATACAATAAGGTAAGGCTTTGGGGTAAAAATTCTATGGAGTTCTCCTGATCTCCTGCTGTAACTTTGGGGAAAGATTGGCGGAAACCCATAAGAAATAGTGTAAACAGCTGTTTACACCCTTTCTCGGGGTTTCATCTGATGCTATGGTGGGAGAACCCATGCAGAAACTCCAGGTGTTTAACTTTATCCTATACACACCATTTAGAACACATTACTAAAAACATAGCCATAGCAAAACACCACAGGAAAATATTTTTTTTTGTGATGCTACTCCATAGATGTTTTATTACCAGCTTGAAGAACATCTCCCCTATATGCTCCCTTCTCTCTCCTAATCTATCTACAAATGACATGGAGGTCATGTTAAGTAGGTCTTAGAAGAGCAATGGGCCATGTAGGATCATGAAAAAACACTCTCTGCAAAACAAAAACTCTCAATGTTATTTACACATCAAAGACCTGCACATAAGAATCACATTTCTCCTTTTGAAATGCAGTGTAATGCTTAGAGTAAGTCAATTCATGTTGCATTATGTCAATGTATAATATACCCTAAGAAAAACATTTTCTGCAGGCATTCAATTAGTTTTGAAATTCAGACAAGATCCCACATGAACTTGACAGTCTTAGGTTATTTCAAACAGTGCCCTCTCTTTGTTTTGTCTGGATGGTGAATTGCTTTCAGAGAACTACCCTGCTGTGTGGTGCATATCTTTTCTCTTAACTCTCGCACTGCAAAATATTTCATGCCTTAGTCATGTAAAATTGACTGGCATTTTAACCCTTCAAATAATAAATGGAACAAATGTGGTTGAACTTATTGACCTCAGGTGCTCACAACTCATTTGCACTCTAGGTTCAATAACAAGCCCGCCCATGCTGAGAGAACTTTTTTTTTCATCACAGTGACTTGCCCATTCATAAAGTATCTTCAAAATTATAATTCAGGAAAAACAACATAAGTAAAAACATATAAATGTAAATACCATTAGATTCTGTAATGGAAAATACTATATTTTCATTAAAAAAATATAGTTTTGAGGGGAAACAAGTCATTTTTTTAATAGTCAATTTACAATTGGTCATTATTTAGACCGGGATTCTATCTAGACAAAATGCTAAGGCTGATAATGTAAGTTTTATATTTATTCAAAATATTTATTTACTGTAGATAAAAGGATTTATGACTAAATGCTGAAAGCATCTGAAAGAAAAGGCAGATACATTGTCATCATTGGCTTGTGAAACTTGAAATACAAATTTAACAGAGGACAAGTGGGAAAACATGAAAGTGTAATGAACAAAGAATGACGGTCAAGTCATGAAGACTCATGCTTTCGTAAAAATGTGATTCATAGCTGGTAAGAGAATGAGAAGAAATTATAGTTATAGGAGTCACTACATAAAAAAATGACCACAGATATAAACCACAAATGTTATGAGATATTCATTTAATGCACTAAAACCTTACAGGTGCTGCCTCATTATCATCTGTGACCAGTGGTTTGGAGATCTGACTTCTATAATTCCTAAAAAAAATGACAAAATGGAATAGTAAAGCTTTCATCAGGATTTGCAGAATTTTGAGAGATTTAATTGCTCTATAATAATCAGTTTGCTAATATTACAGCCCAGCGAGTATAAAACAGACAGCAGTTGTATTGTAACAGACTAAGTGCTTTGACTTTCAGGACAGTATTGTATTTCAGCTGAGTTGACTAGACCCACCACTTTCTCCACATCTCAAGTAATAGCCACAAACCCCATCCCCCACCCCTGCAACAGAGGTCTCCCACCTTAAAGATGAAAAGCTGCTAGGGATACTGGTAGAGAACATTGTGCCTTGATGAAATACATTAAACTTGGTGAGTGGATTGTGATCTATAGGAGGCCCAGTGCTGGTGTGTTGGGGGTCATGTGCAGCTTGTTGACATTATCTAATGATAACCTCCTGAAAGGTCCTTGTCATCAGTTTTTGTTTACAGCACTATTTGCATAATACCCTCAATATCTTGAAGTACAGAATCATACAGGTGCAATATTTAAAGGAAACTGAACTTGAAAAAGTCAAAATGAAAGTCAACACTAGCGCTTGGCATTATAACACCGAATGCAAAATACAGACATAAATGTTGCCTTTTTAATATAAACCCAATAGAAAGATGCCCTAATTTGTCAGCAAATATGTGAAAAAACCTTAAAGCTGAATATGCCGTGTTTCCTAATTCAAATAATATTTGTTATTATAATTTCTAATTTTCAAAACGGTGCCACTAAAATGTACCTGCCATGAAGTCAACACTTAGAGGGTAATTTTGACATTGGGTGATAGTGCAAAACGGGTGATATCAGGAGAGGTGTATAGTGGGCAGCTGAATCAATATTGCCCATTTTACAATATCAAAGCTAAAATTACTCCCTTAGATTGTATATTACACAGACTGTTTACAATCATTACCTATTTAGAGTGATGTGGGGCCAGCAGACCTGAGTCATACTGCCAGCTCCATGAGACTCTCAGATTACTGCACATCATATAATCATAGAATGTTACATCGGAGACCATAAAGCCTATTCAGCCCATCAAGTCTGCTCTGATATTTTTCCTGCCACCTAGTCTAATCCCACTCTCCTACTTGCTCCCCATACTTTTTAATATTATTTTTTTCAAGCAACTAATTAATTCTATATTAAAAGATTTTACGGACACTGCTTTAACAACAATTTATAGCTGAGAATTTTGCATTCTAACCACCCACTTTGTAAAAAAGCTCGTTCTAACCCTTCCCCTTCATTTTTTCTGTCATCCTAAATTTGTGCCTTCTTGTTACCATCTCACCAACCAATGATGACAATCTATCACTATTTACCTTATCATAACCTTTCACAAACTGGAAGACATATATCAGGTCAGCTCTTAGCTTTGACTCTGGTCTTTTGTGCCTCAGTTCAATACTCTGGAACTCCCTCACTAAACCCCTCTGCCTCTCTATTTGTCTCTATCTTAAAACCTTCTCAAAACTTTGTCTTTTTGACGATCACCAATCACTTCTCCTAATCTCTCCCTCCATGGCTTGGCTTCCATTCCCCTATCTAATTCCATTTGTGAAACACATTGGGAAGTTCTTTACATCGAAGAAGTTATATAAATGCAAGTTGTTGTAACCCCTAGTAACATCTTTGTGAACTTATGCTGCACCTTTTCCTTGCTTTTTATCCTTCCTGTACACAACTAAAGTCTTGTTCAAATTCAACATTGCCCACTTGCTTTTGTATTTTTACCCCTAGATACAGAAGGAAGGATTCCATTTGCCTTTTTATGGTCTTATAGACTTGCACTAATACCCTTAATAGCCTATGTACCTGCACACCAAGGACACTATGCTCCATTTATAAACTTAGCATTTAAGAAGTTTTTTCTTACCCTAATTCTACTTCCAAAATTCCTCATTTTCCTACAATGAACTTCATCTGCCACCTATCTGCCCTTCTTGCTAGCCTATCTATCTCCTCTTGCAGTCTTTCAGCATTCATGTGACAATTTACTATTAGCCCACAGTTTAGTGTCATCAGAAAATTTTGATTTAGTTCCCTTAATTCCGAAGTCCAGATCATTAATATATATGGTAAATAAGAGTAGCCTCAAAGCAGACCTATGTGGATAACCACTTGCCATACCTTCCCAGTCCAATTTCATGGCTTGAAGGTTATACAAAATACATGGTTTGAATAGTCAAAATGGTTGATGGTTCATACAATAGAATCAAAGATTTTTTACCTCTACCCTTTGTTTTCTGTCATCCAGCCATGTCCTATCCAAGTGAACATATTAGAGCATAGATTCATCTTTGATGGTAGCACAAAGTGGGTGATAGTGAATCGCAAAACGAGCTGCCAATTCACTATCGCTCATTTTGCATGCTACCCAATATGAATATATTCTCTTTAATTCCATGTGATTTGGGGCTGGGAATGGAAAATATAGTGCTTAACTAAGTTATCAGTATTTTGTTCAGAAAATGTGTAGGGAATCCAAAGTGAAGCAGTTTATTTTATATTGTCTGCTATATGCCTTATTTGGGTTCCCAGGTCACATGATTTACACATACACATGTCATATCAAATTAATATAATATAGTATTATTTTCCTAAAGATCAGAACAAATGAGGGAGGCCACTTGGCCCATCTACCTCATCCTACCATAGGACCCTACGGCCCACCATTGAACTGCCTCTTGAATCGTTCCTGAGTTTCATGTAATTCCATTGTATGAACCTTTAACCATATTCAACCTAATATTTATGCATAAACTTCAAACCATGCAATTGTTATTTGAATATTAGAATAAGTATTAACTGCATCATTCACTAGTGTGTCTGCCTGGCTTAATTGGTAGCACTTTTGCCTCTGAAAAATTGTGGCTTTATTGCCCACTCCAGGACTTAAGCATGTACTCACAGCTGACATTTCAGTGTATTACTGTGGGAGTGCTGTATTGTTGGAGGTGCTATCTTTTACATGCCGTTTCTAAAGGCATTCCTGGTCTTCCCCAGGAATTCCACTCAAAGGGTTCCTATTAAGCCTAGCGGGACCTACCTCTGGTTAGAGCAGGTGTGCGATTCTTAGAGTTAAGAGTTAAGGGGTACCGAGTAAAGAAAAAGAGAATGGTAATCAATCCCATTTCCAGGGCAAAGATTTAAAAAAAATGTAATGCCCTTTCTTTCCAGACTGATTGTGGCCTTGTGTTCCCTCTTCTCTGAGCAATACAGTGCCACTTTCCGATCCACTTTGTTATGGATTTATCAACCGTGGCTCAGTTGTTAGCACTCTTGCCTCTGAGCCAAAAGGTTGTGGATTCCCGTCCCACTCCAGAGACTTGAGTGCAAAATCTAAGCTGACACTCCAGTGCAGTACTGAGGGTGTTCTGCACTGTGGGAGGTGCTGTCTTTCAGATGAGACATTAAACTGAGGCCCTGTCTGCCCTCTCAGGTGGACATAAAAGATCACACGGCACTATTTCGAAGAAGAGCAGGGGTGTTCTCCCCGGTGTTCGGGCCAATATTTAACCCTCAACCAACACCTAAAAACAGATTATCTGGTCATTATCACATTGCTGTTTGTGGGACCTGCCGTGTTTCCTACATTACAACAGTGACTACATTTCAAAAAGTACTTCATTGGCTGTAAAGTGTTTTGGGACATCCTGAGGTTGTGAAAGATGCTATATAAATGCAAGTCTTTCTTTCATGAGTCAGAAACCCTTGTTGAGCCACTACTACATTTTACTACATTCAAGGCTCTGTATAAATGCAAATTGTTGTCATACAGGCACCAGTGTGCGCCCCAAATATTTAAATGATCCCATCCCCAGGAATCAGTGACTGGTCACAGCGATGGGTGAAAGTCCTGCCCCACTGCACTTCCGCTCCCTGAACTGGGACATAGAATATGTAGATTTAACAGATTAGTAGATTGGGTAGATATATCTCAAAGGAACCTTAATGTGGAGAAATGTGAAGTGATGCATTTTGAGAGGAAGAATAAGGAGGAAATCAATACTAAATAGTAAAACTCTAAAAGGTGTAGAAGAGCAGAGACTTATAGGTTCAGATACATAAATCCTTAAAAATCAGAGGACAGGCTGATTTACAAAAAGGAGGCATCGTGCATAAGAGCAAAGAGGTAATGCTAAACCTATAAAATCATTTGTTAGGCCGCAGTTAAGATATTAGTGCCATTTCCATAGCCCTAGCATCCCAGGAACACCCGTAGAAGAAGCACAGTGAACCAGAAATCTGGGCTAAGACCAGCAACACCGGATCTCCGCTCCAAAAACACTCCCACAAACTTCCCGTCATGAATGCTGAGGGTCCCTGTAGCGCTACAGATCAGGGAAACACAGCAATACAAATCAAAGTTTTTAAAATGTTTATGATCTCAGAGGAAGCTACGCCCCAATTTGTGTGAGTCAGCCCCATAAAAAAAGGATGTTATGAAAAGTTAAAGAGCTGTTAGGGCATTGTGAGGCTTGCCTCAGCAGATTTGCTAAGGTAAAGTAAGTAATCTGATACAGGAACTTTGTATTGCTAATTAAAGAGATATTCACGTGATTGTTTATCCTGTTATTTGTTGCTGCTGGGAGAATATCAATGCAAGGAACTGGATGGAGGTGCCCTTTGGGATTCCCTTTTACATGTGTTCCATGGATAACAAGGAGGAGGATGAGCTGAGGAGGAGGACAGCACCAGAGGAGGAGGGTGCTGACTCAGAGGCACCTTGCTGAGTGGGTTTACAGACCAAGACGGTAAATCCTGGACCTCTCAGAGGAGCAATGATTAAGGAGGCTGTGGTTCAGTAGGGAATTAGTATAAAGGCTCTGCCACCTGCTGGAAGAGCACCTTAACCTCCACAACTCTTTCAGTGCCAGTAAAAGTAACAACAGCACTCAGCTTTTTGAAACTGGAGGATTTAAGGGGATCACAGAAGACATTGGCAGTGCATCCACCAGGTCACTGATGCTCTGTTTTGCCAGGGCAAATAACTACATTTATTTCATGAATTTCAGGCAACAGCAAGCAGGTTCCCTTGGTTTTTACCATCTCACTGATTTGCCCAGAGTTCGAGGTGCAATTGACAAGACCCATGTGGATCTTCAAGCTCCAACTGATAGAAGTGCTGCTTACAAGAACTGTAATGATTCAATCAGTGTGCAGATAATATGCTCACACAATGTCTTTATCCTTTGCTAATCCAGCATCACTCCCTTGTTTAAAGAAGGACAAGGATCCATGGTCTGGTAGCTGGGGACCTTGGCTACCCCTGCATTCATCATCTACTGCAGCGAAGCAATCTGCAATTATATAGGGCCCTGGTGAGACCACACCTGGAGTATTGTGTACAGCTTTGGTCCTCCTAAGGAAGGATATACTTGCCATAGAGGGAGTGCAACAAAGGTTCACCAGACTGGTTCCTGGGATGGGGGGAATGACCTATGAGGAGAGATTGAGTAGACTAGGCCTATATTCTCTAGAGTTTAGAAGAATGAGAGGTGATCTCATTGAAACTTACAAAATTCTTACAGGGCTTGACAGGGTAGATGCAGGGAGGATGTTTCCCCTGGCTGGGGAGTCTAGAACTAGGGGTCAGAGTCTCAGAATAAGGGGTTGGCCATTTAGGACTGAGATGAGGAGAAATTTCTTCACTCAGAGGGTGATGAGTCTTTGGAATTCTCTACCCCAGAGGGCTGTAGAGGCTCAGTCGTTGAGTATATTCAAGACAGAGATTGATAGATTTTTGGATATTAAGGGAATCAAGGGATATGGGGATAGTGCAGGAAAGTGGAGATGAGGTAGAAGATCAGCCATGATCATATTGAATGGCGGAGCAGGCTCGAGGAACCAAATGGCCTACTCCTGCTCCTATTTCCTTAAGTTCTTATACAATGATGCTCATGCTTCCACCAGAGTCACCGCAGAGAAGATAATCAGCATACTGAAGCAGAGGTCCCACTGTATGGATCATTCAGAGAGAGTCCTCCAGTGCAATGCCAAAAACGTCTCCAAGATCATCGTGACCTGCTGTGTTATTCCTAAGCTGGCTATAGACAGAGACATTCGTATGGAGGATGTAGAAGTGGAACGGGCAGACAAGGAGTAGGATGTCTCATTGGATGCAGAGGAAAGGGAGCCAGACAGAGAAGATGGCAGCAAAGCTACTACTGATATCATGGAGATATTCTGCTGACCATTTCACCCATTGAAACATAGCCTTTCCATCCATCCCTTCAAGCCATCTTATATAATAAAACCATCCAGAAGAAGCCAGCCTATTGTCCATCTATAGACTCCCTTACCAACATTGCATATACTACAGAAACCTAACCTCCCAGATCTATAAAAAGGCATTGCACAAAGCATCATCTGAATTTAATACATTTCTTTCACAAAATTTAGTCTCATTATCAATATCACTTATTCAGCCATAGTGCTTTCCCTTTCTAAAAGTGGATGTCTTTTGTGCTTGGCTAACTAGTCTGGTGCTTCCTCCAAGGTTCCCCTGAGACAAGAAAATGGCAGAAGAGTAGCAGCTGTGTCTCATTGTCAAGCACTGGGACCTGAGCTGCTCTAAATTTCTGCTCACACACCAGATGGACCAGCTGCATTTGGTGGTAGCCTGGTTTCAGTTATGGGGAAGAGGGCGTGAAACTGATAGCAGTGGAAATGGAGTTATCTGGAGAGACAACACCAACATCTATAGTCTATTCCAAGATGTCCTTTCTTTCGGCTTCCCTGCCACTCTGCCCATAGGTGTGAGCGTTGTCAGAAAGGATTGGAAGGGCACATAGCAGACATTATTTCCCTCCTTGTTTGAGCTATCTCTACTGTGTGCCTGCCCATGGAGATTGCCACAGTGCATTGAATGGCCTATACTCCAGCAACCCGAGTTTTAATGTGATAAGCTAAGACTGGCAACAAGGATTGGACAGCTCTTTCAAAGAGCCGCCACTGGTACGATGGGCCGATTGGCCTCCTTCTGTGCTGTAAGATTCAATGAATCTATGATAAGGCCTCTGCTGTGGTGGTGATTGAGTGAGAAATGTTGGCCTGGACAAGAATAAAAAAGTAAAGAACTAAAAGTGATAATACAGGGAAAGAAAAGGAAATTAGAAAAACAAAACAGGATTGAAAAGATAATCTTTGAGTATGAGAACATTTTAGTTGATCAGAGAGAGCCAGCATGGATTTGTGAAAGGTAGGTCATGCCTGACAAACCTGATTGAATTTTTTGAAGAGGTGACTAAAGTAGTGGACAGGGGAATGTCTGTGGATGTTATTTATATGGACTTCCAGAAGGCATTTGATAAAGTCCCACATGAGAGACTGTTAACTAAGGTAGAAGCCCATGGAATTGAGGGCAAATTATTGACCTGGTTAGGAAATTGACTGAGCGGCTGGAGACAGAGAGTAGGGATAATGGGTAGGTACTCTAATTGGCAGGATGTGACTAGTGGTGTCCCACAGGGATCTGTGTTGAGGCCTCAACTATTCACAATATTTATTTACAACTTAGATGATGGGATAGAAAGTCATATATTCAAATTTGCCGATGACACAAAGATAGGTGGCATTGTAGGCAGTGTAGATGGAAGCATAAAGTTACAACGGGATAGATTAAGTGAATGGGCAAAACTGTGGCAAATGGATTTCAATGTAAGCAAATGTGAGGTCATCCACTTTGGACCTAAAAAGGATAGAACAAGGTACTTTCTAAATGTTGAAAAGCTAAAAACAGTGGATGTCCAAAGAGACTTGGGGGTCCAGGTACATAGATCATTAAAATGTCATGAACATTTACAGAAAATAATCAAAAAGGCTAATGGAATGCTGGCCTTTATATCTAGAGGACTAGAATACAAGGGGGTAGAAGTTATGCTACAGCTGTACAAAACCCTGGTTAGACCACACCTGGAGAACTGTGAGCAGTTCTGGGCACCACACCTTAGGAAGGATATATTGGCCTTGGAGGGAGAGCAGTGTAGGTTTACCAGAATGATACCCGGACTCCAAGGATTAAATTACGAGGAGAGATTACACAAATTAGGGTTGTATTCCCTAGAATTTAGAAGGCTAAGGGGTGATCTGATCGAAGTTTTCAAGATATTAAGGGGAACAGATAGGATAGATAGAGAGAAACTATTTCTGCTGGTTGGGGAGTCTATTACTAGGGGGCATAGTCTAAAAATTAGAGCCAGACCTTTCAGGAGTGCAATTAGGAAACACTTCTACACACAAAGGGTAGTAAAAGTTTGGAACTCTCTTCTGCAAACAGCAATTGATGCTGGATCAATTGTTAATTTTAAATCCGAGATTGATAGCTTTTTATTAACCAAAGGTATTAAGGGATATGGGCCAAAGGCGGGTGTATGGAGTTAGGTCGCAGATCAGACATAATCTCATTGAATGCCGGAACAGGCTCAAGGGGCTGAATGGCCTACTCCTGCTCCTATGTTCCTATTAGTAGCAAGTTACATCTTAAACAACAAACAGGCTTCTTAAGTATAGAAAGGTCAGACTGTGGAAAGACCAAACCCTTATCTTCAGCTCTATCTTTAGCCTTCAATAACCATTCCGTTCTCCCTTCTGCTTGGTGTCCATTGTATTTCCTCCGTCTTGTAAAGTGCTTTGAGATTTCTCTCTGTATGGAGGAACACAGAAATAGAAGTGTGGGCTGTTGTTTTAAAAGCATGATTAAACTTCTCCATTATATTTTCTAGAAGGTGTCCGTAGTTCTCCATATAAATTACATAGAAAAATATACAATTATACAGCACAGAAACATGCTGTTCGAATTACCTCTTCCACTCTACACCCGTATTTCTCTATTCCCTTCTCTCTCATGTATGCATCAAGCCTCCCCTTAAATGCGTCAATCCTATCTGCTTCAACTACTCCATGTGGCAGTGAGTTCCACATTCTCACCGCTCTCTGTGTAAAGAAATTCTGATTAAATTATTTCTTTGATCTGTTAGTGGCTATCTTATATTTATTCCCCCTTGTTCTGGACTCACCCACAAGTGGAAACTGTTTCGCCACATGCACCCTATCAAACCTCTTCATAATTTTAAAGACCTGTATCAAGGCTCCTCTTAGCCTTTTATTTTCCAGAGAATAGAGCCCCAGCTTGTTCAATCTTTCCTGATAGTTGCATCCTCTCAATTCTGGTAAAATCCTTGTAAATCTTTTCTGCATTTTCACCAGTGCTTCAATAATGTTTTTGTACTATGGAGACCAGAACTGCACATAGTACTGTAAGGTTTCCAAAATTTGCAGATCCCCAAAACCTAAGGAAAAAGGACTTTGGAACTACCTCAGAGTGATAAAAATGCATTTGGGCCTAACCTAAGGAATTTAAGACCAAAAACCAAGTTTTGGCATTTTAAAAACATGTCTGGGCCTGTAAAGGGAGAAAAGGCTGTGAAGGAAGTTGGTTTGGACCTCTGCAAAAGCAGTTTGGGTATTACAGTTAATTGCAATGTCTGGGGAACTGGGATGATCTCACTCAAAGCCACAGCATGCATTAACATTTTGACAATAGACCCTAGGAGAAGACAGCCCCACCCAGAACAATAGGTCCCAACAAACCGATTACAAGGCCCAGCAAGAAACATGCATAATACAGAGCACTCAGGACTAGGCTATAGATCAGCCTAGGTACCCAAAACACAAAACCCATCACCAGCAATCAGCCAAGAAAATCGACAGGATGCAAACCATCCCAAAAAACGCATTTGACACTTACAGAGCAGTTACTGGTAGCAGGCCCGCCAAATTCAGACAATGAACTGAACAGATTTGGTGGGTAGATAAGGCCATATTCAATGGGTCAGATTGAAGGCCTGTTAAAACTCAGTTAACGTGCTAGTAAATCGTTACCGATTTACGAGCCCGCCAAAACTAGACAATGAACTAAACAGATTTGGCGGGTAGATAAGGCCACTTCAATTCTGTATAATTGAAGGCCCACCAAGAACACACAAGGAGAAGCAGGAGAGAGAAGAAGGAAGGAGAGCCAGCGAGAAGAGGGGTGACCAAGAAGAAGAAGGCCCGAGCTGGAAGCGAGTCGGCATCGCTCACCACGCAGACACACCTGAGTCCAGCTCGCGAAAACACCACCTCAACGGACCTCCAACCACGGCCCCAACACAGCTACCCGGAGCAACAAGCAGCAACAAGTCACCGACGGCTCCACGAGGTCGACCGACACACCAACCAAGGCCGAAAGCCATCGCGGAAACCAAAGGCCTCACGAAACCAACAACCGCGCATTACCCCCAACTGACCGGGTAATCGCAGGCCACCGCGACCAACAAAGACCAACTCCAGGGAAGAAAACCCGAAGAATCGCAAAGTTTCCACACTACAAATTACTCCTGACTTACCCCTGGGTAAGATTTTCCCCAAAGACTCTAAGCACTACTGCTGAACTAAAGAAATTGGGTACTCACCAGATAAATCCATAACGACATCCTACCGCATCAGTGGACTCGCGAAGACTGACCAGAGACCCAGGTGAAGTCCTCTGCCACGTACGGGGTATGGCAGACACTAACCGCCATAAACAGCGAACCCCAAAACCGCGATTTAGCCCAACTGTCAAAGGATTGGTGAGCATTATCCCTGGTCCTTCAAAACCTAACTTAGCTAGAAAAGTGGGGTTGGGAGGGGTGAAGTATTGTTCTACTGTTGTTTCCCTCACTTGTACCGAAGTGTTCCCCACCTTTAGAGTGATAAGGGTGTTATTATTGGTGTCTTACCTTTTAATAAAGATTGAAGTTCTTTCATCAAACTCAGTTGTCTGCTGTACCTTTTGTATCACAACCCCCAAATAAGTCCAAGGTCGAGAACCAAGGGAGTGGGAGCGATTCAAACCGCTCAGAAGTCAGAGGTAAAGCTGACACAAAAGCACCACCCCCTACAGTACTCAAAGTGTGGTCTAATCAACGTTCTATATAAATTTAATATTACCTCCCTGCCTTTGTATTCAACTCCTCCAGAAACTTTATTTTTACTCATATCAACTTGTGCCGCTACTTTTACTAATACCTGTATCTCTATTCCCAGATCTCTTTGCTTCTCTACCCCAATTAGTTTCTTACCTTCCAAGAAATAAAAGCCCTCCTTATTCCTCTTACCAAATGAACCACCTCACATAAATTTGCCATTTATCCACCCACTTTGCAAGCCTGTTTATGTCTTCTGTATTTTGGTGCAGTCCTCCACATTATGAGCTATATCCCCCAATTTGTTATCATCTGCAATTTTTGACACCATTTCTAAGTCCAAATCATATATGTGTATAGTGAACAACAGTGGTCCCAGCACAGATCCCTGCAGGGCACCACTTCCCACTTTCTGCCAGTCTGAGAAACTTTGCTTGACTCTCTGAGCTGTTCTTTTGTAGCCATCTTTCAATCAATTTTGCTACTTGGCCCCTGACTCCACACACCCTGACCTTTGTCCAAAATCTCTTATGTGGCATCTTATCGAAGACCTTCTGAAAGTCCATGTACACCACATCCACTGCATCGCCCTTCTGTATTCTTTCTGTCATATGTTCAAAGAATTCAGTAAGATTGGTTGAACATGGCCTTCATTTTAGAAATCCATGCTGATTAATATTCGATCCTTACATTTAAATGGAAGGAAAATCAGGCAGGACTGTGATCCTCTTCAATGGATATTCCTCTTTGCTTCTCCACCTAGGTGGTGCTTAACACCCAGGCAGTAAAGACAAAATCTAGCCCATCAAGTCCAAACCCATGTGTCTGGAAGAGGCTATGGTCTTCAAATAAAAACTTTAGCAATGGCATTAGTGAACACAAAAGCAATTCTGTGGAAAATGCAATTTTTAACCTTTTTTGGACATTAGAAATGTTATTAGCTCATGTGGAGCATAAACACCGGCACAGACCAGTTGGGCCGAATGGCCTGTTTCTGTGCTGTAAATTCTATGTAATGCTATGTCATTTGATATCTAGAGGGCATAAAGTATATTAAGTTAGTTTCTTTCATTTTAAAGTAACATTCACAAAACATCTTCCAATTTAATTCTTCACTATTACAGTGAGACAGGTATTTACACAATATAGACACACGAATCTCACCCCCTGCCGTGTTTTCACTATCCCCTCTGACCTTCCCCTCTCTGACCCCGAACGATCAGTCCTTCGCAAAGGCCTAAGCTTCATCCCCTTACACCCCCATCTGAATGAATTTCGAGCTCGGCACGACGCCGAGCTTTTTTTCCATCGCCTTCGTCTCCGTGCCCACTTCTTTGGCCAGGAGTCTTCCCCCCGCACAGCGGACCCTTTCTCCCACTTTCAGAATTCTCGGTCTACCTGGACCCCTCCCTCTGGCCTCTTACCCTCTCTAGATCTTTTCATTGCTAACTGCTGACGTGACATCAGCCGTCTCCATTTCTCTGCTCCCCTCACTCACTCCAACCTACCTCTCTCTGAACTTGCAGCACTCCGTTCTCTCCGTTCCAACCCTAACATTGTCATTAAACCTGCTGACAAAGGTGGTGCTGTTGTTGTTTGGCGAACCGACCTCTACCGTGAGGCTGAACGGCAACTCTCTGACACCTCCTCCTACCTCTCCCTGGACCATGACCCCACTACCGAACATCAAGAAATTGTTTCCAAAACTGTCACTGACCTCATCTCCTCTGGATATCTTCCCTCCATGGCCGCCAACCTCATAGTCCCTCAACCCCACACAGCCCGCTTCTACATCCTTCCCAAGATCCACAAACAGGACTGCCCTGGTAAACCCATTGTTTCAGCCTATTCTTGCCCCACAGAACTGATTTCTTCCTATCTCGACTCTATTTTTTCTCCCCTTGTCCAGTTCCTTCCCACCTACATTCGCGACTCTTCCGACGCCCTCCGCCACTTTAACAGTTTTCCAGTTTCCCAGCCCCAACTGTCTCCTTTTCACTATGGACGTCCAATTCCTCTACACCTCCATCCCCCACCAGGACGGCCTGAGGGCGCTCCGCTTCTTCCTTGAACAGAGGCCCAACCAGTCCCCATCCACCACCACCCTCCTCCACCTGGCTGAACTTGTTCTCACATTGAACAACTTTTCCTTTGACTCCACTCACTTCCTCCAAATTAAAGATGTAGCTATGGGTACCTGCATGGGCCCTAGCTATGCCTGCCTTTTCATGGGATATGTGGAACATTCTTTGTTCCAGTCCTACTCAGGTCCCCTCCTTCACCTCACATCGATGACTGTATTGGTGCCGTTTCCTGCTCTCGCCCTGAACTAGATAATTTAATTCACTTTGCTTCCACCCTTCCCTCATCTTCACAGGTCCATCTCCAACTCTTCCCTTCCCTTCCTTGACTTCTCTGTCTCCATTTCTGGCTCGATGGGCCGAAATGGCCTCTATCTGCACTGTGGGGATTCTGTGATTCTGTGATTCTGTGATTCACTTTACAGCCTTCTGGACTTAACATTGAGTTCAACAATTTCAGACTATAAATTGGCCCCTGTATTTCTTTATATATTTTTTTCTCTTGTTTCCTCACATGGTAGCTGTTAATGTTGCTGCCATCATCATTCACACATCATCTGGAGCCATCTTTTGTTTCTTAACTTGTCCCATTACCTCTCCTTTTGTCTTGCACCATCATCCCTTTTGTCATTCAATCTCTCCTACCTTCCAGCCTATCACAGACCTTCCCTTTGTTCTTTCCTCCCCTCCTCCCTGCCCCTGCTTAAAAATCTCTCCTCTCTAACCTTTTCCAGTTCTGACGAAGGGTTCGACCCGAAACGTTGACTCTGTTTCTCCTCTCCTCGATGCTGCCTGACCTGCTGAGTCTTTCCAGCACTTTCTGTTGTTATTTCAGATTTCCAGCATCAGCAGTGTTTTGCTATTGTAGACACACGAATAATGTTTGAACAGTTATTTGACCCATGGAACTGGTTCTGATGAAGAACTCCTGAAACATTTGCCTGCTTTTCTTTCAGATGTTAATGCAATGTGTATTTTCTGTTTCTGTTTCAGATTTCCAACATAAGTGGTGTTTCATTTTATCTCCGCTACATAACCAATGGGAATGGGATACGTTTGGAGATATTCTGACCACATTGCCAATAAGAACAATGCAAACTGATGTGAAACGGTAACATCTATCTAAAAATATTCATTCATCAGTGCCAGTCTTGTTGTACTGGACATATTCTCAAAAGGCCTGAGGCAAAGTCCCAGGCCTACCTATCTGGGATGATATAAGAAATAGGAGCAGGAGTAGCAGGAATAGGTGGAGACTCAAGCTCCTTCACACAAGTATATAATTAAACCAACTTATGATAATTACTTTAAGGAGACTGCAAAAGAAGCTTCATGAGAAAGCCATGCTAATCCAAGGAAAAACAAAGAGCATTAAAGAGTTACTAAGGGAGAAATTGAACTTCCGCTCCAAACAGGTGTACATTTGACAGAGCAACCACACAACCCGCTCAAAGCAAGCGTTGGGAGGCTCAACCCATATTCGGGCACGTGCATCAATTAAATGCCGCTGTCGAGCTGTGGGAGGGTGGGAAATCAGCCCCGTTGTGGGAGGGCGGGAAATCAGCCAGCTCCCAAGCTCGGTTGACTGATAGATCGGGTCTGGGGAGGGGGTGGAGAGCGATCCCAGGAGTACTCCTTCTGAGACCACAAATATAAAATTAAAACATTTCCTGGACCATTTTCTGAGTGGCCTCGGATGCTCAACTCCCGATACAACACAGCAGAGTGTGCACGGTGCGTGCTTTGCCCATTTGTACCTGAAATTTGCAATCTGGGTCCTGCAACGTTATGCCTGTTTCAGACGGGCATGCAGTTTTCCGATTTACAGGTCAGCCAGAAAATTGTATCAGTGAGTAACTTAATTCCTATGTTGACATCACCATGTTCAACTTCATAAGTGCATTGAGAATCAATAATGGGCCATAATTTGCGACCCCTACGGGTGCGTACGAGGTGCGCACGCGCCCGTAGGGGCCACGCAAGTTCCGGGTTTAGGCATGCGAAGCACATGATCCGCATCCCCAGGAGAAGGGCCTCCGCAGGTGGAGAGTTGGGCGATTTGCCCAACTTCTGCCCAGCAAATGCCCTTGAAATTCTTACGCCTGGTAAAAGCAGGCATAAGGCCTGCTTTTACCAGCGTAAGAGTTTAAAAAAATAGAAAAATAAAATGTTATCACTCATTTATATATTGAAACCCTGTCCAATGAGGTAAGTTTATTTTTTAGCCCCGTTAAAACATATTGAAACAATTTCAAAAAATTAAATTTTTGTTTAAAAATTACATATTTAAAATTAACTAAAATGCCATTTAATTAAATATTTTAAACATTTATTTCATGGGTTCGAGTATTTTTTAAGTGATCCCCATTCATACATATGGGGATTCCGTACGTACGGAATCCCCATAAGTATGAATGGGGATTTCCCTTCTTTTATTGGTTGGGCCAGCCCACATGATCCCAGGGGCGCTTGCGAACCGCATGCGCCCCTGGGATACGTGGGCCTCTACCCGCGGGTACCCAGAGAGGCCCAGGAGCACGAATCTCCATACCTCCCAGACTACCAGGTAAATTCGTAGATTTTTTGCAGGTCGGAGGCGTCCGCCCGCGGGTTGCCTCCGACTGCAAATTTTGGGCCAATATTGAGAAAAGTTTGCAATATACATCCCAGAAGAAAGTTTTCGAAAGGTGTCTAAATAAATGGCCTTGGGACGTTCTACCACCTTAAAGGCACTATATAAATGCAAGTTGTTTTTGTTGGTGGTGTTAGTTTATCATGTTCAAAGACACAATGGAAAATATGTTTGCACTCATAGAATCATAGAATAGTACAGCACAGAAAGAAGCCATTTGGCCCATCGTGTCTGCGCCAGCTCTTTTGAAGAGCAATCCAGTTAGATCCATCTATCAGGTAGTGCATTCCAAATCCTAACCATTTGTTTTCCTCATGTCGCCTCTGGTTCTTTTGCCAATCACCTTAAAACTGTCCCCTCTGGTTATCGATCCTTCAGCCATTGGAAACAGTTTCTCAATTTTTACTCTATCGAAATCCTTCATGATTTTAAATGCCTCTATCAAATCTCTTAGCCTTCTATGCTCTAAGGAGAACAACCCCAGCTTTCCCAGTCTATCCACATAACTGCAATCCCGCATCCCTCGAACCATTCTAGTAAATCTCTTCTGTACCCACTACCTGCTAGTGAGCAAGTGTTACACCTCGTCCAGATGTTAATGTTTTGACCATGTATTATTTGATTTCCACCTAGAACAAAGCGTCTTGACTAATTTACAGGTCAAATAAAACTGGCCTGTATCTGGACTTTGTAGTTTGGTAATCAAAGACAGCTTGCATTTAATTCTATTTCAAAACTATATGGCATAAATTACAGAAATTTCCCTTACTTAAAGCATGACAAAAAAAAAAACTTTCACCATAGAGCTTTCTGAGGGAAGAAAAATATGGAAAAGATAGATAGATAGATACATACATAAATAGATAGATAGATAAATGGATGGACAGAGAGACAGATTGATAGACAGACTTAGTTAATAAGAAATTCTGAATAAACTTTTACCTCAGCTTCTGAGAAATACATTATAATAGCTTTCAAAGGATAGAAATATATCATCCAATGTATTTCCAGTCATTTGCACCTGAACAAAACTGGCCACTAGGAATGTCTGCACATTCAGGTATCCAGGGTTGCAGTGGCACCAAAAGGCATTTATAAAGTAAAGGGCCACTTTAGCCTGTGCAATAGATCATAGGGTGAATGATTTTGTTTGCTGCAACTCCTCAGATAATGAAGCAGTCCGTGCCTGCATGCAGCAAGACCTGGACAACATTAAGGCTTGGGCTGATAAGTGGCAAGTAACATTCGCGCCACACAAGTGCCAGGCAACGACCATCTCTAACAAGAGAAATTCTATCCACCTCCCCTTGACATTCAATGACATTATCATTGTCGAATTCTCCCCCATCAACATCCTGGGGGTCACCATTGACCAGAAACTTAACTGGACCAGCTACATAAATACTGTGGCAACAAGATCAGGTCAAAGGCTGGCTGGGCATTCTGCGGCGAGTGACTCACCTCCTGATTCCCAAAGCCTTTCCACCAACTACAAGGCACAAGTCAGGAGTGTGATGGAATACTCTCCACTTGCCTGGATGAGTGCAGCTCCAGCAACGCTCAAGAAGTTTGACATCATCCAGGACTAAGCAGCCCACTTGATTGGCACCCCATCCACCACCTTAAACATTCACTCCCTCCACCACCGTAACACCATGTCTGCAGTGTGTACCATCTACAAGATGCACTGCAGAAACTTGCCAAAGCTTCTTCGACAGCACCTCTCAAACCCGCGACTTCTATGACCTAGAAGGACAAGGGCAGCAGGTGCATGGGAACACTACCACCTCCAAATTCCCCTCCAAGTCACACACCATCCTGATTTGGAAATATATCGCCGTTCCTTCATTGTTGCTGGGTCATGATTCTGGAACTTCCTACCTAACAGCACTGTGGGAGTACCTTCACCACACGGACTGCAGCG
This sequence comes from Squalus acanthias, assembly GCA_030390025.1. Taxonomy (NCBI): domain Eukaryota; kingdom Metazoa; phylum Chordata; class Chondrichthyes; order Squaliformes; family Squalidae; genus Squalus; species Squalus acanthias. The sequence goes on along the minus strand of CM059426.1, from coordinate 77,663,892 downwards.
GTTCAAGAAGGCAGCTCACCACCACCTTCTCAAGGGCAATTAGGGATGGGCAATAAATGCTGGCCTTGCCAGCGATGCCCACATCCCATGAACGAATAAAACAAAATGCTACACTGCAGCAGGCTCCCAAGTCCTGCCACAGACATTCTCCACCCAATCCTACACAGGCTCCCTGGAACTCCTGCCCAACCAAGATGTGCCAGGAATCTGCTAAAGTGGAAAATCCTGGCTCATGTTTACATGGTGAAAGGAACTCCATTACCAAAGGTAGAAAAAAAAACAGGAATTGGATGTGATGCTGTTATAGACACAACTAATCAAACACTAAAATCCATCTGGAGAACTGTTGATCATAAGTTGAAAAAAATATTCTAACATTTTATAGATCACTGGTGCGGGCCCAAGTATTTCATCTGGATGGTGAGTGCAAATGTAGAGTAACTACTTTAAACTTAAAAAGCCGCAAATGATTTTAGAAGAATGTTTTTTCACTGCAGAATAGTACATCTGTGGAAATTCCCAGAAACAGCAATTAACTCCTTTGAAAGAGAGTTATAAATATCTGGTTGGGAATAGATTTAAACTTATAATGATACATATGGGCTGGATTTTGAATCTGGGGTCGGGTTGGGGTCGGGAATCATACATTCTGGCTTGTGAGCCCGCCTCCATCAAGATGTGGCCAACCCACTGTATTTTCCCTTGATTGACCTTGTTGAGCCCGCCCAGTGGGCTCAGCAGACCAATTAAGGGCCACCCGGCAACAGGTAACGTCACAGATTGACATTTCATCTGTCAAGAGCTTTTGACAGATGAAATATCAGCGTTTGACAGCTCTGTGAAGCTGTCAAACACTCACAATATGATTTCTAACTTCAGTCCTTCCTCTCAGGCTGAGTTAGAAAGCATTCCACCACAGAAAACAGAAGGCTGCAGTTGTTGACAGAACCACGGCTTTCCTGCTTTCTGTGCCGGTGAGATTTCTCACTCCCGAGAACTGAAGGGCTGACACCTGCAGGAGGAAGTTAAGGTAAGTAAAACTTTTTCCAACACTTAGCACTTACATTACACACTTACCTCTGCACACATGCACCCATCACTCACCTGCCCACCGGACATATCGACCCCTCCAACCCCTGCAGACCCACGGCCCGCCCCGATAACTTGGAGTGGTTGCCACCTGTCGGGAAGCCCACACTTTTCTTTTTAAAATAGGGATTATGCAAAAAACTGCCTGTTAACTACCTGTTAACAGGCAGTTAATTGTCACTAATCCCTTCCCGCCTCGGGGAGTCGGGTCTCAGAACAGGTCGGGTACCCGCCGCCAGAGAAACTGGCATGGAGGCGGGTTGGAGGCGGGATGGGGTCGGGACCCCCGAATCTGCAACTTTAACCACCCCCCCCCGCCTCCAAACCCGACTCCATGGGTCATTGAAAATCCAGCCCACACAGTCTGAGATGAAGAACTATTGCATATACACAAACATTCTCTGGAGCTGGGGCTGTGGTGGTGAGGGAGATAGAGTTTAACATCTGTGACAGGCATCCGGCTAGAATTCACTGATGGATATATGGGAATGAGTGAATATTCTAGAACTTTGGGGACCAGAGAGAATTTTAGCAGAACCTTGCCTCAGGAGATTGAAGGGTTGTGGTTAGATAATAATAGGGTAGATTGTAGATGGTCATGAAACGAAAGGGCTTGATGATTCAAATGGTTTTGTTCTCATTGCTTGCTTTCTTATTTAATTTATTCTTAAATGTTGTAGAATGTCGCTCCTATTCAATTTATAAATAAATAATAAATAAAAAAGTGAGATAAGCAATTCAAGTAAGTGTTTAATTTTAGGCTATGCAAATTAATCAAAAAATCAGTTGGGACGTCTTGGATTCCCCAATCTCCCAGTGTAACTTCGGCGGAGGATCTGGGAAGCCCCAGAGAAATGACGTAAACAGCCACTTACGCCTATTTTCCAGAGTTTCCGCTGATCTCCTGCCGAAGATACAGCAGGAAATTACTGGCATCTATCTTTAAATAAAACGTTGAGGTATTTGGTACTACATCAGTTGCCATCATTGCTGCTAAGAGGTGATTTTGAATATTAGGATTATTTGGTATTGAATCAAAAAGTAGAAGTAAGGCCTTTGGACTTTGAAATAAAACATGAGACAGACAGTTTAAAGAAAGCTATTCACATGATATTGTACAAAACTGTTCTTTATTTATCTTCTATTCTTTCCAAACTAGACAGGCTACCATTAAAGTCATCTAGTATTACCATTAAACATTTACAAGCTTTCCATGTAGGCTAATCTTACTCCATCTGAATTAAATAAGAGTAGACATTAAAGCCTGACTGAATAGTCCATTTCCTGCTAGGGTCCGAGCATGCTACCTGTCTTTATAGGCCCTGATTTTGCAGCTGTCGTCTTTCCCAGCATTTAACTAATGAAGGAATCTTTTGTCCTGCTGATAAGCAGCACATTGTTCACTACTCAGGTGCCCAGATTGTGCAGGATAATGCAATACAATATTCTTCTATCCAGTGTAGAACAACTTACATTGCTTGAAGCTGATTTGAGTTTTCTCTTTCATTGAAACTTTCCTTGTCTGATTCTAAATGGGAAAAATCCCTAAGTGTCTGTTTACCTTGAAACATAACTATTAATGTGCTAGTGCATACTGAGCGTGAATCAAAGAGCTACTTTGTGCAATGGTTCTTACACTGATGTTAGTAGCACCTCCTTTTCATCTTAGGAAGTCAAGCATTTCTTCCATTTAAAAACAGTATAATTGTTTTGACCCAGCATAGCAGCACTAATTTGTTCCCAATTCGTTACTGCTTGTTTAACACAAGGTTTGCAAATATCTGTTTGTGACAGGTCATTCATGCTTCAGTAAAACTGGCAACCAGCTGTAGCTGTTAAATGCTTTTTATTCTTTGTTGAGTTTCTGGTAATGCTTTTGGCATGAAACAGTAAAGCCTTCTTACCTTTCTTCAGTGTTCCTGGGCATTCTTTTAGAATCTCCTTTAGTTATCTCTTAGCTTCTTTTGCTTTAGTTTTGTTTCTTTTTTGCTTCTTTTTGTTCAGTCGTTTGATTATTGTAATGAGTTTGCTCTAGAGTTTGAAGTAATTTTCTGAAAAAGTGCAATATCTCCAAATGCATCTCCAAATTATATAAAATGTTATTAAGTGTGTGCATTAAATAGCTGCATTCCAAATGGAGGGAACAGAAGGTGGCAAATATAAGAAAAAAACTTGTACTATTCCTAAATGCACCTTGTATATAATGAATAACAAATAACAGCAACTTGGATTTATATAGCACCTTTAACATAGGAAAACATCATAAAAAAGAAAAAAGCATCCATCTAAAGTCATTCACAGAAGCGTAATCAAAAATAAATGGATGCCGAGAAAAAGAGATATTAGATGGGGTAATCAAAAGCTTGGTCAAAGTGGTGATTTTAAGGAGGGTCTTAATGGAGAGGGAGGTGAAAAGGTGAAGAGGTTTAGGGAGGGAATTCCAGAGCATGGGGCCTAGATGGCTGAAGGTAAAGCCGCCAATGGTGCGGCGAAAGGAGGGGGGGATACACAAGAGGCCAGAGTCAGAGGTATGGAGAGTTCTTTGGAGGGGGTGTTGTAGACTGGAAAAGGTTACAGAGATAGGAAGGCACAAAGCCATGAAGGGATTTAAACACAAGAGTGCAAAATTTAAATCGGGGACGTTAGGGGACTGGGAGCCAATGTAGGTCAAGAAGGACAAGGGTAATGGATAAACAGGACTTGGTACGGTATAGGATATGGGCAGCAGCTGAGGAACATTTGAAATATGATTATTTATTTGGTTTATTCTAACAGGCTACCCAAACTTACATCTTGACAGATTAAGTTTATCTAAAGATTACAATGACACAGTATAACTGCGTAAGATAGCAGCCAGAGATGTGGTTGTTCTGTACACAAAATTGATTTGAGGCTCTGTTTAATTAAAGTATTAGAGAAAAGAGATATATTAGGGCTTTATTTCAGTCAGTAAACCAGATGATGATTTTGTTTCAAATACCTACACCCCAACCCAGTTCAAGAAAAGGCCATTGATAGTTCTGAAGTCCCTGCGGTACCATCCGGGTGATCAAATTCATGTGACCATACGACTTTAGGTAAACCAGCCTTCACAATAAGCCAGTCACCAAAGGTACAGACAACAGTCTCTAAATAAAGTTTATTGTTCCGATTTTTTTAAAAAGGTTATGGACACACTGGGACAATTCACAGAACATTTGCATGCAGAAAAAAGAGGCAGGGAACCGTTACACTGGGTCTTGCCCCTTTGCGCATAACATGCATTTCAGGTGGCCAAAACTGCAGGCACAGAGAGGGAACGTCCAAAGCAGCCAGACGTATTTATATCAGATAGAAATGACACGGAAGTGATACGATAATGTCTTCTATGTCATTCTCCTGCTGTAACACTTTTTATAAGCGGGCCATTCTGACTTGCTGGACTGAGTCTTTAGATCAAGAGGTCGTTAAAGGGGCAGCCCGCAATTTACAGTTTCATGCTGAAGCAATGTTTAGAAAATCTTTTCACTGATTTAAAAATGTATTTGATGCAGTAGTGCTGCACTGTATAGTTTCAGGAGCTTTTTAGGCTAATTTTAAGGTTGCATTTATTGAGTCCCACCCATTCACCATTTGCACAATGTGGGCCCGAAATTTTGATTTTATTTGGTGCAAAAGTGGTTTGATTCTGGCATAGGGAACCGCAATTTGCCACGTAAATCAGATAGGCCAGAGTTACATGCTAAATTCTGGTAGAATTGGCTGCAAGCAGAAGATGTACCCTCCCCTAAAATAGTGGGTGTATGCAATTCAATCAATGTTCAGCTTGTGTGCGAGTAATGCAGGTGAACGCCCGCTTCTCCAACAATAGTCATGATGCATTCATTTTACGGCAGTCGGCCATGCCTCCATTATTGGCTGATACTTAGCAAGTCAGAAGTTGCATCCATGGAGACCGGGAATATTCGCTGAAGGCTTGGGTCATGAGCCTTTTGTAGGATCCATGGACACTGGCAGTGCATGGATATAATGAGGTGCATATTCCACCAGATCGAGCACACCATAGGCATGCTCCAGCTGTGATTCCAACATCTTGACAGATCAGGAGGCATCCTTCAATACAATCCAGCCAACATTTCCAGGATACTCATTCTGCTACTTTCTCTAAAGTCTAGCAATTCAACGCAGCACCCATAATGGAGCAGCCATTGCAAGAGTCATCTGCTAAGTAGGTGGAGGACATTTCTGAGCAGCCCAAGGAAGCAGTGAAGACAGCATCACAAATATCTGTGGGCAGCTGCAACAGGCATTCTGTAGAACACGATTATTGACACTTTCTCCGAATCAATACATGACCCTTTCCCATAATTGTCCTCCCTGCATCTCCCTTTGCCCTGCAATAAATCACCACCCTCAACATTTGCACAGCCTACTTACCTGCCAGCTAGCCCACACCTCTTCACTGCACATATCTTTCCTATAGCCATACAAATGAAACCATCTGCACAAGCATATTTTTTTTTCTACGAACTGTGTTGTGCCTCTGGGGATAAAAGTGGATAAAGCCTAAACATAAGAACATAAGAAATAGGAGCAGGAGTAGGCCATTCGACCCCTCAAGCCTGCTCTGCCATTCAATAAGATCATGGCTGATCCTCCACCTCATCTCCATTTTCCTGCACTATCCCCATATCCCTTGATTCACTTAATATCCAAAAATCTATCAATCTCTGTTGTGAATATACTCAACGACTAAGCCTCCGCAGCCCTCTGGGGTAGAGAATTCCAAAGATTCACCACACTCTGAGTGAAGAAATTTCTCCTCATCTCAGTCCTAAATGGCCGACCCCTTATTCAGAGACTGTGACCCCTGGTTCTAGACTCCCCAGCCAGGGGAAACATCCTCCCTGCATCTACCCTGTCAAGTCCTGTAAGAATTCTGTATGTTTCAATGAGATCACCTCTCATTCTTCTAAACTCTAGAGAATATAGGCCTAGTCTACTCTAAAAACGGGCACAGGGAGAGCGAAGTGTGATCTGCCCGCACCGGATCAAGGTGGTGCAGTCAGCACGCAAAATTCGTGCTCCCTGCTCATTATAATAATTGGAGCGCTGATCTCAACGCTAAACACACTGCTGGTTGGCTTAGCACTGAACATGGGCATCAATATCAAATGCAGTCTACTGGCCAATAAAATGTGGCCTAGGCTCTCTGCATTACTTAAAGGGGAGGAGCTTTGTTGCAGAAGCACCTTGTTGTCAGGCTGCATGAAGTCAACAGGCAAGAGAGAGGGCGAGGAGGTTTTCTGATGTGGCACTGGAGGCCTTGGTGCTAGGGGTTAACAGATGACATCCAGTCCTCTACCCGGAAGGGGGCAGGAGGCCTTCGAGACAGAATGCCAGAAGGATGTGGGAGGTAATAGCTCAAACTGTTAGCGTCACGAGTGTTGCCCCCAGGACCTGGATCCAGTGCTGCAAGAAGTTTAATGACCTCACATGAGTGGTCAAGGTGAGTGAATGCATCTTCAAATACCACCAACTGTACCACTAGCCTCACACACTTCCCTTTCTCTTGCAGGCAAAGGTGGCTCACAACCGCCGGGAGCAGCAGCAGATGGGCGGAGGGGAAGCCTGACTGCAGAAACTCATGGAGCTGGAGGACACAGTGCTGGAGATAATTGGAGGGGCCATCATTGAGTCCATGGCAAGCGGCAAAGTTGAAAGCATTGCTTTCAGCTTTCTTGATATATATTAATGACTTGGACTTGGGTGTACAGGGTACAATTTCAAAATTTGCAGATGACACAAAACTTGGAAGTATAGTGAACAGTGAGAAGGAAAGTGATAGACTTCAAGAGGACATAGACAGGCTGGTGGAATGGGCGAACATGTGGCAGGTGAAATTTAACGCAGAAAAGTGCAAAGTGATACATTTTGGTAGGAAGAACAAGGAGAGGCAATATAAACTAAAGGGTACAATTCTAAAGGGGGTGCATGAACAGAGAGACCTCCATAAATAGAGGCATAGAGTACAAAAGCAAGGAAGTTATGATGAACTTTTATAAAACATTGGTCTGACCTCAACTAGAGTATTGTGTCCAATTCCGGGCACTGCACTTTAGGAAGGATGTGAAGGCCTTAGAAGGGGTGCAGAAAAGATTTACAAGAATGGTTTCAGGGATGAGAGACTTCAGTTACATGGATAGACTGGAGAAGCTGGGGTTGTTCTCCTTAGAGCAGAGAAGTTTGAGAGGAGATTTGATAGAGGTGTTCAAAATCATGAGGAGTCTAGACAGAGTAGATAGAGAGAAACTGTTCCCATTGGCAGAAAGGTCGAGAACCAGAGGACACAGATTTAAGGTGATTGGCAGAAGAACCAAAGGCAACATTAGGAAAAACTTTTTTATGCAGCGAGTGGTTAGGATCTGGAATGCACAGCCTGAAAGGGTGGTGGAGGCAGATTCAATTGTGGCTTTCAAAAGGGAATTGGATAAGTACCTGAAGGAAAAAATTTGCAGGGCTACGGGGAAAGGGCGGGGCAGTGAGACTAGCTGAAGTGCTCTTGCAGAGAGCTGGCACGGGCTCGATGGGATGAATGGCCTCCTTCCATGCTGTAACCATTCTATGGTTCTATGATTCTATGATTGCTGATGATGACGGTATGCTCATACGTAATCCTTCTTCTCACATCCCATTTTTCCCTCATCCCACAATCTCTTCTCACTCACAAGCTGCTGATGGTGTAAGCATGCACATCTTCCTTTCCCCCCTCCCCTCACCACAAACCAACCCTTGTGCCTTTCTCCTTTCAGATACCCAAGAAGTTCCACCAACCCAGGCTGTCCCCGAAGTTATGGAGGAGGAGAGTGAAGGAGAAGAAAAGGCACCATCACTCAATCTGACACTCCCAGGCACCAACTCAGAAAATGACACTGTGCGGACTTTAGAGGGTAGTATAGAGGCGGGATCTGCATGTGGTAAATCACCGGACATGAGTGTGCTGCAGCCAGGCCAGGGAAAACGATAGGGCGAGTTCACACATGAGTTCTGCTGCACAGGACTCAGATGATGACCTCGATGGCGCGGCCTTCAGAAGAAGGGTGATGGGCATGCACACACAAATGTTTGGTGCAATAGCAAGCCTGCCAGAGAGCCTCTAGTCAGTGTCCAGGAGCATAGAGGAGTCCGGCTCCAATATTGCACAGTTTCTTGCGTGGAGCTTGGAGGCCATGATTTCCAGGATGGAAGTGATGGGCAACTCCATTAGCGAACTTGTGGACCCAACCATGATGCTGGGTGTGATGGGCGATCTCACAGCTTCCAATACTGCACAAGCAGAAGCGACCCAACGTCTCAGTGCTGCAGTGGAAGCTCAGACTGCTCTCCTGCAGTCTCAGCTTGATGCCACGCAAGATCAGACTGTTGCCATCGTGTCTCGGTTTACGAGACTGGAAAGGGGCTTGCAGCTCTCACAACAGTCTAGCAATCTGTCCTCCAACAGAAGGCTAGGAATGCTGAGGCGCCGCCCCGGGGGAGTGATAGTTGCTCCGTGGAGCAAGAACCTGCTGTCCTCTCTCAGGATAACAGCATTCCTATTCTTACCACTGCCACTCTGCCAGTGCCCTTGCTGTCATCCAGTCAGTCCAGGCTGCTGCCGCCCATGCTGAGGTGGTGCAGTCTACAGCTGGGCCTTCTAGGCCCAGAGCTGCTCAAGGTCGTCCTGCAAGGCCATCTGTAGTGTCCCCCACTGAAAGTCAGCAGCCTTCCAACAGCCATGCTGCAGCCACTGGGGGAGCACTGCTTAGGAGCACTAGAGTAGAAAAAGGAACACGAAAGACGGACACTAAGGAAATGCACAAAGGTGATTAGTTGACTTTGTGTAGTATTGTAATTGATAATTTTATAAATTATGTTTAGAATGTTTGTATTGTGGTTTCTCTCATTTCAGCTTTGTGCCCAGGAGGATGCTGTGATGTCCGTGACACAGAGATGGTAAGGTGGGGAAGTGGTGAGCAACGGGGATCTGGGGTTTCATTCATTGCAACTAGAGTCTGATGAGGCGCTCATGGACAGCCCGTCCGGAATGGGGACCATCTGCCTTCCTCCTCCCTTCCTCCTCCCGCTCCTCATGGCTGGGGCAGGGGAAACATGGCAGCTGAGTGTCTGTGAGCGGCTCCTGAGATTGAGGTAGCTCTCGACCTTTGTATGCGCAGCCCCAAGTTGGTCCTCCGGCAAGCTGTAGCAAATCCGCAACTGCGAGGCAGCCCTCACCTTGCCCACGTCCTGGAGCGTGAAGTCATAGGAGGGGGATAGTGGAATGAGTCAGAGGTGTTGTCAGTGAGAGAGACAATAGCAATGTTCAGCTTACCCCTGTTCCCAAACTCTGTGTCAACATGTTTGTGAGAGACTAGACACTCTATGGCACAAATGATATTGCTGAGGCCTCTATCAATGCCTCTCTCCAATCAGTTAGCCAGCCTTTACAAGGAGGAAGTGATATTGCCACCCGAGGCCTGAATGGTAGCTGACTGGACATTCATCAGAGATGCAATATGGCCTCTGCTAAGAGAAACTGTGCTGCAGATGTTGGAGGTAACACATGCTCCAAAGTGGACTGCAGAGTTTATATCTCATGCATCAGTACCCCACACATGCAACCTGTCGAATCCTCCATACCAGCCACTATATGTTAAAAAGCTCCCAATACCTCCAAAGTTTGCCATGCTTGGAAAGCATCCTGCTATTAAAAGTTGGCATATATTTACTTGGGATGTGGTGAGGCTGGCTAGGCTGCATTTATTGCCAATCTCTAGGAGCCCTGAGAAGGTGGTAGTATGTGTTCTTCTAGTGATTGCAAACATGAATGTCTGGCTAGGTCACTTCAGAGAGCATTAAGAGTCAACCAGTAGTATGGCAATGGAGTCACATGTCAGCCAGACTGGGTAGGGGGGGTAGATTCCTTTCATTAAAGAACTTTAATGAACCATTGAGTTTTTAAGATAGTGCAGAAGTTTTCATGATCATTTTTCCTGGTACAGATTTGAACTCAAATGGTAGGAGTTTTCTCTGGGCTTCTCTGCTCTGCCACCATAACTTCAGCGAAAGTTCGGCGAAAACGCTGTTTACGCGCATAAACTGAATTTCTGTCAAAGTACAGCAGCAGTGAGGGAGAAGCCCTAAGGGAATTCCCAATGAATACCTCTTGGCAAATACTACTACAACAACAACTTTCATTTATATAGTGCCTCTAACGTAGCGCTTCACAGGAGCGTTATCAGACAAAATATTACACCAAGCCACAAAAGGAGATACCAGGACAGGTGACAAAAAGCTTGGGGAAAAATTGGGTCGCGTCCCCTTTGGGGCGCTAACTTCGCCAGGGCGAAATTCACCGGTAGTGCCCCAAGAGAAAACTAGCGCCCCAGCGCTAGTTGCTTTGCGTCCCATTAGCGCCCTCTTAGGGCGCTAACGTGAGGTGCAAATCAACCGAATTTTTCCCCCCAAGGCGTTAAGGAGTGACTTAAAAGAGGAGAGGGAGAGAGGCTGAGAGGTTTTGGGGAGGAAATTCCAGTGCTTAAGGCCTAGGCAGCTGAAGGCACGGCCACCAATGGTACAGCGTTGAAAATCTGGGAGGCGCAAGACGCGACTATAACCATAACTTCTTAGGCCGCCTAGTCCATGCTATTTGCCCCTCTCAGAGCCTCCTAACAGAGTGGAGCGGCCATGGGCCGACTGTTACCTTCACCCGCACTATGGTAAAATGTTTAAAAATAGGAATAATTTATGATCATTTATCTCTCGATGAGAAAAATAGTTCTGATTATCAAATTATCTCTAAATATTATTTTAAAATTTTGTGCATAATGTGCACTTTATATCCATGTGTTTCTTCCTGTAATACATTTTATGTCAACATTTACAATGGGGAAAGCTGTAAACATTTATATGGGCAAAACACTATGCTTCCCCTCAGCACTCCAGATCCCATCAACACCTGATTCTGCTGAACTCTGGCTGCTCCCAATGGTCAAAAATCTCTTTCCCAGTCCTACTTCTTCCCGATCCTTGGGGACACACCCTTCCCCCAATCTCAGATGTCAGAAACCCCCAGGCTGTGTTCTTAATGCCTCCTGATCCCAGAATATACCCCAATACGCTCAGATCCTGAGATCACCTTCTCCAATGCTCCTAGATCCCAGGATTGCTTTCCAACTGATCAGAGATCCCAGGGCCTGGCCCAATGTTCCCTCTCCAATGTGCCTTAAGCCTTGGGTTGTGCCCACCACACTGCTCCCAGACCCTGCCCCCCTTAAAATAGTATTAGATCCTGAGGCCACATCCCAATAGTACTGGAGCCCTCCTTCCCAGTGCTCCCAGATCCCAATACTACCAGAGCCCAGAACTCCTTCCGAGTGCTCCCAGATCACAACCGGAGCCCAGGCCTCTTTCCCAGTGCTTCCAGATTCCAGGGCCATGATAATTTTTTTATATTCATTCACGGGATGTGGGTGTAACTGGCAACACCAGCATTTATTGCACATCACTAATTGCTCTTCAGAAGGTGGTGGTGAGCTAGCTTCTTGAATCGCTGCAGTCCATGTGGTGAAGGTACTCCCACAGTGCTGTTAGGCAGGGAGTTCCAGGATTTTGACACAGCGACGATGAAGGAATGGCGATATATTTCCAAGTCAGGATGGTGTGTGACTTGGAGGGAAACTTGGAGGTGGTGGTGTTCCCATGCGCCTGCTGCCCTTGTCCTTCTAGGTGGTAGGAGTCGCAGGTTTGGGAGGTGCTGTCAAAGAAGCTTTGTCGAGTTGCTGCAGTGCATCTTGTAGATGGTACACACTACAGCCACGGTACGCCGGTGGTGGAGGGAGTGAATGTTTAAGGTGGTGGATGGGGTGCCAATCAAGCGGGCTGCTTTGTCCTGGATGGTGTCAAGCTTCTTGAGTGTTGTTGGAGCTGCACTCATCCAGGCAAGTGGAGGGTATTCCATCACACTCGTGATTTGTGCCTTGTAGATGGTAGAAAGGCATTGGGGAGTCAGGAGGTGAGTTACTCGCCACAGAATACCTAGCCTCTGACCTGCTCTTGTAGCCACAGTATTTATGTGGCTGGTCCAGTTGAGTTTCTGTTCAATGTTGACCTCGAGGATGTTGATGGTCGCGTATTCGACCATGGTAATACCATTGAATGTCAAGGGGAGGTGGTTAGACTTTCTCTTGTTAGAGATGGTCATTACCTGGCACTTGTGCGGCGCGAATGTTACTTGCTACTTATCAGCCCAAGCCTTAATGTTGCCCAGGTCTTGTTGCATGCGGGCACGGACTGCTTCATTATCTGAGGAGTTGCGAATGGAACTGAACACTGTGCAATCATCAGCGGACATTCCCACTTCTGTCCTTCTGGTGGAGGGAAGGTTAGTGATGAAGATTGGCCTGCAACAAACTAAACCATCTTCCTTTGTGCTAGGTATGACTCCAGCCAGTGGAGAATTTTCCCCCTGATTCCCATTGACTTCAATTTTACTCGGGCTCCTTCATGCCACACTCGGTCAAATGCTGCCTTGATGTCAAGGGCAGTCACTCTCACCTCACCTCTGGAATTCAGCTCTTTTGTCCATGTTTGGACTAAGGCTGTAATGAGGTCAGGAGCCGAGTGGTCCTGGCAGAACCCAAATTGAGCATCAGTGAGTAGGTTATTGGTGAGTAAGTGCTGCTTGATAGCATTGTCGACGACACCTTCCATCACTTTGCTGATGATTGAGAGTAGACTGATGGAGCGATAATTGGCCGGATTGGATTTGTCCTGCTTTTTGTGGACAGGACATACCTGGGCAATTTTCCACTTTGTCGGGTAGATTCCAGTGTTGTAGCTGTGCTGGAACAGCTTGGCTTGAGGGACAGCTAGTTCTGGAGCACAAGTCTTCAGCACTGCAGCCGGATGTTATCGTGGCCCATAGCATTTGCTGTAACCAGTGCACTCGGCCGTTTCTTGATATCACGTGGAGTGAATCCATTTGGCTGATAAATGCAGATAAGTCCCTGGTAATACTATGTGACATAACACCTTGTTCTCATAAAATCTCCGAGGCACCATGAGCACACCACCAGAGATCTGCCGGTAGAAGAAATAACTGATATTCTGAAACAAGTTCAGTGAAATTAATTATTATGTTTTCTTGAATGTGGATAAGGTTTAGGTTTCAACACACAAAAACATCAAGGAGGAGAAATTGGGCTCTGTAGTGCCCGTTTTTTAGGTGCTAATCGGCCTCCTACAGGTCAAAAATAGATGCAGACTTCCAACAGGAAGTGCGCCGGACACCATCTTGGTAGAGTATTTGCACACGTGCACCTAATGACCGCTGGCAGCATGCAGAGCCGGTATATTAGGACGCCAATCAGTATGCAATGCTGAATTGATGCCAGCGCTGCCATTTTCAAATGCCACACTCCAGCCAATGCTCTCTCTTAACCTCGCACTGTTGAACATGCGTCCAATGGCATGAAGGACCCCCCACCAGTACTATTTAAAGGGATGATGAACTACTTACAGGTTAGTTGCTGGATTATTTCTTCTGGCCACTGGTGCAATTCTACGTGTTTTTGGAGCTTTCCTATACTTATCTAAAATTTCAATAGTCGACAGGGAGTGGTCTGGCTGGTGCTGACATAGCTTTTTGTTGATTTCAAAGCTTGTGCTGAAAAAAGTTGCTTCCAGACATGGGTGGCCTGGCAGGCCTTCCTCTTGGAATTGAGCATGACTGGGAGAATGAAGAGAGGCCACACAAGCTGCTAGAAGAGGGAGGAGGAGGAGGAGGGGGAGAAGGGCTCTCAGCTGGAGGCCATATCCGCTGAGGATCTTTCGGGAGCAATTTCTTACCTAAACTTCAGCGAGGACCAATGCATGAGACGTCTTTGCTGTGACTGAAATCTACCAACTACTGCAGCCACAACAGCAACCTCAAAGCAGGGCAAGGGCCTCATTGCCTGTGGCTGTGGAGGTGACCATGGCTATAAACTTATATACGTCTGGCTCCTTCCAGGCTGCTGCTGGAGATATAAGCAACATCTTGCAGTTTGCATAAGGGAAGTCACTGAGGCTCTTTATACAAAGAGAGACAGCTTCATCTCATTCCCTCTTGCCAGAGACAAGCAGGCAGAGTGAGCACGTGGGTTTGCTCAGATTGCAGGCTTCCACATGGTGCAGGGTGCCATTGACTGCACACAAATTGCCTTGCGGTGCCTCATGTGAACTCTACCATTTTTTTCAATCGAAAGGGTTTCCACTCCCTCAATGTGCAGCTGGTGTGCGACCACAGGCAGCGCATCATGCAGGTGAATGCCCACTATCCTGCCAGTAGGCATGATTCCTTCATTCTGCACAGTCCTCTGTGCCAGCTGCATTTGACCCACCACAACAAGTCAAAGGCTGGCTACTGGGTGACAGGGGGTATCCACTCTTGACATGGCTCATGACTCCGGTCTGGAACCCAAGCCCATCTGCAATGTAGGCATACAATGCGAGCCATGCTGCCACAAGGAACAGTTTAGGCATCCTCAAACAATGCTTCCGCTGCCTGGACCGCTCTGGAGGAGCCCTGCAGTACTCAGCTGAACAGGTATCAAGATTTGTGGTGGTCTACTGCATGCTACACAACCTGGCCATTATGAAGCAACAGCCTTTGCCACCACCTATCAGGCGAGAAGCTGAGGAGCACGAGGAAGAGGAAGAGGAGGAGGAGGAAATGGAGGAACAGGAAGAGGAGGGAAGGATACAATGTAGACAGCCCCTTTCTGCCTGGGCTCTACATGATCAAATAATTCATGAGCAATACCAGTAACCTCAACCACATTTCCCCATTCACCAACAGTCCCACACTCCTTACCTTTCCTCTATCACTGACCATCACATTGTCTCTTTCCGTCAACACAAAAATAAAAGCCACCAGAAACCACACATTCCAATCCAAATTTGTAAATTAAATCATGACATAATGCATACAAAAATAAACTAATCACCCTTGTGCATTCCCTTAATGCCTCTTTGTGCCTTTACCTGTCCTAGTGCTCCTACGAGGTGCTTCCCCAGTGGTTGCAGCATGGGTGGCAGAAGGCTGCTGACCTTCAATTGAGGAGACTGCAGATGGCATTGGAGGGTGACTTCGAGCAGCTCTGGGTCTAGAGGGCCTGGCTTCAGACTGCACCATCTCGGCCTGGGCTGCAGCAGTCTGGGCTGGCTGGTTGATAGGCAATGGCAAAGGCACTGGCAGAGTGGCAGAGGTGGGAGTACAAATGCTGCCACCCTGAGAGAGGACAGCAAGTTCATACTCCATGGAGCCACTGCCACTCTCCCAACGCGGCGCCTCAGCAATCCAAGTAATCTGTTGGAGAACAGATTGCTGGACTGCTGTGATACCCTGCAAGCCCTTTTGAACACTGGTATCCAGAGCCATGATGACAGCAATCTGTGCTTCCATTGCAGCACTCAGACCTTTGATAGAAGCTGTATGTGCTGCAGTGGAAGCTGAGACATCGGTCATCAGATGCTGCATCATGCTGGGTTCCACCAGTGTGTTGTTGGAGGTGACATCCCGTTCCATGTTGGAAAGGATGAGCTACAAGCTCTACGCAAAGCCCTGTGCCAAGTTGGTGCTGGACTCCATGCACCTTGAGATTGAACACAGGCTTTCTGGCAGACTTTCCAGTGCACCAAGCATATGGGTGTGTACACCCATCAGCCTTCTTCTGTAGCCTGGCCCATTGACGTCCTCATCTGAGTCCTCTGCAGCAGAACTAGTCTGAAACCTCACCCTCTGGCGAGCAAACACCTGCTCTAACCTTTCCCCCGCCCTGGCTCCTGCACACTTCTGCCCAGTGTCTCACTACGTGCAGTTCCCTCCTCCATTCTAGCCACTAAAATGCATGCAGTGTCAGTGTCTGAGCTGGTGGCTGCAAGTGTAAGTTCGAGTGACGTTTGTTTCTTCATCTTTACTGTCTTCTTCCTCTTCCTCCACTGCCTGGGCAGGTTCCAGGGCTTGGCTATCTGAAAAGAAAAAGGGACAAGGATTGGGTTGTGATGAGGGGAGAGGAGAAAGTAAGAAGTGCGTGCTTACACCTTCTGCAGCCTCTCAGTCAGAAGAGATTGAGGGATGAGGGAGAAGCAGGATGAGAGAAGGAGGATTAGGTATGCAGATACCCTCATCATCAATCACTTCAGCGCTACCAGTGGCCACGGCCTCAGCGATGCCACTTCCCATGATGGCCAGCATGGGTGTTAAAACATGTAGGCGTGCTTGTCCTCCTCCAGTTCTTTGCTGCTGCCTGCTGTTATGCGCTACCTTCTCCTGCACAAAAGAGGGGAGTGTGTCAGTGAGTGTCGTGCAATGTGTTTGGGTGATGTGGCTGTCATTGTTGAATAGCTGCCAGTTTGTGTGAGCTGCGAGTTGTGGGTGCGAGGCTTGCAACAGTGCTAAGTTTGTGAGGGTGAGGTAAAGCATATAAATGGTAGGGTTGAGTCCTGATTGATAGAGATTGCTGATAGGTGAGTGATGGGGAGGTAGTGAAGTGATCAGTGGATGAGGCTATTGGTGCATTTGGTAGGATATGCCATTTGAATAAGTCACTCACCTTGACAACTCGTGTGAGATCATTAAACTTCTTCCTACACTACATCCATGTTCTTGGAGCTACACTCCTGGCATTGACCTCTGCCATTACTTCTTCCCACTGCCTCCTGAACATGTGTCTGGAGGGCCTCCTGCCCCCTGTGGATACAGGACATCTCTCCTCCATTCCACCTCTTCCACCAAGGCCTCTCTCGCATGTTCAGCCATTCCTCAAAGTATCACAGCACTGATTCAGTTTTGGAAAAACTCCCACCACTTGTTGCAGCCACAATGCACCTACCCTTTAAGAGGTGCTTCTTCTTCTTCTTCTCTTCTTAGGCAGTCCCTCGGAACCAAGGATGACTTGCTTCCACATTAAAAATGAGTTCTCAGGTGACTGATGAGTCCAATGCGGGACCTACAGTCTCTGTCACAGGTGGGGCAGACGGTGGTTGAAGGGGCGGGTGGGTGGGGTGCTTGGGTTGACGTGAGTTCCTTGCGCTGCCTGCGCTTGGCTTCTGCTTGCTCCCGGCGAAGAGACTCGAGGTGTTCGGCGCCTTCCCGGATGCTTCTCCTCCACTTTGTGCGGTCTTGGGCCAGGGATTCCCAGGTGTCGGTGGGGATGTTACACTTTTTCAAGGAGGCTTTGAGGGTGTCCTTGAAGCGTTTCCTCTGCCCACCTGGGGCTCTCTTGCTGTGCCGGAGCTCCGAGTAGAGCGCTTGTTTTGGGAGTCTCGTATCAGGCATGCGGACAATGTGACCCGTCCATCGGAGCTGATCGAGCGTGGTCAAAGCTTCGATGCTGGGGATGTTGGCCTGAGCGAGAACATTGACGTCGGTGCGCCTATCCTGTCAATGGATTTGCAGGATCTTGCGGAGGTGGCATTAGTGGTACCTCTCCAGTGCTTTGAGGTGCCTGCTGTACATGGTCCATGTCTCTGAGGCATACAGCAGGGCAGGTATCACTGTTGCTCTGTAGACCATGAGCTTAGTGCCGGGTTTGAGGTCCTGGTCTTCAAACACTCTCTTCCTCAGGTGACCAAAGGCTGCACTGGCACACTGAAGGCGGTGTTGGACTTCATCATCGACGTCTGCTCTTGTTGACAGTAGGCTCCCGAGGTATGGAAAGTGGTCCACGTTGTCCAAGGCCTTATCGTGGATTTTGATAATTGGGGGGCAGTACTGTGTGGCGGGGGCAGGTTGGTAGAGGACCTTTGTCTTACGGATGTTTAGTGTAAGGCCCATGCTCTCGTACACTTCGGTGAAGGTGTTGACGATGGTTTGGAGTTCAACCTCCGAGTGAGTGCATGCTGCCTTTAAGTAGCGCTAGACACTCACGATATCAGGCCCCCTGCTGGTGCATGCAGCCAATGAACAGCGCGGGTAGCGGTGGCTGCACGCAAAAATCATTTAAAAGAACAGGCAGCACCAATTTACCGTGCTACCTGCAACGCTATGAACAGACACGGGTTAAGCACGCACCGTGATCCCTGCGTCAATTTTCAGGTCTTATCCAAGTTCTCCCCCCAAATGTTTGAGCATGCTTTGCCAACTTTGTTGTGATATATATTTAACATTAATGGGGAGTTTTTCCTGGCTCTGCACTCAGGCTTGTTGGATCACCTCGGCACACCAAATACCGAAAAATTTGAGTGGGTCAGGGCGCCTGCCTGTAAAGGAACCCGCCTGATTTTCCTGATTTAAAGAGAGAAAAACTAGGTCGGTTCCTTTACAGGTGAATATTCTGACTCACCCGATTTTATGATCTTCACTCTGCAGACCCAGAAAAATCTCCCCTTAAAAGTCCAAATGCAAATTGTATTTGAAATTCCAGTGTAGATTTGCTGCAGGAAGATGATTGGGCCCTGCTCTGTGGGCTGAGTTGTCACAACCTTCTCAGATGGCAGGTGTACAGTGCGAGTAATGTAGGGGGTGGTGTTTTTGTGTCAGCTTTACCTCTGACTTCTGAGCGGTTCGAATCGCTCCCACACCCTTGGTTCTAGACATTGGACTTATTTGGGGGTTGTGATACAAAAGGTGCAGCAGACAACTGAGTTTGATGAAAGAACTTCAATCTTTATTAAAGGTAAGACACAAATAATGACACTCTTATCACTCTAAAGGTGGGGAACACTTCGGTACAAGTGAGAAAAGACAGTAGAACAATACTTCACCCCCCCAACCCCACTTTACTAGCTAAGTTAGGTTTTGAAGGACCAGGGATAATGCTCACCAATCCTTTGACAGTTGGACTAAATCGCGGTTTTGGGGTTCGCTGTTTATGGCGGTTAGTGTCTGCCGTACCCCGTACGCGGTAGAGGACTTCACCTGGGTCTCTGGTCAGTCTTCGCGAGTCCGCTGATGCGGTAGGATGTTGTTATGGATTTATCTGGTGAGTACCCAATTTCTTTAGTTCAGCAGTAGGGCTTAGAGTCTTTGGGGAAAATCTTACCCAGGGGTAAGTCAGGAGTAGTTTGTAGTGTGGAAACTTTGCGATTCTTCGGGTTTTCTTCGGTTTGGATACTGTTGAGAGGGATGGCTTATCAGGGAAGGCAGCAGCAGCCAACTTCCTGGCACCGTGGGTGGTTCTGCTGCACAGGACGGGAGGAAAAAGAGGGGTAGAGCTATAGTGATAGGGGATTCTATTGTAAGGGGAATAGATAGGCGTTTCTGCGGCCGCAAACGAGACTCCAGGATGGTGTGTTGCCTCCCTGGTGCAAGGGTCAAGGATGTCTCAGAGCGGCTGCAAAACATTTTGGAAGGGGAGGGTGAACAGCCAGTTGTCGTGGTGCATATAGGTACCAACGATATAGGTAAAAAACGGGATGAGGTCCTAAAAGCTGAATATAGGGAGTTAGGAGATAAATTAAAAAATAGGACCTCAAAGGTAGTAATCTCAGGCTTGCTACCAGTGCCACGTGCTAGTCAGAGTAGAAATAGAAGGATATTTCAGATGAATACGTGGCTAGAGGAATGGTGCAAGGGGGAGGGATTCAAATTCCTGGGACATTGGAACCGGTTCTGGGGGAGGTGGGACCAGTACAAATCGGACGGTTTGCACCTGGGCAGGACCGGGACCGATGTCCTTGGGGGAGTGTTTGCTAGTGCTCTGGGGGAGGGTTTAAACTAAAATGGCAGGGGGTTGGGAACCTGAGCAGGGATACAGAGGAAAGGGAAACAAGAATAGAAGCAAAAGTCAGGAAGGAAAAAAACAAAGGTGTCAGTCAGAGAAATCAAGGGTTTAAATCAAACGTGGCCACAGTAAAAAAAATTCTAAAAGGTCTAAGAGCGTTAAAAAAACAAGCCTGAAGGCTTTGTGTCTTAATGCGAGGAGCATTCGTAATAAGGTGGATGAATTAGCTGCGCAAATAGAGGTAAACGAATATGATATGATTGGGATTACGGAAACATGGCTCCAGGGTGACCAAGGCTGGGAACTCAACATACAGGGGTATTCAATATTCAGGAAAGACAGGCAAAAAGGAAAAGGAGGTGGGGTAGCATTGCTGGTTAAAGAGGGGATTAACACAATTGTAAGGAAGGATATTAGCTCTGATGATGTGGAATCTGTATGGGTAGAACTGAGAAATACCAAGGGGCTGAAAACATTAGTGGGAGTTGTATACAGACCCCCAAACAGTAATACGGAGGTTGGGGATGGCATTAAAAGGGAAATTAGAGAAGCGTGCAATAAGAGCACAGCAGTTATCATGGGCAACTTTAATCTACATATAGATTGGGCTAACCAAATTAGTAACAATACTGTGGAGGAGGAATTCCTGGAGTGTATACGGGATGGTTTCCTGGACCAATATGTCGAGATCAGGCCATCTTAGACTGGGTATTATGTAATGAGAAAGGATTAATTGGCAATCTTGTTGTGCGAGGCCCCTTGGGTCGGAGTGATCATAATATGATAGAATTCTTCATTAAGATGGAGAGTGAAGTAGTTGACTCAGAGACTAGGGTCCTGAATTTAAGTAAAGGAAACTACGATGGTATGAGGCGCGAGTTGGGTAGGATTGATTGGGGAATGTCACTCAAAGGGTTGACGGTGGAGAGGCAATGGCAAGCAATCAAAGATCGCATGAATGAACTACAGAATTTGTTCATCCCAGTTTGGCATAAAAATAAAACAAAAAAGGTGACTCAACCGTGGCTAACAAAGGAAATTAGGGATAGCATAAGATCCAAGGAAAGGACATATAAATTGGCCAGAAAAAGCAGAAAACCTGAGGATTGGGAGCAGTATAGGATTCAGCAAAGAAGGACAAAGGGATTAATTAAGAGGGGGGAAATAGATTATGAGAGTAAGCTTGCGAGGAACATAAAAACTGACTGTAAAAGCTTTTATAGATATGTGAAGAGAAAAAGATTGGTGAAGTCAAGCGTAGGTCCCTTGCAGTCAGAATCAGGGGAATTTATAATGGGGAACAAAGAAATGGCAGACCAATTAAATACATACTTTGGTTCTGTCTTCACAAAGGAGGACACAAATAACCTCCCAGAGATGTCGGGGAACATAGGGTCTAATGAGAAGGAGGAACTGAAAGAAATCAGTATTTGTAGGGAAATAGTGTTAGGGAAATTGACGGGATTGAAGGCCGATAAATCCCCAGGGCCTGATAATCTACATCCTAGGGTACTTAAGGAAGTGGCCCTAGAAATAGTAGATGCATTGTTGGTCATCTTCCAAAATTCTATAGACTCTGGAACAGTACCCATGGATTGGAGGGTAGCTAATGTTACCCCACTATTCAAAAAAGGTGGTAGAGAGAAAACGGGGAATTATAGACCGGTAAGCCTGACATCGGTAGTGGGGAAAATGCTAGAGTCCATTATAAAAGATGTAATAGCAGAGCACTTGGAAAACAGTGACAGGATCGGACAAAGTCAACATGGATTTACAAAAGGCAAATCATGCTTGACTAATCTACTGGAATTTTTTTGAGGATGTAACTGGTAAAATGGATAAGGGAGAACCAGTGGATGTGGTGTATTTGGACTTTCAGAAGGCTTTTGATAAGGTCCCGCATAAGAGATTAGCATGGAAAGTTAAGGCACATGGGATTGGGGGCAAGGTATTGACTTGGATAGAGAATTGGTTGGCAGACAGAAAGCAAAGAGTTGGAATAAATGGGTCTTTTTCCGAGTGGCAGGTGGTGACTAGTGGGGTACCGCAGGGATCGGTCCTAGGACCCCAGCTATTCACAATATATATTAATGATCTGGACGATGGAATTGGATGTAATATCTCCAAGTTTGCAGATGACACAAAGCTGGGTGGGAGTGTGTGCCGTGAGGAGGATGCCGAGAAACTTCAGTATGATTTGGACAGGTTGGGGGATTGGGCAGAAGCATGGCAGATGCAATATAATGTGGATAAATGCGAGGTTATCCAGTTTGGTGTCAAAAACAGGAAGGCAGATTATTATCTGAATGGCAATAGATTGGGAGAAGGGGAAGTGCAACGAGACCTGGGTGTCCTTGTGCACCAGTCGCTGAAGGTAAGCATGCAGGTGCAGCAGGCGGTTAAGAAGGCAAATGGTATGTTGGCCTTCGTAGCGAAAGGGTTTGAGTACAGGAACAAGGATGTCTTGCTGCAGTTGTACAGGGCCTTGGTGAGACCACATCTCGAGTATTGTGTGCAGTTTTGGTCGCTTTATCTGAGGAAGGATGTTCTTGCCATGGAGGGAGTGCAGCGAAGATTCACCAGGCTGATACCCGGGATGGCAGGAATGGCGTATGAGGAGAGATTGGGTCGATTGGGCTTATACTCACTGGAGTTTAGAAGAATGAGAGGGGATCTCATTGAAACTTATAAAATTCTAACAGGACTAGACAGACTAGATGCGGGAAGGATGTTCCCGATGGCCGGGGAGTCCAGAACCAAGGGTCACAGTCTAAGGATAAGGGGTAAGCCATTTAGGACTGAGATGAGGAGGAATTTCTTCACCCAGAGAGTGGTGAACCTGTGGAATTCTCTACCACAGAAGGCAGTTGAGGCCAATTCATTAAATATATTCAAGAAGGAGTTAGATATATTTCTTAAAACTAAAGGGATCAGGGGATATGGAGAGAAGGCAGGGACAGGGTACTGAATTTGGATGATCAGCCATGATCTCACTGAATGGCGGAGCAGGCTCGAGGGGCTGAATGGCCTACTCCTGCTCCTATCTTCTATGTTTCTATGTTTCTATGTTTCTTCCCTGGAGTTGGTCTTTGTTGGTCGCGGTGGCCTGCGATTACCCGGTCAGTTGGGGGTAATGCGCGGTTGTTGGTTTCGTGAGGCCTTTGGTTTCCGCGATGGCTTTAGGCCTTGGTTGGTGTGTCGGTCGACCTCGTGGAGCCATCGGTGACTGGTTGCTGCTTGTTGCTCCGGGTGGCTGTGTTGGGGCCGTTGTTGGAGGTCCGTCGAGGTGGTGTCTTCGCGAGCTGGACTCAGGTATGTCTGAGTGCTGAGCGATGCCGACTCGCTTCCAGCTCAGGCCTTCTTCTTCTTGGTCTCTCCTCTTCTTGCTAGCTCTCCTTTCTGCTTCCTTCGGTGTGTGCTTGGTGGGCCTTCAATTATACAGAATTGAAGTGGCCTTATCTACCCGCCAAATCTGTTTAGTTCATTGTCTAGTTTTGGCGGGCTTGTAAATCGGTAACGATTTACCAGCACGTTAACTGGGTTTTAACAGGCCTTCAATCTGACCCATTGAATATGGCCTTATCTACCCGCCAAATCTGTTCAGTTCATTGTCTGAATTTGGCGGGCCTGCTACCAGTAACTGCTCTGTAAGTGTCAAATGGGGTTTTGGGCTGGTTTGCATCCTGTCAATTTTCTTGGCTGATTGCTGGTGATAGGTTTTGTGTTTTGGGTTCCTAGGCTGATCTATAGCCTAGTCCTGGGTGCTCTGTATTATGCATGTTTCTTGATGGGCCTTGTAATCGGTTTGATGGGACCTATTGTTTTGGGTGGGGCTGTCTTCTCCTGGGGTCTATTGTCGAAATGTTAATGCATGCTGGGGCTTTGAGTGAGATCATCCCGGTTCCCCAGACAATGCAATTAACTGTAATACCCAAAACTGCTTTTGCAGAGGTCCAACCCAACTTCCTTCACAGCCTTTTCTCCCTTTACAGGCCCAGACATGTTTTTTAAAATGGCAAAACTTGGTGTTTGGTCTTATATTCCTTAGGTTAGGCCCAAATGTATTTTTATCACTCTGAGGTAGTTCCAAAGTCCTTTTTCCTTAGGTTTTGGGGATCTGTAAATTTTGGAAACCTTACAGTAATATGGAAACTATATTTGAATGTAAAACTTTATTTGTTTATCTTAAGAGCATTAATCAATAAATGCAAACAATGTGAATGGTGAGAGACCATGGCCCATGTCAGTTGCATATCAAAAGAGAAATCATGTTACAATTTACAAATTAAACCAGATTCCAGACCTGTTGGAGAAAATGAATGTGTGATATAATACCATACGACATCTTTCATTCTTTTTTCCTTTGGTTACAAAAGCTTCGACTCCTCCTGCCGTAAGAATTAAGGTGTTAATATAATTGGTGTTGGAAATGGATACAAAATACACTGGTGCTCTTCTAAGGATGGGGCTGAGGCACATTTAGTTGTGCTGTACCTGACCTTGGAGTGCTTAATGCTGACACGTGGGGTGGGGGTGGGGATGTACGATTTTAATGACGAGTGGGATGGATGAGTCCGGGGGCCGAGGCGGACGGGAAGCTGTCCGACCCTCCAGCAGGAGGCCTGGGAGATTTTAACTCCTGTGCCTAATCTGCATGATTGCCCTCAATTTCCCTCATTTCCGACTCCTGCTTTTCCTGGCCCACAAGGAAACAAAAACTGGTAAATGTTTAATTTCCAGCACTAATATCCCTGACCTTGATGAATAAAAATAAATTTAAAAGATAAAAGCTTAGAACGTTGGCTCCTTCTAGGAGCAGGAGACAAGCATTATGGCAACAAAAGGACCAAAAGTTGGAATGGGAATTGTTTCCACCAGGTTGAATACACCCTGTCCTGTTTCATTGACTCCAAGCATAGCAGAAAATTTCCTTTGTGTGTTAGGTGTAGAGAAAGCAGAAAACCATTCTATATAAAAGAGAATACAGTTCTGCTGCACCCAGTGCACAGGGAACATCATTTGCCCCTTTTTTAAACAGCATTTGTGATGGGAAAGGAAATCAAAACAAAGAAAGTTCCTTTGTTGCAACCTGCTCCACAGTGAGATATTGGATCTGATTTCTTGCCCTTTCTTCACCTTAACACTATTGATAATTACATTTCTAACTTAACCAGTATCAGAACATTGCCTGGCAGTAACCTGCCAGTTACCACTAGTAATAAGATAGATCACATGGCTGCCAGAAAATAAAACCTTAGCTTTATGTTATGGAGCTAATCTTGGCCTCTATATCTTCATATCTATTTACAATTAATGAGATAAAAACAGGAAGTGTCACTTATGTGTGTTTTGATTAAGGTTGCACCTTTGTTTGTTGTTCCCTAAAGCCGTAGATGTTAATCCCCTGTTCATCTAAAAAGCCAATTCCAGAACAAGGACACATAGAATTATATCACAATAGAAACAGTGGGTACTCTGTTTAAAGCTACTGAGAGCAATAACTAAAGAAGGATTTTAATATTTTAGTATAAAGGTTCATTTTGCGGTTTTGGTTTGTTTATGAAATCAAACACCACTGAGCAAAGCTGCAGGTCTGCAGATCAAAAAGGCAAGACTGCTGAATGACATTCTTTTCTATTTTTAAAAATAATCTGCTTCTTTTTTAACTTTTTTAAAGTCTCCACTCTTCAAATAAAACCATAAAGTGAAGAATAATGCACTAAATAGAAGCCATGCTCCAATTTAAGAAGCATCAGCAAAAATCACCAGAAATTGTAAGCTGAAATCTGCTTTATAAAGAGCCTATTCATACTGTTAATACGCATTATTAAACTCACCCACACAGCAGTAATCATTTCCTGCTTATTCTGCTCATTTGGGAGATAGTGATGGTTAATAGTAATCTTGGAAAGAATAATGTTAATCTTGGGGAGGGAAAAGACTTTGGTCCTGAATTTCCTTGAGGGTTCCACTCAACTCCAACCATAATTCCAGTGCGATTCTGGGTAAGCCCCCTGGAAAAAAGGCAGGAACTCAGTTACGCCAGATCTCCATCAACTCCAGGAGTTCCTTTGTAAGGGATGAACGTTTACCAGCCCTTCGACTCAAAGAGAGATGAGGTGTATCAGCCTCTAGATGGCAAAAGTGGGCCCCACTCAGGGGTCCAGGTTAGGGAAATGGTCTGGATCCCCAAAGAAATGTCACTTGTTTTTAGTTTAAAAAAATTTGGATCAGCCGCTTTCAACAAGGGTCCAAGAGGTGCGCCCCTGCTGAGCTCCCAAACTCGAGCATAACCACCAGGATCGTAGTCCATGACTTCTGTGGCCAAGTTGTTCTTGTGGGTTAGTATACCATCTTTTCACATTGGAGGCCTGTGGGGTAAATTTCTACAGGGCTTCTCTCACCCCACTGTCATCACTTCAGCAGAAATTGGTGAGTGCTCATGTTTTGGTGTGATTGTTGTGGTCTACGAAACAGCAGCCACCAAAAGGCAAGTATTTTCCTTGTTTACCTACCTCCCTATGGAGCCGGGAGAAGCAGGAGTGCTCCTCCTGGCTCCACAGCACTTCTGAGGGCCTCTGCTGGCCTGAGATCGCTCCCTTCCATTCTTCTCCCCACTCTCCCCCGCCCTCCCACGCAGGACATACCTGACGAACGCTACCGACGATGCAGCATGCCCAGATTTCACCTCCGACTTCGAGCGAACTACCTCTGAAGACCAGACAGGCGCAGGCAGCTTGCCTATATGATTCAAATGAGACACAAGGCCCAATTTCAGGTGAACCTCCAGCCTTCGGCTCCTGCCGCCACTTGCAGCACATCGCCAATTTTTGGATCCGAAAATGGGCCCAAACCAATGTCTACCTGAATTTACCTGACTTGGAATCTTGAATACCTCAATAAGTTCTCCTTTCTTTCATCTGACAACTCTCATATACCACATAAAAATAATAAAATCTGTGCATGTGTGAATTCAGGAGATAATACTTGCCACCATCTAATCAAAAGTTGTGATTATTATATCTTTTATATGCATCATTTACATGATACAGTGAACACAAGATGATGTTACTCATGCACATCATAAAATCTTGTACAAACATGAAATGATGCTAATGGCTATAAAACAGTGGAAAACAGCCAAAATCGGGAAAAGTTATTTACTGAATATGACAGAGATGATAAATTAAGGCTACCATAACATTTTTGAACATCTTCCAGCATAGCGCCATCAAATTATTCCAGCTATTTAATATCAATGTGGCTCAAACTCATTTTTTTTCACATTACACTAAATCTGTTGCTTTTATGGTGTGAACTGTCTCAAATTCAACTTTATCCTATATTTAATTTAACTATATTGTATAGGGGGTGGCGTATGTGTAGTCAGCTCGCCTCTGACTGGGTTCCTGAGCGGTTCGAATCACTCCCACACCCCTGGGTTCTAGACACCGGACTTAGGTACAGGCGGCGATACAGAATTGGAGTAGACAACTGGTTTGGTACAAGAAACTCGTATTTATTTTATGAACGATACAACACTGAAAAATTACTGGAATAGTTACAGGCTTACTAAAATACACATAAATTGGAATGGGCAACACACGGCACATCGAGGGAGAAAAATCACAGTCTTAATCCCCTTACCCATATCTAACTAAGTGTGCTGTGAGGGGCCAGGGATCATGCTCACCAATAAGGGTCTCTGGACAGGTCGAATCCTGTCGATTAAGCCGGTCGTGGTTTTGGGATTCGCTCGATGTGTTGGATGGTGGCTGCCGTACCCCGTACGTGGCAGAAAACTTCAGCGGCTCTCCAGGCTCAGTCTTTGCGAATCCGCTGATGCGGTCGGTTTCGTCCTTGCTTCGGTCGGTTTCGTCCTTGCTTCGATCGACTGCAGTCTGCTTGGCCTTGCTGTTCCATGTTCCGTAGCTCTCTTGCTGTAATCTGCTAGTCTGCAAAACTGTCAGTCTGTGCTCTGCCTTGCAATCTCTGTTCTCTGTAGAACTGGCTTGTCCCAGCCTCTCGTCTCTGTAGAACTGGCTTGTCCCAGCCTCTCGTCTCTGTAGAACTGGCTTGTCCCAGCCTCTCGTCTCTGTAGAACTGGCTTGTCCCAGCCTCTCGTCTCTGTAGAACTGGCTTGTCCCAGCCTCTCGTCTCTGTAGAACTGGCTTGTCCCAGCACAGGTCTATAGTTCCAGTCCTACTCGGGTCCCCTCCCTCACCTCTTTTTCCGGTACATTGACGACTGTATCGGTGCCGTTTCCTGCTCTCGCCCTGAACTAGACAATTTCATTCACTTTGCCTTCAATTTCCACCCTTCCCTCACCTTCACATGGTCCATCTCCGACTCTTCCCTCCCCTTGTGCGGGTTAGGTTGATTTGGCTATGATAAATTGACCCTTAGTGTTAGGGGGGGATTAAATATGTGGGGTTATGGGGATAGGATGTGCTATGTTAGGGGGAATTAAATACGGGGGTAGGGTGGGATATGTGTACTGTGGGGATTAAAGCAGGGACAGGGTACTGGATTTGGATGATCAGCCATGATCGTATTGAATGGTGGAGCAGGCTCGAAGGGCCGAATGGCCTACTCCTGCTCCTAGATTCTATGTTTCTATGTTTCTTCCTCGACTTCTCCGTCTCCATCTCTGGGGATAGGTTATTGACCAACATTCACTACAAGCCCACTGACTCCCACAGCTACCTGGACTACACTTCCTCCCACCCCGCCTCCTGTAAGGACTCTATTCCCTTCTCCCAGTTTCTCCGTCTCCGCCGCATCTGCTCCGACGATGCCACTTTCCATACCAGTGCTTCCGACATGTCTTCCTTTTTCCTCAACCGAGGATTCCCCTCTACCGTGGTCAACATGGCCCTCGACCGTGTCCGTTCCATCTCACGCACTTCTGCCCTCACCCCGGCCCCTCCCTCCCGGAACCACGATAGAGTTCCCCTTGTCCTCACCTTTCACCCCACCAGCCTCCACATTCAACGGATCATCCTCCGCCATTTCCGCCACCTCCAACGTGATCCCACCACCAAACGTATCTTCCCCTCACCTCCCCTTTCAGCATTCCGTAGGGACCGCTCCCTCCGAGACACCCTAGTCCACTCCTCTATCACCCCAGCACCCCTTCCCCTTCACCCGGCACCTTCCCGTGCAAGCACAGGAGATGCAACACCTGCCCTTATACATCCCCCCTTCCCACTCTCCAGGGCCCCACATACCCCTTCCAGGTGAAACAGCGATTTACTTGTACTTCTTGCAATCTAGTATACTGTATTCGCTGCTCACGATGTGGTCTCCTCTACATTGGGGAGACCAAACGCAGATTGGGTGACCGCTTTGTGGAACACCTCCGTTCAGTCCGGAAGGGTGACCCCGAGCTTCCGGTCGCTTGTCATTTTAATTCACCCCTCCACGCTCACTCAGACCTCACCGTCCTCGGCCTCTTGCATTGTTCCACGGAAGCGCAGCGTAAGCTCCAGGAACAGCACCTCATCTTCCGTTTAGGCACTTTACAGCCTTCCGGACTCAATATCGAGTTCAACAATTTCAGATCATAACCCCGTCCCCTACCACATATGTATACATTTTATCCACTCTTTTGGTCCGTGCCTTTTTCCTTTTTTTCTCTCTCTCCCCCCACGGCAGCTGTCTCTGATTCTGCCAGCATTTCACACCTTACCTTTTGTTTCTCAACCTGTCCCATTACCATCTCGTCTTGCCTTGAGCATCTCTTAATGTCTCTACTCACTAAAGACCATCCCTTTTGTTCTTTTATTCCTCCCCCCAGCCTCCCCCTTGCATTTTTATCTGTTTATTTCTTGCTCTCTCAGTCCGACGAAGGGTTTCGACCTGAAACGTTAACTCTCTTTCTCTCTCCACGGATGTTGCCTGGCCTGCTGAGTTTTTCCAGCGTTTTCTGTTGTTATTTCTGATTTCCAGCATCCGCAGTATTTTGCTATCCTATAGTTATACTGTTGGATTGTTCCTTATCTGCCCGCCAAATCTTCCCAGTGCTTTGTTTAATTCTGGTGGGCTCGTTAAGGTCGTTAACTTTAATGGCAGGAGAATGGCCTTTAACGATATTAAATATTTGTTAAGTGGAGGATGATTGCTGGTCTGATGGTTGTTCATTTGTGTTGAGTTTCGGGCCATCGAAACGGGACCTTGGTATGAATAGACTGGGCTTTTGGGCTTGTTTTATACATGTTTTTCTGATATGCCTGGAGTTTTGGTGAGGACTCCATTCCTTTACTTCTTTGTATAAATGCTAAGCAGTTTGATGGGCTGGAGTGGGGTCATCCGGTTCCCCAGACAGGTCGACCACCTGTAATATACAACATTGTCTCTGTAGAGGCCAGCCCCGCCTCCTTTGGCAGCCTGTACTGAGGTCTGCCCAGGCATGTTTTAAAATGTCCCAAGTCCCCTTTTCTTAGGGTCTCTCTCTTTTCCTCCGAGTCTTTTGGGGGTCTGGGAATTTTGCAACTCTCTTACAGACCCAGGCATGTCACCTGGCCTGCTGTTTTTGCAGGGCCCTGGTTTCTATTCAATGTCGCAGGCTTCTGCCACGAGGTCTAGAAGCCACTTTGTCTAGGGTACCCCTTATTAATATCTCTGGGGAATGTGGGAATTTTGAGAACCCTACAATTAATACAACAACTAGTTTCTGCACTCCATCTTTACTTGATGATATAAGTCAGAGAGGGACAAATAGGCTGGAAATTCTTGATCTTAATAAGCCCCTTGATCTGTCCAGACATCTGAAGCACAGTTTCAAGACACCAACTGATGCTCAACAATTTCCAAGATGTTACTTGCTGCATATTCCATAAAGTAGCTCTGCACAGAGTCCTAAACATGTCGAAAGAAGAGCAGAATCCAGAAGTGAAGCCAATGCAGGAGAAAGGCCACGAAAATGAGAAAGTAGCTCCTGAAGCACTAGTGCAGCCCAGATGTTTGGACTCCAGGGGCCAAAGATTCATTTAACTGTACCTGAGCTACCCTTACGGTTACCATGAAATCTAAGGATAAGGGGTAAGCCATTTAGGACTGAGATGAGGAGGAATTTCTTCACCCAGAGAGTGGTGAACCTGTGGAATTCTCTACCACAGAAGGCAGTAGAGGCCAATTCATTAAATATATTCAAGAAGGAGTTAGATATATTTCTTAAAACTAAAGGGATCAAGGGATATGGAGAGAAGGCAGGGACAGGGTACTGAATTTGGATGATCAGCCATGATCTCATTGGATGGCGGGGCAGGCTCGAGGGGCTGAATGGCCTACTCCTGCTCCTATCTTCTATGTTTCTATGTTTCTATGAAACAAAAAAAATGACCAAAACACCTTCAGTGACACTCTCCTCAGCACTTTCTCCGCCACTTTGATTGCCTATCTCATATTGTGGTGCTGAATTATTCTGTACACTCACAAATATCTAAATTAAGTCTATAAAGTTTATTAAATAAGTTGAGTGATGCATGAATGAAGACAGTGGTTTGTTTGCCTCAGCCCTGCCCCTTGATGCTTGTGCTTTGTTTCATGTGTAACACCTAGCCGACCACTCCTTCAAACTTCTTGTGGAAGAAGTAAGTGGGGCCAATTTTTGTCTTCAAGCTTGTGTTAGTTCTAAATGGTCCAAATCCCACCCAAAAGGTCAAGTGCAAATAGCACTCAATTTTTTGGGTCTAAGTTGACTTGCATCATTATTTGCAGCTGAGTCCAGAAATGATAGAAGGGGCTGAATTGTCCTCCCATTGGCAGCTAAGCAGCCGAGCAAGAATATTGGCCACCTACTTGGATCCACTTCTAACTTGCTGCAATTCCCTCCTCAGGCCCTCATATGCTACGCAGGGTGGGTTTGGAACAGTAATACTACTCCTGATAGTCTTACCATCCAAAGCAGGGAGAGAATCTGCAACCAGTTAAAGGGCAAGTTAAGCAAGAATGGCTGATGCAACAGAAGCAGCTTTAGGGGTTTCAGCAGCTGGAAGGGCTCCCAGAATTTTGGACATATCCGTGGAGGTCCTTTTGACAGAAGTCAGCGCCAGAAGAGCAAGTCTGTTGAATACTAAAGACAGGAATCCCTATTAAAGGATGGTGCAGGCTATATGGAGGGAGGTGGCAGAGGCAGTCAGTGTTACTTGCAACACCCCAAGAATTGCCACACAATGCAGGAAGAAGTTTAATGACGTCTCAAGGGTAGACAAGATAAATCAAGGCACTGTTGCCAATCCATATCCTCTACCACTCATACAGCCTTCACTCACCTCTTTACCTTTCATACGTTTTCTCTGTCAGCACTTGAGTGTCAAGGAAACTCTTTTATGCAAATAGTCAACCACCATCTTTACTCAAAACCACTCTCAACTCAAATTGATTGGCAAAAGGGCTTCTTTTAGCCTACAAGGATACTTCATTTAAAGGGACAATGCACCTCCACCTCTCATCATCTTGGCATGCATGCTCTCATATAGGGCAACTATCCATTCCACTCACATGTCTTTAACACGAAGGGTCACAGACCTGAAACGTTAACTCTGTTTCTCTCTCCACAGATGCTGCCTGACCTGCTGAGTGTTTCCAGCATTTTCTGTTGTTATTTCAGATTTCCAACATCCGCAGTATTTTGCTATTGTTTTATCTCCAAAGGAAATGTTGGTCTATAACCATTGAAACATGCAAATGACAGGGAGGAGCGCAGTTAACTCAAAACTCTAAATTCACAGGAAGCGCAGGCCTTTAGACGTCATAGGAAGACAGACAGGAGAGCTGCGGGAGATGGTGAGCTTGGGGGCAAGATGGCAACAGCAAGTTACTAAAAGCTAGGAAGTGCTCATCATACATAATCTCAGCTTCCTGTGCTTTCTCAAAGTATTGCAATGACCGTACACTCAGCAACTATTTCTTCAATGACAAATGTTATTGTTACTTTGTGCACAGCGAAACAATCTCTTCAGAATTTCACATCATATAAGAATGCCTTGCAGGAAGGGACCAGCCACTTCTTCATCAACTCAGACATAACATCTGACCTGCACAAATAACAGCCCAGTGACACCCACTTGGGAGAAAGTAGCTAGTGAAACTGAAGGGCTGTCATTGGGTGAAGCACTGTGCACCAGTAAAAATGGGGACCTGAGCGGAAGAGAGGGAGAATGCCTTTCCTCCACAAAGGAAAAATGACTACCATCAGCTGAGAAGACTTGAGACCTAGATCCAAGTCTTCAGAAGAGCAATGATTAAGGAGCAACAATCTCCTTTGGAAGCAGTGGAGAAGCTTGCCACACATATGGTTATGATAATGGACAAGGGAGGAGTCCACGATCCACATCAGCAACACATTGCAGAATGTTTCCCGTAACCTGCAGAACACCCTGGAGACTGCAACAGCCTGAGAGATTTCGATGGCATCAAAGCAGCAGGCACAAATGTTAAGAATATTGGTGGCTTCCAGAATAGCAACTTCCAGAGCTGACATAGCAACTCACAGGCCTTCCAAGACCTGGTTGTGATTATTCCGTCTAAACAGTAACACATCTGAGCTTGTGCCGAGCACCAGTGGACTGCAAGGAGTGGATACAGATGTCACTGCAGAAAGTGGCATTGAGCCTTCTTCCTTTAGGCCTCTCCAATGCCTAGACAAAAGGAGCTTCAGACATGGGCCCGACACCCCTTTCCACTGCAACTAAAAGGTTGCTGGAAGCTGACCTTCTGGGACAGCTACTTTCCTGAGATGAGAGTCACTTCAGGCCTCTATGGCTCTGGGGGGACCATCACTCAACCTCATCTCACTCAGGAAGCGCCTTGTAGGAGCAGTAGATTAGGAGCACAATCAAGTAAGTTATCAGACACACAGGGCTCGATTTTCCCAGCCCTGAGGAGGCAGGTTTGGAGGCGTGCGAGTTGTTAAAATCGCCAAAACTGGCGGGCGGGCCCGTTCCTGCCTCCGAGCAATTTTCCCAAGTGCGTGTCTTCTGACCCACCTCCAAGAGGCGGGTTAGGCCCTTAAGGCCCTTAACAACCACTTAATTGCCTCTATAATCCCATTTTGAGAGGCCTTTCCGATTTTAACACATTTCCCCCATCCTACACGCCTCCTCTGGAACACGCCAGGTAATCCTGACAGCCTCACTAGTGGATTGCTTACGAACAGCTGCAGCTCCACCATTACAAAGGAGTTTTCACCAATGATCATTTGCAGGTGGCAGAACTTTGTTGTTTCAGGTCTGGGGGAACTTTTAGCAGGCATACTCAGTGTTATGGAAGTTTGGAGCCTGACACCCATCTCCAGTGTGACCTCCTTGGAAACCCCTCTCCCCACCTTGACTAAGCGCTTCCTCAACTGAGGCATATACCAGAAACATGGCGACCATTTAATTCCTTTCCTCCTGGACATCAGATTCGGATGAAGACCAGCCGCGGCAGCAGCAGAACCATGAGCAACAGCAGCACCAACAGCAGGAACATCAACAGGAGCGGCAAGCTGCTAGTCACCTACCTGAAGATGCACAGGCCAGAAGGCACCAGAGCGCCACCATATTGCTGCCCGAGATGCAAGGGACGCACTCATCCTGGCCAGATTTGCTTAGCCTGCACAATCAAACACTTTAGTCTCGCTCCTTCTTACCAGATCATCGACAATGGAGAAGAACCTACGGAATCCTATCACTCTGACCACCATTCTGATAATCGCAAGGCGCCCTAAGCCCTCAATGTGAAAGTCCCATTTGCGAAATGACACAGGCCACAACTTCAACAGTTTGCCATCAAAACACTTTATAATACAATCACAATGATGGCTGGTCCAAAAACAAAACAACACAGCACCCAAGTGACTACCCTTGTGACTACTTGTGCTTTATCTTCCTCTTACACGTGCTCCTACGTGGTACTTCCCCTGTGGCTTCAGCAGATGTGGAGGCCCCTTGCTCACTCTCTTGCTGCTCCTGTATCGACGCCTTTGGCGGGCATCCTTTGGGGTGGTGAACCTGTGCGGGCTCGCCAACAGTCTGCTGCTCCTATGGCTGTGCAGGGGCTGAGACGCCCATCTCATTTGGGTGAGGACTCTGGTGGGGCTCTGACCGAGGGCTTTGCTGTGGCATGGTCGTGTGAGCACTTGGAGAGGAGCCCCCACTTACTTGTTGTCTGCCACCAACATCCCTCTCATGGGTCAGCCCCACTTAAGAGGTAGCAAGTGGCTTGACAGCACCTTGCTGCACTGCAGGTGGGCCATGAGGACCCATAATAATTTTTCAAAACTCCCTGGATTCCGCTAAGGTCCCGGCAGACTGGAAAACTGCTAATGTAACACCCTTATTTAAAAAGGGCAGTAGACAGAAGGCTGGTAACTATAGACCGGTTAGCCTAACATCTGTGGTAGGTAAAATTTTGGAGTCCATTATTAAGGAAACAGTAACAGGACATTTGGATAATCATAATTTAATAGGACAAAGTCAGCATGGTTTTACGAAGGGGAAGTCATGTTTGACAAATTTGCTGGAGTTCTTTGAGGAAGTAACATATAGAGTGGATAAAGGGGAACCAGTGGACGTAGTGTATTTAGACTTCCAAAAGGCATTTGACAAGGTGCCACACAAAAGATTATTGCTTAAGGTAAAAAATCACGGGATTGGGGGTAATATTCTGGCATGGATAGAGGATTGGCTATCTAACAGAAAGCAAAGAGTTGGGATAAATGGTTCATTCTCAGACTGGCAATCAGTAACTAGTGGTGTTCCACAGGGGTCAGTGCTGGGTCCCCAACTCTTCACAATCTATATTAACGATTTGGAGGAAGGGACCAAGTGTAACATATCAAAATTTGCAGATGATACAAAGATGGGAGGGAAAGTAGTGAGTGAGGAGGACATAAAAAACCTGCAAGGGGACATAGACAGGCTAAGTAAGTGGGCAGAGATTTGGCAGATGGAATACAACACTGGAAAGTGTGAGGTGATGCACTTTGGCAGGAAAAATCCTAGAGCAATTTATTATCTTAATGGCAAGAAACTGGAGAGTACTGAAGTGCAAAGGGATCTGGGGGTCCTGGTGCACGAAACTCAAAAGGTTAGTATGCAGGTGCAGCAAGTGATTAAGAAGGCAAATGGAATGTTGGCTTTCATTGCTAGGGGGATAGAATATAAAAATAGGGAGGTATTGCTTCAGTTGTACAAGGTATTGGTGAGACCGCACCTGGAATACTGCATACAGTTTTGGTGTCCTTACTTAAGGAAAGACATCCTTGCTCTCGAGGCAGTGCAAAAAAGGTTCACTCGGTTAATCCCGGGGATGAGGGGGTGGTCATATGAGGAGAGGTTGGGTAGATTGGGACTCTACTCATTGGAGTTCAGAAGAATGAGAGGCGATCTTATTGAAACATATAAGATTGTGAAGGGGTTGGATCGGGTGGATGCGGGGAGGATGTTCCCGATGACGGGTGAGACGAGAACTAGGGGACATAGTCTTAGAATAAGGGGCTGCTCTTTCAAAACTGAGATGAGGAGGAACTACTTCACTCAGAGGGTGGTAGGTCCATGGAATATGCTGCCACAAAAAGCTGTAGAAGCTACAACATTAATTAAATTTAAAACAGAAATAGACAGTTTCCTAGAAGCAAAGGGCATTAAGGGTTACGGGGAGCGGGCAGGAATTTGGACATGAGTCTAGGTTCGGATCGGTCATGGCCCTGTGGGTAGTGGAGCGGGCCCAGGGACTGTGTAGCCTGATTCTGCTCCTATTTCGTGTGTGCAATTCTGTTAGATGCAGGAGATGGTTCTGTGATAGATAGTAGATTGGCGGTTAGGATCAGATCAGCCATGATCTTATTGAATGGCGGAGCAGGCTCGAGGGGCCGATTGGCCTACTCCTGCTCCTATTTCTTATGTTCTTATGTTCTACACTGCAAGTTCTACTCCAGAGGACTTGCATGAAGGTCTGCTTTGTTTGCCCTATAGCTGACCATCGCTCCTCAAGAGATGTCATTCTATTCTGAACAATGACCATGTTTTCAATACCTTTGCGACTAAGCTCCTCCATGGACCATGGAAGGAGTGAGTGCAGTGAATGCATAGCATAGATGCTTAGAAGGATACAAAGGACCCTCCCTGTGTGTTGTAAGTAGTTGTTGTCATGGCATCACAGTAATAGGATATGTGAGGGCTGCATGGTCGAATAGTTAAGTGAATGTGGCCATAGAGAGAGAGGGAATGGGTAAGGGTGCAGGAATGTAAGTGTCAAGTGGGATGTGGAGGAAGAGGTTGGCAAAGCAGAGTGCTGGTGAGGAGAGGCGATGGGGATCAGATTGAGGGTGATGGGAAAGTCATACTCACTTTTCCTGTGCGGAGAAGGTCATGAAACCTCTTCCTGCATTGCAGCCAGGTTCTGCGGCTCATTGAAATGGAGTTGACCTCCTGGGCCACTTGTAGCCACACAACTTTTGTCTGCTGGGGTGGCTTTTTTCCTCCCTGAGGAAGGGAACAGCACCTCCTTATTACAGCTGGCTCCGTGCACCAGAGCTTGGTGGGAGGGCTCATCAAACCGAGGAGCACACTTTTGCTTGATCGTTGACATTTTCCACAATTCAACTCCTTCATATAAATTGCAGAGCCTTTGCTGTCTCCAGAAGAATCAAGGCTGCTTGCAGGCCTTAAATCCAACAGCATTGATGACATCATTGGAGGCGACTTTCTGTATGAAAAGACTAATTGGGCCAGTGGTTCCCACATGCAGGAAATCAATTGGCCAATCGCACTTTTTCAACACTTCACTTAGGAGTCGGGGTCCTGACACGATTTCCACCTGACACGCCCCAGCCTGCCCACACTGACAGAATCCAGCCCACAGAGTAGACACAGTGTTAGAAGTTGTTGTAAGATAGAGTGATTGGGGGTTTGATAGTTGGTAGGAAAAATGTAGACTTACATCTTATGAAGAAAGTTGGCAGAAGTCTTTGACTGTGAGGGAATTTGTGAATGTGAGAAGAACAGACAGGAATGAAGTAATTTTTTTGAGGTGAGTGAACATTTATTTATTGGAAGCAATAGGTTATCAGTTATGCTCTCCTTTCTCTGGCTGCTTGTTGCTGATTGTTGGCTGTCCTGTTCCGCATCCTCTCCTTCCTGTGCACCCTCCTCATGCTGTGGGGATGGAGATCCTACAATCCCCTCTTTATCATTATTATCCTCAGCCTCCAGAAGCAGGAAATCGTCATTCGTTGTGATATTATGCAGTACGTAGGATGCAACAATGATTCTTGAGACTGTCGCTGAACTGCATTGCAGAGCTCCACCAGATTTATCCAGACACATAAAATGGGACTTGATAATTCCTATAGTCTGCTCTATGACACTTCCTGTAGTGGAATGCACCTCATTTATCTATTGTCCCCTTCTGTCTACAGAAGCCTTACTGAAGTCATCAGCCATGACTACACAGATCACCAATCAAACATCTGGATACAGGGCTCCAAGTCATTAGGGCTGACATGGTGGATTGTCATCTGCCAAAAGAATCTTCGCACCTTTCTGTGCATCTGGCATTGATACATTTTTTTTATTCGCTTATGGGATCTGGGCGTCGCTGGCAAGGCCAGCATTTATTGCCCATCCCTAGTTGCTCTTGCGAAGGTAGTGGTGAGCCGCCTTCTTGAACCGCTGTAATCCGTGTGGTGAAGGTACTCCCACAGTGCTGCTAGGTAGGGAGTTCCAGGATTTTGACCCAGCGACGATGATGGATTGGCGATATACTTCTAAGTCAGGATGGTGTGTGACTTGGAGGGGAACTTGGAGGTGGTGGTGTTCCCATGCGCCTGCTGCCCTTATCCTTTTAGCTGGAAGAGGTCGTGGGTTTGGGAGGTGCTGCCAAAGAAGCCTTGGCGAGTTGCTGCAGTGCATCTTGTAGACGGTACATACTGCAGCCACGGTACACCAGTGGTGGAGGGAGTGAATGTTTAAGGTGCCAATCAAGCAGACTGCTTTGTCCTGGATGGTGTTGAGCTTCTTGAGTGTTGTTGCAGCTGCACTCATCCAGGCAAGTGGAGAGTATTCCATCACACTCCTTACTTGTGCCTTGTAGATGGTGGAAAGGCTTTGGGGAGTCAGGAGGTGAGACACTCGCCGCAGAATACCCAGCCTCTGACCTGCTCTTGTTGCCACAGTATTTATGTGGCTGGTCCAGTTAAGTTTCTGGTCAATAGTGACCCCCAGGATATTGATGGTGGGGGATTCGGTGATGGTAATGCCGTTGAATGTCAAGGGGCGGTGGTTAGACTCTCGCTTGTTGGAGATAATCATTGCCTGGCACTTCTGTGGCACGAATGTTACCTGCCATTTATCAGCCCAAGCCTGGACATCGTCCAGGTCTTGCTGCATGTGGGCATGGACTGCTTCATTATCTGAGGAGTTGTGAATGACACTGAACACTGCGCAGTTATCAGCGAACATCCCCATTTCTGACCTTATGTTGGAGGGAAGGTCATTGATGAAGCAGCTGTTGGGCCCAAGACACTGCCCTGAGGAACTCCTGCAGCAATGTCCTGGGGCTGTGATGATTGACCTTCAATCACCACAACCATCTTCCTTTGTGTTAGGTATGACTCCAGCCAGTGGTGCGATTTCAACCCGATTCCCATTGACTTCAGTTTTACTGGGGCTCCTTGATGCCACACTCGGTCAAATGCTGCCTTGATGTCAAGGGCAGTCACTCTCACCTCACCTCTGGAATTCAGCTCCTTTGTCCATGTTTGGACCAAGGCTGTAATGAGGTCAGGAGCCGAGTGGTCTTGGCGGAACCCAAGCTAGGCATCAGTGAGCAGGTTATTGGTGAGTAAGTGCCGCTTGATAGCAATGTCGATGACACCTTCCATCACTTTGCTGATGATTGAGAGTAGACTGATGGGGCGTTAATAGGCCGGGTTGGATTTATCCTGCTTTTTGTGAACTGGACATACCTGGGCATTTTTCCACATTGTCAGATAGATACCAGTGTTGTAGCTGTACTGGAACAGCTTGGCTTTCCTTTCTTTCTATCCTTCCGAATTATCATATACCCTGGAATATTCAGTTCCCAGCCCTGGTCGCCATGCAACCACATCTCTGTAATGGCGATCATATCATACCCATTTGTATCTATTTGTGCCGTAAACTCATTTATCTTGTTACGAATGCTGCATGCATTCAGATATAGAGCTTTTAACTTTGTCTTTTTACCATTTTTCCTTGTTTTGGCCTTTTTTTCTGTTACACTCTTATTTTCAAACATTCTGTCCCTTCCTGTCACACTCTGGTTATTATTTTCCCCATCTCTAGCCTGCTCTATTGCTTTCTCATTTCTCATTGACTTTTTATTTTCCCACTCACCTGGATCCTCCCCCCCACTATTTAGTTTAAAGCCCTCTCTACAGCCCTAGTTATTCAATTTGCCAGGAGTCTAGCCCCAGCATGGTTCAAGTGAAGCCCGTCCAAACGGAACAGCTCCCTCTTATTCCAGTACTGGTGCCAGTGCCCCACAAATCGAAACCCATTTCTCCCACACCAGTCTTTGAGCCACTCGATCATTTCTCTGATTTTATTTACCCTATGCAAATTCGCTCGTGGCTCAGGTAGTAATCCAGAGATTATTACCTTTGTGGTTCTGCTTTTTAATTTAGCCCCTAGCTGCTCATACTCTCTCAGCAGAACCTCTTTCTTTGTCCTACCTATGTCATTGGTACCTACGTGGACCATGACAACTGGATCGTCCCCCTCCCACTCCAAGTTTCTCTCCAGCCTAGAGTAGATGTCCTTAGGGAACATTAAAAAAAATTTGTTCACCACATGTGGGCAACACTGGCAGGACCGCATCGGTAGTTGTCCTGAGAAGATAATGATGGGCTGTCTTCTTGAATTGCTACAGTTCTTATGGTGATGGTGCCCCCACAATTGTGTTCGGTCGGGAATTCCAGCATACTGACTCAGCGACAATGAATGAACG
Source organism: Squalus acanthias (assembly GCA_030390025.1). Taxonomy (NCBI): domain Eukaryota; kingdom Metazoa; phylum Chordata; class Chondrichthyes; order Squaliformes; family Squalidae; genus Squalus; species Squalus acanthias. Next base: position 77,623,105 of record CM059426.1, on the reverse strand, counting down.
GTGATATAGCTCCAAGTCAAGATGATTTATAATTTGAAGGGGAGCATGGATATTGCTCTTCTTGATGGTAGCGGTCACATTCACACTACAAAACAGGGTCTTAGCATGACACAAATCAGCCCCCACTGGTGTCTGGGTTGTACAAATAAGATCTACCCCATAATAATTGTCTCAATAGATGCTTTAGTCAGCTTGTGCTATACTGCTAAAGTTGTGTGGAAATGTGGAGTAGTGGTAATTATTATAGCAGTGCCTCCAAATCCAACACAGGACAAGGGCAGGTCATTACTGCTGCAGCAGGAGGAGAGTGAAAGCTTTCCCTGTGTAATCCAGCACTTGCACAGTATACACTCTCAATTCAACCAAGACAGACCGCAAGAAATAAGATACTTTCCAAAAAGTTGCACCATTGTAATCAGTTCTCCTGTACCTGAAAAATGACTTCATCTAAGAACAACAGTGGGACATATTTTTAAAAAATAGAGAAGTTGGATTCTGGTTTCATTGTGTGCTTAAATTTTGTGGTCTGTTATATGCATTTCTCCAGTAAAATAACTTTGAGGTTAAAACAATTATATCAAACAAAAACAAATGAATGACATCCATTATATCCATGAAGACAAGAGAATAGTTTTTCTGTCCATAAATTTGAAATGAATGTGTCACAAAAGTGATAGAGTGGTTCAGGCAAACAAATAGACTGCCAGTGCTGTGAATAAGTGTCTGTTTTCTTCTTTAGGTAGCATAGTGTTCTGGATGAATTGATTTACCCAGGCCTGCCTTTATGCCAGATCCTCATTACCTAGTGGGTAATTATACTTACTTTATGCCCAGCAACTGCCGTGTGATCTTCCTCGCAACAATAAATCAGTTCTTTAAAATGCGTCTCCGTGCTTCTTCGCAAATACAACCAAAGCTGAAATCCATAGAGTCTTTGAAACCCTTTGAAACATTAGTAAAATAGCACTTTCTATAAGACAACAGTACCTCTGGCTTTGGGATGGTGGCTTGTCCTGTGTTAAAGCTCCTTTAGAGGGAGAATAACACTCATGAAATATTTCAGGTGCATCAATCTCTTCACACCATCAAGAA